>CM038681.1:378106883-379306883 GCA_021605205.1 Aegilops longissima | reverse complement strand
GTGTTTCTTGTTTGTTGAGATGAATCATAACCTTTGTTGTAGGTGTGAGGCCATGCTCTGAATGTTTTATCTGTTAGGGAAGAAACTTGTAAAAATTTCAGTTACTTACCTGTTAGGGCCCCCTTTCGATCTGCCTCAAGGGCAAGTGTTTCTTGTGTGTTGAGATGAATCATGAACTCGAAAGAGGAAATATCCCTTCACTCCCCTCATGAAAACTCTCGTCTAGGGTTTCCCTGCCTCTCGCCGGCACCACCGCCGGTCCGCCTCGTCTCCTATGGTCCTTGGATCATGGAGGCGCGGTGGATCCCGACCCTTGCCGGCGCAAGGACTCTGTTTTTTGGTGTTTTTTTGAGTTTTGTTAGGGTTTGTGACATGCTTAAGAAGAAGAGGCGGCGACAATTTCTTGAAGAAGGAATAAGTCCCTCCCAGCCCGGCCCCCGCTCCGGCGATGCTTCTAGCATCGTCGAATAGCGTGTGGAGGTGTGTTTCTGGCAGATTTCATGGGATCCGGTCGAAGTTTGTCTTCGGTGGATCCGTTTGAACCCAGTCTTCGTTCATCTTTGTATGTGTGTCTGCATGTTGGATCCTTCTGATCTATGCTTCTCTTCATCGGCGGCGGTTGTTGTTTTGTTGCATGGTCTTACGAGGCCTTAGCATGATGACTTCCCGACTGTCTACTACAACAATGTTTGCCCGACTCCGATGAGGGAGGGGCGATGACGACGGCGTGCCTTCGGCTTGATCTAGTGCTTGTAGTTGTCGCTAGGTGGTCTATGGACCTGGATGTAAATTTTACTTCTGGTGTTGTTTGTACTACCTTGACACTTGGTCAATAGATTGGAAGTTTTCTAGCAAAAACAAATAAAGATGAACTATGTCTGTAGGTGTGAGGCCATGCTCTAAATGTTTTAGAATATTTGTTAGGGAAGAAACTTGTAAAACTTTGTTAAATGTTTATATTGTCCTTTGCTGATGGATAAGGTGTGGATGGTTAGGTTCATTTTGCATAAAGAATCTTTTTGTTAACCTGCTTCCGAGACATGGCTTGAAGACTCAATCACTATTGATGATTTGAAGGAACAATTGCTGCAGCATGTGTTTGGTAGAAATGATTTTATTTACTGTAGAAGCAGGGTGAAGTCAAGTGACACGATCAGGTGGAATTTACGTGGCAAGAACAGCTGAAGTTACAGAAGAATGTTAAAGTCAAGTAACAAGTTGTTGATGATGAATCCCTGGTGCAAGACAAGGTTGAGCTCAAGTGGGTGGTTGAGGTTCAACACAGGTGGCAGGATGACGATGGCTGAACTAACCAATGATGCCACAGTTGGGAAGATGAACGGAGAATGCAAATCATTTCAGATGGTTGACTTGCATTGTTACATGAGACCCGAGGGGTTTGCAGAGCCCGCTACAATTACAGATGCTGACAGTGTGAAGTAGCCACCCTGCTGCCGTGCCCATGGCTAGACGAAGCGATATGATGATGTCAACAACTCTGAATTGCATGTTAGAAGTGATTTCATGATGTCAAGAATTTCGAATTTGTTAAGTAGCACCGCATGTTGTCCGAAAACCCTGGAATTGCTAGTGCGAGGGCATGCCGAACCCATGATGTTTATGATCTGTGCTTTGCAGGCTAATGTTACTTTCAAGTCTATGTAATTACATAGACAGTAGGCTAACAGTAGAGAAACCCACTTTATTCAGTCTTCTTCGTCCAACTCAGTACAATACACTGTGAAAGAAGTCTGAAGCTAGTCTATTTCGTTAGGTCTTTGCTGGCCTTTTTCATAGCGCACCACTCTTCGAATTGCTTCTGATGCTAAGCCACCCCCCGCTACCAAGACGAGGGCATTCTCTCACTCATTCTTCCATCTCTCTCTCAAACACTCTCATACTCACTGTAGTACCATGTTCATACATAGAGAAAGAAAGCCTCTTTGGAGTTCTCTGGAGCACGAGACATAGAGTTGTTATCTCCACTGTGAGAGGCCCAAACTCGTAAAAAAACAGCTGGTACACCGCAGGCAGTGCATGACCTGTAGGAATCCAGCTCCACGGCAAATGGCATATCTGGTGGTAGGAAGGTGCCGCTGTGAGGTCCTACTAGTTCATGCAAACCCTCTTTTTATTTGTGCGAAGAGGATGCCATGGTTCTGTTGTGGCTATACTGAAACAATGTTGTTGTGTGTAAATTAATAAAGGGTCCACAGGTGTATAGCCGTTGAATGGAGTGTTCAACCGAGGTAGTAGGTCATATTCTAGTTGGACGCTCAAACTTACCGGGCTGTGTGACAGGCCGGTGGTCGGGCGTACATGGCTTTGGTGGGCTGGTGTCAGTCCTTGTTTTTTTCCTTGTGTTCTCCCCAAATCTATCACGCTAAAACCTTATCGGGCATCGACTGGCCTCGGTGTAATTTCTGTTGTGTCCACCACCCTAAGCTAGCCTCGACACGTGCTACTTTTTGAGTTTGCATTGGTTTTTTCCTTAAAGAGGAAAGGGTGATGCAACAAAGTAGAGATAAGTATTTCCCTCAGTTTGAGAACCAAGGTATCAATCCAGTAGGAGGTATAAGCAAGTCTCCAATTTATGCACCTGCACAAATAATCAAACACTTGCACCCAACGCGATAAAGGGTTTATCAATCCCTTCCTAGTCACTTGCAAGAATGAGATCTGATAGATATAGATATAAAAAATTAATAAAACGTAAAACAAAGTAAAAAACAAATAAATTGCAACAAGTTATTTTTGGGTTTTTTGGTTTACAGAACTGAGTATATATGATGGAAAATAGACCCAGGGGCCATATGTTTCACTAGAGGCTTCTCTCTTGAAAGAAAACATACGATGGGTGAACAAGTTACTGTCGAGCAATTGATAGAAAAGCGCAAAGTTATGATGATATCTAAGGCAATGGTTATGAATATAGGCATCACATCTAATAATCCCCAAGTGCAAAGAATCATCGTAGCAATTTACAAAGGTGGAAGTGATAAGTATGTAGTGTTGAACCCACAAGGAGCTAAAGGTAAGATCAATATTCTCTCAAGTCCTATCTGCCACTGATACGACTCTACATACACACAATGTTTGCTTTCATCTAGAAGCAAGAAATAAAACTACGTTGTGGGTATGAAGAGTATAACCTTAACATGATATCAGACAACTAAAATATAAAAATAGGTGTTGTCATCATAAAGTTAAAATATATTACTATATATTATAAATAGAAAATGTGGAATAATGATGGATCGATGTGCGGAATTGTCCTAGGCAATTGTTAACAAGATCGGTAATCACTATTGTAATTTCATATGAGGGAGAGGCATAAGCTAACATACTTTCTCTTCTTGGATCATATGCACTTATGATTGGAACTCTAGCAAGCATCCGCGACTACTAAAGATGATTAAGGTAAAACCCAACCATAGCATTAAAGCATAAAGTCCCCTTTATCCCATATGCAACAACCCCCTTACTCGGGTTTAAGCTTATGTCACTCTAGCAACCAACTATAAGCGAATCATGAACATATTGCAACATCGTACAACGGGAATCCTTCATGTGGTGCGCGGCACGGAAGGCACCATAGGACATCACCAAAATAAAACATACAACTCGAACCAATCTAGATCATCAATCAACCCAAAAGACAAAAGAAATCTACTCAAAACATCATAGGATGGCAACACATCATTGGATCATAATATGTGGCATAAAGCACCATGTTCAAGTAGGGGATTACAGCGGGGTGCGAGAGAGTGGACCGCGTAAAAGAGATGAGGATGGTGATGATGATGGTGATGTTGATGAAGACGATCACCACGGCGATGGTTCCCCCGATGGCACTCCGGCGCCACCAAGAGAGAGGGGGAGCGGTTCTCCCCTTTGTGCTTCCTCCTCCACGGCCTCCCCCTTAGATGGGGAAAGATTCTCCCTCTGGTCCTTGGTCTGCACGGCGATGGTGACCCCTCCGGCTCCCTCCTCCATGGCCTCCGGTGATGTTGGCCCCCTCCGGCAGGGTGCCAGAGAGGGCCTAGATTGGTTTTTCGTGACTACGAAGGCTTACGGTAGCGGAACTCCCGATCTCCCTTCTGTTCTGGGGTTTTTAGGATCTATAGGAGGGGTTGGCGTCAGTTTCATGTCAGGGGGCCCCACGAGGCGATGACAAGGACGGAGGGCGCGCCCTAGGGGGGTCGCCTCCACCCTTGTGGTGACCACGGGACTCCTCTTCGGTATCTTTTCCTTCCAATATTTTTTATATTTTCCAGAAAAATTCTCCATTAATTTTCAGCTCATTCAGAGAACTTTTGTTTCTGCCCAAAACAACACCACGGGAGTTCTGCTGAAAACATCGTCAGTCGGGGTTAGTTCTAATCAAATCATAGCAAAATCAGAATTTTTGTAAACATGGCATGAATACTTCATAAATTATAGATACGTTGGAGACGATCAGCATCCCCAAGCTTAATTCCTGCTCGTCCTGAGTAGGTAAATGATAAAAGAAATAATTTATGAAGTGTGAATGCTATCAAGTGCACAAGTTTGATCAATGAAAGTTCCAAGCACTTTTTTTAGTATTATTCTTTATCATAAGCAGTAGCTCATCTTCATAAAAATTCTCATGATCAAGTAACGAGCTATTCACATGTTAAAGTATAGACCATAAAATTTCTTGAAAACTAACAAACTATGTTCTCAGTCATCAAACAATTGCAATTCATCTTATTTTCAGGAAGGGTCTATGTAAGAGCTTTGATTTAGCAAATTCCACATACTCAACTATCATTTAATCTTTCACAATTGCTAACACTCACGTGATATTTATGGGTTCAAAGTTTTAATCGGACACAGAGAAAGATAGGGGCTTATAGTTTCGCCTCCCAACCTTTTACCTCAAGGGTAATGTCAACAATAATACTTTATGAAAACCTACATCCGAGTGGATATATATATTAGGATTTCTCCAACACATAGTGCTTGCCAAAGGAAAAAGTGTAAAAAGGAAAGGTGATGGTAACCATGACTCTTGTATAAGGGTAGAAGATAAAAGTAAAAGATAGGCCCTTCACAGAGGGAAGCAGAGGTTGTCATGCGCTTTTATGGTTGGATGCACAAAATGTTAATGCAAAAGAACATCACTTTATATTGCTGCTTGTGATAAAGACCTTTATTATGAAGTCCGTCGCTTTTATTTCTTCCATATCACAAGTTCGTATAAAGCTTATTTTCTTCACACTAATAGATCATACATATTTAGAGAGCAATTTTTATTGCTTGCACCGATGACAACTTACTTGAAGGATCTTACTCAATCCATAGGTAGGTATGGTGGGCTCTCATGGCAAAACTGGTTTAAGGGATGTTTGGAAGCACAAGTAGTATCTCTACTTGGTGCAAAGATTTTGTCTAGCATGAGAGGGGAAGGCAAGCTCAACAAATTACAGGATCCATGACAATATAACTTCTATTCAGATATAAGAAAACATAACCCATTATGTTGTCTTCCTTGTACAACATCAACTTTTTAGAATGTCATATTTTAATGAGTGCTCACAATTACAGAAGATGTCCAAGATAGTATGTTTATATGTGAAATCTCTCTTCCTTCAATATTCTTTAATGAATTGTTCAAGTGACAAATGTTGAGTTTGCTAACTTTCAATAATTTTTACCACCTATACTTCTTATAAGTGAAGTCATTACTCCCCATGGCACAAGCATATGAAGCATATAAAGTTTAAGATCTATGATATTCAATTCATTCAACCATTTACTCATAGGATATAAGTGAAGAAGGTGAGTAAATGACAAACTACTCCAAAAAAATATAAGTGAAGGACAATGAGTAGTCAAATAATTAACTAGCCATGGGAGGACTCTCTCTCATTCAAGATTTCAGATCCAATGATTTTATTCAAACAGAAAGTAAAATGAAAATACGCTCCAAGCAAAACACATATCATGTGACGATAAAAATATAGCTCCGAGTTGTAAGTGCATCTAGTGCCCCTTAGTGATTTTTGTGTATTAAAGACTTATAGGTTAAGGGACTAATGTGTTTATGAGTGTACACAGGTCTATAAGTCTATGAGGAGTTTGATATTTACAGAGAAAGTCGACCCCAAAAAATGAAGTTCTTCAACTGAAGACTTTGGATTTCTGAAGACTTTCTGAAGACTTTGAAAGTGAAGAAATTGCTGTGATCTTGAAGACTTGGTATTCATTCGAGGAACATGAAGCGTGAAGACTTTTATTTTCGTAGTTTCATTTTCTCTTTCTTGAGTCATAGGAAACACCGTACTGTTAAAGGGGGTCGAGGAAATACTAAGGAAAAATTTCCATGTGATGCTCAACTCAAAATCCTACACCTACCAATCCCTTCGAGTGAAGCCTTTGGAAATCTCATACAGTTCAGTCATATTCTTCAGTGACAGAGACAAAGTTCTTCTGGTCCCTGAGGAATTTGTTCTGACTGAGGAGTTAGGAATTCGCTAGTGCAGATTGCCTACACAGTGAGGAACATGATAGCCCTGAGGAATTTGAGCCTCAAATTTCTGACCGTTGCTGTGCTACGCGCCAGCTGTCCCAAAAGATCTACCCACCTAACGGTCATATCATTGAAGGGCATTTATGTCTTATCATGTCGGGCTGCTCCCTAGGCTATAAATAGTCGTCCCCCTACAACCACTAGCTGGTTGGCTGCTCCGAGAGAAACCAACACTTGTCATTTGAGAGCATCCCATCCTCCGAGGACTTTGAGCGAAAATCATCGAGTGAGGAAAAACCCAAACCCAAACACCTACAAACCCCAAAGTGATTGAGCATCACTTAAGAGATTGATCCTGTGTGGATCCGACGCTTGTTACCTTTGACGACTGTGCTTCTTCCAGACGGTTAGGCGTCATGGTCTAGAGCATCCAAGAGGAATTGTGGATCGCCGAGTGACCGAGTTTGTGAAGGTTCGGAAGTCAGCTGAAGACTTACCACGAGTGATTGGGCGAGGTCTGTGTGACCTTAGCTCAAGGAGAATACAATGAGGACTGTGTGTCCTCAGGTTTAAATACTTAGCCGCTCCAACCAGATGTATAACTGAGACAACAGTTGGAACTGGTCTACCAAATCATTGTCTTCACCAAGCTTACTGGTTCCATTTCCTCAACTCTTTCATTTCCTCATTACTGTTGTTGTGTGCTTGTTCATATCTATTTGAAGACTTTGACTAAAGACTTTCTCAATTTCCTCAGTTCAATTTCTTCAGTCAGTTTGTCTTCATCTTGTGTTATCCCGTGATTATGCTTTCTGTACTCTGTGCTTCTCTTCATTTCATCATGATGACTATGCTTGTGTTCTGTTATGTTTACTTTTGAGTACTTATTCCGCTGCTAGTAGTTCTTCGCTAAGGAATTTCCTCACCCGCAAATTCCTCAGTGAAGAATTCATAAAAATCGCCTATTCACCCCCCTCTAGTCGATATAATGCACTTTCAATTGGTATCAGAGCAAGGTACTCCCTTGTTCTGTGTGATTATGGTTTAACCGCCTGGAGTTTTAGTTATGTCGACCACAGGAATGAAGACTGTGTCATGCCCCATCTTTGACGGTCACGAGTATCCCAAGTGGAAGGCCATGATGAAGAAGCGCCTCATGGCGATGAACAGCGAGCTGTGGACCGTCACTGAGATTGGTCTGACCGATCTGTGCAAGATGGCGCAAGCTGATGACATTCGCAAGTACACTATGCTCAATCTCACGGTGAAGGACGTCATCTTCTCCTGTCTGTCTCAAAATCAGTTCAGGAACATCATGCATCTCGATCATGCGAAGCTTATCTGGGGCCGTCTCTCTGAGGTCTATGAAGGTCATCGAACTCGTCATGATCCTTGGTTTGAGGATTTCAAGGAATCACTCAAAGCGATGACATTTGAACCAGAATCATCATCCTCTTCATCATGCCTTATGGCAAAAAGTGCTGAGGTAACTGAATGCTACCTATCCGAGTCTAGTGATGATGAATCTGGTGATGAATTTGGACCCAGTTATGTCAAACTTGCTTCCCTTGCTACTAAATGTAACATCCCAAATTTATTTTATTGCATTTTGGCCCGATCCTAGAAATTTCACGCAACTCAAGGACCCACGGAGAGAGTTGGAGATTTCGTTATTTTCATATTTGAGTTTTCTCAAATTTTGAAAATAGGATCATTTGATTTTATTTATTTTATCTTCAGTTATTTCTATTGTCAAAGTATGAGAGAGGGAATAAAATGACTTTCCCAAAATAAAGGAATATTGAAGGTTTAATAAAAAAAATCAAAAAAGATTTTATTTCGGAGTTTTTCGCTATTTTATTTGAATTTAGGAAAAATTGCACGTTTTCAAAACTGCATTTTAGGGCCAAGAAAATGTTCACCTTCTTCTAAATATTTTATTTAGTCAGCGAAAATTTGTTTTGGCATTTTTAGATTTTTATTTATTTTTCTAGAATTTTTCTAAGTTTCGGAGGAATTGTTTTTTTAAAGCCTCATACCGATCGGGCCAAGGCCCAGCCGCCACCGCCTCCCGCAAGCCGAATCGGGACCGGAGTCCCTCGCCGCCGCCGCCGTGTCCGGGGAGGACACGCCTCCCGAGGCCGCCTCTTCCCAAGTTGGCCGCCTTTATAACCCCGCCGAGCCCCCAGAGCCCCACACCACCACCCTCAGCCGCCGCCGCTGAGCCGCCGCCCGCACCACCACCGCCCCCGAGCCCACCGAGTTTCGCCGGAGCCCGAGCCGAGGTAGCCGCCGCCGCCGGTTTTCTAAGAAAAACCGTTTCGGTTTTTTAGAAAACCCTAGTTTTCGTTTTTTTAAGTAGATCGGTTTTTCTCCGGTTTATTTATTTAGCGAGTTTTCGCTCGTTCGTTCGTTTTAACGAACGCGTTCATCGTTTAGATCCAGATAACGAACGTTTGTTCGTTAATTTGTTCGTCGTTTTTCTTTTTCTCGGATTTATTTCATGATTTTTCTGATCGCGATTTCTGATCCGATTTCGATCTAGTATAACTTATTGCTCGTTTATCAGAATCAGGCGATTCAAGCGCCTAGAGTTTCGTCTAGAAACCCTCTTTCCGAATAATCAACTAAAACAAGTTTTTGCTACTGTAAAATTTGACCTAGGTCCATATTAGTAAAACGAAGCCTGTTTCTTTCGCCGTTTGACCTCCGTTGCTTCATTTGATTGGATTCTTTTTGCAAACCGGAGTTCTTAAGTTGAACTTTCTGGTTAGATCTTTTTATTTGAGTTTTACCTGTGCATTAGTTGAGTGCTTATTGTGTGCTTGGTTGTTTGCGATAGAGTACCCGGAGTGCGCTGCTTGCTACTTTGAGTCTCTAGGTTTCACGGATCATCAGCAAGGCAAGTAACACTTTGATCATATCTGTTTTCATACCCAGTTTTTATGCATTAGATCAATCCTCAAACATTGCATGATTAGGATCTAATTAAACTGTGGGTTTTTGGGAAAGTAGTTGAGGTAGTACCTATTACCTGTTTTATTATCAAACCCTTGGGAGTTACTTCTATGTTTGCTTATTATGCCATGCTATGCTAGTAGACGTGGATTGGGTGAGTGTATCCATGACAGATGTGAGATTGTTATTTAATGGTTTACTTAAGGTGGCAACTTAAACACACATCTGGGTGGATTGAGGTACCTGGGTATTCCAGGATTGCCTGTTTCTTTTTGGACCGCCACCAAGGCTCAAAGGGATCATGAGATTATTCATGCTAGAAACTTCCGTGTGCATCCACAAGCTACTATGGGCTCTAGCATAGTTGACTAAGTCGTGCGAACTCTTACAGTGGTAGACTAGCTGATGTAGGGGATGTAGGTTGGTACGGTCTACCCGTTCGTAAGGTGCTAGCGCTTCTGAAAGACTATGTCTCGGTCATCCGTTTCTCAAACACCATGTAGTGCGAGAAATCAAATGGAGGAGATCGAGTCTTGTGGGGAAAAGTGCACAAACCTCTGCAGAGTGTAACAAACTAATCATGGTTAGCCGTGTCCCCGGTTATGGACATCTTGAGTATCTAGTACTTGGATTATCATGTGAATCTCATCATGTTACTTTAATTAATATTGTTGGGTTTTTAATGTTGATGCTTAATTGGGATTGAGATTGCTGTCAACCATTCTCAATGTTTAACAACCACCATGATAGTTAAATAAAATTTATTCCTTTGCAGTAGGGAAAAATTGGCTTTACGCAAAACTGTAACCATAGAGCTTTCCACCAGCCATATATGCATGTTGTATAGCATTACTCTTTCATATTGCTCTCTATGTGTTACATTGCCATATTCCATGTCTTGACCCGTTTTCGGCTGCAACGTTCATGTTGCAGACTTTTTAGACGACGAGTAAGGTGCCTTAGGTCGTGGTTCTATACTCAGTGATGCCGTTGGAGTTGATGGACTCGCTTATCTTCCAAGCCTTCCGCTGTTATTGTTATTAGATGGCCTTAAGCCATATTTATTGTAACAAGTTCTCTTTTGAGACATTCGATGTAATAAGTGTGTGATTGCTACTCTGTTATAAATCCTTCAAGTCTTGTGCGTGTCAAGATTCTTGATCCGAGGATGACAACGATGCACGAGAGATCGATCGTTTGAGGTCTGTCGCTACAAGATGGTATCGAGCACACGCCGATCAGAGACACGACCACTAAGCTAAAGCCCTAGATCACTACTCTTTCTTCTCATTTTGACTCCTCATCTTTTCTACTCTTTTAGGATGGCGGATGCAAGGAACAAGTTCACACAACCGATGAAGATACACCCTTTGGATGCCACTTGAAGGAAGTCACTAGATACCGAACATCGGAGTACCAAGCTTCACGGGACCTACAACGCCACTTTACCCAAGAGGAGCGCTGGATGATTCAAGTTCAAGTTCCAGAAGGACATTTGCACCAGTCACGGAGCCCATAGAGTTTTCCTTTGATGCACCAACCTGGAGTCTAGGAAAGAGCATGGCAGCCCACATCACCATGGGACGCATTGGAGAAGTTTACCGCAATGATCTCAAGGATACTATCTACCAGATTTGTGGGCGCAGAGATGAACAATGGGAGATGATCAGCACCAGGAGGGATAGATCCATCGCAACATATATCCAGGAGTTAAACCAACACATCCGACGACAGGAGAACCATATGTGCGCAGGCATGGAGGATCTGCAGAAGGCTATGACCAAGATCAAGGAGCTAGAAGAGGAACTCAAGGCTACACGTGAAGATTACATGGAAGAAATTGAGGTGCTAGTGGAGAAGAATGACCACTTAACCAGGAAGCTAGGAGTTTTCATGGGAGGCCCCGCGCCAGGAGGAAATGACGACGATTCCACATGCCCGGATAACTATATCATCATCGACGACACTGACTCGGATCCCGACGACAGTGATGATGACTATGTTGATGAAGCTGGAGCAGATATCATGGAGTCTTCATCGGAGCAATTTTTCTAGTTGACCACCATAACAGTAGTAGAAATTCCCCCATTGTATCTAGTTTAGTCCAAGCACTTTTGTAACGATAGTTAGACCGTTGTATGCCCTTGTTTAATTGATTGGAGTGATATTGTTTGCTTTTGTCTCATGTGCATATGGGTAGTGTTTTCTCACTAGACCTCATTCTATTCTATATTCTCATCTTCTCTAAACACCCTCAGATGCCTCTGAGACTTGACACCGGATTTGTTTTCCCACCGGAGATCACTCAGTTGATTCAGCAGCAGAATGCCTTGATTCAAACACTGGTATAGAACCAAGGCAACAACAACAACAACAACAACAACAACCCACCACCACCACCACCTGTTGACCATTTGACTCGTTTCTTGAGGCTAAATCCGCCGGTGTTTTCCAGTAGCACCGAGCCGATTGTTGCAAATGATTGGCTCTGCAAGGTTGGAAGGGAGCTGACCACTGCAGGATGCACAGATGCGGAGAGATTGCATTTTTCCGCACATCAGCTTGATGGACCCGCAACATCATGGTGGGAGAATTACACAGCCACACATCCTATTGACACTATCACATGGGATCAGTTTCAGCAAGCTTTTCATACTGCACACGTTTCAGCAGGAGCTATGGCCATGAAGAAGCGTGAGTTTCGCAACTTACACCAAGGAGGACGCACTGTAAGCCAGTATGTGGAGGATTTTAGTAAGTTAGCACATTATGCCCCAGATGACGTTGCTACTGATCTTTGCTAAGCGTGAGAAGTTTGGAAGGACTGAATGATGAGCTTAGCATGCAGTTGATGGTAGCCACTTTCAATAACTACCAGAGTTGGTAGATCATGCTCTTATGATTGAAGGAAGCGACAGCAGATTGACAACCGCAAGAGGAAGTATGGACAGGGAAAGTACAATTCTGGAGCTCAGCAGAAGCTATGCTTTACCCCGAAACCGGGAGGACAATTTCAGCATACCCATGGAGGAGGTAGCTCGCACAATCATAATGGTTCCAAAAATGGAAACGGGAATGTAGGAAGCAACGGACAAAACCGTACCAACCCGTCAACCCCAGCCAAGAGAGACCTGAGCCAAGTCACTTGCTTTAAGTGTCAGAGGACTGGACATTATGCAAATGAATGTCCTGAAGCCCAGAATGGAAATGGCAATGGAAGCTCAGGGAAGAAGTCGAACCCTTTCAACAGGGGACAAGTGAACCACGTTACCGTGGAGGAGGTTGAAGCTCAACCAGATGCAGTAATAGGTAAGTTTTTGGTTAAGACATTTACTGCAGTTGTTCTTTTTGATACTGGTGCATCACATTCATACATATCAAGGGGATTTGTGGATAAGTATAAATTGCCAACCCAAGCCCTTAGGTCACCCATGCTAGTAACTTCGCCTGGAGCAGAATATATGGTCAGGTTGTGGTGTGATCGATTACCATTAAGGATTGGTAACTATGTGTTTCCCTCGGACCTAATAGTTTTGGAATCACAAGGATTGGATGTGATATTAGGCATGGATTGGTTATCAAAGTATGGAGGGAACATTGATTGCGCCAGTAAGTCGATTTTACTTACCACCCCAGAAGGAAAAAGAATCAAGTATGTGTCACGGCATGAGCCGAGGAGGACACAAGTAAATTCCTTATCAGGAGTTGTGCAGGAGGAAGTACCAGTGGTGAAGGATTACCCGGATGTGTTCCCAGAAGAGTTGCCAGGAATGCCACCGGACAGAGACATTGAGTTTTTGATTGAATTGTTGCCAGGCACAGGGCCGATATCTAACAGACCGTACCGGATGCCCGCACAAGATTTGGAAGAAATTAAGAAGCAGATTAAGGAGTTGCTGGACAAAGGTTTTATTCGCCCAAGTTCTTCGCCTTGGGGATCTCCAGTACTTCTAGTGGAGAAGAAGGATGGATCATTGAGAATGGTTGTTGACTATCGTGGACTGAATGAAGTGACAATTAAGAATAAGTACCCGTTGCCGATGATCAACGACTTGTTTGACCAATTGCAAGGAGCTAAGGTATTTTCCAAGATTGATTGCGATCAGGATACCATCAGTTGAAGATTCGAGAGCAGGATATACCTAAGACGGCTTTTACCACCAGGTACGGGCTGTATGAGCATACGGTTATGTCTTTTGGGCTGACTAACGCACCTGCCTATTTCATGAACATGATGAACAAGGTGTTTATGGAGTTTTTGGATAAGTTTGTCGTGGTGTTCATTGATGATATTTTGGTTTACTCAAAGAATGAAGAAGAACATAAGGAGCATTTGCGTTTGGTACTTGAGAAGCTCAGAGAACATCAGCTATATGCCAAGTTCAACAAATGTGAGTTTTGGTTGAAGGAAGTTGGATTTCTCGGACATGTTATATCCGGAGAAGGTATAGCAGTGGATCCCACTAAAGTTGTCACTGTGACAAACTGGGAAGCACCAACGACAGTTGGAGAGATCCGGAGTTTTCTTGAGTATCTAGTACTTGGATTATCATGTGAATCTCATCATGTTACTTTAATTAATATTGTTGGGTTTTTAATGTTGATGCTTAATTGGGATTGAGATTACTGTCAACCATTCTCAATGTTTAACAACCACCATGATAGTTAAATAAAATTTATTCCTTTGCAGTAGGGAAAAATTGGCTTTACGCAAAATGGTAACCATAGAGCTTTCTACCGGCCATATATGCATGTACTATAGCATTACTCTTTCATATTGCTCTCTATGTGTTACATTGCCAGCATATTCCATGTGCTGACCCGTTTTCGGGCTGCAACGTTCATGTTGCAGACTTTTCAGATGACGAGTAAGGTGCCTTAGGTCGTGGTTCTATACTCAGTGATGCCGTTGGAGTTGATGGACTCACTTATCTTCCAAGCCTTCCGCTGTTATCGTTATTAGATGGCCTTAAGCCATATTTATTGCAATAAGTTCTCTTTTGAGACAGTCGATGTAATAAGTGTGTGATCGCTACTCTATTATAAATCCTTCAAGTACTGTGCGTGTCAGCATTACTGATCCAGGGATGACACTAATGCACAGAGGTCAGACTGTTTGAGGTCTAGTCGCTACAGTAAACAACAAAGAGCTTTGGAAAAAGTTCATACATGCTAAATAAGAGCGATGATACGTTGGGTGAAGAAATGGATCAGTCGAAAGCCTTGGCTGAGTGTCTTCAGAGACTTCAGTCTAGGTTTGACAACCTTCAAGGTCATCATAACACTCTCTTATCTGATCATGAGAAACTTTCTTATGAATTTATTCAAAGAAAGAAAGATCTTGAGAAGCTAAGAGTGAGTTATGAAGATCTTCAGAAGGAGCGCGATTCATTACTTGCTCAACAAATCAGCGCTGCTCAGGAAGAATTTGTTCCTCCCTGTTTGAAGTGCATTGAACCTGAATTTGCTAATTCTTCACCTGAATGTTCAAATGCTTCTAATGTTACAAATTCTTCACCTGCCTCTGCTATCACTAATTCCTCATCTGAGGTCATTGCTAGTATCACTGATGATGTAGGGCTGAAGGAATTGTACATGACAGGCATGTACAAAAGCCTCAAAGGGCATTAGACTCTCTGTGATGTGCTTAAAAAGCAGATCCTCAACAGGAACCCTAGGAAAGAGGGTATTGCCTTTGAGAGGAAACTCAATGCTGATGGTACATATTGGAAGCCTGAGCAGTACCCCAAAACCTCATGGGTTGCTGCAAAGGGACCTCCAATTGATCCATCCAATTTATCTGGCTTTACATGTGAATCTCCTCATTCTTCTGATGAGTCATTTGACTCCAACTATAAAATGTTTAAAAATCAGAATGGTGAAGTATTTGCTAGATATGTTGGCACTAACTGCAGGAACGGTTCCCCTATGAAGAAAATCTGGGTTCCCAAAAGATTCCTTGAAAGTCTTCAGGTGAATGTCCTCATGACACCACCTGTGAAGAATAGGACCCCAGATCAAATTCTTCATATGGATCCAAGTCCTCATACGGACCAAATTCCTCACGTGGATCAAATTCCTCAAAAGGATCAAAGTTCTCATATGATAATCATCGTGCTAACCCCTCTGTTTCGCAGGGAAGAGCTAAGGGCTATGAATATGAGCATTATTCTTCTAATCATTATGTTCACAAGTCCTCGAAGAATTTCTCTGCTTATTCATATGCTTATCCTAACTCCTCGTATGTGAAACGAAATGGAATGGCTTCTATGCCACCTTCCTCGTATGGAGCTCGCAGAGTGATGAACTCTTTGCCACCCCTTCAGATGTGGGTGGTGAAGAAAAATAACTAATCTCTTATGCAGGATCAGGTCTCCAGACGCGCGTAAACGTCTGAAGAATTTGCTGGAGACCTGAGAGTGCCTAATAGGACGCAGGCTAATCATGAAGAAATGAACTTTCATTTCTCACGTCCTAATACTGCTTTATCTGCTCTATTGCTTGATGAAACTGATCTGATGAATTGATGTCATATTCTTCACTAATGAAGTATATGAGTTCATAAGCTGCACTAATTCATCTGCAGGATGATCAACCCAAAGCCACCGAGTGGGTTCTCGATAGTGGATGTACAAATCACATGACTGGTGACAAGAATCTATTGATGGATGCTCCCTTATCTCCGTCTCATCTGAAGCATATCATCTTCGCTGACAAAGGCAAAAGTTAGGTATTGTGTCTACGTAAGGTTGCGATCTCAAAGGATCGACACAGGGACAAAGTCATGCTTGTCGAGTCCTTAGGATACAACCTCATGTCTGTCTCAATGCTTTGCGATCTTGATATGGTTGTTGTCTTTGGCAAGTATCGTTGTGTTCGATCATGGAAGTGACAATTCCAAAGTCTTGAAGGCTTTAGGAGAGGAGACTTGTATATTGTTGATTTCTCTATAGGACCACAACCAGCCGTGTGCCTACTTGCAAAAGCTTCGTATATTGGCTATGGCATCGACGACTTGGTCATGCAGGCATGAGGAATTTGAACACGCTTGCGAAGAAGAAGCATGTCATTGGCATTGAGAATGTCAAATTCCTCAAGGATCACTTATGCGGAGCCTGTGAAGCCGGAAAGATGACCAAGGCCAAGCATCCAGCGAAGACTATCATGACTACTACTCGACCATTTGAATTGCTTCACATGGATCTCTTCGGTCCTAATCATTATTCTGCAGTTTCAAATGAAGCATCTCAATATGGCTTTGTTATTGTTGATGATTACTCTCATTACACATGGGTACACATTGTTACTTACAAACATGAAGTGCAAGAAGTCTTCAAAAAAATTTCCTCGAGGGCTTCAACCAACTTTGGTGTGAAGATCAAGCACATCAGAAGTGACAATGGAACTGAGTTCAAGAATTCTGGTGTTGATGACTATCTTGATGAACTTGGTATTACTCATGAGTTATCTGCTCCTTATACTCCTCAACAAAATGGCATCGTGGAGCGCAAGAACAGGACTCTTGCTGAGATGGCTCGCACTATGCTTGATGAATACAAAACGCCTCGTCGTTTCTGGATTGATGAAATTGATACTGCGTGCCACATCATCAATAGAGTATATCTTCACAAATTCTTCAAGAAGACTGCCTATGAACTCCTCACTGGCAAGAAACCCAATGTGAGTTATTTCAAAGTCTTCGGTGCTAAATGCTGGATTAGAGATCCTCATCACAACTCTAAATTTGCACCGAAAGCACATGAAGGTTTCATGCTTGGTTACGGAAAGGACTCGCACACCTATAGAGTCTTCAACAACGTTCTTCACAAGGTTGTTGAAACTATAGATGTGCGGTTTGATGAAACTAATGGCTCGCAAAGAGAGCACCTACCTTCTGTAATAGATGAACCAGCACCTGAGGAAACTATCAAGCACAAGGCTACTGAGGATGTCATTCCTACCGAAGAATCTGCTAAAGAATTCATTCCAGAATGTGAAGAACGTCGAGCTGATGCACCTGATGAAAATGGTGCTGAAGAAAATGCTGATCAAATTCGTCGCGACAACCAGCTCATCCTTGCGTTGCAAAAGAAGTGCAAATTGAGAAGATCATCAATGACATTGAAGCACCAGGTCCTCTCACACGCTCAAGAGCTTCACATTTATCTAACTTTTGTGGGCATTTCGCTTTTGTCTCTATCATAGAGCCTGAAAAGGTAGATGAAGCATTTCTGGAGCCTGAGTGGATTCTGGCCATGCAAGAAGAATTACATCAGTTCGAGCTCAACAACGTCTGGGAACTGGTCAAACGTCCAGATCCTCGCAAGCACAATAAAATTGGCACAAAGTGGATCTACCGCAACAAGCAAGATGAAAATGGCCTTGTGGTGAGGAATAAGGCTCGGCTTGTAGCTCAAGGCTACACACAGGTTGAAGGAATTGATTTCGATGAAACTTTTGCACCTGTTGCTAGACTTGAGGCTATTCGCATATTACTTGCTTATGCTAACCATCATGATATCACTCTATATCAAATGGATGTGAAAAGTGCATTCCTCAATGGTAAGCTTGAGGAAGAAGTATATGTTGCTCAACCCCCAGGTTTTGAAGATCTAAAGAATCCTGACAAAGTCTTCAGACTCAATAAGGCCCTCTATGGCCTCAAGAAGGCCCCTCGGGCGTGGTATGATACTTTGAAGGAATTCCTCATGAAGAAAGGCTTCAAACCCGGTTCACTTGACCCTACTCTTTTCACTAAATCTTATGATGGTGAACTGTTTGTGTGCCAAATATATGTTGATGATATTATCTTTGGCTGTACTGACCAACGTTACAGTGATGAATTTGCCTATATGATGAGTGAAGAATATGAAATGTCTATGATGGGAGAATTGAAATTCTTCTTAGGTCTTCAAATTCGTTAACAGCACAATGGCATATTCATATCTCAGGAGAAATACCTCAAGGATGTACTGAGGAAATTCGGCATGCAAGATTGCAAAGGGGTCAAAATTCCTATGCCCACAAATGGCCATCTATGCACTGATGAAAATGGTATTGACGTCGATCAAAAGGTATACCGCTCCATGTTTGGTTCTTTATTGTACTTATGTGCATCTAGGCCAGATATTATGCTTAGTGTTTGCATGCGTGCCCGATTTCAACCTACACCGAAGGAATCACACCATAAGGCTGTGAAGCATATTCTTCGATATCTAGCTCACACACAAACACTTGGATTATGGTACCCCAAGGGCTCGGCTTTTGATCTCATTGGATATTCTGGTTCTGACTATGCTGGTGATCATGTGGACCGCAAGTCAACATCAGGCACATGCCATTTCCTCGGACGATCTTTGGTCTGTTGGTCCTCGAAGAAACAGAACTGCGTATCACCGCTCTCTCTGAAGCCGAGTACATTGCTGCTGGTTCTTGCTGTGCTCAATTGCTATGGATGAAGCAAACTCTCAAGGACTACGGCGTCAACGTGAAGAATGTGCCTCTCTTCTATGACAATGAGAGTGCCATCAAGATTGCTCACAACCCAGTTCAGCACTCGAAGACAAAGCACATCCAGATTCATCATCATTTTCTTAATGATCATGTGTTGAAGGGCGACATTTCTATTGAGCATGTGAAGACTGAAGAACAGCTAGCCGATATCTTCCCCAAGCCCTTGGATGAGAAGAGATTTAGCAAGTTGCGGTGTGAGCTAAATATATTAGAATCTTCGAATGTTCTTTGAAAAGGACACTCGTCCTAACACTTATGCAAAATTGATGACTTAGATGTGCAACACATGAAGAAAGGTTTTCTTCAATCAATGAAGACTAACACTCTTAAGTGTGAAGAAATTAACGAAGAATTTGATTCTCAGAGCCCTACGATAATTGTACGCGGTGTCTGAAATCATCATTCTTATACGGTGGGTCACACCACCACCAAAAGTTGAAAATCTTCAATTTGAGTTTTTCCTAAGTTTTGAAATTCCTCAGTTGTTCACATTCTTCAACTTTGCATTGTCTTCACTATTTCCGTCATTGGCTATATATATATATATATATATATATATATATATATATATATATATATATATATATATATATATATATATATATATATGAGTTTATGGCCTCTTGTAACACCCCGTGTAATGATGCTACAATAACCCACAGGTTAAGTTAATTGTTTTGCTAAACTTGTGCTGATCATTATTGTCTCATGCTCTTTCACATTCCAGTTGAATTCAAATTCAAATTCTGTGTGAAATTCAAAATGCTCAGACATGAACACAAAAATGTTCATCATGTGTCAAATAATCCACAACTAATATTGGTGGTGAACCAACATTTTTGCAAAAGGTTTAAGTGGCCTAAGCTACTTAAAGCAGTGACCTAAGCAATAAATTAAATGCCCTTTTTAATTTATAAAATTGGCAACTATTTCAAAAGCCTCATAGCCTTTTTGTGGCAGTGCTAACTATTGCAATGTAATTATGTGGCCAAGTCCCACATTTTTCAAAATCCTTTTGGCAGCCCAAATATTACCATGCTTTTTACAGAAAAGAAAAGAGCGAGCTAAAAGAAAAAAACCCCCCCCCCCACAGGCCTTTGTCATCTGGGCGGCCCAACCCAGCAGCCCACCTCCCCCGGTCGCCTCCCTCCTCTCTGTTCACCCGACCCAGCGACCGAGCTCGCTGGTCGCCACCGAACCCTGTCGCCGTCCCCGTCGGGGAAGGGATAAGGGCGACGTCCCCTCGACGCCTCGGCCTCCACCCATCTCTCCCACTTGCCCCCCCCTCTCGCTCGCCTTTGCGCCTCCCTTTCCCCTTGAGATCCCCTCGAGCACTCCCTCTCTCTCGACCCAGCCGCGCCCTTGCCATCGCCGCGTCGATCCATGCCACCGTCTTCGCCTCGCGTCGCCAACATGCCGTGGCGTCCGCGCCGTCCTCCACATCGAGCGGTGCCCACCGTTGGGCCGGAAGGCTCATGCGCCGGATCCACCCGTCTTCCTCCTCGGGGCCTTGAGCTTCGCCGCCGTCGATTCGCTCCGCCGAGCCCCCCGAGCCCACGTTTGCACCTCAGGCCCGGTGGCGATCGTCGTCCTTCTCTCTCTCTCCCGCGCATTTCCGTCGCCGTAGTAGTCGCATTGGAATGCCCGAACGCTCGACGCGGATCTCGCCGCCGACAAGACTCCGGTGACCAAATGGTCACGGGCCAGTGCCCAGCGCGCTCACCGCACCGCATAGGCCTCGTCTAGCCGCTTGGTTTGCCCGCAAACGCCCCCCAGCCCCGATCCCGACGATGACCGAAGTCCGGTGTCCGCCCCGCTCGACGCCGTCATCGTTTCAGCCCGCCCCCGCCTGAGCTAAGGTCACAGTTGGATGCGCCGCTCCTCCCGCGTCCGAACGAGCCCGGCGGCGCTCGAAACGGCCCTCTGTGGCGTTTTTCCGGCGAAGTCCGGCGAACCCTGCCGCTGTCTTGGTCGCCGGCGGCAAAACCCCGACGCCGCCGACGATGCACACAGGGCCCTGCAGGTCACCGCCCGTGGCCCCGGGGCGGTAGCCTGTTGACCTAGTCAATGGCTGGTGGGCATCGCCCGATCCTCGCCGATGGGTCCCCACAGGCCTGTTGACTAGTCAACTAGTCTGTTGACGCTGATGCAATAATGACGCCATGATGACGTCATTTTCCTTTTCTGTTTTTTTAAAATAATTCTAGAATATTGTTTAAACTTTAAAAATTCATAGAAATTAAACCGTAACTCGGATGAAAATGTTTTCTACATGAAAGTTGCTCAGAAAAACGAGGCGAACCCGAATACGCTACCCACATACCTGTCAGGTGCCTCTAGCTATCTGAACATGGAACATTCCCCCTCTGGTCATCACATCGACACGAGTTGGAACAAGGAAGACATTCCGGTTAATTCCCATTCACCTATATCGTGTAGCCATGCGTTAGATCACTCCCGGCACAGCATATTGCCATGTTCTGCTTTGTGATGCTATGTTTGCTTTATATTTATTGTTTCTTTCCCCTCTTCTCTTGGTGAGCCCGAGGCCGATGCACCCCTGTGATCGACTCGTCGGCGACGACCCCTCCTTGCCGAGCAACCAGGCAAGCCCCCCCCCCTTTGAGCATCCCGATATCGCCCATTCCATTCTCTCATGCTTGCACTAGATTTTGCTACTGTTATTGTTTGCTCCTATTACTGCTGCATAGCCTTTGTTTATTGTAACCTTCTATTGTTACCTATCCGCTTATCCTAAACTGCTTAGTATAGGTTGGTTAGAGACCCATCGGTGACCCCCACCTTGTCCTTGTTGCCCCGCTTCATCGCCGAAGACCCGATCAGCGGGATCGAAGACCGAGCCCCGCACCGCACATCACTTCCCTTAGTTGCTCGACACTCTTTGGGTTACTATCGAGTACCGGGGTGAGACCTCATCGACGCCGATGTTAACCACAGTAGTGTAGTTATTGGTCGTGGTCATCGAGGGTGATTTCCTCTTTAACCACTTCGATCGACTCGTCGTGCAACCCCTCAAGTATGGACCTCGGGGTGATTCCTCTTCGTTCACCTTGATGATTACATCTAGTGGAATTCATCGGGGTGATTCTCGGTTTTCCCTTGATGTTTGTACACACGGATACTTGGACTTTACCAATGTGACTTGGAAAGTCGAATTCGACCTCGAGGGCTACTGCGCGAGCTTAATTGCAGTGATGTGGAGTCGGGTTGACACGGAGGTGCCATGAGATAATTACGGCGTGGCGGGCATTCCTAGCCCTTGCCGCAAGTCCTCGAGGCAGAACAACGGGTCACATCTTTCGTGAGTCTCTGCTTGTTGCAGGCGTTCCTAATCCACTCGATTTGGATATTTGATCCGAGGGCCTCGGCCGATAGCACTAACCATCACGTGGGCATAGTATGGGCGTTCTGCGTCGTATACATCAGCGAAGCTTAATAGGCGTCGGCGGCGGCGGCGCGCGGGTTGGACTGCGTAAGCGCCTTCCTTGTTGAAGGAGGTAGCTAGGTCTGCTCACCGCCGCCCACGCAACATGCATGAGTTCGGGGAGATGGCCCATGACCCCAGGGGCATAGGTTTAGTCCGGCGTCTTGGCCTCTCTATTAAGCCTAGGTTGGGTTGCGGCGTATTGTTTGGCGAGGCGGGCATGACCACAGGAAAGTGTGTCGGCGGAGTTAAGCGGCGTGGTGGGTAAGTTGGTGCACCCTGCAGGGAAGAAAACATCTATCGATAGCCTATCCTCGATAGCGGACACTTGGAGTTGTATCTGATCGATACAACTAGAATCTGGATACTTGTGATGAGGCTGGATGGTGATGAGGGTTTGATTGTGATGATAAGCTGGATAGTATGGCTCGGGATGCCTTTCTCGCGAGGGAGTCGAGAAAGGATCTCGGCGAGGTTGATAACACTACTACTACTTTCGTTATGCTACTCTACTCCCTCCTGTTGCTGCAAGATGGTGGTTTCGAAAGATGCTAGTCTTGGTAGGACTAGGCCTTCTCTCTATTACGGCATTTCTGCAGCCAGTTCACATATCTGCCTTCCTTTGATAATGTTGCATATGTAGTGTAGATCCTTGCTTGCAGTACTTTGGATGAGTACTCACGGTTGCTTTGCTCCCCTTTTCCCCCTTTCTTCTTCTTTCGGTTGAGGCAACGGATGGCGGAGCCTAGGGCGGATGCCACCGCCGATGCTTACTACTACGTGGAGGTCGCCGATGACCAGGAGTAGTTAGGAGGCTCCTAGGCAGGAGGCCTTGCCTTTTCGATCAATGTTGCTTTTGTGCTAGCCTTCTTAAGGCAAACTTGTCTAACTCATGTCTGTACTCAGATATTGTTGCTTCCGCTTACTCTTGTGTTTTCGAGCCCTCGAGGCCCCTGGCTTGTAACATAAAGCTTGTATTATTTTATTTTGTGTCTAGAGTTGTGTTGTGATATCTTCCGTGAGTCCTTGATCTTGATCGTACACATTTGCGTGTATGATTAGTGTATGATTGAATCGAGGCGTCACAAGTTGGTATCGAGCCATTTTGCTGTAGGTAGCCCCTTTCCAACTCCTTGGCGAAGTTGAGTCTAGTCACCGAAAAACTTTTACTAACATTGGTGTGTGGCTTACGGTCCCACGTCGCCATTGGGTGGTATTAGCATCTTTACTCCTCGTCTATACTCGGGACTCTGAACTCTCTTCTACTCGGGTTAAGCGAATTTACTAACATTAGGATCCGTGACCACATTCACCCGAAGTTGGATAAAGCCATAGTTATTCCTTAGAATATCCTCTTGAATAGTACACACACACATCGTGTTGACTACTGAAGTGGAATCCATCGTACATCTTTCCTTATGCATTTTCATCATGAATGATCCTTGTCTTTGCAAATGCTCAATGATGAACTACACCTGTTACATGTTAGCGGGATGGTTAGACCAGCTGGTCGTGGCCGTGGTGCCAATGATCCACCACCGCGAATTCTTTCTGGAATGATGCAACAATTTGAGCTGAACCGCCAGTTCATGGAAGGAATGATGGCTCGGTTTCCTCGTCGAACATGAATCAACAGCCAACCCGGTAACTCTGCGGGACTTTATCGCCTCTACCCAACTATCTCGCAGCTCAACTCAACCCCTTGATGTTGATGGTGGCTCCGCGACATCACGTATGAAATGGAGTCTGCTAGTGTGGCCCCTGCCAGCTATGTCACCTTTGCATCTTTCTTTACGAAGGGTCCGCGCTCAATGGTGGGACAGCCACAGCGTACCCTACCTTTGGAGCGATCATTACTTGGCGGTTTCCAAGCTGCCTTCCGTGCCCGTTTCATTCCTCGAGGAACCATGGACGGGAAGAAGCGAGAGTTCATAACCTCACCCAAGGCAACAAGTGCGTAGATGCTTATCAGCGGGAATTTACGGACTTGTCACGTTATCTTTGAAGAAGACATTACAGCGGATGCTCGTAAGCAAGAAAGTTTCGTGATGGACTTCACCCTGATATCAAGCTAGCATTGCTCGTTCATGACTTTGCCGACTTTGCCACCTTGGTGAACAAGGCTATTCAGGTTGAGACTAGTCTTCAGGAACACCAGGGATCCCTTAGGCGTAGTCACGACGTTGGCTCATCTTTGGGCCCGTCAGCGCAGAAGCGTCGGATATGGATTCCCCACAGCATGTATCATCCAACTGCACCTGCACCAAGACAGTCCTAGGTTGCACCTCGTCTGCCTCCTCCACCGCAGAGGCAGCCCCTACGGGCTGTACCACCCCAAGCTTCTGCTCCCAATCCAAATGATGGTCTATGCTTCAAGTGTGGCCTTCCAGGTCACCGCTCCAGGAAATGCCCTCAGAATCAGGATCAGCTGGCTCTGCCTTCAACTGGTCGTAACAATCAGCCCCATAACAACAATGCGGACCTTATGGTGGTGGTCGAGCTAATCATGTTGATCGAATGAAGCTCAAGATCAACCTGCCCTTTGTGATGGGTACTCTTCTCGCTAATTCAGTGCCGCTTACTGTTTTATTCGATTGAGAGCCTCGCATTCATTCATGTCGAGAAAATTTTGCATCGCTACGGCATTCGATGCGAGCCCATGAACACTCCGATAGTGGTGCGCACCCTGCGGGTCGATGTCGAACTACCATGATTGGTCGCGATGTCCCGTTGAGATTGAAGGGCTGGAATTTCATGTTTCTCCCATTATCCTAGAGTCTTCCAACATTGACCTCATTCAGGAATGGAATGGTTGAAAGCGCATCTTGCCTCTATCGTTTGCGCCACCAAGGTTGTTCACCTCCTACATCCTTCAATGAAATAATAAGCTACCATGCTCAGCTTGTTCAGGGCCATTTGAAGCACGACTTTATGCTTTGAATCGTTGAGCGCAGCACCTCTTGAGGGAATTGAAAAGATTCGGTTGTTCGCGACTTCAAGGCGTATTTCGGAAGAACTTCCAGAATACCCCTGCGGGCTGTTGAGTTCGTCATCGATTTGAAACCAGGCACCGTTCCTATCACCAAGCGGCCCTACAAGATGCCGCCTCATGAGCTCCTTGAACTGAAGGAGAAATCGACAAATCTCTTGCAGATGGTTTCATTCGTCCAAGTTCCTCTGCTTGGGAGCACCTTCTCTCTTCGTCAAGAAGAAGGGCCAGTGCGAACCGTTTGGTCCAAGACTATCGTCCTATCAACCAAGCTATAATTGAACAAATATCCCTTCCTCGGATCAATGATCGTATGATCAAGCTGGCTGGATCATCGATATTCTCTAAACTCAACTTGAGGTTGGGTTACCACCGAATCGTGTTAAGTGAAGTGGATATTCCAAAGACCACATTAGTCACTCGTTATGGTTCTTACGAGTACACCGTCATGTCATTCGGTTTAACCAATGCTCGAGCTACATTCTCTCGTCGATGAACTACATATTCATGGATTACCTCGACAAGTTAAATCGTAGTCTATCTGGATGATATCTGGTATATTCGAAGAATAAAGAAGAACATCTTGAACATCTTCGTCTTGTTACGGAGAAGCTCAAGAACATCAACTTTATGCCAAGTATTCCAAGTGTGAATTCTGGTTGCGAAGTCACCTACCTTGGTCATGTTATCTCAAGGATGGTATTGCCGTCAACCCGAGGCGCGTTCGGGCTATTCTTGGTGGACCCCTCCTAAGACTGTCAAGCAAGTCGAAGCTTTCTCGGCCTAGCCAGCTCTGTCGCCGCTTTGTCGAAATTTCTCCAAGATCGCCAAACCAGCGACTAATCTGCTTCACAAAGGCGTTAAGTTCATTTGGACGGACAAATGTCGGGAAAGTTTCGAGCACTCAAGGACAAGCTGACTTACGCCCGGTGCTTGCTCCTCCACGATTCTCGCAAGGACTTCGTCATCTATTGTGGCGCTTCACGTCAAGGATTAGGCTGTGTTCTAATGCAAGGCGCAGGGTGATTGCTTATGCTTCCCGTTAAGTGCGTCCTCACGAGGAAAACTACCGGTTCATGACCTTGAGCTTGCAGCGGTTATCTTTGCCTTTGAAGCTATGGCGATGGTACCTTCTCGATGTCGTTGCGAGATCTTCACCGATCATCGAGTCTGAAGTACTGTTTACTCAACCAAATCTGAACCTCCGTCGAGCGGTGGATGGAAGTTATTGCGGACTACAACTGCGGTATATCTTATACCCTGGTAAGGCTAATGTAATGGCTGATGCCACGAGCATAAGTCTTATTGCAATAATCACATGGTCTACAAAGCTCAACCCGCCTTTATGAAGAGCTATGCAAGCTAAACCTTCAACTAGTTCCACGAGGTTCTCTGAATAACCTTGTCTTTGGAACCAACTCTTCTAAAAGCAATTAAGTCTGCTCAAGCCAAAGATGCTCACATTGATTTGATGAAAAGGATCTTGCCTTAGAAATCTAGAGAGTTCTCACTTGGTGAAGATGGAACCTTATACTTGAGAGATCGCATTGTAGTACCCGGTTCGAGCTTATGACGAGAGAAGGTGATGAAAGAAGCGCGCGACACCCCTCTCTATTCATCCGGGAAGTACCAAGGCGTATCTAGACATCCGTCGGAAATCTTGGTGGTCTAAAATGAAGCAAGACATTGCTCGATATATCGAAGAATGTGGCGTTTGCCGTCGCGTCAAAGCGAACATCGAAACCGGCGGACTTCTATAACGCTTCCGATTCACGAATGGAAGTGGGATAAGATCAAATGGATTTAAATCACGAGCCTTCCCAAGTCTCGAAAAGGTAGCGATGCTATCTTTGTTGTCATCGACCAATTCTCGAAAGTTGCTCACTTTACGCGATCAAGGAGACAATCACTGCTAGTCAATTAGCAAATTTGTATATCTCGAATGTGTCACTCCATGGCATTCGAAGGAGATCGATTCGAGACCGTGGCGGTATTTTCACTTCAAAGTTACGGGATAGTTTCCAAGAGGCAATGGGAACTCATATTACGAGCACTGCTTATCATCCCCAATCCCAAGGCCAAGTCGGCGAGTCAATCAAATTCTTGAAGACATGCTTGAGCTTGTGTTATTTCTTCGGCAAGAAGTGGGAAGAATCTCTCCCTTATGCGGAGTTCTCTTATAACAACAGCTATCAAGCCAGCTTGAAGATGGCACCCTTGAAGTGCTCTATGGATGTAAGTGCGAACCCTACGAATTGGTCGAAGCGGGGAGCGGGCACTCATTGGTCGAACATTATTCAACAAGCTGAAGAGCAGTTAGCATTGTCGGGATAATCTCAGCGGCCCGATCCGCCGAAGAGCAACTATGACCGGGAACACTGGGTTCAACTTAGCAACCTGGTGAACAAGCTTATCTGCGTGTCACTCCTTTGAGAGGCACTCATCGGTTGAGTCAAGGAAAGCTAGCTCCGCTACATTGGTACTTTCCGCATTACGGCCCGTCGTGGGCTGGTGGCTTATCAACGAGTTGCCACCTCGGTTCTCTCATGTTCATAGCGTCTTCCACGTGTCGCAACCGTCGATGCTTCAAGGATCCGGGCGTGAAGTGGATCCGGAATTGATTGAAATTCAAGATGATCTCACATACAAGGAGCATCCGATCGCATTCTTGAAGAAGCTGAACATCAAACACGCGAGAAGGTTACCAAGTTCCTCAAGGTGCAATGGACAAATCATTCTAAGGATGAAGCCACTTGGGAGCGAGGAGAACCTCCGTGCTGAATACCCGACCTGTTCCTTCTACCTCTTAATTCTCGGGGCGAGAATTTCTTTTAGAGGAGGAGAGTTGTAACACCCCGTGTAATGATGCTACAAGATAACCCACAGGGTTAAGTTAATTGTTTTGCTAAACTTGTGCACTGATCATTATTGTCTCATGCTCTTTCACATTCGGTTGAATTCAAATTCAAATTCGTGTGAAATTCAAAATGCTCGGAACATGAACACAAAAGGTTCATCATGTGCCAAATAATCCTAGCGAATATTGGTGGTGAACCAACATTTTTGCAAAAGGTTTAAGTGGCCTAAGCTACTTAAGCGGTGACCTAAACAATAAATTAAATGCCCTTTTTAATTTATAAAATTGGCAACTATTTCAAAAGCCTCACAACCTTTTTGTGGCAGTGCTAACTATTGCAATGTAATTATGTGGCCAAGTCCCACATTTTTCAAAATCCTTTTGGCAGCCCAAATATTACCATGCTTTTTCTGTAAAAAGAAAAGAGCAGAGTTAAAAGAAGAAGGAATCCCCCTGACCCCCCTGGGCCTTTGTCATCTGGGCGGCCCAACCCAGCAGCCCACCTACCCCGGTCGCCTCCCTCCTCTCTGTTCACCCGACCCAGCGACCGAGCTCGCTGGTCGCCACCGAACCCTGTCGCCGTCCCCGTCGGGGAAGGGATAAGGGCGACGTCCCCTCGACGCCTCGGCCTCCACCCATCTCTCCCACTTGCCCCCCCCTCTCGCTCGCCTTTGCGCCTCCCTTTCCCCTTCAGACCCCCCTCGAGCACTCCCCTCTCTCTCTGACCCGAGCGCGCCCGCCGCCGTCGCCGTGTCGATCCCTCGGCCACCGTCTTTGCCTCGCGTCGCCAACATCTTTGTGGCGTCGCCGCCGTCCTCCACGTCGAGCAGTGCCCACCGTTGGGCCGGAAGGCTCGCAGCGCCAGATCCACCCGTCTTCCTCCTCGGGGCGCCCGAGCTTCGCCGCCGTCGATTCGCTCCGCGAGCCCCCCGAGCCATCGTTTGCACACCTACGGGGCCGGTGAGCGATCGTCGTCCTTCTCTCTCTCTCTCCCGCGCGTTTAAAATCGCCGTGGTGGTCGCATTGGAGATGCCCGAGCGCTCAAGCGGATCTCGTCGCCAGGCAAGACTCCGGTGACCAAATGGTCACGGGCGGTGCCAGCAGCGCTCACCGCACCGCGTAGGCCTCGTCTAGCAGCTTGGTTTGCCCATAGCGCCCCAGCCCGATCCGGCGATGGCCGTAGTCGGCGTCCGCCCGCTCAACACCTCGTCGTTGCAGCCGCCCCGCTGAGCTAAGGTCACGGTTGGATCGCCGCTCCTCCAGCGTCCGAGCAGCCCGACCGCGCTTCGAAAGCGGCCCTCGTGGCGTTTTCGGCGAATCCGGCGAACCTACCCGCTGTCTTGGTGGCTGGCTGCGAAACCCGACGCCGCCGACATGGCACACACAGGGCCCGCCTGCGGGTCACCGCCCGTGGCCCGGGGGCCGGCTAGCCTGACCTAGTCAATGGCTGGTGGGCATCGCCCGATCCTTTGCCGATGGGTCCCCACAGGCCTGATGACTAGTCAACTAGTCTGATTGACCGCTGATGCAATAATGACGCCATGATGACGTCATTTTCCTTTTCTGTTTTCTTAAATAATTCCAGAATATTGTTTAAACTTTAAAAATTCATAGAAATTAAAACGTAACTCGGATGAAAATGTTTTCTACATGAAAGTTGCTTAGAAAAATGAGGCGAACCCGAATACGCTACCCACACACCTGTCAGGTGCCTGTAGCTATCTGAACATGGAACATTCCCCCTCCGGTCATCTGTCTAACACAGGTCCGGAACCGGGAAGACATTCCCGGTTGAATTCCCCATTCACCTATATCGTGTAGCCATGCGTTAGATCACTCCCGGCACAACATATTGCCACGTTCTGCTTTGTGATGCTATGTTTGCTTTATATTTACTGTTTCTTCCCCTCTTCTCTTGGTGAACCCGAGACCGATGCGCCCTGTGATCGACTAAATCGGCGATGACCCCTCCTTGCCGAGCAACTAGGCAAGCCCCCCCCTTTGAGCATCCCGATATCGCCCATTCCATTCTCTCATGCTTGCACTAGATTTTGCTCTGTTATTGTTTGCTCCTATTACTGCTGCATAGCCTGTTTATTGTAACATGCTATTGTTACCTACACCTTATCCTAAACTGCTTAGTATAGGTTGGTTAGAGACCCATCGGTGACCCACCACCTTGTCCTTGTTGCCCCGCTTCATCGCCGAAGACCGATCAGCGGGATCGAAGACCAGGCCCGACACCGCACATCACTTCCCTTAGTTGCTCGACACTCTTTGGGTTACTATCAGTCTGGGGTGAGACCTCATCGGCACCGATGTTAACCTGTAGTGTAGTTATTGATTCGTGGTCATCGAGGGTGATTTCCTCTTTAACCACTTCGATCGACTCTGTGGTGCAACCCCTCAAGTGTGGACCTCGGGGTGATTCCTCTTCGTTCACCTTGATGATTACATCTAGTGGAATTCATCGGGGTGATTCCTCGGGTTTTCCTTGATGTTTGTACACGGATACTTGGACTTTACCAATGTGACTTGGAAAGTCGAATTGACCACGAGGGTACCATGTGAGCTTAATTGCGAGTGATTTGGAGTCGGGTTGACACGGAGGGTGCCGCGAGATAATTACTGGCGTGGCGGGCATTCCTAGCCCTTGCCGCAAGTCCTCGAGGCAGAACAGCGGGGTCACATCTTCGTGAGTCTCTTGCTTGTTACCGCAGCGTTCCTAATCCACTCGATTTGGATATTTGATCAGGGGCCTCGGCTGATAGCACTAACCATCCGTGGGCATAGTATGGGCCTTCTGCGTCGTATACATCAGCGAAGCTTAATAGGCGTCGGCGGCGGCGGCGCGCGGGGTTGGACTGCGTAAGTGCACTGCCTTGTTGAAGGAGGTAGCTAGGTCGCTCCTTTGGCCGCCCATAGCGTCTGGGAGTTCAGGGAGATGGCCCATGACCCACAGGGGCATAGGTTTAGTCGGCGTCTTGGCCTCTCTATTAAACAAAAATCTCTCATTTCCGGCGAATAGATTTTTTTGAAATAAAGGTTCTTGTCTTGTGGGGAGCGATGCACAAATTTTTGGAATCCGGTACCAACAGGTATAGTCCCCGAACTACGTTTTCTTTCAAGCCTTTCAACCAATCAATGCGACCTCGTGGGGCAGCTTTTGCTAAAACTTCGGCGGTTTCTTGAAAACTTGCTTGGATATGAAACTTTGGGTATTCTGGGAAGCCCTTGTTATTCCCAATAAGATTGCCCGATAATAGATCGATTCATCCAAAGCTCCCTAGGTCGGGTTGCGGCGTATTGTTTGGCCAAGGCGGGCATGACCACAGAAAGTGTGTCGGCGGAGTTAAGCGGCGTGGTGGGTAAGTTGGTGCACCCTGCGGTGAAAACATCTATTGATAGCTTGTCCTATAGTAGCGGACACTTGGAGTTGTATCGATCGATACAACTAGAACTGGATACTTGTGATGAGAACTGGATGGTGATGAGGGTTTGATTGTGATGATAACTGGATAGTATGGCTCTGGGATGCCTTTCTCGCGAGGAGTCAAGAAAGGATCTCTGGCGAGGTTGATCTTACTACTACTACTTTACGTTATGCTACTCTACTCCCTCTGTTGCTACAAGATGGTGGTATCCGAAGATGCTAGTCTTCGGTGGACTAGGCCTTCTCTCTATTACGGCATTTACTGCGCCAGTTCACATATCTGACCTTCCTTTGATAATGTTGCATATGTAGTGTAGATCCTTGCTTGCAGTACTTTGGATGAGTACTCACGGTTGCTTTGCTCCCCTTTTCCCCTTTCTTCTTCTTTCGGTTGAGGCAACGGATGGCGGAGCCCAGGGCAGATGCCACCGCCGATGCTTACTACTACGTGGAGTCGCCGATGACCGGGGAGTAGTTAGGAGGCTCGAGGCAGGAGGCCTTGCCTTTTCGATCGATTTTGCTTTTGTGCTAGCCTTCTTAAGGCAAACTTGTCTAACTCATGTACGTACTCGGATATTGTTGCTTCAGTGACTCTTGTGTTTTCGAGCTTATGTATTGAGCCCTCGAGGCCCCTGGCTTGTAACATAAAGCTTGTATTATTTTATTTTGTGTCTAGAGTTGTGTTGTGATATCTTCCCGTGAGTCCTTGATCTTGATTGTACACATTTGCGTGTATGATTAGTGTACGATTGAATCGAGGGCGTCACACCTCTACAACATTCACTTATTGCTATTTCTTCAAGTTGTGTTCTCTGCTAAGTGAATGTGATCGGACCCTTCCCCCTCTATGCTAAACTCAACCCAATCTATTCACAAATTCTTCATGTGCGTTCTATTTGAAACTCGTTCAAAATCTTCACTGTGTCCTTGTCAGCTGAAGAATTTGCGAATGGAACGTTAAAACTTATCTTATCCAAAACTTTCGTTTTGCCGCTCAAACCGTTCCGCATCCCACTAAAACACTTATCTATTCACCCACGATCTCACGCGATCTCCACTTCTTAGTACGTGGGTGACACATGTCAAGCGAATGAGAAGGGTCAGGGGCACGTTTGTCCAAATTCTTCGGGTGAACACTTTTTTCACCGTGGCTATAAATACCCCCTTCCCTTCTTCACTTCTCCTTTACTCCGCTCGACCTCTCGCCAGCTCGAGCTTCTCAAACCCTAGCGCCGCCGCTACTTCATCGCCGCCGGTGAGAAAGAGCTTCACTGCCTCGACCTCGTCAACGTCGTACTCGTGCCGGCCGCGGATTTCTTCCCTCCGCCACCGCCGTAGCCGTCTTCCTCTGCCAAGTTAGGGCGTGGAAGATCTGCACTGACGAACTTCACATCTCCACTTCCCAGTTCGTCGTGTTCTTTGTCCAGGGTAATTAAAAGTTACTTTTACTTCCCTCATTGATTCAAATGTTTTCTACAAAATCTTCAAAGGTGTTTATTCTTCAAATTCTTCACACACTAAACACCTCACATGTCATCTGTTCTTGATTCATTTCTCTAAGCTATGTTTTTCTTCAAGATTCCTCAATTGTGTGGATTTCTGATCTGTACAACTCTTGAACCTAAGACAAAGAACGCTTAGTGAAATTCTTCAAGACTCATCTGGTCAAAATTCCTCAAACTTGTTTTTAAAACCTTACGAGAGCATATGACCTCTCCAAATTCCTACATAGCTGTACTTTGTTCACGGTACACATGTCATTGCTGAATCACTAGGTTCTCATCAACTTAACTCATTTGCAGCGTTCCTCGAAGAAAAGTTGCATACATCTTCAGAGAATTCCATTTTTCAAATTCCTCATCTGAAGAAAATGGCTGATGGTAAGAAGCTACAGAAAGGAGGAAAGAGGCCTGAAATCAATACTGCCTTTGAGATCCTCGATGACATATATAAGGATTATTGCACTCCTGATGAGGCCAAGTTTGGTAAAGAGGATAAAAATCTGCGCAAGGTGCGCATCTAGAGGATAGAGAGGAGATGGGCAAGAGAGTGGAGGGGGTACATGCATGTAACTCCCAAGTACATGAAGAAATTCGCACTCAATCCTCCATGCCCAAAACCTCCGTTGGCACCTGGCCAAGAAGCAGATCCCACTAGCCTCAAGCGCGGTGAGGATTATCCTGATAAATGGGCCAAGTGCCAGGCCAAGCTGGCTAGACAAGCCAGAGAAGCAGTGAGGAAATTCAATGAAGACTCTGCTGCTGCTGCCACTGCTGAGGCCTCTGCAAGCAAGTCCAAGAAGGCCATGGCAAAGAAGCCTGCGCATAAGCCAAGTGCTTCACCCTCAATGCCCTCACAACCAAGTTCCTCAGCAATGCCCTCACAGCCAGATTCCTCAAAGCCCTCACGACAAATTCCTCAAGCTGCTCCTGCTCCTCCAAAGTCTTCGGGTGCTCCGACTAAATCCTCAGCACCTGTGCATCTCGCCACGTGCCAAAGGACCACAGGCATATCTATTGCCTCAGGAGCCTCTGCTAGTTCCTCAGCTGCTCCGAGTTCCTTAGCTGGACCCTCTCTGCTGAAGAAAAAGTCTGCTGCTGGACGAGGTCCTCGACCAAGTCCTCACAAGAAGCAGGTTGCTTTCCAAGTGTCCTCTGATGATGATGAGGCTGATGATGATGAACTAGCTGAAATCATCAGAGACAGACAAGTCACAGCCGCTAGAGCCAAAGGCACGAATGTGCCTCTTCTTTTGGATCCCAAGATGATCCTCGACTACATTGATCTCTGGCACAAGGACCCCAACACTCCTATGCCTGATTTCAAGTTGACTCCTGGCCAAAGTCATATGCTCTGCCTTCATCCAAGAAGAAAAATGGAAGTTTGAGAAGGCCAGGCAGCTGAAGAAAGCTCAGTACAGGAAGGAACGCTTCCTGAAGAAAAACGTTATCTCTATGACAACTGAAGAACTAGTGAAGATCCAGGCTGAAATCAAAACCCTCATCGATTACTTCAATGCTTACTATGTTGATTGGCAAGGAGCCAAGGTCAGGTTTGTAAAACTGACAGAGAAATTCACTTCAAAGGTTGCATCTCCATCGCAACAAGAAAATCCTCAGGCTGAAGCATCTGCTCAGCCTCTTGAAAAAATACCGGCCTGCGATGAAAATCAGGCTGCGAAGAAAATGTGAGTTCGGGGCTGATGGCGCATTCTAGCATTTGAAGAATTTGCCGGGGCATCCACTAGTGGTGCGCTGAAGAAAATGAAGAAGCGAGCAAGCTACATCGATTGTGCTGAAGAAATTGCACCAAAATCCCCTGCTCCTCCTGCGCCTACCCCAACTCCAATCCTTCCATCTGCATCAGATGTGAAGAAGACCAAGACTGTAGAGCGTGCAACAGTGAAGAAGAGGAAAGCATCCAGTTCATCAGATTCTTCAGTTCCGAAGAAGATGAAGACTTTGACCAGCTCGTTTGCGAACCCCATTGATGTTGTTCCAATCTCAACCATGCCATCAAAGGACCTTGTTCCTTATGATGAAGAATACATGATTCCTAGCGAATCTGATGAAGAAAATCCTTCTGCTGCTTCGTCAGAGCAGTTGGATGAAGAAATTGAAGTGGATGCAATCTCTTCAACTTCAGTTGTTTCCTCGCCTATGCCTCAGTTTACTGCTGAAGAGGCCGACGTCGAAGAAATGGAAGATGAGGATGTGGACACTGGAAGCACTACTCCAGTGATGAATGCTGACTTTTGGGAGAATCAGCGTCCCAACTCTCCTCTGTTCACACCACTCCAGCAAATCCCTCAGTCCCCTGTTTCTACTGAAGTACAAATGGGATCTGAAGAACCTCATAAGACTCCATCTGTCCATGAAGAAATTCCAGCCACTAGTGCTGATGAAAAAGTAAATGAAGAATTGAAGACCCAGGCTGTCACTGAAGAAGAAGCAGAATTTCCTCAGCCTGTGGAACCTGAGATTGCGATTCTGGAGGTGATAATGCAATTGACTGACACTCCTCAGCCCAAGCCAAAGGACCCATTCTCAAAGAAGCAGAAATTCAAGGCCGATGACTTTTTCGGCGAGCACATGTTCTTCACTGACTATAATCCCTATGATTCCGCCCGTCTTAGAAGGAAGCGCTTCTGGACCGCCAGCCAGGCCAACTTCTATTCTTCATTGTTCTTCAACAAGGACAAAGTCTTCGACCACGAGCATATTCCTCATGTGGACATGGAATCACTGCCATGCTTCACACCTGTCCTCAGTGTGCTTCATGACACAGGCCTCCTCAACTTTTGCACATACATAGTTGATTGGAATGAAGAACTCATTTTTCAATTCTACATAACCTTGCACATCACGGGAGATCTTTGGCGATGTGAACTCCTAGGTTTTGGACTGGATGACCGAAAACACTCACTACAAAGCACCGACCTCTGAATTACTTCACGCCCTGCCCATCAGTCCTCCACCTGAAGGAGCCCGTTGCCTGTACCAAGAGCCTGAGCTCACTGCTCATTATATGCAAGTTATGAAGCCTCTGAGACCTGGTCAAGCTTCAAGGAAAACATTCCTAGTGAAGGAATTGCAGTATGTACCAAGGACAGTCTATCGCATTCTGACGAAGACTATGAGTCCAATCAAAGGCCATGACTCCTCTGATGAGGAAATTGTTGGCATCATGAAGAATCTGGTATTCAACATCATTCATGGCATACCCGTCAACTATCATGATTTCTTCATGAGGACTCTGGCAAATGCTGCACTTTCTCCGTTTGAGCTGAAGCCTTATGCACCTTGGATTATGAGATTCCTCAGGACAAGGTCTTCACTCAACTAAAAGGCTGATTTTCAGAATTACCTCAGCTACTTGCCCCCAATTGAAGTCCTCAAGCGGACTTATTCCTCAGCTGATGAAAAGGGCAAGGAACCAGCTGTTATTGATGAAGGCATTCGTTCATTGGATGGTCAGTTTCGCAAAGCTGCATCTTATTCCACCAATGACGACTCTGCCACTCATGATTCTGCTACCCATGCATCCAAGCCAAATCCTCAAGCCACAGCTCCTCGTGTGATGACTGACCGTGAGCTTCTACTTAGTCTTCACCAGAAGGTGGATCGAAACCATAAATGGGTTAAACGTCAGTTTGGTTCTATTCTTCACAACATGATACTACACATAATGCGTGAAGAAAAACCATTACTACCTCCATGAGGTCTTGATTACGCACTTGGGCTATTCATCACATGTATATGGTGAAGAAGATCTGAAGAACATGGGTCTCAAGGAAGATTTTGGTGATACACACCCCCTTTGAAGAAATACAAGAAGGTCAAGGTTCCTTCCTTGGTGGTCAGCTCCTATTCTTCATCGGGCGACACCGACGAGCATGAAGACTTGGACGACACTGCGGCAGGCCCTACAACGACAAACGACCCCAACAACACTGGCGCTCCTTCTTCAACTTGATATTCTTTAGGGGCGTTAGTCCTCATTTTCGATCCTTTTGGTCATTCGATGACAAAGGGGGAGAAATTTGAGTTAGTCTTCAAGCGGGTCTATCTATATGGGCATTTTTTTGCAAAGTTACAACTCTCGTTCTTCTGATGACTTTGCTGGATCGAGTTGTAAACTTAAACTCTATGGTGGCCTGATACTTTTGCTGTGATTTTCTGCATGCTTATTCCTCGCTAATGTTAATGGACGCATGTTGTATTACATCAGTTACCATATTTCATCATGCATTTCAAATTCTTCATATTATATGTCAAATGCGTGTATGAATTACAAGATATAGGGGGAGATCTCCATGATTCTACTCTTCAAGTGTGCATTGCTTCAAAAGCAAATTCCTCACTATGCACATCTTCATGGAGAGTTCTTCTATATCTTGCAATCAAATTCCTCAATCTCAGTATTTACACTTCATATGTTTATCCCCGTTGAAAACTTAACCTATATTGTCAATAATCACCAAAAAGGGGGATATTGTAAGTGCATCTAGTGCCCTTAGTGATTTTGGAGTATTGAAGACTTATAGGTTAAGGGACTAATGTGTTCTGAGTGTACAGGTCTATAATTCTATGAGGTTTGATATTTCTGAGAAAAGTCGACCCATAAAATGAAGTTCTTCAAGCGAAGACTTTGGATTTACGAAGACTTTACGAAGACTTTGAAAGTGAAGAAATTGGTGTGACCTTGAAGACTTGGTATTCATTGAGGAACATGAGCGTGAAGACTTTTGTTTTCGTAGTTTCATTTTCCCTTTCTTGAGTCATAAAACACCGTACTATTAAAGGGGTCGAGGAAATACTAAGGAAAAATTTCCATGTGATGCTCAACTCAAAATCCTACACCTACCAATCCCTTGAGTGAAGCCTTTTGAAATCTCATACAGTTTAGTCATATTCTTGATGTGAGTTGGAGTTCTTACGGTCTCGAGAATTTGTTCGGCCGAGGAGTTAGGAACTTCGCCGGTCTTGGATTGCCTACACAGTGAGGAACATGATAGCCCTGAGGAATTTGAGCCTCAAATTTCCGACCATTGCTGCGCTACTCGCCAGCTGTCCCAAAATCCCTACCCACCTAACGGTCATATCATTGAAGGGCATTTATGTCTTATCATGTCGGGCTTCTCCCTAGGCTATAAATAGCCGCCCCCTACAACCACTAGCTGGTTGGCTGCTTCGAGAAAAACTGACACTTGTCATTTGAGAGCATCCCATCCTCCGAGGACTTTGAGCGAAAATCATCGAGTGAGGAAAAACCCAAACCCAAACACCTACAAACCCCAAAGTGATTGAGCATCACTGAAGAGATTGATCCTGCGTGGATCCGACGCTTGTTACTTTTGAAGACTGTGCTTCTTCTAGACGGTTAGGCATCATGGTCTAGAGCATCCAAGAGGAATTGTGGATCGTCGAGTGACCGAGTTTGTGAAGGTTCGGAAGTCACACCTGAAGACTTACCACGAGTGATTGGGTGCGGTCTGTGTGACCTTAGCTCAAGGAGAATACGGTGAGGACTGTGTGTCCTCAGGTTTAAATACCTAGCCGCTCCAACGGATGTACAAGCTGAGGGCAGTGATTGGAACTGGTCTACCAAATCATTGTCTTCACCAAGCTTACTGGTTCCATTTCCTCAACTCTTTCATTTCCTCATTACAGTTGTTGTGTGCTTGTTCATATCTATTTGAAGACTTTGACTGAAGACTTTCTCAATTTCCTCAGTTCAATTTCTTCAGTCAGTTTGTCTTCATCTTGTGTTATCCTGTGATTACGCTTTCTGTACTCTGTGCTTCTCTTCATTTCATCATGATGACTATGCTTGTGTTCTGTTATGTTTACTTTTGAGTACTTATTCCGCTGCTAGTAGTTCTTCGCTAAGGAATTTCCTCACATGCAAATTCCTCAGTGAATAATTCATAAAAATAGCCTATTCACCCCCCATCTAGTCGATATAACGCACTTTCACGAGTAAGGTATACCGATGGTTTTGAAGATGAAAGAGGGGATGCCTTCTGGGGCATCCCCAAGCTTAGGCGCTTGAGTCTTCCTTGAATATTACCTTGGGGTGCCTTGGGAATCCCCAAGCTTAGGGTCTTTCCACTCCTTATTCTCCTCGTATCGATCGATATCTCACCCAAAACTTGAAAATTTCAATCACACAAAACTTAACGGAACTTCGTGAGATGGGTTAGTATGAGAAAGACAAATCATTCACTTTGGTGCTGTCAAGACAAGATCCACAATTTTTCTCACACAGTGCCTACTGTACCATATCATTTCTACCATTTATGTTGAGCAATATAAGCCTTAGAAACTAGAAAACAAGCAAACTGTGCATTGAAAACAGAATCTATCAAAAACAGAACAGTCTGTAATGATCTGAATAACAATCATACTTATGTTACTCCAAAAATTCTGAAACATTTGGAAAACGTAGAAAATTTGTATATCAATTATTTGTAAAAAATCAGAATTTTTCAACACTCCAGTAATTTTAAAGAATTCGGTGACTAGGCGCAAAAGTTTCTGTTTTTGCACAGAATCAAGTCAACTATCATCCACACTACCCCAAAGGCTTTACTTGGCACTTTATTAAAACAAAAGCTATAAAACATGATTACTACAGTAGCTTAATCATGTGGACACATAAAAACAGTAGGTATAAGTACTGGGTTGTCTTCCAACAAGCGCTTTTCTTTAATGCCTTTCTAGCTAGGCATGAAGATTTCAATGATGCTCGCATAAAAATAAAGAATTGAAATGCAAAGAGAGCATCATGAAACATATGTGGCAAGCACATTTAAGTCTATCCCACTTTCTATGCATAGGGATTTTGTGAGCAAACCACTTATAGGGACAAGAATCAACTAGCATAGGAAAGCAAAACAAGCATAACTTCAAGATTTTCAACACGTAGAGAGGAAACTTGATATTATTGCAACTCCTACAAGCATATATTCCTCCCTCATAATAATTTTAAGTAGCATCATGAATGAATTCAACAATATAACCATCACATAAATCATCCTTTTCCTGATCTACAAGCATGGAAATTTTACTACTCACCACATAAGCAAAATTCTTCTTATTCGGCATAGTGGGAGTATCATAAGAGACTCGAATACTATGAATTGTTTCCACATTAAAGCAGTAATGTTCAGAAAAAGGGTAATCCTAATCATGACAAGTTTTATAAATATAATCATCACTACTTTTTATAACATAAGTGTCATCTCAATAATCATCATAAGTAGCAACTTTGTTCTCATCAAAATCAATTGAAACCTCTTCCAAGATAGTGGAATCATTACTAAATAAAGTCATGACCTCTCCAAATCCACTTTTATCATTATAATAAGATTCAACATCCTCCAAAATAGTGGGATAATGATTATATAAAGTTGACACTCTTCCAAACCCACTTTCAGTGATAGTCTTATTAATACTCCAAAAGATATAAGTGAAGTTCATGGAGCATTCTACAATTAATATAGATCAACCAATATCCAGGCTCAAAATATATAAGTGAAGCACACGAAGCATTCTATAAAGCCATGCTCAAAGGATTTAAGTGAAATACAAAGAGCATTCTATAAAGTCATGCTCAATAGATTTAAGTGAAGCACATAGAGCATTCTATAAGGTCATACTCAAAAGATTTAAGTGAAGCACATGAAGCATTTATAAATCAACAGAGGGCTATATCATACTAGCATGGTGCATAAAGGAAAAGAAAGGAGAAATAAACTCAAAAGACACATATCATGTGAATAAAACAAAAACCAAGGTATACCGATGTCGGTGTACTAGAATAGGGGTACCCTAGTACCCCGAACTCGTGCACGGACAGTGGCAGCGTCCCACGGCCGGGCCGGCCTGTTGGTCGCCAAGATCCTCAGCAGCTCCCTTGGAGCCATTCAAGAACAAAGTAGTCAAGACCCCGGCAAGAGAAGCTTGCCGGAAAATCCAGGCAGTATAAAGGAAGCGAGGCCCGGCGAGAGGAGCTTGCCGGGAAGGCTTGGCGGGCGCTGAACCCCCAAGCGCGACAAGGTTCCCGCGTGGCGGGCGCTTGCAGGCGGGCGACCTCTCTTCATCTCCGCTCCAGCTCACCCGCCAGCGTGTCACCACGGGCTCTCCCAAGCTGGCGTGTCGACAGGCTGTGCAGCCAGCGGGGAGTAGCGACAGAGGCAGTGACAAGCCACCATCGTGGCGGACGGGCGCCTTATACGGTCCTGTTACCTTTGTTGGCGGCCGAGGCGGGCATTGATGACTCTTGTCCCTTGCCGTCGAGTTAGGTATGGATTCTTGTACCTTTGTACAAAGCGGTGTACCAACCTAGGTTTTACCATTGTGACCTTGCCTACTTGCCACATGTGGTAACCCCTTGTGCCTATAAAAGGAGGCCGAGGGCAGCGTGAGAGGAGGTTCGATTCGGCTGGGTTTCTAGTCCGGCTCCAGCAGTTCATCACACTCAAGTTAGGTCTTGTAGTCAGCATTGCTCCTAGCAAGAACACAAGATAATCCACAAAGCAGCGATGAGGGTATTATCTCTCGGAGAGCTCGAAGCTGGGTAAACCCCCCTCGTGTGCATCGCCTCGACCCGCTCTTTGTGAAATCTCCGCCCCCTCCGAACCACAAGGGACCCAGGTCCGTAGGTGCTCATGGGGCACGATCAGCTCACCCGACATCTTTGGCGCGCCCGGTAGGGGCGTCGAGGCTGTGTGAATCCGGTCCGGCGATCGCACTAGCAACTCCATCGGCGTCTTCGTCGACATGGCGCCGAAGAAGAAGCCTTGGCAGCAGCTGAGCCGTCGCGTCGAACCCACCACCACGGAGCCGTTGGGTGGTGGGGAAGCGATAGCGGAGGGACGGCGTCATCGAAAGAGCCCGCGATGCCGCCAGGGTCAAAAGACAACGCAGCCTTGGCGTCGGCGTCGAATCGCTGCACCACGTCCGTCACGGGGCGCGGGACGAGCGCGTCATGATACCCGCGGCACCATACGATCTTTGGACCAAGGCCAAGCTAGAGGATCCGAGGCCCTCGAGACCGCATGCACCTCGGCATGCGATGCGAGTGAAATGCGATTCTTGGGGCGGGATGCTGCTCCTCTAACTTGGTTGGAGTCGAGCACATCCGTTCTTCGCTTCGTCGCCGTTGCCGCCAACCACACCAGCGGAAGCCTTGGCTGAAACTCGATTACTACTAGATTACCCTCAATGGCGATAAGGTCGATGAGTGGAGGGCCGCAATTCAGAGTCTCGCCGGCCGCCAGCGGTGGCGTCCGCGGCAACCGCGCTAACCGCAACCACGGCGGCGACAAAGCGCGAGCGATGGCGGCGACTTGCGAGGTGCACCACCGTACCTCCCCTTCCGAAGGCCAAGATCGCCGACTCGCGGATCCACCTCGGCGGTGACTCCACAGCATCGTCCGGATCCAGCGGTCTCGTCGCGACCAGCGTCAAGTTCTTGAGCGGCAAGAAGAGGCGCTTCGAACCCGTGTCGGCGCCCGAAGAAAGCGCGCCGTCAATCGACCAGCGCGCCGGGCCCGCTGTCGATATGCATGCGCCCGAGAGAACCAGGTGACTTGCCGTGCGCGGTGGGTTGCCCTGCGTTCACTCGTGAGCTGCGGCAAGTCCGATGGCCCGACAAGAAAAATTTCAAGCGGATGTGCGGAGAAATGCGGCGGCGGGACACCCATCGGAGTTCCTCGGCATCTACACCATCGCGGTGCAAGCTGCGAAGGGCGACAAAGATCTCGCCAACTACTTCCCTTTGGTGCTCAAGCCAAGCGTCGGATCTTGGCTCATGCACTTGCCGGATGGCTCTATTTCTTCTTGGGCAGATTTGTGCCATCGGTTTGTTAGGCGCCTTCACGGTGACCACAAGCCTCATGGCCAAAGAGTGATCTCCACCTGCTTGCCCGGAAGGAGGAGTCTCTGCGCAAATTTATCGGAGATTCGATCGAGTGCACTATAACATCCCAGGCGTCCACCTGCTGCGGTGATTAGTGCATTCCATCGAATGTGCGAAATCGCGGGATGAGGAGGAGATGGCGATGTGCAAAGTGAAAGGCGTCGTGAGCTCTCATACGGCCGACAAGTGTGCCTGCGCTGAAGAAGGAAGAAGGCTCCCGGGAGAGAGTGTGGGGCGAGAGTCGGCGATGAGGGACCGCCCGGCAAGAATAGCCGTGGCGGAACAACGGAGGAAGAAAAACCAAGAAGTGCTGGTTATCGAGCGGTCCGGCAAGGATGATGCCGCCAACCAAGCCAAGGCGGTGGCTCCGGCAAGGAGGTTACCGTTGGCGCCGTCCGCCAAGCTGTGGCGACCGCCGACAAGCTTAGCAGCTCAACAAGCGATCTTGCAAAATCCACCGCACTAAGGGCCATGATCTCCAAAAGCTGCAAGAAAGTCGAGCAGCTTGTGGAGCTCTGAAAAGCTGAATCTGACGCGAGACAAGGAGAAAGCCCAAGAAGGTGCGGTGCAGCAAGTAAAAGAGACCGGTCGGGGAGGGCCTTGTGGCAAGGCCAAGCAGCGGCAAGGAGACAGACCTCCCGTGGCGCGACAAGGAAGAAGATGAAGATGAAGATGACAAGGATTATGAAGATGATGAAGCTGATGAGCAGGAGTTTCAAAAGGCAGCAGAGGTCCTTTGCGTCGGCGGTGGTGCGTCTCTGCATACCTCACACCGCCAACTCAAGCAATGGATCTTGCGAGGTCAATGCAGCGAGAACCATCCCTAGAGTCATGCAAACCTCGAAGTGGTCAGCCGCCCATCATCTTTGACATTGAGGACCACCACGATCGCATCACTGCGGTCGGTGTTTGCCGATGTTGGTCTCACCAACCATCCGCAACCTCAAGGTCACAAAGATGCTGGTTGTGGCGGCCGGCCTGAATTGATATCTTATGCGATACTCGAGACTTCAAATCCCGACAATGAGCTCGAAGAAGCGGCACCTTCAAGGAATCAACCCGGAAGGAGCAAGCCCAAGGGAAGATCACGTTGCGGTAACATTGGCGGTGAGCTCAACTTCAGAACTGAGAGGTCACGTTCGGCGTCGCCGATTTCCCATTGCCCTACAATGGCATACTCGGTCGTCCGGCACTCGCCAAGTTCATGGCCGCCTCTCACTATGCATACAACCTACTCAAGATGCCCGGCCCGATAAGTGTCATTTCTGTCCATGGCGACAAGAAAGATGCACTTATCTGCACCGACAAGATTGTCGGGATGCAGCAGCGCGACGGATAGCAAACCACTTACCGCTGAAGCTCCGGGCGAAGAAGAAGACCACTAGGTCCGGCAAAACCTTGTTGCCCACTCGGCAGCGCACCTCTTGGTGCTGCGCTACCGTCGAGGGCGCACCATCGAGCTCCACCGACAAGTGCAACAAGGCGATGGCAGCTCCGCCAAAGACCAAGAAAGTGCCGCCAAGGAGGGCGGCGCTGGTGGTACCTTCACCATCGGTGCCACGTTTGATCCTAAATAGGAAGGCGAGCTCGTTGCTTTCTGCGGGCGAATGTCGATGTGTTTGCATGGCAACCATCGATATCCCGATGTTCCCGGAAAGTAATTGAGCACCACTTGGCTATGCGCCCTCACGCGGCCCGTCAAGCAAAGAGTTAGGAAGCGGCGGTGGGCGCCAAGTTCATAGCGAAGAAATCAAGAAATTGGAAGCAGCGGGGCTTGTCGGAGAGTCCTCCACCCCGTGGGTTGGCCAATCCGGTAGTGATGCATAGGCTAATGGGAAATGGAGACTTTGTATTGACTTCACGGATGTTAATAAAGCTTGTCCCAGGACCCATTTCCCTTGCAGCGTGTCGACCAGATTATTGACTCCACGGTGGATGCGATCTTCTTTCATTTCTTGATGCATATTCGAGGATATCATCAGATCTTCATGGCGAAGAGGATGAAGAAAACCACATTCATCACACCATGTAGCACGTCTTTGCTTTATCACGGATGCCTTTCGGTTTGAAGAATGCTGGTTCAACCTTTGCAAGGGCAGTCCATGATGCTTTTGGACCACGGATACGAAATGTAGAAGCCTACATGGATGACATAGTGGTCAAGAGCAAGGACAGAGCGACTCGATTCAGGATTTGGATGAGGCGTTTGCAAACCTGCGCAAGATCAACCTCAAGCTCAACCCGAGAAGTGCGTGTTTGGAGTCCCTTCCGGCAAGCTTCTCGGGTTCTTTGTATCTCGGAGGGAATTGAAGCCAACCCGACAAGATCAAGGCCATTGAGCGGATCGAAGCACCAAAGCGCGTTAAGGATGTCGGGAGGCTTGCGGTTGCGTGGCTGCTCTCGGCGAGTTCATTTCTAAATCTGCTGGCGCACCTGCCGTTTTCAAGATTTTGAAAAAGGCAGGTCAATGAAATGGACTTCGAAGCGGAGGCTGCGCTGCGGAGACTTGAAGAGATACCTGTCCTCCACTCCAATACTTGTCGCACCTAAACGCAAGAGAAGTTGCTGCTTTATATAGCGCGACCAATCAAGTGGTTAGTGCTGCGTTAATAGCGGAGAGGAGGCGGATGATGAGCCGACAACCGAGGCAGGTGCGTCCAGCGACAAGCGGGCTTCCGCCGTCAAGCTCCGGTCCCGACAGCAGCGGATCGGTGCGAGTTGCGACAAGATCTGAAGAAGATGGTGCAGCGCCCGGTGTACTTTGTCGGTTCCCTTCTGCGAGGGCTAGATCGAGATACTACGGTGTGCGAAGCTGCTTTTGGCCTGCTCATGGCCTCGAGAAAGCTGCGCCATTACTTCAAGCACATGAGATAACAGTTGTCACTCGCTTTCCGCTAAAGAGGATTTTGCAAAATCCGAAGCAACAGCAGGATTGTTGAGTGGGCCTTTGGGCTGTCAAGCTTTGGTCTCAAGTTGAAAGCACTTCAACTATCGAGCGGGGCATTGGCAGAATTCATAGCGAGTGGGCGTAGCGAGGATGAAGAGATTCGAGAGCAGAGCATCCCGTCAAGGAGGCAAATAAAGAATGGCTGATGTACTTTGGCGGTGCCTTCTTGCTGCAAAGCGCCCGGTGCCGGCGTCTTGCTTATCGCACCCAGGGAACACCTCAAATACATAGTCCAAATGCACTTTCCCAAGGAACAAGCAACAAATAATCTGCAGAGTATGAAGGCTTGCTTGCGGTCTCGAGATTGCGGTAGACCTTGGGATTAAGAAGCTCATTATCGGGGAGACTCACAACTTGTCGTCCGCCAAGTAAATAAAGATTACGAGTCCGTTGATGGAAGCATCGTCGATGAAGTGAGGAAGCTGGAAGAGCACTTTGAAGGCACTGCAAATGGAACCGTTCAAAACCGAGAATGATATAGTGATGGCCTCTCCAAATGTGCCGCACTTAAGTTGCACAATGGAACCGGGATTTTTGTGCTCAAGCTGACTCAATAACCGTGACACCATCAGCGAGGCGAGCAAGAAGAAAAAATTGGTTTCCGCGACTACTTTCCGTGAGAGCTCTCGAAGCCGCCGCCAAGAAGGTCCCTAGAACCAATGCAAATATCAGCGAGGAGCATCTGCTCCGACAAACCCGCAGTTTGTATCGTTGAAACAAAGCGCTCCCGACAAGCTTAGCTCCGGCAAGCAGCGGGGATCATCGAGCTCCGGCGGACCAGCGGGTCCTTGCCGTAGAAGCTGATGGTCCCGCGATGATAGATGAGCCTTTAGTCCTTGTTGTCCGAGCCACGAGGCTCCAACATGGACACAACAAATCGTCCATTTCCTTGAGACAGAGAACTTCCGAAGAGCAAGAAGAAGCGGAAAAAGTAGCCCGGCGGTCAAGTATGTACGGTTTGTTGATAACATCACATGCGAGAAGGAGACTCAACGGGTGAAATTGAAGTGTATTTGCGGGAAGATGGATGAAAGCTGTTGGCGGAGATACAGGAGGCATATGTGGTCACCACATTGGCGCAAAAGCACTTGCCGGCAAAGCTTTCCGGCAAGGTTTCTTCGGCGAAGCCCTCCGGGATGCAAGCGCACAAGTAACCAAGTGTGAAGCGTGCGATTCCATTCAAAGGCAGATACACCAGCCAGCTCAAGCTCTCCGGATGATCCCTTTATCCTGGCCCTTCTCGGTGCAGGGGCTCGACATCCTCGGCCCCTTCCCGAGCTGTCGGGGCTTTGAGTACTTATGCGTCGCAATCGACAAGTTCACAAAGTGGCGGAAGTGGAACGATGAGGAAGGTGACAGCACGATCGGCCGTCAAGTTCTTGGTCAATTGTTTGCCGTTTTGGGATTCCTAATCGGATCATCACCGACAACGGCACATAGTTCCGATCGCACCTTCATGCGATCGCCCAAGATCTTGGCGCCAAGATCTGCTTTGCTTCCGTTGCTCATCCGAGAAGCAGCGGTCAGCGAAGAGAAAGCGCTGAAGTGCTCGAGGACTCAAGACAGAACTTTCGACGGGCTGCACAAGTCGCGAAGGAACTGGATCGAGGCTGCCGGTGGTTCTTTGGTCGATCGGGGCGGCGCCGTCGAGCCAGCGGCGGACACCCTTTGCTCTAGTCTACGGGCGAGGCAGTTCTCCCCGGGAACTTCGTATCTGGGTCACCTCGAGTGCTCGCTTATGATGAGCTGGGGCAAGAGCAGCTGCGACAAGATGGCGCTGCTCCTCGAGGAAGATCGTCTTCGGGCTGCTTGTCGAGCTGCTCGTTACCAGCAAGCTTTGCGTCGCTACCATAGCCGCAAAGTTAATGCCGAAGCTTCGAGGAAGCGACCTTGTTCTTGGTAGCGTTCAATCCACCAAGAATTCCAACAAGTTGGCGCCAAAGTGGGAAGGCCCTTATCGGGTAAAAGCGAGTCACTAGGCCGGCTGTCATGCCTTGAGACCGAAGGCGGCTTTCGGTGAGCAATTCCTGGAACATAGAGCATCTTATAAGTTTTACCCATGAAGCGCGATTCTTGCGGAACCCGTTCCGCAACCAACCTTTATACAAGTCTTGCCGATGTTGCATGTAATCCTTTGTACAAAGCGAGCGCGAGACCCGTGCATCGATAAAGCCTATGGTTGCGCACATTTTGTTAATACATGCCTTCATAATTAAATATGCATGTGTTTACAAACATCTTGTGCAGCACCCGCACCCGATGGCGATAATGAGCCATTAGGCTCCACAACTTTTTTCTCTTCTTTCTTCTCAAACAAGAAGAAGGTTCATCCACCATAAGTTAGCAGGGGAGAGAAGGAGATAGTGGTGTTGGCCGACAAGCGTCGCTCGAGGAACTGTCGCCTTGCGGAAGGCGGACAACAGAAAAGCTAAGTTGCTAAGTTTAAGCGACCAGCTTTAAATTTTCAAGTTATCTTCCTCGAGCGATAGTACTTTGTATGGAAAACCTGTGCGCGGAGGAACCAAATCGTGACTGGTGGTGCCCTTACTTTGTTTCGAGTCCGCTCAACAACTTAAGTGAGCATGGCTAGTCCGCGACGAGGTTGCTTGTCGATGGCGACCCGCCAAACGAGCTGCTGAAGTTCCGCACTCGGCGCTCATGGCAAGGGTGCTGCACAACAAGTTTCCCTAAGCGTGGGGTAAAACATACAAGGAAGAAATCGAGTAAAGGAAATAACGTTGCATTCGATGGCCTAAGATAGTGTATGTTACGAAGATAGCTTATCGCGGCACTAGCCTAATCGTTCGCAGCAATGAAATAACAACGAAGAAGAGAAAGGTGCGCCGGCACCCAAACCCCGGCGAGCTAGAGTTGCCGGGGGCTGCGGCAAGCCATAGTTGCCGGGGGCTGCGGTGTCGAGATAAGCCTTTAGTCCTTTCTCAAACATCCCTCTTTCATTAAAACATTCTTCTCGGATACAGTCCGTGGAGAGTGAAAAACATGAAAGAGAGGATTACAAGTTCTTAAATGCGATAAGGCCGAAGGCTTACAAATTAAAAGATAAGATGCCCGTAATCCTTTTCTGTCCCTATCTTGAGGAGGTAGGTTAAGAAGGCGGGAAGAGGCGAAAGGAGCGCCTCTGCTGAGCTACAGTGCCGAAGGCACCAAGAGAACATCTTGGGGGCTCTCCGAAGGCTTGCCCAGGGGGGGCGGCGCCGAAGCGAGCTTGAAGGCAGGCGGCAAGGCGTCGGCCGCTGTCGAGGCACTCGCCCTCGTACTCCGACTTGACGGCCTGTGCCGCCATCCCTCTTCCCCTTCCGCAGCCTCCCCGCCCGGCCGCCCAAGGAGGCGACCGGGGAGTTCAAGGCAGCGACCGGATGATGGGGTCGCCCGGTGGCCTGCTGAGCGGCGCCCGACAACTAGTTGGGCCCGCTACCTTCATCGTCGCTGTCGCTCTCCTCCTCGTCACTCTCGCTCGAGGAGGAATCGTCGCTGTCGGAGGAGCTATCCACGCAGCACCTTGCCCGAGTGCCAAGATCCCCGAAGACCTTGACGGAGAGGAGGTCACCCTCCATTAACTTAGAATGGAGGGTAAACCCCGCCAGCAGGTTGTGGATGCGGGCTAACGTCTTCCACCCACGATCAAGATACATCACATTAGGGGCTGGGAATGCAACGCGGACTCGCGTGCCGCTGATCCGCAGCCCCTCATGTGCAACCTCAATGTCTCGGCGGATCCGACTCCGCCGCCATCGCGAACGGGCTGGAAGCGGAGGCGGCGACAGGCGCCAGCGCAGCAGCGAAGAACTTCGCAAGGTGCGTCCCCGTATGGACTGCCGGGAAAAGGAACTGCCCGGCGAGGCGGGGCGGCACGCGCCGCCCGCCGCCTCTTCCCGGCGCCTCGAGCTCGTCCACGGCCTCGCCCGGGGGAACCACCGCAGGCGGAGGCAGCGCGCCGCCGTCCGCCTCTCCCGGGCTCCTCAACCTCGTCCACGACCTCGCCCCTCCCTCTCCCCTTGCGGCCGGCTCTGCCCCCCGGCGTGGGATTGGGAGGGTGCGCTATCTAGCTGCGACCCTCACGCCACCGACGGAGAACCAAGGTTCCCTTTCTCCATGTCGAATGGGAGAAAGGGGAAGCGGAAGAAGGGAAGGGATGGGAGAGTGCGGGCCTGCGCTCCCCTTCCGCCCTTCTTAAAGGAAGCAAGGTGGGGGCTCGGCCGCCCTTTCGGCGAATCAAGGCACAGGGCGAGCAGGGAATCGGGACAGACCTGCTGCCTCTGCTGCATAGCGGCCCGATTCCCACTTCCACCGCCCGTGACCCAGTGCATGAGAACCACGCGCGAGAGATACAGGACTGAAGCAGACAGATGGGCGACCTCACGCCGCCCACTTCACCCACAGCGCCACAATTAATGCATGCCGTTCTGAGGAGGCAGCGGTGGGTGCGCGCCGTTCATGGGAGGCGTGGTGGGTCCAAGGCAAATGTAACGGCGTATTCAAGACCACGCGCGCCCGTGCAGTTTTGGGCCTGGCCCATGAGCTTGGCGCCGTGTGTGGCCCAGAGCAGGGGGCTCTGTCGGTGTACTAGAATAGGGGTACCCTAGTACCCCGAACTTCGTCTGCAGACGTGGCAGCGCCCCCACGGCCGGGCCGGCCTGTTGGTCGCCAAGATCCTCGGCAGCTCCTTGGAGCCATTCAAGAACAAAGTAGTCAAGACCCCGGCAAGAGAAGCTTGCCGGGAAGGCCACCTAGGGCGCAAAGGAAATGAGGCCCCGGCGAGAGGAGCTTGCCGGAAGGCTTGGCGGGCGCTGAACCCCCAAAGCGCGACAAGGTTCCCTTGTGGCGGCGCTTGCCGAGGCGGGCGACCTCTCTTCATCTCCGCTCCAGCTCACCCGCCAACGTGTCACCACGGGGCTCTCCCAAGTACGCGTGTTGACGGGCTGTGCAGCCAGCGGGGAGTAGCGACAGACGGCGCTGACAAGCCACCATCATGGCGGACGGGGCGCACTTAACGGTCCTGTTACCTTTTCGGGCGGCCGAGGCGGGCATTGATGACTCTTGTCCCTTGCCGTCGAGTTAGGTATAGGTTCTTGTACCTTTGCATAAAGCGGTGTACCAACCTAGGTTTTACCATTGTAACCTTGCCTACTTGCCACATGTGGTAACCCCTTGTGCCTATAAAAGGAGGCCCGAGGGCAACGTAGAGGAGGTTCGATTCGGCTGGGTTTCTAGTCCGGCTCCAGCTTAGTTCATCACACTCAAGTTAGGTCTTGTAGTCAGCATTGCTCCCTAACAAGAACACAAGATAATCCACAAAGCAGCAGTAGGAGTATTATCTCTCCGGAGAGCTCCGAAGCTGGGTAAACCCCCCCTCGTGTGCATCACCTCGACCCGCTCTTTGTGCAATCTCCGCCCCCCTCCGAACCACAAGGGACCCAGGTCCCGTAGGTGCTCGTGGGGCACGATCAGCTCACCCCCGACAACCGATAATTGTTGAAGAAGAAAGATGGGATGCCAACTGGGGTATCCCCAAGCTTAGATGCTTGAGTATCCTTGAAATATTTACTTGGGGTGCCTTGGGAACCCCAAGCTTGAACTCTTGCCCCCTTATTCTTCTCATATCGGTAACTCCTCGTTCTTCGAACACTTCATCCACACAAAATTCAACAAAAAAAATTATGAGAACATTAGTATAATAAAGCAAATCACTACCTCTAGGTACTGTTGTAAACTCATTCCAATTTCATATTAGCATTATATCTAATGTATTACAACTTCACCATGGTTCATACCCCCCGATACAACCCATAGATTCATCAAAATAAGCGAACAACACCTAGAAAACAGAATCTGTTAAGAACAGGACAATCTGTAGCAATCTGGATCTTTCGTATACTTCTGTAACTTCAAAAATTCTAAAAAAACAGGACAATATAGAAAATTTGCTGATCAATAATGTGTAAAAACTTCAATATTTTATCATGCTCCAGTAAAAAATAAGAATTCAAACACTACAGCCAAAGTTTCTGTTTTTCTGCTGCACACACCAAACAAGCAATTTAAACATTCTAGAACCAAACCTTGACACATTATTTTTATAGTACAATGAATATATATACAAGAGGATACTTATTTTTGAGAAAATTCCATGAAAAATTCTACATTGTTTCTATGAACTTGAACACAAGTGTTCAAGGTCGACCCTCACTTCTCCAATGCATAACCTTCAATCACTTCTCTTTTTGAAAAAGTTTTTAGGCATAAGAGGCAAGTAAATTTTTTTGTATTTTGCAATTTGCAATTTTTTGTTTGTTTCACCCACAACTAAAGAAAGTAAAAAGGTGAAACAAAATCTACTTAGTGAAGAAAGCAAACAAGCATACACGAGAATATCAACCCCCACGCTATTGCTGCCCGGCAACGGCGCCAGAAAAGAGCTTGATAATCCCCAAGTGCAAGGAATCATCGTAGCAATTTCCAAAGGTAGAAGTGATAAGTATGGAGTGTCGAACCCACAAGGAGCTAAAGGTAAGATAAATATTCTCTCAAGTCCTATCTGCCACTGATAAGACTCTACGTACACTGAACATTTGCTTCCATCTAGAAGCAAGAAATAAAACTACGTTGTGGGTATGAAGAGTATAGCTTTACATGATACCGGAGAACTAAAATATAAAAATAGGTGTTGTTATCATAAAGTTAGAATATATTACTATATATTATAAGTAGCGAGTGTGGAATAATGATGGATCGGTGTGCGGAATTGTCCTAGGCAATTGTTAACAGGATCGGTAATCACTATTGTAATTTCATATGAGGGAGAGGCATAAGCTAACATACTTTCTCTTCTTGGATCATATGCACTTATGATTGGAACTCTAGCAAGCATCCGCAACTACTAAAGATCATAAAGGTAAAACCCAACCATAGCATTAAAGCATAAAGTCCCCTTTATCCCATATGCAACAATGCCCTTACTCGGGTTTAAGCTTCTGTCACTCTAGCAACCCACTATAAGCGAATCATAAACGTATTGCAACACCCTACAGTGGGAATCCTTCACGTGTGCGCGGCACGGAAAGCACCATTGGACAGCACCAAAATAAAACATACAACTCAAACCAATATAGATCATCAATCAACCCAAAAGACAAAAGAAATCCACTCAAAACATCATAGGATGGCAACACATCATTGGATCATAATATGTGGCATAAAGCACCATGTTCAAGTAGGGGATTACAGCGGGGTGCGGGAGAGTGGACCGCGTAAAAGAGATGATGATGGTGATGTTGATGAAGACGATCACCGCGGCGATGGTTCCCCCGATGGCACTTCGGCACCACCGAGAGAGAGGGGGAGCGGTTCTCCCCTTTGTGCTTCCTCCTCCATGGCCTCCCCCTTAGATGGGGAAAGGTTCTCCCTCTGGTCATTGGTCTCCATGGCGATGGTGACCCCTCCGGCTTCCTCCTCCATGGCCTCCGTTGATGCTGGCCCCCTTCGGCAGGGTGCCAGAGAGGGCCTAGATTGGTTTTTTGTGGCTACAGAGGCCTACGGCGGCGGAACTCCCGATCTCCCTTCTGTTCTGGGTTTTTTAGGATTTATAGGAGGGGTTGGTGTCGGTTTCACGTCAGGGGGCCCCACGAGGCAATGACAAGGACGGAGGGCGCGCCCCCACCTGTGTGGTGGCCCCGGGACTCCTCTTCGGTATCTTTTCCTTCCAGTATTTTTTATATTTTCTAGAAAAACTCTCCGTTAATTTTCAGCTCGTTCCAAGAACTTTTATTTCTCTACAAAAACAACACCACGACAGTTCTGCTGAAAACAACATCAGTCCAGGCTAGTTCTAATCAAATCATACACAAATCATATGGAATTGTTGTAAACATGGCATGAATACTTCATAAATTTTAGATACGTCGGAGACGTATCAATGTCCGTGTCAACTAGACCGACTCCTGCCTGCATCTACTACTATTACTCCACACATCGACCGCTATCCAGCATGCATCTAGAGTATTATGTTCATAAGAATGGAGTAACGCCTTAAGTAAGATGACATGATGTAGAGGGATAAGCTCAAGCAATATTATGAAAACCCCATATTTTTATCCTTGATGGCAACAATACAATACGTGCCTCACTACCCCTACTATGTCACTAGGTGAGTACACCGCAAGATTGAACCCAATACTAAGCACCTCTCCCATTGCAAGAAAAACCAATCTAGTTGGCCAAACCAAACCGATAGTTCGAAGGGAAATACAAAGATATCTTAATCATGCATAAAATAGTTCAGAGAAGACTCAAATAATATTCATAGATAATCTAATCATAAATCCACAATTCATTGGATCTCGAGAAACACACCGCAAAAGGATATTACATCAGATAGATCTCCAAGAACATCTAGGAGAACATTGTATTGCAGATCAAAGAGAGAGAAGAAGCCATCTAGCTACTAGCTATGGACCCGTAGGTCTATGGTAAACTACTCACGCTTCATCGTAAGGGTAATAGGGTTGATGTAGAAGCCCTCTGTGATCGAATCCCCCTCCGGCAGGGTGCCGGAAAAGGCCCCGAGATGGGATCTCACGGGAACAAAAGGTTATGGTGGCGGAAAAGTATTTTGGTGGACGTTTCTGGCGGTTTGGGAATATTTGGAAATTTATAAAGCTGATAAGGAGGTCGGTGGACTCCCGAGGGGCCCACAAGCCAAGGGCGCCCCCCCTAGGGCGCGCCATGAGGGCTTGTGGAGCCCTCCGGACTCTTCTGGCCCTCTCTCCAAGTTACATGGGTGTCTTCTAGTCCAAGAAAAATCATCGCGAAAGTTTTATTCTGTTTGGACTCCGTTTAATAGTCCTTTTCTGTAGAACTCAAAAACAAGGAAAAAACAGAAACTGGCACTGGACTCTAGGTTAATAAGTTAGTCCCAAAAATAATACTCCCTCCGTTCCTTGATATAAGGTGTATAGATTTTTGAGAAAAAAGTCTGAAATATAAGGTGTATTGCGTTCCACCACTCGTTTGGGTAATTTTTTTAGGGATTTGATTACATTTCCTTATATCAGGCAAGCTCCTCTATTTTCTCATATCAATTTTTCATGTGTAATCTCGCCGATAACTTGTGAAATTTTCCATCCATGTGTGTTCTTTAATTTTCGTGCCAAAAACTATACACCCTATATTTAGGAACGGAGGGAGTATAAAATAGCATATTAATGCATATAAAACATCCAAAACAAATATTATAATAGCATGGAACAATAAAAAATTATAGATACGTTGGAGATGTATCAACCTGTCACCAACATCGTAAGCAATCCAGGCGGCATGAAATGTGTATGGAGGATGTTCTTTCTAGGCACATTCAATCGTGGGAGGATGTAAGTGACCGTAATCGCCAAAGCTTTTGATTGTGTCTTAGTGTGGAATTAGTTTGCTCATGCATTAGGTCTATGGAGCTGGGTCAGTGGAACCTTGTTTTATTTCAACTTGTGACATGTTTAATTAGGTAACAAGTTCTTTTAGATCTTGTTCCCATCTCAAGTAGATTAGACTGACAAGGTATCTGTTCTATGCCTACTATATTGAACAGTAACAGTAGTTCATCGTGTTCCTACGTAGAATATGTACTTGAATCTGTTCGCATGTGGTAGCCAACTTGCGGATTCGGTCGTTCCTATGTTGGAAACAACATCATCCTTTTTGGAGGAAGATGGTAACCCCATACATCCTTTGTAGACAGCTTGCTTGTGTCAACACCTGGTTCATCACCGTTTGGTGATTTTGGTAACAAACTTTCATTTTTTGATGATAGTGCATATGGTGTGCCTGAAGCTCAAAATGTGTCAAGCACAACTTCCACGTGATCACTGCCAAAATAGGTACATTGGGAGTCTACCATGGCCTCAACTAACTATCATTAGTCTAAATCCATCCAGCCTCGCCAGGTACTACCTTGTTGTAGGAAATGCTAACATGCTCTGCGTGTTGACGCCGCCGTGCTCGGTTAATTTGTTTGTTATTATGGATTGTTATGTGTGTTGTGACCATTCGTCATTAAAGCAGGTGGTTCCGGACATTGAACCAGCTTTACATACTAAAGCACCAGGTGAGCCCACCCTGACATCTAACTTGGTTGGTGATACGTCTCCAACGTATCTATAATTTTTGATTGCTCCATGCTACTTTATCTACTGTTTTGGAATATATTGGGCTTTATTTTCCACTTTTATATTATTTTTGGGACTAACCTATGAACCGGAGGCCCAGCCTAGAATTGCTGTTTTTGCCTATTTCGAGTGTTTGAAGAAATGGAATACCAAACGGAGTCCAAGCGGAATGAAACCTTGAAACGTGATTTTCTCACCGAACGTGATCCACGGGACTTGGACCCTACTCCAAGGAACAAAAGAGGAGGTCATGAGGGTGGGGGGCGCCCCCCCTAGGGCGCGCCCCCCTGCCTCGTGGGCCCCCTTTTGCTCCACCGACGTACTCCTTCCTCCTATATATACCTACGTACCCCCAAATGATCAGAACAAGAGCCAAAAACCTAATTCCACCGCCGCAACTTCCTGTATCCACGAGATCCCATCTTGGGGCCTGTTCCGGAGCTCCACCGGAGGGGGCATCCACCACGGAGGGCTTCTAAATCATCACCATAGCCCCTCCGATGAAGTGTGAGTAGTTTACTTCAGACCTTCGGGTCCATAGCTAGTAGCTAGATGGCTTCTTCTCTCTTTTTGGATCTCAATACAATGTTCTCCCCCTCTCTCGTGGAGATCTATTCGATGTAATCTTCTTTTTGCGGTGTGTTTGTTGAGATCGATGAATTGTGGGTTTATGATCCAGATTATCTATGAATAATATTTGAATCTTCTCTGGATTCTTTTATGTATGATTGGTTATCATTGCAAGTCTCTTTGAATTATCCATTTGGTTTGGCCAACTAGATTGGTAGTTCTTGCAATGGGAGAAGTGCTTAGCTTTGGGTTCAATCTTGCGGTGTCCTTACCCAGTGACAGAAAGGGTTGCAAGGCACGTATTGTATTGTTGCCATCGAGGATAACAAGATGGTTTTTTTATCATATTGCATGAATTTATCCCTCTACATCATGTCATCTTGCTTAAGGCGTTACTCTGTTTTTAACTTAATACTCTAGATGCATCTTTGGATAGCGGTCGATGAGTGGAGTAATAGTAGTAGATGCAGGCGTGAGTCGGTTTACTTGTCTTGGGCGTGATGCCTATATACATGATCATACCTAGATATACTCATAACTATGCTCAATTCATCAATTGCTCAACAGTAATTTGTTAAGCCCACCGTAGAATACTTATGCTCTTGAGAGAAGCCACTAGTGAAACCTATGGCCCCGGTCTATTCTCATCATATCAATCTCCATTACTTTAATACTTGCTTTGTTTTTACTTTGCCTTTTACTTTTCACTTTGCATCTCTATACCAAAAATACCAAAAATATTATTTATCATCTCTATCGATCTCACTCGTAAGTAAGTGACTGAAGGATTGACAACCCCTAATCGCGTTGGTTGCGAGGAGCTATTGTTTTGTGCAGGTCGAGGGACTTGTGCATGGCCTCCTCTTGGATTGATACCTTGGTTCTAAAAACCGAGGGAAATACTTACGCTACTTTTCTGCATCATCCTCTCCTCTTCGGGGAAATCCAACGTAGTGCTCAAGAGGTAGCAAGAAGAATTTCTGGCGCCGTTTCCGGGGAGGCTCACGCAAGAGCAAGTCAAGCACCATACCAAGTACCTATCACAATCCCTATCTCCCGCATTACATTATTTTCCATTTGCCTCTCGTTTTCCTCTCCCCCACTTCACCCTTGCCGTTTTATTCGCCCTCTGTCATGGAATTGTCACGACAGATGTCCTCTTGCAAGGACTTAGTCGTGGAGCCATCGCAACTAGGAAGCTTAAAGGGGTTAATCGGGACAAAGGACACGAGAGGTTTTATACTAGTTCGGCCCCTTGCGTTGAAGGAAAGCCTACGTCTAGTTGGGTTGGTATTGCTTGATGTTTCGATGACCAGGGAGCGAGATACGCCATGCCCGGCTCTCGATGAGTTGTTTCTTGCCCCTAAGCCGCCAGCAGGTTGTCCCCTTATATACACGGGTTGACGCCCTGCGGCTTACAGAGTCCCGGCCGGCTTATAAACAGTGTTTGGCTCGGTGACTAGTTAAATCTACCTTATGATACAAGTCATGCCATTGTGGCGGTTTGTTACAATGGGCCTTAAGTCGCATATGGGCCTTAAGCCCTTTATTGAACCGCCATCTTCATGTTTGATTACAGGCCTCGATCTGGCGAGTCTTCTTTGTGTAACCCGGCCCCTCCTGGGCGGCTTACACAAATAGTTATATCCCCAACATTAGGCCCCAGATTGATTTGAACCTGTTCATGTAAATCTTAAAATACCTTAAGAAGTAAATCTTCAGTCTTCCGGCTGTGCAAAGGTTTTCTTTAACCCGCAATGACATCATCTTTTGGATTCGTGTTAACCCGCCGTGACGTCATCCTTACTTAAATTCATTATTTATTTCATCGTATCCTCCAACGGATCTTTGCCTTCACTGACTGTTCCAAAAACAGAGGCGTCGGGGCCGCTGGATAATAACTTTTATCTCCTCGTTTCTCGCGCTGTCTCAGCTATCCTTTCCTTATAAATAGGCGTGACCTATGTCTTTCCCATTCTCCTCCTTCCAGTCATCCTCTTCCTCTCGCCACTTCTCTGTCGCCCAAGCTCCACCGCCGACGCCGTCATAGATTCCTTCGTCTTCACCAACTACGGCCACTGCATCAACTTGGTTTGACCAGAAAGAACGCAACGACCCTCCGCTGCAATCCTGCATCTGTAAGTCTCCTCTTCCCTGCTTCGTAGATCCACACTAGGACCTTCGAGTTCTTCGCGTTCTTCGCTGTTCATCAGGATCCTTCCATAGATTTCATCGCCTCCGCTCTTCTTGATCTTGAAGATGGTAAAAACTGATGCGGTAGATATTCCGCACCTATTTTTAATGCAAATAGATCCCTTTATGTCACACAGAGGCCCCATTCAAGCCCTTGAGCTTCATCTGCGCCAGTTTTAGGTCTAGAAAATTTTCTTTTTAGAACAGCTGTTTGATCCGAAATAATAACAACAACTTGTGAAACTTGTTTGTTCCACCCGGAAGTGAAAAACTGCCTCTGTCGAATATGTTTAACTGCTCATTGACACTTGTAGCGGCTTAATATTTATCGCATAGTCATCCATATATCATTAGGCCCCTTCTTAAGCCGCCATCATGACTAGTTTTAAATATTTTCCTCCGGGTTAAATTTGAACCAGAACCTCTTATTTTGATACAGGCATCAATTTTTGTCATGGCACCTAAGGCGGCCAAGGCTCCTGTGACCTGTAATTGGGTCCCATCCACAGTCATGAGGAGTTAACTGTCTGAATTTGTGAAGTCTGGCCATCTGCCGAAAAAGGAGGTCATGTCTTATCGTGCCCCTGACCCGTCTGAAGAAAGGCCTCAACCCAAAGAAGGGGAGGTGGTAGTTTTTACGGATCACATGAGCCAGGGAATTGCCCCTCCCGGCTCAAAATTCTTCAGGGAGGTTTTGAATTTCTTTGACCTTAGACCTCAAGATATTGGACCCAATTCCGTGTAAAATATCTGCAATTTCCAAGTCTTCTGCGAGGTGTACACGGGAGAGGAGCCAAATCTGCTTTTGTTGAGAGCTTTCCTATTTGAACCGCGAGAATGAGCGTGCTAACGGTCCCGATCTTGAACTTGGCGGTATCTCAATTCAGCGGCGAGAGACCGCCTTTTCCTTATCTTGAATCGCCGAGTCATCCGAAAGATTGGAATCAGACGTGGTTCTATTGCCAGGACACTTCCCCGGCTAACGAGAGCCCTCTGCCCGGCTTCCGCGCTCTGCGCCTTGAGTCCAACCATCCGCTAGCGGACAAGCTAACTGCCATTGAGCGTCTGCCTCTCAATCCCACAATAAAAAAGATCAAAGCTCTTTTGGGAAATGGCCTAAATGGCATTGATCTGGTCCGAGTTTGGGTCGCTTGGCGAGTACTTCCGTTAAGCTGCCGCCCCGGCTTAATGTGTACTTATTCAGGCGAAAAGGATGATCCACTGCGTCATAGCTCTGACGACTTACCAGATGATGTGGTGGAAGCTATGACCCAGTCGCTGCTGAAGGAGGGCACAGTTACTAGTAACGCCTTAGGCTTACTTCCCTTCTGCAAGAAGAACCCGACCCCTGCAGTGAGTCATCAACCTTAATAAATATTCCTAGCCTTGTCACACCATTACTTGTACTCATAATTTCTTATGTTTTTTCACAGGCCGATGACAACTTTTGGAAGGTCCAGTATGACCATGAGGCTGCTAAACAAGCCAGGATAGCCAAGAAGACCGAAAGGAAAGCCGCCAAAATGGGAACTTCAAAGAAGAAGAAACCCAACGCTTCCGATTTACTTAAATTGGATGACACTTCTTCGGATGATGAAGAGGTAATCCCCGATTCTCTTCACTCCTTTGTCATTATTTTACTGACATTTCATCCTTTTAGGAGGATAAGGGGCACAGCCAAGCGGTTGGCGAAGAGGTAACTATAATTTCCTCCGACTCAGAGCCGGTGCCCAAGCAAAAAATCCGAAGGGTAACTCGGAAAGTAAGATTTTCACATCCTCTAGCTTATCAAGATCCTCAATTTCTTTTGAAGCAACAACAGCTTGAAAGTCGGAGGCAGACCCGGACCAACAAGGATGCAGAGCTCTCCTCCGGCTTACCTGACGTAACTAGGAAACATCGGACTGAGGTTATCTCCGATTTACTTTCTGTTTTCCCTTTGGCGGGTTTAATTCGCCAACCTCTCAATTCATCTGACTCCAATTATCAGGATACCTCTCCTTCCTCCGGCGAGTCTATGCAATCAAACATGCTGGCTTTCAAAACTGCTCCCGGGTACTGTAACTTTAGTTACTCTAGGCTTTGACCTTACTCATGCTTTAGTATTCATCCTTCTACCTTTGTTAACAGCATGCAAGTGAAGCCCAGCAAGAGGGCAAAGAAGAATAAGCCGTCCCAAGACCCGATTGTAACTGAACCGGCGCCTGATATGTCTGCTCTAGACAGCTCCACCCATCAGCCGCCTGAACCGGCTTCTGACATTCCGGTGCCAACCTCTGACCCGCCTGCCGAAGATACTCTCAACAGTTCCGATAACCCGGAAGCTCCTAGCCCGGTCAAGACGACTGACCCGGAAGTTGAAGTTTTGAAAAGTCAGTTTGTTGAACCAGGGCGGCCTACTATCCTTGCCAAATGTACTGCCAAGGAAGAACTTGTCGAACACCGAAAGGCCAAGCAGGACATTACTGATTATACTCACTTAAGCATTGGTGATATAGTCTCGGGTTATCTGAATCAAGTGCATAATAGCCGTGACCTGGAAATTGACATGGTGAAACAAATACATCACAAATCTGAGGTATAACTTATGCTATTTTCCTGAATCTTACTTACTGTACCAGCCCCCAAGTCTACTGCGTATGAATAAATATGTTGTAGACTTAGAAATCTGCTTACTGTTGGTTTGTCCGGTTTAAGGAGAATATATTTAACCCAGTTATAGCATGATAGTTTTGAACTTGCGATACACATTAGCCCCCAAGTGTCAAGTATCTTTACTTGTAAAGTGCTTGAGACTTAATATGCATAACCCGGCATGGTAGATTAAAAATTCTTCAGCATACATTAGCCCCCAAGTGTCAAGTATCTCTACTTGTAAAGTGCTTGAGACTTAATATGCATAACCCGACATGGTAGATTAAAAATTCTTCAGCATAGATTAGCCCCCAAGTGTCAAGTATCTTTACTTGTAAAGTGCTTGGGACTTAATATTATCTTACCATGATTCTTACCGTAACTCGGTATCAATGCAGGTCACCATAAGTCAATTTGAGTCGGAGATTGCTGACCCGAAGAGCCGTCTGACAACTCAAGAACTTGAAACTCAAAAAGCCCACTCCAAATATGAATTCAGCGTCTCTGAACAAGAGAAGTTGAAGAAGAATTTTGAGTCAGAGAAGAAAACCCGGGCTGATGAGAAAGCCTCACTGGTGACCCGGGCTGAGGTGGCAGAGGCTTCACTCGCAGAAGCAACAACCGAGCTGTCCGACTTAAAGCGTCATATATCTCGAATGGTCTCAGCCATCTTCGGTAAGTTATTGTTCATAACCCCAAATATTGCAATCCTTCCTTTGATTATTGCCGTTACCGTTATCTCCGGCTCACCTTTATTTTTGTGAACACATAGGTCCCAGGAGCACCAACCTCAAGCAGAACATACTGGTCAAACTTAAGGCGGTTTACACTCTAGTGGAGCAGCTGCACACCGGGTCACAACGTGCTTTGGCTGTTGTAGCCTTATCAAATACCACTCCCCACCTTACGCAAGGCGTCTTTGAAGTGTCTCGCTGTGCTACCTCAGCAGATCCAGGATTTAAGGCGGGCATCTTCAAGAGCTGGGGCCGTAGCCGCATTGAGCCAGGCAAAAGCATGGGTTCCAGAACTAGACCCGGCCGACCTTGCTCTTGGATACCCGAGTCTGAAGGAGGATGGTACCGTATTTGATGATCATGATTTCACCGCCTGCGTCAAAGTCATCGTCCCATGGCTACCCTTATTGGGAACGATCTTGACCTCTCCAAGTACTCTCCGGCTATGACAGGCGAGAACCGAGAATTCAAACACTCCATATGATCAAGTCACCGATCCTCCAACGCGTAAGCATACTTTTCCCCCTGAAGTGGACCCAACCGGTTTAATAGATGATGAAGCTGAGTTTGAAGCCTTGAGTGGCATTGACTGGGCCTCGTCAAGCTTCTAGGACAAAGCAACCAACGGAGAGGCGGAGAAGGATAACCCGGAACCATCAAGCCCACCAAAGGAGTGAACCGCCAAGCATTATGACCTTGCAAAAAATAATGCTTCATTATTCAGACTCGGAGAGTCTTGTAATAGGGTCGAAAAAAACCTCTTAATTTTGTCATGCCTTCGCGCATGTTTGTGGCGCTTAATACTTTCGTAAGCCGCCATCATTATATACTTCCAGCTTAGGTTGATCTTTCCTTGATGTCAAAATTCTTCTTGCTTTAACCTGTATATAAAATAAAATAGAATTCCCTTGGCGACTTATCGCATCCGGAGTCACATAAAGTATTGATAACCCGGAGTATGAACCAAAACATCATATAAAGGCCGGTTTATGATTATGATCACAATAGCATACCTGCGGTCTTATTTGGTATATACTCGCCGGCTTATGTGACCCAAATAAGAGAGTTAACTTAACTCCTGATGTGGGAACATATAATGTTTACCTGACCCTTAATAACATTTATACTTACAGAGTATAAGGAATAGTAAACTTAATTTCAAAGGCCTCTGATTCGAATACGATCAGTGAACCGTTCCAAAGGGGTTAAGCTAAGATTCGAATACGATCATATAGCCCCCAGTGGCTTTGGTGATGCCGATCAAGTGGGTATCGACAGCTATGTTCTCTTTGGTTCGAATACGACCTATGTTTGAACAAGAAGCCCCCAGGTGACCATGAGAGTTGTTTAATGACGCTGATTCGAATACGATCCACGTTAGACCCAAAGGGGTTAAGCTATGATTCAAATATGATCAAGAAGCCCCCAAGTGGGTTTGGCAGTATGCCAATCAATTGGCTATCGACAACTATGTTCTCTTTGGTTTGAATACGACCTATGTTTGAACAGGAAGCCCCCAAGTGACCATGGCTAGATTCAGATATGATCATAAGCCGGACCAAAGGGAAAGCTGGATTCAGATATGATCCGCTCCTGTTGGTTGTTTCCACCACCTGTAAAAAGACATATAAACCTTTGAAGGTGGAAAGAAAAATAGGTCCCGCTTTATTGCTTTATATAATATATACATTGCTAAAAGAATATATATATATATATATATATATATATATATATATATATATATATATATATATATATATATATATATATATATATATATATATATATATATATATATATATATCGAGAGCCGTGGCTCAAGTATAGTAAGGCCGAAGATGAGCTATGTTCCACGGCCGGCGGGTCTCTTCCTCCGACTTACGTGAGTCTTTGTGCTCCCAAACATCGATAAGGTAGTATGACCCGTTGTTCAGATTTTTGCTGACCACAAAGGGTCCTTCCCAAGGAGGGGATAGCTTGTGCATAGCAGACTGATCCTAGATGAGCCGGAGTACTAAGTCGCCTTCCTGAAAGGCTCTGCTTCTAACCCGGCGGCTGTGATTGCGGCGCAGGTCTTGCTGGTAAATCGCCGAGCGGGCTATTGCCAAGTCTCGCTCCTCATCCAACAAGTCAAGTGCATCCTGACGAGCCTTTTCATTATCAGCCTCAACGTAAGCCGCCACTCGGGGTGAGTCGTGCCGGATGTCACTTGGCAGAACTGCCTCTGTTCCGTACACCATGAAGAAAGGTGTATAACCTGTAGATCTGTTAGGCGTTGTGTTGATACTCCATAGCACAGAGGGTAGCTCCTCCACCCAACAACCCGGAGTTCGCTGTAAGGGGACCAAGAGCCGGGGTTTGATACCCTTCAAGATCTCTTGATTAGCTCTCTCTGCTTGACCATTAGATTGAGGATGAGCAATAGCCGAAACATCAAGCCGGATATGTTCTCGTTGACAGAACTCTTCCATGGCACCCATGGAGAGATTAGTACCATTATCAGTTATGATGCTGTGTGGAAAAGAAAGATCACCTTTTTCATGAACTGAACCGCCGTGGCTGCATCACACTTACTGACCGGCTCTGCCTCAACCCACTTATTGAATTTATCCACTGCCACCAAAAGGTGTGTTTTCTTATCCTTAGACCTTTTGAAAGGTCCAACCATGTCAAGCCCCCAAACTGCAAACGGCCAAGTAATTGGAATCATCCTCAATTCTTGAGCCGACACATGAGCTCGTCGTGAGAATTTTTGACATCCATCACATCTGCTGACCAGATCCTCCGCATCAGCATGAGCCGTCAGCTAATAGAAACCATGACGGAAAGCCTTGGCCACCAGAGATTTTGAGCCGGCATGATGACCACAATCTCCTTCATGGATCTCACGAAGTATCTCCTGACCTTCCGCAGGCGACACACAATGTTGAAACGCCCCAGTAACGTTGCGGTGATGCAATTCACCATGAACAATTGTCATAGATTTGGACCGCCTGATGATTTGTCTTGCCAAGGTCTCATCCTCAGGCAACTCTCCCCGGGTCATATAGGCCAAATATGGGACTGTCCAATCTGGGATAGCGTGGAGAGCTGCCACCAGCTGTGCCTCCAGGTCTGGCACTGCTAGTTCTTCCTCTATAGGCACTTTGACAGAAGGGTTATGCAAAACATCAAGAAAGGTGTTAGGCGGCACCGGCTTACGTTGAGACACCAGCCGGCTTAAAGCATCAGCCGCCTCATTCTTCCTCCGGCCAATGTGCTCCACTTGATAACCTTTGAAGTGTCCAGCCACCGCATCAACTTCACGACGATAAGCCGCCATTAGGGGATCCTTGGAGTCCCATGTGCCTGACACCTGTTGAGCGACGAGGTCTGAGTCGCCCAAGCACCTTATCCGGCTCAAATTCATCTCTTTGGCCATCCGGAGACCATGGAGTAAAGCCTCGTACTCAGCTGCATTGTTAGTACAGGGAAACATAAGCGGAGCACATAACAAAATTTGTCACCTCGGGGAAGTTAAACGACTCAGCCCCGAGCCTTCCAACTGCCTGGACCCATCAAAGTGAATAGTCCAATATGTGTTATCTGGCTTCTCCTCAGGTGCATGTAACTCTGTCCAATCATTGATAAAGTCCACCAAGGCTTTAAACTTAATAGCTATACGTGGCATGTACTTCAAACCATGAGGCCCAAGCTCAATGGCCCACTTGGCGACTCGCCCTGTGGCTTCTCTATTCTGGATGATGTCTCCCAAGGGGGCAGAACTTACCACAGTTATAGGAGGACCTTGGAAGTACCGTTTCAGCTTCCGGCTTGCCATAAACACTCCATAAACAAGTTTCCGCCAATGTGGATACCTTTGCTTGGACTCAATGAGCACCTCACTGATGTAGTAAACCGGCCGTTGAACCGGATGCTCTTTGCCAGCCTCCTTGCGCTCCACCACGATGGCCACACTGACGGCTCGGGCGTTAGTAGCCACATATAACAGCAATGGCTCTCTATCAATAGGAGCCGCAAGGACCGGCAGCTCAGACAACTGTCTCTTTAAATCCTCAAAGGCAGTGTCAGCAGCGTCACTCCAGACGAAAGCATCAGTTTTCTTCATCATCTGATATAGCGGCAGGGCCTTATCGCCTAACCGGCTTATGAACCGGCTTAGAGCGGCAACACGACCCGCCAATCGTTGAACATCGTTGATGCACGCCGGTTTGGCCAAGGAGGTGATCGCCTTGATCTTCTCCGGGTTAGCTTCAATGCCTCTGTTTGAGACCAGGAAACCTAGAAGCTTGCCTACAGGTACACCAAACACACACTTGTCCGGGTTAAGCATCATCTTATAAACCCGGAGATTATCAAAGGTCTCCTTTAAATCAGATATCAAGGTTTCCTTCTCCCTGGACTTCACCATGATGTCATCCACATAAGCGTGAACATTGCGCCCAATTTGACTGTGGAGACAATTTTGTACACATCTCTGATAAGTCGCCTGGGCACTCTTGAGCCCAAATGGCATAGATACATAGCAGAAGGCTCCAAACGGAGTGATGAAAGCCGTCTTCTCCTGGTCCTTAACTGCCATTTTGATCTGATGATAGCCAGAGTAAGCATCCAAAAAGCTCAAATGCTCGCAACCCACCGTAGCATCAATGATTTGATCAATACGGGGGAGGGCAAAGGGATCAGCCGGACAAGCCTTATTTAAGTCCGTGTAATCCACACACATCCGCCAAGTGCCATTCTTCTTGAGTACAACACCGGGTTAGCCAACCACTCCGGGTGAAAGACTTCCACAATGAACCCAACCGCTAAGAGCCGAGCGACCTCTTCCCCAATAGCTTTCCGTCTTTCTTCATTGAACCGTCGAAGAAATTGCCTGACCGGCTTATACTTTGGATCAATATTAAGAGTGTGCTCAGCGAGTTCCTCGGAACACCGGCATGTCGGAAGGTTTCCATGCAAAGATGTCCGGTTCTCACGGATGAACTTCGATGAGCGCTTTCCTATTTAGGATCCAAGTTGGCACCGATCTTTGAACTGCTTGGAAGAGTCGCCGGAGTGAAGTCAACAAGCTTTGTTTCAGCGGCCGATTTAAACTTCAATGTCGGGTCATGCTCTGTAGTCGGCTTCTTTAAAGAGGTCATATCTTCCGGGTCAACATTATTCTGATAAAACTTCAGCTCCTCCGCTGCACAAACAGACTCAGCATAAGCCGCATCGCCTTCCTCACATTCCAAGGCTACCTTTCGACTCCCATGCACAGTGATGTTGCCCTTGTGACCCGACATCTTGAGCTGCAGATAAACATAACACGGTCGCGCCATGAACTTGGCATAAGCCGGCCGTCCAAACAGAGCATGATACGGGCTCCTGATTTTGACTACCTCAAACGTCAATTTCTCAGCTCTGGAATCATATTCATCTCCAAAGGCCACTTCCAGCTCAATCTTGCCAACTGGGTACGCCGACTTACCAGGCACCACTCCATGAAAGACAGTGTTGGACGTCCTCAAGTCTTTATCAGTCAACCCCATGTGGCGAAAGGTCTCATAATAGAGAATATTGATGTTGCTTCCTCCGTCCATGAGTACCTTAGTGAATTTATATCCACCCACCTGAGGTGCTACCACCAAGGCCAATGACCCGGATTATCAACCGGAGGTGATCTTCCTGCTCCATATAATGGGCTGCTCGACCACCTCAAATAACGGGAACCGCCGCTCAACAGAATTCACGGCCCTCTTATGAACCTTCCGTCACGTTTGCACAAATTAGTGGTAAACACATGGTACTGCCCACCATTCAGCTGCTTTGGGTGGCTTTGATAACCTGACTGCTGCTGCTGCTGTCCCCCCTTGACCAGTTCTTTGTTGATTGTAGCCGCCTTGACTTCCTCGGCGAACTTGAACCGCCGCCCGGGCCATGAAAGCCGCCGGCCCCTGAACCGCCGCCCGATCCATGATTGCCATCAAACATGTTGGAATTCTTGAAAGCCTTCATGATCGCGCAATCTTTCCATAAGTGGGTGGCGGGTCGTTCCCGAGTACCGTGTCTCGGACAAGGCTCATTGAGAAGCTGCTCAAGAGATGGACCTGACCCGCCAGATCGAGGGGGCGGTTTTCCCTTACGTCTCTGATTGTTACCCTGTGCATTGGCATTGGCCACAAACTCCGGGTTACCCTCCGCCTTACGCTTGTTGCCTCCTTGATTTACCGGGTTATGCTGCTGACCCTTTCCATTGTCGTTCTTCTTTCCCTACCCTGTCTTTTCCTCATTAGACGCGGGATCCTTGGTACTATCATAATCGGCATACTTGACTAAAGCCGCCATCAGCGTACTCATATCGTTGCAATGCTTAAGGCGCCCCAGTTTCTGCCTCAGCGGCTCAAAACGGCAATTCTTCTCCAACCTGAGGACTGCAGAGCCGGCATCCATCTTATCGGACGAATGTATTATTTCCTTGACCCGACGCACCCAATGAGTTGTGGATTCGCCCCCCTCCTACTTACAATTGGTCAAGTCCACAATTGACATAGATTGCTTGCAAGTGTCCTTGAAGTTCTGGATGAACCGGGCCTTTAGCTCTGCCATGAGCTAATGGAATTGGGTGGCACACCCTTTAACCAAGACCGGGCTATTCCGTCTAACATCATGGTGAAGTACTTAGCCATTGCTGCATCGCTGACCTCCAATAGCTCCATGGACATCTCGTAACTTTCGATCCATGCTCCGGGCTGTAAGTCGGCCGTGTAATTCGGCACCTTTCGAGGTCCCTTGAAGTCCTTGGGTAGACGTACATCCCGCAGAGCCGGCACCAAACAAGGAACACCGCCGGTTCTGGTAGCCACTCCCACTCCAACAGAAGTCGCCGGATACTCTAGGAGATCTTGATATGCCGCCTGCTGAGCCGCTAGCTGAGCCGCCCGTTCGTCCTCCTGACTTATTCAGTCTTACACCGGGTTATAGCCACCCGGCTGGTTACGACGCTGGGAATTGCTTGACAAAGCTTCTGACTCCATGTGCCTGCTGTAACTCGGACTCCGGTTTTGACGAGGCGGTGCTAGCCAAGGCGGAGGAGTTGAATGAATCCTGTACCGGCTGTATGAATAGGTCTCTTGTTGCACCAGGGCCGTCTAAATAAGATCTCTGACCCTCCGGGTCTCCACCACTGTCGGATCATCACCGTCCACTGGGAGAGCCGCCAAACGCGCCGATGCTGCTATCAAGTTCTCCATGGGGTTGGAGAAGTGACCCGGTGGTATTGGTACATAACGGGGCAGGGCCATACTCCCATGCGGATGTGCCATCTCTTGAAGCTGAGCCCCGCGCCGGCTGGTGTGAACTGATTTGCTCCGGGCCGGTTGCTAGGGCCGGCACCGGGTGTAGCGAAAAGGTTCCGAGGGTCATAAACCGGAGGCAACCGGGACTGGGTTTTCTGATGTCTCCTCCTCATCACCTCATTGGATGCGTTCAGGCTCATATTAAGCTGGAAAGACTCTGACTGGAGTTGCTGCGCCCGCGCGTCCAAAGCCGCCCGCTCTGTAGCTAACCTGGTGTCCTCAGCTGCCAAGGCCTCCTTGGCCCGGGCTATCTCTTCATGCACCTTCGCCACCTCCGCGTTATGCTCATCTTGATTTGCAGGAATAACCGTGGCGGTTAATAGGGCCGTCAGCTTATCCATAAGATCCATCAGCACCTGAGCCGGCGGGCGCACAGGGCCTCCTGCCCCGGCTGCTCCTGGCCCAGACGTTATTGCTGTTGCAGCCGTTGAGTTTTGACCGGGTTGAGTACCAGCCATGAAGACTCCTGCCCAGCTTGGCGGCTCATAGAAGTTTGGAGTGCTAGAGCCGTCAGAACAGCCCCCAAGCATGCCCTCTTGGACTTGATATAAAGAATCTGTTGAACCAGCGGACGAATCATCATCCGAGGGGACGACCGTCTCACCACCATCTTTAGATCCTTCAGGAAGCTCTTCTCCGTGGACGCAGCCCACGAAGGCACGCTTCACGACAGGTTGAGCTCAGGCGGGTCTCGCACGCTGAGCCGCCTCGACGAGGTCGGTGCAGTTGTCCGGCTCAGGGCCCGGCTCACCGATCCGGCCGATGAAGACATGGATTCCGCCAAAGGGGACCCGGTACCCATACAAAATTGAGTCGGCGTCGGGGCCCCAGCCTTCGTTGTCGATGTAGATCTTGCCGCGACGACTCTTGGTCATCCGGCCCACTGCGTATCCCTTGAGCCCTTCGAAGCTGCCCTTCAAGAACTCAAATCCACCGTGCGCTGGCCCCATGGTGGGAGCCAACTGTCGTGGAATTGTCACAGCAGATGTCCTCTTGCAAGGACTTAGTCGTGGAGCCATCGCAACTAGGAAGCTTAAAGGGGTTAATCGGGACAAAGGACACGGGAGGTTTTATACTAGTTCGGCCCCTTGCGTTGAAGGAAAGCCTACGCCTAGTTGGGTTGGTATTGCTTGATGTTTCGATGACCATGGAGCGAGATACGCTATGCCCGGCTCTCGATGAGTTGTTTCTTGCCCCTAAGCCGCCAGCAGGTCGTCCCCTTATATACACGGGTTGACGCCCTGCGGCTTACAGAGTCCCGGCCAGCTTATAAACAGTGTCCGGCTCGGTGACTAGTTAAATCTACCTTATGATACAAGTCATGCCATTGTGGCGGTTTGCTACTATGGGCCTTAAGTCGCCTGTGGGCCTTAAGCCCTTTATTGAACCGCCATCTTCATGTTTGATTACAGGCCTCGATCTGGCGAGTCTTCTTTGTGTAACCCGGCCCCTCCTGGGCGGCTTACACAAATAGTTATATCCCCAACACCCTCTCTTTCCCAATCTCCTCCTCTTTTTCCCGTTGCCTTTTCCTCGTCCGCTTGTTTGCTCGTGTGTTAGTTTGCTTGCTTGTCATTATGTCTGAAATTGGGGAAATTATTGCCGATATGGGCGATAATAATATCATGGAAAATTCTGAAGCTCCTGCTGAAGAATCCCCTACCTATCACACAAAAAGATTTCGAATCGGTAGTGGTAATATTATTGGAAAAGGAGTTATTCAAGATTTCTTTACTTGTGCTGGTGCTTTACCCTCTATGGGTGGTTTATTCTCCATAGAACTAGTAGCCTTGCGGACGCTATTGCCATGCTTATCGTTGAACTTGAAAGGCAATTTATGCATATGCACCCTTCTATACAAAGAATTTTCCTAGAATTTTCTAATATTGAACACTCCTCTGTTAAGCGTGCCGCTACTATCTTTTTGGCTCATGAATTCAGATTTATAATAAAAGAAGCCAAAGAAATCTTTGCGCATTATAGGGTGGACGCTGGCCGTCCTCCCATAGAATCTATCCTTTTTGATCAAGAAGAAATAATGTGTTGACTATGTTGCTTTCAATGAAAATCTTAGAAAAAAGGTGCCTAACAATATTTTAATTGATAGAATCTCTGAGCTTAATGATGATTTGTCTATTCGAAATAATGAGCTAGGATGCTCTCTTGAGTATAGGCTCACCAAGTTCTGTCAAAAGAACGCTTATAATGATGAATTGGTTGTGCAATACGAAGGGCCGAAAGAGGAACCTATACCTCCTAAAATTGATCTTGGGGACTTTTGTCCTATTAAATTTAGCCCTTTTGATTACTTTTGCTTGCCTCAAAGAAAACTTGCTGCCTAACATAGGGAATATGAAATGAGTTTCACCGATCTATCCTATTACTACGGCACTACCTAGATCTATCCTTGCTTTTATGCCTAGCTAGGGGCGTTAAACGATAGCGCTTGTTGGGAGGCAACCCAATTTTATTTTTAGTTTTTTTGCTTTTGCTTATGTTTAGGAATAAATAATCCATCTAGCCTCTATTTAGATGTGGTTTTGTGTTTTAATTAGTGTTTGTGCCAAGCTAGACCTATTGGATCTTCTTGGATGATAGTTATTTGATCTTGCTGTAATTTCCAGAAACTTTGCGCTCAGTGCCCGAATTATTAAAAATCACCAGAACGTGATTAAATACTGATTCCAATTGATGCTGATCAATAAACAAATTGTCTAGGTCGTCTAATTTTGGTAGATTTTTTGGAGTTCCAAAAGTTTGCATTAGTTACAGATTACTACAGATTGTTCTGTTTTTGACAGATTCTGTTTTTCGTGTGTTGTTTGCTTATTTTGATGAATCTATGGCTAGTAAAATAGTTTATAATCCATAGATAAGTTGGAATACAGTAGGTTTAACACCAATATAAATAAAGAATGAGTTCATTACAGTACCTTAAAGTAGTTTTTTTGTTTTCTTTCTCTAACGGAGCTCACGAGATTTCTATTCAGTTTTGTGTTGTGAAGTTTTCAAGTTTTGGGGAAATTCTTTTGATGGATTATGGAACAAGGAGTGGCAAGAGCCTAAGCTTGGGGATGCCCATGGCACCCCCAAGAAAATCCAAGGACACCAAAAAAGTCAAAGCTTGGGGATGCCCCAGAAGGCATCCCCTCTTTCGTCTACTTCCATCGGTAATTTACTTGGAGCTATATTTTTATTCACCACATGATACGTGTTTTGCTTGGAGCGTCTTGTATTATTTGCGTATTTGCTTGTTAGTTTACCACAATCATCCTCCCTGTACACACCTTTTGAGAGAGCCATACATGAATTGGAATTTGATAGAATACTCTATGGGCTTCACTTATATCTTTTGAGCTTGATAGTTTTGCTCATAGTGCTTCACTTATATCTTTTGAGCGTGATAATTTTTGCTCTAGTGCTTCACTTAGATCTTTTAGAGCATGGTGGTGGATTTGTTTTAAAGAAACTATTGATCTCTCATGCTTCACTTAGATTATTTTGAGAGTCGTTAATAGCATGGTAATTTGCTTAATGTTAATATACTTGGTATTAAAGATATCTGAAACTTTCTTTTGAGTGCGTTGAATACTAAGAAAAGTTTGATGCTTGATAATTGTTTTGAGATATGAAGATGGTGATATTAGAGTCATGCTAGTTGAGTAGTTGTGAATTTAAAGAATACTTGTGTTGAAGTTTGTGATTCCCGTAGCATGCACGTATGGTGAACCGTTATGTGATGAACTCGGAGCATGATTTATTTATTGATTGTCTTCCTTATGAGTGGCGGTCGGGGACGAGCGATGGTCTTTTTCTATCAATCTATATCCCTAGGAGCATGCGCGTAATACTTTCCTTTGATAACTTCTAGATTTTTGCAATAAGTATATGAGTTCTTTATGACTAATGTTGAGTCCATGGATTATACGCACTTTTTCCCATCCTTCCACCATTGCTAGCCTCTCTAATACCGCACACTTTTCGCCGGTATCATACACCCACCATATACCTTCCTCAAAACATCCACCGTACCTACCTATCATGGCATTTCCATAGCCATTCCGAGATATATTGCCATGCAACTTTCCACCGTTTCGTTTATTATGACACGCTCCATCATTGTCATATTGCTAGCATGATCATGTAGTTGACATCGTATTTGTGGCAAATCCACCTTTCATAATTCTTTCATACATTTCACTCTTGTTTCATTGCATATCCCGGTACACCGCCGGAGGCATTCATATAGAGTCATACTTTGTTCTAAGTATCGAGTTGTAATTGTTGAGTTGTAAGAAAAATAAAAGTGTGATGATCATCATTTTTTAGAGCATTGTCCAAAGTGAGGAAAGGATGATGGAGACCATGATTCCCCCACAAGTCGGGATGAGACTCCGGACGAAAAAAAATAAAAATGAAAAAAAGAGGCCATAAAAAAAGAGAAAAGGCCCAAAAAAATGAGAGAAAAAGAGAGAAGGGACAATGCTACTATCCTTTTACCACACTTGTGCTTCAAAGTAGCACCAAGATCTTCATGATAGAGAGTCTCTCATTTTGTCACTTTCATATACTAGTGGGAATTTTTCATTTTAGAACTTGGCTTGTATATTCCAATGATGGGCTTCCTCAAATGCCCTAGGTCTTCGTGAGCAAGCGAGTTGGATGCACGCCCACTTAGTTTCTTTTGTTGAGCTTTCATATACTTATAGCTCTAGTGCATCCGTTGCATGGCAATCCCTACTCACTCACATCGATATCTATTGATGGGCATCTCCATAGCCCGTTGATACGCCTAGTTGATGTGAGACTATCTTCCCTGTTTTTTGTCTTCTCCACAACCACCATTCTATTCCACATATAGTGCTATATCCGTGGCTCACGCTCATGTATAGCGTGAAGATTGAAAAAGTTTTGAAAATGTTAAAGTATGAAACAATTGCTTGGCTTGTCATCGGGGTTGTGCATGATTTAAATATTTTGTGTGGGGAAGATGGAGCATAGCCAGACAATATGATTTTGTAGGGATAACTTTCTTTGGCCATGTTATTTTGAGAAGAAATAATTTCTTAGTTAGTATGCTTGAAGTATTATTATTTTTATGTCAATATGAACTTTTGTCTTGAATCTTCCGGATCTGAATATTCATACCACAATTAAGAAGATTTACATTGAAATTATGCCAAAGTATCACTCAGCATCAAAAATTCTCTTTTTATCATTTACCTACTCGAGGACGAGCAGGAATAAAGCTTGGGGATGCCTGATACGTCTCCAATGTATCTATAATTTTTGATTGCTCCATGCTACTTTATCTACTGTTTTGGACTATATTGGGCTTTATTTTCCACTTTTATATTATTTTTGGGACTAACCTATTAACCGGAGGCCCAGCCCAGAATTGCTGCTTTTTGCCTATTTCAGTGTTTCGAAGAAACGGAATATCAAACGGAGTCCAAACGGAATGAAACCTTCGGAAACGTGATTTTCTCACCGAACGTGATCCAGGGGACTTGGACCCTACTCCAAGGAACAAAGAGGCGGTCACGAGGGGGGCGCGCGCCCTAGGGCGCCCCTGCCTCGTGGGCCCCCTATTGCTCCACCGATGTACTCCTTCCTCCTATATATACCTACGTACCCCCAAACGATCAGAACAGGAGCCAAAAACCTAATTCCACCGCCGCAACTTCCTGTATCCACGAGATCCTATCTTGGGGCCTGTTCCAGAGCTCCGCCGGAGGGGGCATCCACCACGGAGGGCTTATACATCATCACCATAGCCCCTCTGATGAAGTGTGAGTAGTTTACTTCAGACCTTCGGGTCCATAGCTAGTAGCTAGATGGCTTCTTCTCTCCTTTTGGATCTCAATACAATGTTCTCCCCCTCTCTCATGGAGATCTATTCGATGTAATCTTCTTTTTGCGGTGTGTTTGTTGAGACCGATGAATTGTGGGTTTATGATCCAGATTATCTATGAATAATATTTTAATCTTCTCTGAATTCTTTTACGTATGATTGGTTATCTTTGCAAGTCTCTTCGAATTATCCGTTTGGTTTGGCCAACTAGATTGGTAGTTCTTGCAATGGGAGAAGTGCTTAGCTTTGGGTTCAATCTTGCGGTGTCCTTACCCAGTGACAGAAAGGGTTGCAAGGCACGTATTGTATTGTTGCCATCGAGGATAACAAGATGTGGTTTTTATCATATTGCATGAATTTATCCCTCTACATCATGTCATCTTGCTTAAGGTGTTACTCTGTTTTTAACTTAATACTCTAGATGCATGCTGGATAGCGGTCGATGAGTGGAGTAATAGTAGTAGATGCAGGCAGGAGTCGGTTTACTTGTCTTGGACGTGATGCCTATATACATGATCATACCTAGATATACTCATAACTATGCTCAATTCTGTCAATTGCTCAACAGTAATTTGTTCACCCACCGTAGAATACTTACGCTCTTGAGAGAAGCCACTAGTGAAACCTATGGCCCCCTGGTCTATTCTCATCATATCAATCTCCATTACTTTAATACTTGCTTTGTTTTTACTTTGTCTTTTACTTTTCACTTTGTATCTCTATTCCAAAAATACCAAAAATATTATTTATCATCTCTATCAGATCTCACTCTCGTAAGTGACCGTGAAGGGATTGACAACCCCTAATCGCGTTGGTTCCGAGGAGCTATTGTTTTGTGCAGGTACGAGGGACTTGTGCGTGGCCTCCTACTGGATTGATACCTTGGTTCTCAAAAACTGAGGGAAATACTTACGCTACTTTGCTGCATCATCCTCTCCTCACGCTATCTTAAAAATGTCTTGAAGTAAATCCAACTGAGGATGTTGGTCGCTGCACCGACAACCCGTTATCTGAAAAATGTCATGAAGTAAATCCAGTGGAGGATGTTGGTCGATGCTTGATACGTCCATTTTGCATCAACATTTCTTACTACAATTTTCCTTATTTCAATGTTATTTCATATTATGATGTAATTCTAATGCCTTCTCTCTCTTAAAATGCAAGATCTATCAAGAGACGAGGATTACCGACAGCTGGAGTTCTGACATGAAAAAGCTACATCAGAGCATCAAAATGGAACAATAAAAAATAATAGATATCAAGCATCCCCAAGCTTAATTCCTACTCCTCCTCGAGTAGGTAAATGATAAAAACAGAATATTTGATGTGGAATGCTACCTAACATATTTATCCATCTAATTTTCTTTATTTTGGCATGAATATTCAGATTGATAAGATTCAAAACAGAAGTTTAATATTGACATAAAAACAATAATACTTCAAGCATACTAATAACACAATTGTATCTTCTCAAAATAACATGGCAAAAGAAAGTTATCCCTACAAAATTGATAACCCACAAGTATAGGGGATCACAACAGTTTTTGAGGGTAGAGTATTCAACCCAAATTTCTAGATTCGACACAAGGGGAGCCAAAGAATATTTGAAAGTATTAGCAACTGAGTTGTCAATTCAACCACACCTGGAGATTAATTATCTACAGCAAAGTGATCAGTAGCAAAGTAGTATGATAGTTTTGATAGTAGTAGCAACAACAATAGTAACAGTAACAGTGATAGCAATAGTTTTGTAGAAAGTGCAACAATAATAGCAGTAGTAGTAACTTAGCAGGAACAGTATGTAGGAAAATCGTAGGCATGGGATCGGTGATTTGTTGGATGATATTCATCATGTGATAGTTATAACCTAGGGCGATACGACACTAGCTCCAGTTCATAAATATAATGTAAGCATGTATTCCGTAAATAGTCATGCATGCTTATGGAAAGAACTTGCATGACATCTTTTGTCCTACCCTCCCGTGGCAATGGGGTCCTATTGGAAACTAAGGGATATTAAGGCCTCCTTTTAATAGAGAACCGGAACAAAGCATTAACACACGGTGAATACATGAACTTCTCAAACTACGGTCATCACTGGGAAGTGTCCTGACTATTTTCACTCCGGGGTTGCCGGATCATAACACGTAGTAGGTGACTATAGCTTGCAAGATCGGATCTAGAATGTAGATATAATGGTGATAACATAAACGGTTCAGATCTGATATCATGGCACTCAGGCTCAAAGTGACAAGCATTAAGCATGGCAAAGGCATATCAAGATCAATCTAAAAACATAATGGATACTAGGGATCAAGCCCTAACAAAACTAACTCGATTACATGATGAATCTCATCCAACTCCTCACCGACCAGCGATCCTACGAAGGAATTACTCACTCTCGGTGGGGAGCCTCATGGAATTGGCGATGGAGAAGGGTTGGTGATGACGAAGATCGAAGATCCCCCTCTCCGGAGCCCCAAACGGACTCCAGATCTGGCCTCCTGAGGAAGAACAGGAGGCGGTGGCGGCTCCGTCTCGTGAAACGCTATAATTCTTTCTCCCTGTTTTTTTTCTGGAAATATGTGATTTATAGTGTCGGTTTTAGGGTCTGCGGGGCCACCAGGTGGGGACAACCCACCTGGGCGCGCGTGGAGGGGGTGGCGCGCCCTGGTGGATTGTGCCCACCCAGGTGCCCCCCCTCCGGTGGTTCTTGGCTCCAGTAATTCTCTTTTATTGTATAAAAAATCCTCGCAAGGTTTCGTTCCAATCCGAGAACTTTTATTTCTGCACAAAAACAACATCATGGTAGTTCTGCTGAAAATAGTGTCAGTCCAGGTTAATTTCATTCAAATCATGCAAATTAGAGTCCAAAACAAGAGGAAAAACGTTAGGAAAAGTAGATACGACAGTGACGTATCAACTCCCCCAGTCTTAAACCATTGCTTGTCCTCAAGCAATTTAGTTGATAAACTGAAAGTGAAAAACAAAAACTTTTACGAACTCTTTTGCTCTTGTTTGCATAAATAAGCTTAAATAGTACCCAGGTTTTCAGCAACGATTAAACTAACCATGTCGACAATAACTCTTAAAAATTATATTAACTCATATCAATGACATAATCAGCTAGCGAGCAATAATAAGATATCTCAAACAACAACACGTTGTGAAAACAACCATGATATAATATGACAATAGTGGTATCTTGCTAGCCCTTTCTGAGATCGCAAAATATAAATGCAGAGCACCTCCAAAGTTCAAGCAGCGACTAAACATTGTAATTCATGGTAGAAAAGATCCAGTCATGATGCATCCAACATTAGCTATACACAATGCATAAGCATGACAGCATGATACGTCTCCAACGTATCCATAATTTTTGATTGTTCCATGCTGTTATATTATCAATCTTGGATGTTTTATAATCATTTTATATCATTTTTTCGTACTAACCTATTGACATAGTGCCAATGCCAGTTGTTGTTTTCTGCATGTTTTTTACATCGCAGGAAATCAATATCAAACGGAGTCCAAACGCAACGAAACTTTAAGGAGATTTTTTTGGACCAGAAGGAACATAATGGGCCCTGGCTGCGCCTGGGGAGTGCTCAGAGGAGAGCACAACCAACCAGGGCGCGCCAGGAGGCCCAGGTGCGCCCTGGTGGGTTGAGCCCACCTCGGGTGCCCCCGGACCGCCTCTTTGCTCTATAAATACCCCAATATTCCCAAAACCCTAGGGGAGTCGAAGAAATATTGATCCATCCGCAGCAGAGCCCAGAACCACCAGATCCAATCTAGACACCATCTCAAATGGGGTTCTCCACCTCCATTGGTGCCTCTCCGATGATGCGTGAGTAGTTCTTTGTAGACCTTCGGGTCCGTAGTTAGTAGCTAGATGGCTTCCTCTCTCTCGCTGAATTCTCAATACAATGGTCTCTTGGAGATCATATGATGTAACTCTTTTTGCGGTGTATTTGTTGGGATTGATGAACTTTGAGTTTATGATCAGATCTATCTTTTTATATCCATGAAAGTTATTTGAGATTCTTTGATCTCTTATATGCATGATTGCTTATAGCCTCGTATTTCTTCTCCTATATTTGGGTTTTGTTTGGCCAACTTGATCTATTTATCTTGCAATGGGAAGAGGTGCTTTGTAGTGGGTTCGATCTTACGGTGCTTGATCCTAGTGACAGAAGGGGAATCGACACGTATGTATCGTTGCTACTAAGGATAAAACGATGGGGTCTATCTCTACATAGATGGATCTTGTCTTCATCATGTCATCATTCTTATTGCATTACTCCGTCTCTCCATGAACTTAATACACTATGTGCATGCTGGATAGCGGTCGATGTGTGGAGTAATAGTAGTAGATGCAGGCAGGAGTCGGTCTACTTTTCTTGGACATGATGCCTATGTAATGATCATTGCCTGGATATCGTCATGATTATTTGAAGTTCTATCAATTTCCGAACAGTAATTTTTTCACCCACTGTTTGCTATTTTTCTCGAGAGAAGCCATAAGTGAAACCTACGGCCCCCGGGTCTCTTTCTCATATATTTGCCTTTGCGATCTACTTTTCCTTTGCCTTTATTTTCAGATCTATTATACCAAAAATACAAAAATATATTGCTGCAATTTATTCTTATTTATTTTATTTGGCGTTCTACTACAAATTTTATCTCACATCCGTTTGCCTATCTTGAGGCGCCGTACCCGAAAGGGATTGACAACCCCTTTAACACGTCGGGTTGCGAGGATTTGTTATCTGTGTGCAGGAGCTGTTTACGTTGTGTTGCTTGGTTCTCCTACTGGTTCGATAACCTTGGTTTCATACTACCGCCGTTGTGCTGCATCATCCCTTCCTCTTTGGGTAAATATCGACGTAGCTTCAAGCGACATCACAATAGTGCTCTCAGGTTCTGGTGCTTATTTTAGAAGGTGATGACACAACATAAAAGTAAATAGATAGTCTCTTCGCAGAGGGAAGCAGTGATTTGCGGCGGTGCCAGAGCTCAGTTTTTTTTTAAAATAGAGGTAAATGAAATTTTGAGAGATGCACCCTTTTTGTTTACTTTGCAACCATTAGTTATCAATATCTTCCATGCTAAACACATTAGCGGCGGTTCCCAAGTGATAAAGTAAAGGTTAATACTCCGTAGGAGTTTTTGTTTGATTATTTGCAAGCTCTATTCTTTTTGCAGTTTGGGACTGGGAATCCCTATTACCGCCCCTCTCGTGCAATGACGAGTGAATAAACAGTCATCATGAGAATAACCCGCTTAGCATGGAAGATACCGGCTACCTCCTGTCGCTCTATGAACAATCCAGGCACACAAAAAGGATATTTATTTGAAGTTTTTAGAGGTGGCACATGCAAATTTACTTAGGACGGCAGGGTAATACCCCATATAGGTTGATATGGTGGACTCATTTTGAATAACTTGGGTTTAAGGTTTTTGATGCACAAGCAGAATTCCCACTTAGTACAGGCGAAGGCTAGCAAATAGGTTGAGAAGCGGCCAGGTAGAGAGCAACAACGGTCATGAACATGCATTATGCATAAGTAACATTGGATACAAGCATGAGTAGTATATGAACACCATGAACATAAATATCATAGAGGCTATATTGGTTTTGATTCAACTACATGCATGAACATGTGCAAAGTCAAGCCACTCGAACATTCAGAGGAGGATACCATATCATCATACTACATCACAATCATTTTAACGCAATGTTGACATCCAAGATAAATCGTTATCCACTCCTAGCTACTTATGCATGGCATGAGAAACTATAATCTCTAATTGTCATTGCAAACATGTTTGATCATAATAGGCTGAATCATGGATACTAGGTTAAACATATTTACAAAAACAGAACAAGTCGAGTTCATACCCGTTTCTCTTTGCTACAGCCAGTTCATCAAATATTGTCATTATTGCCTTTCACTTGCATGACCGAACGATATAAGAATAATAATAGTGCAAGAGTGCCATGGACTAAGCTGGAATCTGCAAACATTTTATTCAAGAGGAGAGGACAAGGTAATACGGGATCTTTGTTAGATCAACAATAATGCATATGAGAGCCACTCAACATTTTCATCGTGGTCTTCTCCTCGGCACGACTCGATAAAAAGAAAAGAAATTCAGAGAAACACACTGAAATATTTTTGGAGTTTTTGGTTTTTCTGAAAGAAAGCAACTTAAAGAGAGGAAAACAAAAAATGAGAAAACTATTTACACGGGAAAGCTCCCAACAAACAAAAGAAGAACAAGGAAATCTTTTTGGGTTTTCTTTTAGATACTACAACTAACTACCCTAGAAAGAAAAAACAAAAAGAAGCAGGAAATATTTTTGGATTTTCTCAAAGTTTTTCAAACACACAAGAAGAAAGCGAGAAAATAAATTTAGCATGGATAATACAATGAAAAAGTGTGGACACGGACAATTGGAATGAAATGTGTGAACATGAATGTAATGTCAGTGGAAATACGTTCTCCCCCAAGCTTAGGCTTTTGGCCTAACTTGGTAATCACCACTCGAAGAAGCCATGGGATCCTATGTTGAAGTGCCGTGGAGCGGGCACCTGAGGATCCCACTGCTGTGGCTCCGTCTGTGCTGCAGCTAGGTTGTTCCAGTAGGCGACGATGTTCTCAGGCATAATCCTGTATCCACCCCTGGCAATGGGATCAAACAAAGCAGGTGCAGGCAACAAAATAACATCACGAGTGTTCACACTGAAAACCAGGTTATAAGGGACATGAATGTTAGTATAATCGCCATCAATAAACTGGTGGTGTTCCGTAGCCTTACGATCTAAATAAACTTTAGGTAAAGGATAATCATGCTGGCGTACCTGAACGTTAAAGTGAGTCGCCAAGCGAGTAGCATAAATACCACCATGTTTTTTTCCCTTGGATCTGTTAATGTGGAGGCGATGTGCCACAATAGCTCCCAAGCTATAAGTGTTGTCGCCGTAAAGTGTGCGACGTAAAATAGGAAAGTCTGGAGCACTGAGCGCACCTACCTTCTCTCTAGCAAGCAAGCACTTCGCGATGAATAAAGCAAAATAATGCACAGCAGGAAAATGCAAGCTAGTGGCGGTGACACCTGATACCCCTCTCTCATCCCCGCACAGTCAGAGTGCGGAAAAAACCATCAAACTCTGCGGGCCTAGGCTCAACTAAATCCCTGTCAGAAGGGATCATGCAAATATCACAAAAATCAATAAGTGGTATCTGACGGGTTTCAACATATAAATTAAACTGAACCTCAAGGGGATTATTCTTAGGAAGGAAATGAAAACTTTGCACAAAGGAATTTGTGAGGAGATGATATTGTTCAAGTTCAGCTGCGATGAAGTCGGTGAGGCCGGCATTAGCAGCATATTGTGTAAACTCGTGAAGGATTCCGACCCCTTCCATGAACGAGTTATGCGGCTATTCGCACGGCCATACCACCGCCATTCTCCGGGTATGGAGATCTCTGTCAGATGACTCCCCAATAACTCCCTTGGTGTTCTTCTTGGAAGCAAACTTCCTAAAGATACTCATCTTTTTCCTATGAACAAAATTCTAAAAAAATTAGTCCACAAAATTTTTCTCAACAGAACTTCACAAGATTGAAAGTAACTACTCATAGGGATGCATAGAGACGATAGCAAGCATTCAAACTACTTAGAACTCTAAAAATTCAACATGCAAGCTCATCTACAGCAGCACCAAGAGTAGATAATTATTCAAAACATAAACCAATAAAGCAAAAACTAATTGGAGAAACGGAGGAGTCACATACCAAGCAACAATCCCCCGAAACAGTTTCGGAAACGGAGCTTCGAGCAAAGAGATTGAAATCCGTGGGTTTGAGACCAAGAACACGTAGAGAGAGAGAGAGAGAGAGAGAGAGAGAGAGAGAGAGAGAGAGAGAGCAATGGTGATTTTTTCTAAAGGTAGGTGGTGATGTGGGATGAAGAGATAAGTGAGGGGGCCCACGTGGGGACCACAACCCACCAGGGCGCTCCTGGGGGTCCCGGCGCGCCCAGGTGGGTTGTGCCCACCCGGTGCACCTCCCTATGATATTATTTGCACCAGAAATTCTTAAATATTCAGAAAAAAGATCGTATTAAAATTTCAGAGCATTTTGAGAACTTTTATTGGTCATTTTTTTATTGCACGGGAAATTCAGAAAACAGACAAAACATGGCATTTTATTTTATTTAACTAATAAAAACAGAAAACAGAAGGTAGGGACAGAAGGTAGTGTAACGCCCCGGATTCGATGCGCCAGGTGTCCGTCAGTTATTCGCCGTCTTTGCCATGTCATGTGCTTGCGTGTCTCTCTTTGCCATGTCATCATCTGCATTTCATATCATGTCATCATGTGCATTTCATTTTGCATACATGTTCGTCTCATGCATCCGAGCATTTTCTCCGTTGTCCGTTTTGCAATCCGGCACTCCTATGTCATCCGGCGTCCCCTTCTTCTCTCCTTTTGTGAGTGGGTATTAAACTTTCTCGGAATGGCCCGAGGTTTGCCAAGCGGCCTTGGTATAGCACCGGTAGACCGCCTGTCAAGTTTCCTGCCATTTGGAGGTCGTTTGATACTCCAACGGTTAACCGGGTAACCGCAAAGCCCTCTTTGAGTTGCAGCCCAACACCCCTTCCAAAGTGGCCCAAAACCCACCAAACTCCCCTCCATGCTCTCGGTCGATCGATCACGATCGCGTGGCCGAAAACCGCTCCTCATTTGGACTCTCCTAGCTCCCTCTACCTATAAAACTAGACCTCCCCCCGAATTTTCGCGTAGATCAAACCCTAGCCTTCTTCCCTCCGCGCCGCCGGACAAACCTCCCCACCGCTCTGGACATGTCCGCCGCCAGCCTCCACGTCACTCGGGCCAATCACGAGGTGACACGTCACCTCCTCCGCCTCCTCCTCCACTCACAGGCGCCACATCAGCGTCCGCGCAGCCCCACTTCGCCGCTGCCCATGGACCCGGATCGGGCCCACGAGCCTGTTCAGCGCCAGCCGCCGCTTCGGCCCGCGTCGCCCGCCGTCCTCGCCACGCTGCCGCCTCCGCTCCCTCGTCGCGGCGTCCTGCCGCCGACCATGCCGCCGCCGCCCGGTCCATCTCCTCGCACCGCCGCCCGAATCGCCCGCCACACCGCCCGCAGCGCGCCTCCTGGCCTCGCCGTCGCGCGCCTCCGCGTGCCCCTCTCTCCGCGAACCCGTCGCGGCGACCTCTGCGCCGTCGAGTCGCCCCCAACCCAGCAGCGCGGCCAGTGCTCCTCCGGCCGGATCCGGTCGGAGCCGCCGGATCCGGGGCCTCGTCCTATTCCGGCCTCGCCTCGGCTCGCGAGAGCCCGCCGCCGCCGGGCCGGGGCAAGTCGCCGCCGCCGGTGCTCCGCTCGTCTTCCTGCTCGGGAGCGAGCCCGAGCGCCCGATCCAGCCCTGTGGGCCACGGCCCAGCAGCGCGCAAGGCCCGGTCCAGCAGCCGTAGGCCCGTTTGGCCCAAGGTGAGCGCCAGCCCTTTAATCCCTGCTCGTGCGTCGTATAGTGATATAGCGCCCATCCGTTTTTATCCAGAAACGCCTAAGTCCCCAGTTTCAGTAATTATCATGCCATTTTCATTGCATCACATCTCTGCATCCGTAGCTCCGTTTTGCGCATGTAATATGTCAAATTGTTCGTCTCGACGAGTAGATCATTTAATTCCATTGCATCATTTTCATTTGAGCTCATCTTGATGCCCGAAATGCTGTTGGAAGAGTGCATGTTGATGTTAATCTGCTGAAACTGTTATAACTTGCTGTTTTATCATTTTTGCCATGATTGATGTGTGCATCCTATGAGGTTGATGTCTACATGAATGTTAAACTATGCCATGCCATCTTTCCAGGGGTGTTAACCATGTATTTTTGTGAGTTGTGTGCTGAGTGTATCAAGCTTGCTAAGTAGGGTAGTTGCTGTTGCTGTTTTCCTGACAGATTCTGTTATATTTTGTTGCTATGTTAACATGCTTCTACTAATCATTCTATGCATAATCTGGAGATGCTCTATAAACATGTTTTGATCTAAATGTCATGCTCTATCCATTCATGCCCTTGGTTGCAATTATAGCCTGCTGGCACATGTTCATTTCTTGCTCCAAAGTTGCTTGAAAATGTTGTTGTCAGCCTGTTAACATTAAGTTCACTTGTTCCTATGTGTTTTCCTAGTGATCCATGCATCCTATGAACTTGCTCTTTCCATGCTTAGCTTCATAAACATGCCTTCTTACTGTTGGTTGCCTTGCCATGCCATGTATTGCTCTGTGGTGAGTGATTCAAGCTCACGAACATGCCTACTTATTTTTGTTCCTGCCATGTCTGAATCTGTAATATAACTTGCCATGTTTACATGGGTGTCATCATATTTTATGATCCTTTTTGGCTTATGGTCAGTAAGAGACTTTTGTTCTATGCTTTGAGTAGATTCATGCCATGCCTTTGTTTTCCATGTTAAGTTCCTGTAACATGTTGTTTCATAGCTCTAAACATTGCAACCTGATGTTATTTCTGCCAATGCCTGAAACTGTTATTATTTGCAATCTTGTCATGTGTGTTTGGGCATGTTCTAGCCATTTCTGGAGATAGCTCAGTGTTCATGTTTTGTAATGCTTTACCTGTACATCATGCCCATGCCTTTTGTTATTATATTGAGGTGCTGTAGCATATTGTTTTGATGCTTGCAATATGCCTAGTTGCTGTTTTGGACAGATTGTTGCTATGACTTGTATTGTGTGCATGTGTTGAACCGTTGCTCCGTTTTGAGTGTGCTCTATATGAAACTTGCTTGTTTTTGCATGTAGCTTCATATTATCATGTTGCATCTATGTTTTGAGGTGTTTGCTTGATGTTTGTATGCATTTTGCATCAATGCCATGTTTAACTTGTTTTGCTCATATCTTCTAGGTCGTAGCTCCAAATCTAATGAACTTTATATGTAACTTGACTAGAATGTCGTGTAGATCATCGTGATGCTATTTAAATTGCTGTTTAACAACTTGAACATAAGGTTTATTCAGTTCTGGACCCATTTCGAAATTTGCATACGAGGACTTACCGGAATTGTTATATGTTGTTCCCGGCCTCATTTAAACTTGCTTTGATGTGTTGCTCTTGTTTGCATCATCTCTTGCCATGAGTAGCTTCATGTACCTTTGTCATGCATCATGCTTGGTTGTGCATCATGTCTTGTTTATGTGTGGTGTGTTTACTATGTTGTGTGCTTTTTCTTGTTAGTTCCTGTTTCGTTGCGATCGTGAGGATTCGTTCGTCTACGCTTGGTTCGGCTTCATCCGTTCATCTTCTTCATGGACTCGTTCTTCTTCCTTGCGGGATTTCAGGCAAGATGACCGCTACCCTGGATCTCACTACTATCATTGCTATGCTAGTTGCTTCGTTCTATCGCTATGCTGCGCTACCTATTACCTGTTTATCAAGCCATCCCAAATTGCCATGTCAGCCTCTAACCTTTTGTCACCCTTCCTAGCAAACCGTTGATTGGCTATGTTACCGCTTTGCTCAGCCCTCTTATAGTGTTGTTAGTTGCAGGTGAAGATGAAGTTTGTTCCTTTTGGAACATGGAGATGTTGTTCCTTGTTGGAACATGTTTACTTGTTGGGATATCACAATATATCTTATTTAATTAATGCATCTATATACTTGGTAAAGGGTGGAAGGCTCGGCCTTATGCCTGTGTTTTGTTCCACTCTTGCCGCCCTAGTTTCCGTCATATCGGTATTATGTTCCCGGATTTTCGCGTCCCTAACGCTGTCGGGTGATTTATGGGACCCCTTGACAGTTCGCTTTGAATAAGACTCGTCCGCAAGGCCCAACATTGGTTTTACCATTTGCCTCACCACCACCTACTTTTCCCTTGGGAGTCGCTCTCTCGAGGGTCATCTTTATTTAGCCCCCCCCGGACCAGTGCTTCTCTAAGTGCTGGCCCGAACCGAGCTGCCTGCAGGGCCACCTTGAGGCAACCCGAGGGTTGGTTTTACTCGTAGCTAGTCTCATCCGGTGTTGCCCTGAGAACGAGATATGTGCAGCTCCTATCGGGATTGTCGGCGCATCGGGCGGTCTTGCTGGTCTTGTTTTATTGCTGTGAAATGTCTTGTAGCCGGGATTCCGAGACTGATCGGGTCTTCCCGGGGAGAAGGAATATCCTTCGTTGATCGCGAGAGCTTATCATGGGCTAAGTTGGGACACCCTGCAGGTATAAACTTTCGAGAGCCGTGCCTGCGGTTATGTGGCAGATGGGAATTTGTTAATGTCCGGTTGTAGTAAACCCGGTTGATCTTAATTAAAATACACCAACCGTAGCGTAACGTGAGTGTCTCTTTTCGGGTTGATCGAGAGGAGAACACGGTTTCGGGTTATGTCGGCGTAAGTAGGAGTTCGGATCACTTCTTGATCATTACTAGTTGACAACCGTTCCTTTGTTTTCTCTTCTCGCTCTCATTTGCGTATGTTAGCCACCATATATGCTTAGTCGCTGCTGCAACCTCACCACTTTACCCCTTCCTTTCCCTTTAAGCTTTGCTAGTCTTGATACCCATGGTAATGGGATTGCTGAGTCCTCGTGGCTCACAGATTACTACACCACCAGTTGCAGGTACAGGTTTGCAATGATCATGACGCGAGAGCGATGTTTGCTTGTGTTGGAGTTCTTCTTCTGCTTCTTCGTTCAGGGGATAGGTTCCAGGTCGGCAGCCTGGGCTAGCAGGGTGGATATTGTTTGGGTTTCTGTTTATGTTTCATCCGTAGTCGGATGTTGATCTTGTATATGATGTTGATGTATTATTGTGGCATTTGTGCTTTATGTATGTATCCCCATCTATTATGTAATGTTGATGTAATGATATCCACCTTGCAAAAGCGTTTCAATATGCGGGTCTATCCTTGGTGGGACCTTCGAGTTCCTTTTGGATAGGGTCGCATATTGGGCGTGACAAGTTGGTATCAGAGCCTCGACCGACCCTAGGAGCCCCCTTGTTTGATCGTGTAGTTTGGCCGCAGTTGAGTCTAGAATAAACTATTTTCGGAGTCTAGTGATATCGGAGAGTAGGAATTCTTTTTACTCCTCTGCCCCTTCGTCGCTCTGGTGAGGAATCTTGACGTAGGTGTTTTGAACTACTCCTCTTCCCCTTCAAATTTTTCTTTAGGATCACGCAGTTGGTTTTTTTTCCGGTAGTTGTTCCTCAGCTCTTTTCATCCGGTGCATTTCTCGTCAAGTTGACTCGAGCCTCTTCATCCTTGAGTTCAATCCCCAGTTGCTTTCTTTTCCCACCCGCCCACCCTTCTTCTTCTCAGAACCGGATTCCGTAATTGAGTATCCTTCTATTCGTGCGAAGTTCTGCTCTCTCTCCTCAATGTTTTCCACCGGTGTTTATCTTCAAGATATTCGTCGGTTTTCCCTTCCAAGTTGCCTTTGTTTTCCCGCCCTCCCACCCTATTATTCCCGGAGTTCGAGTTTCTTCCGACCATAAATTTCATTCGTGTGGAGCCTCTTCAGTCTTCCCTCAATCATTTCAAACGGTGAATTCTCGTCTACTTCGTCATTCTTCATCTCTTTCTTTTCCGGTGCACTCAATTCAAGTTTTTCGGTTGATCATATTCTTTTCCTCAGCTCAAGTGTTTTCCATGCTCGTTCGTCTCTCGCCAGTTTATCCTTCCGGAGTTCGGAAGATATCTCAGGAGATTCGTCTGTGTTCCAATTAATTCGAGGTTGTCACCTCATTCAAATATTTAATTGTTCCGGTGCATCATCTATCTTTTCAACAACCCTTTCCAACGATGTTTTTCTTTTAGTGGGCCCTAACCCACAGGTCTTTTCCCAGGATCTTACCTGACTCTCTTAATTTCCCCGGAGTTATTCTCAAGTTCTTTTTGAAGTTTGACGTAAGAATGAATTTCATCAGTCAGACGCCTTTTCCAAGATCGATTTCGAATCATTTCATTGTTGGCTCAACCTCTTTGATTTTCATTCTACCGGAGTACCTCAGTTATTTTGGTGGTGTTTCTCGTCGGCATTTGAAGAACGAAGAAGAGTTCCTTCTAAGTCTTGTCCGTTCCCCCGGAGATTCATGGTTCTAGTTTCTTATTATCCTCTTCTAATTATTCCAATTGTCAGATATTCTTTTCATCCATCCGGAGTATTTCAGGAGTTGCTTTTCTGTTCCGATTATCCGGAGGCCTCCATTTCAGAAGATTTCTTCATTCTAAGTTTTCAGATTCGTTCTCCAATTATTCTATATCCGTGCCCCTTCGTTCGTCTCGATATTCTTCCGGTGCTTCGTTCAAGCATTCGTCAATCAGCTCATGATCTCTTTGTTCTTTTGCATTTTAATTCCCTCAAGTATCTTCGTGCTTTTCTAACTCTTCCCGTGATTCATCCTCTTTAAATCACCATTTCCAATTCTAACGGTGGTTCTTTCAGATTCTTTTTCTTTGATTATCACACTAATCCATTCGTTCTTTTCAATTCTACCGGTGGTTCATGAAGACCTTCCTCAAGTTTGTGCTATCCCTTCTCAATCCTTTTTCAAGAAGAATAAGTAGTATGTCAAATCCATTGTTGGTCATCAATTTAATTTGATGAAGGATAAGCATACAATAAATCTTATTCTTATTTCATCCAAGTGAGTAATCCTTTCCTTCGGAGTTTGTTCTTGATGAATAAATTCTAGTTCCAAGTGTTTTCATCTTTTCTTTTCCGGAGTTCAATTATTTCCTCGGCCATCTCGTCGGAACCTCCATCTAAATCATCGCAACGCTCATCTTATTCTTTCTTCCTTCATTCTATCTCATCATCTTTTGTTACCGGAGTTCTTCATGGTGGTTCTTCATGATTTAATTCATTCTTCAAGAGTTCATCAAGATTATAGTTGGTGGAGTTCAAGTATCTTTTCTTCTCATCTCGAAGTGCAATTAAGTCTCCGTATTCTTTTGAAATGGAGTTTTTGCATTCCTTCGTTCTTCTCAGCTTTTCAATCATTTTCGTTTGCGGCCGGTTATCACCTCATTAATTTCGAGATGTTTTCCATAAGTCCTCAACAATCTTATTCGTTCGTTGTTGATTTTCTCAACAACTCCAGTCAACCCTTCCTTCTAAGTTCTTTTCATTCAAATTCTTCCAATTCTTCCGGGGGCATTGCATTGTTTATCTCGTCAAGTGTCATTCCATCGTCTGAAGCTCATGTTCCATTCTTTCCTTGTTCAACCGGTGTGCTGCCTAAATCCTTTCAGTCTTATTCGTTTCTTTTCTCATTCTAACCACTCCGGTTAGAACGAGTGGTTTCATAGTCTATCCGATTCCGTGAGCTTTCGATTCTCGTCACTCTCGTCGTTCCACTCTTCTTCTTGAGTGCTCTCGATTCTTTGCTTCTTCTCTTGAGTTTTTGTTTCACCTCATCCTTTTTCTCTTCCGTCTCGGTCCTAAGATCTCGGGACGAGATCTCTTGTTAGTGGAGGAGTGTTGTAACGCCCCGGATTCGATGCGCCAGGTGTCCGCCAGTTATTCGCCGTCTTTGCCATGTCATGTGCTTGCGTGTCTCTCTTTGCCATGTCATCATCTGCATTTCATATCATGTCATCATGTGCATTTCATTTTGCATACATGTTCGTCTCATGCATCCGAGCATTTTCTCCGTTGTCCGTTTTGCAATCCGGCACTCCTATGTCATCCGGCGTCCCCTTCTTCTCTCCTTTTGTGAGTGGGTATTAAACTTTCTCGGAATGGCCCGAGGTTTGCCAAGCGGCCTTGGTATAGCACCGGTAGACCGCCTGTCAAGTTTCCTGCCATTTGGAGGTCGTTTGATACTCCAACGGTTAACCGGGTAACCGCAAAGCCCTCTTTGAGTTGCAGCCCAACACCCCTTCCAAAGTGGCCCAAAACCCACCAAACTCCCCTCCATGCTCTCGGTCGTTCGATCACGATCGCGTGGCGAAAACCGCCTCATTTGGACTCTCCTAGCTCCCTCTACCTATAAACTAGACCTCCCCGAATTTTCGCGCAGATCAAACCCTAGCCTTCTTCCCTCCGGCCACGGACAAACCTCCCCACCGCCTCTGACATGTCCGCCGCCAGCCTCCACGCCACTCGGGCCAATCACGAGGTGACACGCCACCTCCTCCGCCTCCTCCTCCACTCACAGCGCCACATCAGCGTCGCGCAGCCCCACTGCCGCTGGCCGCGGACCGGATCGGTCCCGCGAGCCCGTTCAGCGCCGCCGCTTCGCCTTGCGGCGCCCGCCGTCCTCGCCGCTGCTGCCGCCTCCGCTCCCTCGTCGCCCGGCGTCCTGCCGCCGACCACGCCGCCCGCCGCCCGTCCATCTCCTCGCACCGCCGCCGAATCGCCCGCCGCCGCCGCCACGCGTCGCCTCCGCGCCTCGCCCGTCGCCAAGGCCTCCAGCGTGCCCTCTACTCGGCGAACCCGTCGCGGCGACCTCTGCGCTGCCGTCGCTTCGCCCCCAACCCAGCGGCGCGGCCAGTTTTCCTCCGACCGGATCCGGTCGAGAGCCGCCGGATCCGGGGCCTCGTCCTATTCCGGCCTCGCCTCGGCTCGCCGAGCCCGCTGTCGCGGGCAGGGGCAAATCGCCGCCAGCGGTGCTCGCTCGTCTTCTGCTCGGAGCGAGCCCGAGCGCCCGATCCAGCCCTGTGGGCCACGGCCCAGCAGCGCGCAAGGCCCGGTCCAGCAGCCGTAGGCCCGTTTGGCCCAAGGTGAGCGCCAGCCCTTTAATCCCTGCTCGTGCGTCGTATAGTGATATAGCGCCCATCCGTTTTTATCCAGAAACGCCTAAGTCCCCAGTTTCAGTAATTATCATGCCATTTTCATTGCATCACATCTCTGTATCCGTAGCTCCGTTTTGCGCGTGTAATATGTCAAATTGTTCGCCTCGACGAGTAGATCATTTAATTCCATTGCATCATTTTCATTTGAGCTCATCTTGATGCCCGAAATGCTGTTGGAAGAGTGCATGTTGATGTTAATCTGCTGAAACTGTTATAACTTGCTGTTTTATCATTTTTGCCATGATTGATGTGTGCATCCTATGAGGTTGATGTCTACATGAATGTTAAACTATGCCATGCCATCTTTCCAGGGGTATTAACCATGTATTTTTGTGAGTTGTGTGTTGAGTGTATCAAGCTTGCTAAGTAGGGTAGTTGCTGTCGCTGTTTTCCTGACAGATTCTGTTATATTTTGTTGCTATGTTAACATGCTTCTACTAATCATTCTATGCATAATCTGGAGATGCTCTATAAACATGTTTTGATCTACATGTCATGCTCTATCCATTCGTGCCCTTGGTTGCAATTATAGCCTGCTGGAACATGTTCATTTCTTGCTCCAAAGTTGCTTGAAAATGTTGCTGTCAGCCTGTTAACATTAAGTTCACTTGTTCCCATGTGTTTTCCTAGTGATCCATGCATCCTATGAACTTGCTCTTGCCATGCTTAGCTTCATAAACATGCCTTCTTACTGTTGGTTGCCTTGCCATGCCATGTATTGCTCTGTGGTGAGTGATTCAAGCTCACGAACATGCCTACTTATTTTTGTTCCTGCCATGTCTGAATCTGTAATATAACTTGCCATGTTTACATGGGTGTCATCTTATTTTATGATCCTTTTTGGCTTATGGTCAGTAAGGGAATTTTGGTCTATGCTTTGAGTAGATTCATGCCATGCCTTTGTTTTCCATGTTAAGTTCCTATAACATGTTGTTTCATAGCTCTAAACATTGCAACCTGATGTTATTTCTGCCAATGCCTGAAACTGTTATTATTTGCAATCTTGTCATGTGTGTTTGGGCATGTTCTAGCCATTTCTGGAGATAGCTCAGTGTTCATGTTTTGTAATGCTTTACCTGTACATCATGCCATGCCTTTTGTTATTATATTGAGGTGCTGTAGCATATTGTTTTGATGCTTGCAATATGCCTAGTTGCTGTTTTGGACAGATTGTTGCTATGACTTGTATTGTGTGTATGTGTTGAACCGTTGCTCCGTTTTGAGTGTGCTCTATATGAAACTTGCTTGTTTTTGCATGTAGCTTCATATTATCATGTTGCATCCATGTTTTGAGGTGTTTGCTTGATGTTTGTATGCATTTTGAATCAATGCCATGTTTAACTTGTTTTGCTCATATCTTCTAGGCCGTAGCTCCAAATCTAATGAACTTTATATGTAACTTGACTAGAATGTCGTGTAGATCATCGTGATGCTATTTAAATTGCTGTTTAACAACTTGAACATAAGGTTTATTCAGTTCTGGACCCATTTCGAAATTTGCATATGAGGACTTACCGGAATTGTTATATGTTGTTCCCGGCCTCATTTAAACTTGCTTTGATGTGTTGCTCTTGTTTGCATCATCTCTTGCCATGAGTAGCTTCATGTACCTTTGTCATGCATCATGCTTGGTTGTGCATCATGTCTTGTTTATGTGTGGTGTGTTTACTATGTTGTGTGCTTTTTCTTGTTAGTTCTGTTTGCTATTGCGATCGTGAGGATTCGTTCGTCTACGCTTGGTTCGGCTTCATCCGTTCATCTTCTTCATGGACTCGTTCTTCTTCCTTGCGGGATTTCAGGCAAGATGACCGCTACCCTGGATCTCACTACTATCATTGCTATGCTAGTTGCTTCGTTCTATCGCTATGCTGCGCTACCTATTACCTGTTTATCAAGCCATCCCAAATTGCCATGTCAGCCTCTAACCTTTTGTCACCCTTCCTAGCAAACCGTTGATTGGCTATGTTACCGCTTTGCTCAGCCCCTCTTATAGCGTTGTTAGTTGCAGGTGAAGATGAAGTTTGTTCCTTTTTGGAACATGGAGATGTTGTTCCTTGTTGGAACATGTTTACTTGTTGGGATATCACAATATATCTTATTTAATTAATGCATCTATATACTTGGTAAAGGGTGGAAGTCTCGGCCTTATGCCTGGTGTTTTGTTCCACTCTTGCCGCCCTAGTTTCCGTCATATCGGTATTATGTTCCCGGATTTTCGCGTCCCTAACGCGGTCGGGTGATTTATGGGACCCCCTTGACAGTTCGCTTTGAATAAGACTCGTCCGGCAAGGCCCAACATTGGTTTTACCATTTGCCTCACCACCACCTACTTTTCCCTTGGGAGTCGCTCTCTCGAGGGTCATCTTTATTTAGCCCCCGGACGGTGCTTCTCTAAGTGCTGGCCCGAACCGAGCTACTGTGGGGCCACCTTGAGGCAACCCGAGGGTTGGTTTTACTCGTAGCTAGTCTCATCCGGTGTTGCCACGAGAACGAGATATGTGCAGCTCCTATCGGGATTGTCGGCGATCGGGCGGTCTTGCTGGTCTTGTTTTATTGCTGTGAAATGTCTTGTAGCCGGATTCCGAGACTGATCGGGTCTTCCCGGAGAAGGAATATCCTTCGTTGATCGCGAGAGCTTATCATGGGCTAAGTTGGGACACCCTGCAGGTATAAACTTTCGAGAGCCGTGCCCGCGGTTATGTGGCGAGATGGGAATTTGTTAATGTCCGGTTGTAGTAAACCCGGTTGATCTTAATTAAAATACACCAACCGTAGCGTAATCGTGAGTGTCTCTTTTCGGGGTTGATCGAGAGGAGAACACGGTTTCTGGGTTATGTCTGACGTAAGTAGGAGTTCAGGATCACTTCTTGATCATTACTAGTTGACGACCATTCCTTTGTTTTCTCTTCTCGCTCTCATTTGCGTATGTTAGCCACCATATATGCTTAGTCGCTGCTGCAACCTCACCACTTTACCCCTTCCTTTCCCTTTAAGCTTTGCTAGTCTTGATACCCATGGTAATGGGATTGCTGAGTCCTCGTGGCTCACAGATTACTACACCACCAGTTGCAGGTACAGGTTTGCGATGATCATGACGCGAGAGCGATGTTTGCTTGTGTTGGAGTTCATCTTCTGCTTCTTCGTTCAGGGGATAGGTTCCAGGTCGGCAGCCTGGGCTAGCAGGTTGGATATTGTTTGGGTTTCTGTTTATGTTTCATCCGTAGTCGGATGTTGATCTTGTATATGATGTTGATGTATTATTGTGGCATTTGTGCTTTATGTATGTATCCCCATCTATTATGTAATGTTGATGTAATGATATCCACCTTGCAAAAGCGTTTCAATATGCGGGTCTATCCTTGGTGGGACCTTCGAGTTCCTTTTGGATAGGGTCGCATATTGGGCGTGACAGGTAGTGCTTACTATATTCTGTTGGGGAATGTAGGAATTTCAAAAAAAAATCATACGCACACACAGGATCATGGTGATGCATAGCAACGAGAGGGGAGAGTGTGTCCACGTACCCTCGTAGACCGAAATCGGAAGCGTTAGCTCAACGCGGTTGATGTAGTCGTACGTCTTCACGATCCGACCGATCAAGTACCGAACGCACGACACCTCCAAGTTCAGCACATGTTCAGCTCGATGACGTCCCTCAAACTCCGATTTAGCCGAGCTTTGAGGGAGAGTTCCGTCAGCACGACGGCGTGGTGACTATGATGATGTTTTACCGACGCAGGGCTTCGCTTAAGCACCGCTACGATATTATCGAGGTGGATTATGGTGGAGGGGGGCACCGCACACGGCTAAGAGATCAAGAGATTAATTGTTGTGTCTATGGGGTGCCCCCCTCCTCCGTATATAAAGGGGGGAGGAGGAGTGGGCCGGCCAAGGGGGTGGCGCACCCTAGGAGGGTGAAACCTACTCCAAGTAGGTTTGCCCCTCCCTTTCCTAGTCCAAGAAGGAGGGGAAGGAAGGAGTGGGAGAGGGAAGGCAGGGGGCGCCCCCTTCCTTGTCCTATTCGGACTCAAGGGGAGGGGGCGTGCCTCTTGCCCTGGCCGGCCCCTCTCTCTCTCCACTAGGGCCCAACAAGGCCGATTAGTTATCGGGGGGTTCCTGCAACCCCCGGTACTCTGATATATATCCGATAACCCCTGGAACCATTCCGGTGTCCGAATATAGTCGTCCAATATATCAATCTTCATGTCTCGACCATTTCGAGACTCCTCGTCATGTCGTGATCATATCCGGGACTCTGAACTATCTTCGGTACATCAAAACACATAAACTCATAATATAACCATCATCAAACTTTAAGCGTGCGGACCCTACGGTTTCGAGAACTATGTAGACATGACTGAGACACGTCTCCGGTCAATAACCAATAGCGGAACCTGGATGCTCATATTGGCTCCCACACTATTCTACGAAGATCTTTATCGGTCAAACCGCATAACAACATACGTTGTTCCCTTTGTCATCGGTATGTTACTTGCCCGAGATTCGATCGTCGGTATATCAATACCTAGTTCAATCTCGTTTCGGCAAGTCTCTTTACTCGTTCCGTAATACATCATCCCGCAACTAACTCATTAGTTACAATGCTTGCAAGGCTAATAGTGATGTGCATTACCGAGTGGGCCCAGAGATACCTCTCCGACAATAGGAGTGACAAATCCTAATCTCAAAATACGCCAACCCAACAAGTACCTTTGGAGACACCTGTAGAGCACAATTATAATCACCCAGTTACGTTGTGACGTTTGGTAGCACACAAAGTGTTCCTCCGGTAAACGGGAGTTGCATAATCTCATAGTCATAGGAACATGTATAAGTCATGAAGAAAGCGATAGCAGAATACTAGACGATCGAGTGCTAAGCTAACAGAATGGGTCAAGTCAATCACATCATTCTTCTAATGATGTGATCCCTTTAATCAAATGACAACTCATGTCAATGGCTAGGAAACATAACCATCTTTGATCAATGAGCTAGTCAAGTAGAGGCATACTAGTGACACTATGTTTGTCTTTGTATTCACACAAGTATTATGTTTCCGGTTAATACAATTATAGCATGAGTAATAAACATTTATCATGATATAAGGAAATAAATAATAACTTTATTATTGCTTGTAGGGCATATTTCCTTCAGTCTCCCACTTGCACTAGATTCAATAATCTAGGTTACACAGTAATGATTCTAACATCCATGGAGCCTTGGTGCTAATCATGTTTTGCTCGTGGAAGAGGCTTAGTCAACGGGTCTGCAACATTCAGATATGTATGTATCTTGTAGATTTCTATGTCTCCCACCTGGACTAGATCCCGAATGGAGTTGAAGCGTCTCTTGATGTGCTTGGTTCTCTTGTGAAATCTGGATTCCTTTTTCTAAGGCAATTGCACCAGTATTGTCACAAAAGATTTTCATTGGACCCGATGCACTAGGTATGACACCTAGATCGGATATGAACTCCTTCATCCAGACTCCTTCATTTGCTGCTTCCGAAGCTGCTATGTACTCCGCTTCACACGTAGATCCAGCCACAACGCTTTGTTTAGAACTGCACCAACTGACAGCTCCACCGTTCAATGTAAACATGTATCCGGTTTGCGATTTAGAATCGTCTGGATCAGTGTCAAAGCTTGCATCGACGTAACCATTTACGACTAGCTCTTTGTCACCTCCATAAACAAGAAACATATCCTTAGTCCTTTTCAGGTATTTCAGGATGTTCTTGACCGTTGTCCAGTGATCCACTCCTGGATTACTTTGGTACCTCCCTGCTAAACTTATAGCAAGGCACACATCAGGTCTGGTACACAACATTGCATACATGATAGAACCTATGGCTGAAGCATAGGGAACATCTTTCATCTTCTCTCTATCTTCTGCAGTGGTCGGGCATTGAGTCTTACTCAACTTCACACCTTGTAACACAGGCAAGAACCCTTTCTTTGCTTGATCCATTTTGAACTTCTTCAAAAAAATTTCAAGGTATGTGCTTTGTGAAAGTCCAATTAGGCGTCTTGATCTATCTCTATAGATCTTGATGCCCAATATATAAGCAGCTTCACCGAGGTCCTTCATGAAAAACTCTTATTCAAGTATCCCTTTATGCTATCCAGAAATTCTATATCATTTCCAATTAGCAATATGTCATCTACATATAATATCAGAAATGCTGCAGAGCTCCCACTCACTTTCCTGTAAATACAGGCTTCTCCAAAAGTCTGTATAAAACCAAATGCTTTGATCACACTATCAAAGCGTTTATTCCAACTCCGAGAGGCTTGCACCAGTCCATAAATGGATCGCTGGAGCTTTCACACTTTGTTAGCTCCCTTTGGATTGACAAAACCTTCTGGTTGCATCATATACAACTCTTCTTCCAGAAATCCATTCAGGAATGCAGTTTTTACATCCATTTGCCAAATTTCATAATCATGAAATGCGGCAATTGCTAACATGATTCGGACAGACTTAAGCATCGCTACGGGTGAGAAAGTCTCATCGTAGTCAATCCCTTGAACTTGTCAAAAACCTTTTGCAACAAGTCGAGCTTTATAGACAGTAACATTACCGCCAGAGTCAGTCTTCTTCTTGAAGATCCATTTATTCTCAATGGCTTGCCGATCATCGGGCAAGTCAACCAAAGTCCACACTTTGTTCTCATACATGGATCCCATCTCAGATTTCATGGCCTCAAGCCATTTTGCGAAATCTGGGCTCACCATCACTTCTTCATAGTTCGTATGTTTGTCATGGTCTAGTAACATAACCTCCAGAACAGGATTACCATACCACTCTGGTGCAGATCTTACTCTGGTTGATCTACGAGGTTCAGTAACAACTTGATCTGAAGTTTCATGATCATCATCATTAACTTCCTCACTAATTGGTGTAGGTGTCACAGGAACCGGTTTCTGTGATGAACTACTTTCCAATAAGGGAGCAGGTACAGTTACCTCATCAAGTTCTACTTTCCTCCCACTCACTTCTTTCGAGAGAAACTCCTTCTCTAGAAAGGATCCAAATTTAGCAACAAAAGTCTTGCCTTCAGATCTGTGATAGAAGGTGTACCCAACAGTTTCCTTTGGGTATCCTATGAAGACACATTTCTCCGATTTGGGTTTGTAACATCCCAAAATTTCAAATTTTTGGAATGTTATATTAAATAAATAACTATGCTTGTTGTCTGATTTTTGGTTTGATTGATTGAGTGAAAATTGAAACTTTTGAGTGGGAATGAAATGACTTTCCCAAAACCTTCTCCTTTGCCTTTTGGATCTCAATGAATTCAAGTTCATTCCAACACCAAACCCTAGAGTGAAGATGACATGACTTCTTCCATTTTGAAATGAATAGGGTTTTGGAAAAGATTTGAATTTCATTTGGGAATATTTCAAATTCAAAGCTTTATGCAACTCAATGATTTTCATGAGGGAAGATAAAATGACTTCTTCAATTATATGAAAAATGAGTTGGAAGTTAAAAGTATCAAGTTGAAAGTCATTTGAAAGTGCTTTGAAACCCTCTTTCAAATTTTGAGTTTTGAATTTGAATTCAAACTTTGGCAAGTGGGAATCATTTCAAAACTATGCCTGATAAATACTTGATCAAAAGTATGAGAGGAGCAAACATGACACTCCAAAATATCGGAGGAAACAATGCCAAAAGTTTTGGGTTCAAATCTGAATTTTATTTGAATTTGAAAAAATGGATTTTTATAAAGTTTGGATTTTGCCTTTGGAAAATGTTCAAATGAAAGGAATATTCCCTGATCATTTTGGTATATATATACCCTATATAAAATATTTATATTTTAAAAGATATACTCTGTTTTGTTTTATTTTAAAAATAAAATTTAAAAGGAAAAGAAAACCCAGCGCCACCAGCCCCCTGCCCAACCAGCGCCGACAAACCCTCACCAGCGCAGCCTCAGTGCCCACCAGGCCAGCCGAGCCGCCCAGCTCCTCTCACCTCACCCTCGCCCGAACCCCCTCATAACGCCACCCGCCGCTCCCCCCCTCCCTCTCATCGACAATGGCCCCGCCTTTCTTCCTCCCCGCCCCACGCCACGCTGCCCCAGAGATCGCGGATCCCGAAGGATCCGGATGCCGATCCTCCCGATCGCCTCCCTTACCCCGACGAGCCCCTGGCTATTTAAGCCGTCGCCCGCACCCCATTCCCCCTAGCCCTCGCCGAACCCCTCTCCCCTCGTTCGAGCTCACCGAGCCCGGCTCCCGCCGCCGCCATACTCGTCGCCGCCGCCGCCCTAGCCACCCCGACCTCCCCGACCCTCCAGCTTCCCAGAGCTCCCCACTTTGACCCGGCTACTTCCCGACCTCCCGACCTTGAAGCCCTCACGCCTCATCTCGCTTCCCGCCACCGCCGTGAGAGCGGTGAAGTCGCGGAGACTCCTCCCGTCCGTCCGATTCATAACGAATCGGCTAGGATTAGACCTCGAAGGGGTATGTTTTTATTTAGAAAACCGGCCCGGTTCATCCGGTTTATTATTTAGTTAGGTTTTTATTTTAGCCCGGTCCGTTTTAGTTTAACCCTAGGCCCGTTTAGGCTATTTGACGCCATGTGCACAGTTTAGGCCCATTAGGCCTTTTTTTATTTATTTTTTCTGTTTTAACAGAATAGTTTCTGTTTTGAAAAATTCATATCTTTTATTCTGTTTATTATTTTTAGGTGATTCTTTTTTTGTTGGTTTGCAAATTTTATGTAGTTTCTGTAGAATATATATTTAGCTATGTTAAAATTAATTAAAATTGCTTTAATTTAGTTTTAGTCAGAATAGTAAATCTGCTATAAATTGAGTTAGAAAAATTATTTTGGATGATTCTTTTGTCCCAAATTTATTTTGACATTGCCAAACCATAAAAAATTAACTTGGGTATTTTAAGATTAATAAATAAATAGTTTTAAGCAGAATCTTATTAATCCTAATTAATTAACTAGCTCCGTTTTCCTAATATTTTAATTAGTAAATAAATTTATTTTTAACTTGTGATTGATTATTCTAAGTTAGCTTCATCACTCTAATAGATGAACTTTTATTTATAATTAATAAAAGTTTTATTTTATTTTTCTTAATAGAAATTGGATTAGGCCTAATATGAGTTTTATAATAGCTTTTAAATTAATTCTTTTTGCTCCTAGTTGCTTAGTGAATCCTTTTCTATTAAGTTAACCTAAAACCATGATTTGGTTATGTTAGAAAATTTTTTATATATAAAACTACTTTTAGTTATTGTTTGAAGTAGGGAAAAACTTTGAATTGGTTTTCTTTGAGTTTTCCCTTTGGGTTTTGCTTGTTTGTTTTGGTGTGTTACTTTGTTATGCTATTGTGTTATGTAGTCTTATGCTATATGCTTATTGTGATTATTGTTTGCCTCGGTAGAATTCGAGTGCTAAGTTTGCTACTCTGAATCCCTAGTTTTCAAGATCGTCAACAAGGCAAGTTCACCTTGACCATGCTTTCATACCTATGTTTTATTGCATTTAGTGACATCTTTGCAACCACCCCTCAGTAGTGTTATTGAATCCTTGTAGTTGAGTAGTATGCATGAGGTAGGAACCCATCCCCCTGTTACCAAGCCCGGGACGATATTTTATTTAATGCTACTCTATAGTAGACGGGGTTTGGTATGAGTACTCGGGGGTGGTGTGAGAATGGAGGATTCTACGTCAATGACGACAACTCCATGATGGAAATCTGCAAGGACTACATCTTCAAGACCTCAAGACTTCAAGACTCGAGACAGGAATTCAATACACCCTACTGGGTGAAGGACGGTTGACGGGCACCCTGGAGAAACCAGTGGTTGGCCGGGATGCATGGAGAAGCGCCATGACATCTTGCGGAAAGCTTCACCCAGACCCAAAGAGACGGAAGAATACTTCACGCCTGGAAGCTTACCTGCAACCGCAAGTCATTATGGGCTCGGCTTGGTTGACCTTAGTTGTGACTCTGGCTGGGACGGTACTAGCGGATGTAGAACTACGGTAGGATGGGTTGAGTACCGGACAAGTGGTCGAGGAACTCTTTGGAAGACCATGTTTGGTCATCTTGTTCTCAAACACCACAAGTGCGAGAACGTAAAAGAGGATCGAATCTTGCGGGTAAAGTGTACAAACCTCTGCAGAGGGTTTAAACCTAATCGATTAGCCGTGTCCCGATTCACGGACAATTTGAGCATCCGGACTGGATCTATCTCGAACTCTCAACACCGGACTGATAACTTAATTGTGGGCAACTTATGATGATTTTGGGCTATGAGACATCGGTTGGCGGAACCATGTCATGATAGAAAAACCCCATAGTACAGACTTCACTTATGCCTTTGATGTAGGGAAAATAAAACCAGCTTTTACGCAAACAAAACTCAGATACAGAGCCACAAAGCCATACTGCATATAGTATAGTTTATCATCTGTTTTCTCTTATTGTGATCTTGCCGGTACATTCAATGTACTGACCTACACGGCTGCAACGTATCATGTTGCGATATTTCATCGACGAGTAAGAGTTACGATACAGGGTTACGGTCTACACTCAACTTTGCCGATGGCGTTGATGGGACTCCACACCGACTATTTGTTTCACTGTGACTTATGAGGTATATATCAGTTTTACGTTAATTATACATGTGATTGCACTTTGATATATACATTGATGTACTGTGTGCCAAAGATACTTGATCCGAGGATGGCACGAAACACGAGAGCTTGACCGTCCGAGGTCGGGTCGCTATAGATATGGTATCGAGCACATGTTGACTGTGGGGCGTGACCCTAGACATCGGAAAGCCCTAGGACAGGATATCTCAAAACTCTATTTACAAAAAGACTCTTACTTATCATATCTTCTGACACTCTCACCTCAAATAGTTAGAATATACCCTTTTCCTTTTAATCAACCGGAGGATCAATCAAGACGCTCCAAGAAGGAATTGATGACCCTTTCGAGTAAAGAGGATTTCACCATGTATTAGAAGCTACAACAGTTGAAGACTCCGAAAACTTGAAGGATCCGAAGAGATTTGACCTTTAGAAGACCAAACCCATGTTACACACTTACGTTAGATACAGCGATTTGTGAGCTGTCATTTGTTTGATGTTTTCCGACAGCCACAAAGTAAAACTTGTTTCTTAAAAAAAACTATTGTTTGTATTGTGTGTATATCCTCCCCACCTCTCTCTCATCTCACCCTAAAACCCTTGAACCCCATAGATGATGAATGAAGTTGGACTGATATTCTTCGGATCAAGACTCAGCCCGAGGCGAGCTATGGATGCGAGAACATGGAAAATCACTTGGAGCAATTTGGTTTCAAGGAAGTATGAGGTTCAATATGCTCTTCAATACTTTACGAAAGTGCTGCAACCTGGTGGAACATGCATCAAGCCATACAGGATTTAATGGAGCAAGAACTTGGGAGGAATTCAAGAAGACCTGTTGAAATCACGCCTTATTCGAAACACAATGATGCACCAAGAAGTAAACCTTGTGCCGCAAGATTTATGGAGAAATAGGACACACCGGAGGAACACAAAGATGGATGCCCTCATTGTGAGGAGAAACACCCACCGAGGAATGCCCAACTAGCTGTGTGACTTGCTTCTGTGTGAAGGAACCACCCACTACCCGGTGCAGGTCACATCTACTCCATGGTGCAACAAACTATTCCGAAGCGTGAAGATGGAATGAAAGAAGCCCTCAAGGAAGAACTAGAAGAACCAAGAATGAATGAAAGTGTTGAAGACCGGATGGAGAAGGTCTCAACAGATTTTACTCCAATGCCTGCTATTCATGTGGAGAAGAAGGACATTTTCACAATATTGCACCAAGGAAAGAAAGGAGTATCCATGATATTTCCGACACAGCAGAAGTGAAGTTTGACCCCGGAGATAGAAACTCGATCATTACAGAGAAATCCAGAAGAGAAAAGGAAGGCAACCCGAGAACAACGTAATTTTTGCAGAGAAGGACCTAAGTCATATCACTTGTTACAGATGCAAGGATTTAGGTCATTTCGCTAGTAAATGCCCAGAAAAGAAGCCAAGAATCCAAGGAGCCCGCATAATCACAAAGAAGCCCCGAGACATGTCGGAAGTCATTTGTTTTCACTGCAAGGAGGCAGGACATTATGCTATTAAATGTCCCGACAAGATGAAAGCTGGAGTTGAGTAGTTGGAATTTTGATATGGATAATAAGAGTAGTAGAAAGCAATTTCCTTTTCATGAGCTCAATGAGTTGAGTTATGTAATAGATTTCTCAGAGATTGTAATAGTTCATGACTCAATAAAGTTGCAATGTCACATGCTGAAAGCTATAAGGAGTTGTTATATTTTATCTTGGAAATAATATTCTGGACAAACATGGAAGAAAGTGAGTTGTGATGCATAAACAGGAAATTTGGAAATTGAGTTTGAAGTTCTGTTTGGATGATATGAATGTATGCCCAGGAGATAAGTACCTTAATTTCGAGCATTATTTCTGTTTCACAACGTAGATGATGACCCTTACGAGTCTTTCCTTAAAGGTCCGAAACCATCATGACCACGACAAGTGATCATGATTACTCAAGATCCTGAAGGACATGATGAAGCATATTCACCTTGAAGGAGATGCAGTCTACAAAGGCTACCCTTCATGCATAAGGGAGTGGAACTTTGGTATGTGGAGGTACACCTCCATCATTTGAAAGGAGTTTGCCCAAAATGATGGGGCAGTACTTTTCCTTTCACGTGTGCCACAAGCAACTTTCTTCGATGCTGTTCGTGAAGCAGCCATGGAAGCCATACGCCAGATCGGAGAAATACTTGAAGCAAGACTCCGTTATACTCAGGAATACCTAAGCGAAGTGCATACAGAGATGATGGAGGTGAAGCTCAAGGCCACCAGATGAAACAGAAGATTGAAGAATTCAAGGCACATGTCGCACAATTCCAGTGGGACTGAAGAATCCTCAAGGAGGAAAAAAATGAATAAAGTTGGAAGTAATGTGTGACCATACCGAACCATGTGGGTGGCAGCATTTGTAATAAACTTTTTGGAATTTGGATTCACGAAAAATGATTAAGGATGTAATGAAAGATTGATATGAGAATAATGAGATGTTATGGATAAACTTGTGCATTTGTTTTGGTCATAGTACTCTGTAAAACCACAGGATCAATGAAGAAAGAAATGTGTTATCCATGACGGTCCATAGAAGGAAGCTGGACAAAATAAGTTGGAATTTTGCTTTTGATATGATGGTATGAAGAAACAGATTACTCTGGATTTAAAGGAGGTGTAACAAGAGAGTTACTCCAAGGATGAGTTAAAGCTGCACTAGTGTTGAAGTGGGCCATAACCCACGTGCCCGAGGATTTTGAAAGGAAACTGATATAACCTTGATAAAGGAATAAATTGGAGGAATCAGCAGTCCAATCAGCATACGTTTCGTAGGAGATTACACAAAAACCTAAGAGTGGTGAAGTAACGATAGATGTTTTGTTTGGCTTGCAGAAACCATGGAATTACTCGAACCCAATTCGAGGACAAGAGAAATTCTGCAATGCTTGTGAGTATGCCCAAGTGTTAGAATACGTGATTCACTGTTTACGTATGTGGTAATGATTCAAGTACGGGATGGATTGGCCCCCATACCGAAGACTTCTATCATGAACTATCATATGTTGATGGAAAATCAGAGAGCCTTGAAAACCTTTAAAGAGTGTCGATGCGATAAGCCATAAAACCATAGAATGGTAGGACGATGGAACCCCTTTACAGGCAACCGTTGCCAATCGTAGGTTATACGGTAAGGTTCAACCCAGACCCGTTTTTCTGCAGGAGAAACCATAAACTGTAGACCACCATGAGTATTTCGATAGCTGTCTAGAATGGACACGGACCTATCAGCTAAGAAGATCCAGTCTCGGACGAACCACAACTTTGACGAACCGACCCAAGATTTTTGGGGAAAACTCTATGCTTCTGACAGAAGAGCTTTAATGAAGGAGCTGTTGTAAGATATGTGAAGAGACATACATTGTCAGCCCTCCAGAGGAAGTATCTGAGTTTATTGGAACTATAACCTTGTTTTTAAGTGTGGTAGCACACTAGACCATTCCGACCGACGGATCTGCTAGAAGACCCCAACCCCTAACCTTTTCTTGCTAGCCTCTTCGAATCTCGAGGACGAGATTCATTCTAAGTGTGGTAGGTTTGTAACATCCCAAAATTTCAAATTTTTGGAATGTTATATTAAATAAATAACTATGCATGTTGTCTGATTTTTGGTTTGATTGATTGAGTGAAAATTGAAACTTTTGAGTGGGAATGAAATGACTTTCCCAAAACCTTCTCCTTTGCCTTTTGGATCTCAATGAATTCAAGTTCATTCCAACACCAAACCCTAGAGTGAAGATGACATGACTTCTTCCATTTTGAAATGAATAGGGTTTTGGAAAAGATTTGAATTTCATTTGGGAATATTTCAAATTCAAAGCTTTATGCAACTCAATGATTTTCATGAGGGAAGATAAAATGACTTCTTCAATTATATGAAAAATGAGTTGGAAGTTAAAAAGTATCAAGTTGAAAGTCATTTGAAAGTGCTTTGAAACCCTCTTTCAAATTTTGAGTTTTGAATTTGAATTCAAACTTTGGCAAGTGGGAATCATTTCAAAAACTATGCCTGATAAATACTTGATCAAAACTATGAGAGGAGCAAACATGACACTCCAAAAATATCAGAGGAAACAATGCCAAAAGTTTTGGGTTCAAATCTGAATTTTATTTGAATTTGAAAAAAATGGATTTTTATAAAGTTTGGATTTTGCCTTTGGAAAAATGTTCAAATGAAAGGGAATATTCCCCTGATCATTTTGGTATATATATACCCTATATAAAATATTTATATTTTAAAAGATATACTCTGTTTTATTTTATTTTAAAAAAATAAATTTTAAAAAGGAAAAAAACACCCCCCCAGGCGCCAGCCAGGCCCCCTGGCCCAACCAGCGCCGACAAACCCCAGCCAAAGCGCAGCCAGTGCCCCCACTGGCCACCGAGCCGCCCAGCCTCCTCTCACCTCACCCTCGCCTGAACCCTCCAGATCGGCCACCCGCCGCTCCCCACCCTCCCTCTCTCATCGACAGCTGGCCCGCCCTTCTTCCTCCCCGCCCCACGCCACGCCGTCGCCGCCGCAGATCGCCGGATCCCGAAGGATCCGGGATGCCGATCCCCTCCCCGATCGCCTCCCTTACCCCGACGAGCCCCCTGGCTATTTAAGCCGTCGCCCCGCACCCCATTCCCCCCCTAGCCTCTCATGAACCCCTCTCCCCTCGTTCGAGCTCACCGAGCCCAAGCTCCCGCCGCCCCATACTCATCGCCGTCGCCGCCTAGCCACCCCGACCTCCCCGACCCTCCAGGCTTCCCAGAGCTCCCCAAGACCCGGCCGGCTACTTCCTCGACCTCCCGACGCCTCAAGCCCTCACCAGACTCTCTTGCCGCCGCCATTGCCTGTCGGACGCCGATGAAATCGCCGAGACTCCCCCGTCCGATTCATAACGAATCAGCTAGGATTACACCTCAAGGGGTATGTTTTATTATAAAACCGCCCGGTTCGTCCGGTTTATTATTTAGTTAGGTTTTTATTTTAGCCCGGTCCGCTTTAGTTTAACCTAGGCCCGTTTAGGCTATTTGACGCCTCAGTACGCTTTAGGCCCATTAGGCCTTTTTTTTTTTTTTTGTTTTTCTGTTTAATGTAATAGTTTCTGTTTTGAAAAATTCATATCTTTTATTCTGTTTATTATTTTTAGGTGATTCTTTTTTGTTGGTTTGCAAATTTTATGTAGTTTCTGTAGAATATATATTTAGCTATGTTAAAATTAATTAAAATTGCTTTAATTTAGTTTTAGTCAGAATAGTAAATCTGCTATAAATTGAGTTAGAAAAATTATTTTGGATGATTCTTTTTGTCCCAACTTTATTTTGACATTGCCAAACCATAAAAAATTAACTTGGGTATTTTAAGATTAATAAATAAATAGTTTTAAGCAGAATCTTATTAATCCTAATTAATTAACTAGCTCCTGTTTTCCTAATATTTTAATTAGTAAATAAATGTATTTTTAACTTGTGATTGATTATTCTAGGTTAGCTTCTGTCACTCTAATAGATGAACTTTTATTTATAATTAATAAAAGTTTTATTTTATTTTTCTTAATAGAAATTGGATTAGGCCTAATATGAGTTTTATAATAGCTTTTAAATTAATTCTTTTTGCTCCTAGTTGCTTAGTGAATCCTTTTCTGTTAAGTTAACCTAAAACCATGATTTGGTTATGTTAGAAAATTTTTTATATATAAAACTACTTTTAGTTATTGTTTGAAGTAGGGAAAAACTTTGAATTGGTTTTCTTTGAGTTTTCCCTTTGGGTTTTGCTTGTTTGTTTTGGTGTGTTACTTTGTTATGCTATTGTGTTATGTAGTCTTATGCTATATGCTTATTGTGATTATTGTTTGCCTCGGTAGAATTCCGGAGTGCGAAGTTTGCTACTACGAATCCCTAGTTTTCGAAGATCGTCAACAAGGCAAGTTCACCTTGACCATGCTTTCATACCTATGTTTTATTGCATTTAGTGACATCTTTGCAACCACCCCTCAGTAGTGTTATTGAATCCTTGTAGTTGAGTAGTATGCATGAGGTAGGAACCCATCCCCCTGTTACCAAGCCCGGGACGATATTTTATTTAATGCTACTCTATAGTAGACGGGGTTTGGTATGAGTACTCGGGGGTGGTGTGAGAATGGAGGATTCTACGTCAATGACGATAACTCCATGATGGAAATCTGCAAGGACTACATCTTCAAGACCTCAAGACTTCAAGACTCGAGACAGAATTCAATACACCCTCTTTGGGTGAAGGATTTGTTGACGGGCACCTGGAGAAACCAAAGGTTGGCCGGGATGCATGGAGAAGCGCCATGACATCTTGCGGAAAGCTTCACCTGACCCAAAGAGACGGAAGAATACTTCACGCCGGAAGCTTACCTGCAACCGCAAGTCATTATGGGCTCGCTTGGTTGACCTTAGTTGTGACTCTGGCTGGGGCGGTACTAGCAGATGTAGAACTACGGTAGGATGGGTTGAGTACCGACGGTGGTCGAGGAACTCTTTGGAAGACCATGTTTGGTCATCTTGTTCTCAAACACCTGAAGTGCGAGAACGTAAAAGAGGGATCGAATCTTGCGGGTAAAGTGTACAAACCTCTGCGCAGAGGTTTAAACCTAATCGATTAGCCGTGTCCCGATTCACGGACAATTTGAGCATCCGGACTGGATCTATCTCGAACTCTCAACACCGGACTGATAACTTAATTGTGGGCAACTTATGATGATTTTGGGCTATGAGACATCGGTTGGCGGAACCATGTCATGATAGAAAACCCCATAGTACAGACTTCACTTATGCCTTTGATGTAGGGAAAATAAAACCAGCTTTTACGCAAACAAAACTCGATATCTGAGCCACAAAGCCATACCGCATATAGTATAGTTTATCATCTGTTTTCTCTTATTGTGATCTTGCCGTACATTCAATGTAATCGACCTACACGGCTGCAACGTATCATGTTGCGATATTTCATCGACGAGTAAGAGTTACGATACAGGTTACGGTCTACACTCAACCTGCCGATGGCGTTGATGGGACTCCACACCGACTATTTGTTTCATTGTGACTTATGAGGTATATATCAGTTTTACGTTAATTATACATGTGATTGCACTTTGATATATACATTGATGTACTGTGTGTGCCAGCATACTGATCCAGGGATGGCACAGAAACACAGAGGCTTGACCGTCTGAGGTCGGGTCGCTACAGGGTTTGAGCTTATCAGGTTGAAGCTTTTTCACATAAGCATCGCAGCCCCAAACTTTAAGAAACGTCAACTATGGTTTCTTGCCAAACCACAGTTCATAAGGTGTCGTCTCAACGGATTTCGATGGTGCCCTATTTAACGTGAATGCAACCGTCTCTAAAGCATAACCCCAAAATGACAGTGGTAAATCAGTAAGAGACATCATAGATCGTACCATATCTAGTAAAGTATGATTACAACGTTCGGACACACCATTACACTGTGGTGTTCCAGGTGGCGTGAGTTGCGAAACTATTCCGCATTGTTTCAAATGAAGAACAAACTCGTAACTCAAATATTCTCCTCCACGATCAGATCATAGAAACTTTATTTTCTTGTTACGATGATTTTCAACTTCACTATGAAATTCTTTGAACTTTTCAAATGTTTCAGACTTATGTTTCATTAAGTAGATATACCCATATCTGCTTAAATCATCTGTGAAGGTGAGAAAATAATGATACCCGCCGCGAGCCTCAACATTCATCGGACCACATACATCTGTATGTATGATTTCCAACAAATCTGTTGCTCGCTCCATAGTTCCGGAGAATGGTGTTTTAGTCATCTTGCCCATGAGGCATGATTCGCAAGTACCAAGTGATTCATAATCAAGTGGTTCCAAAAGTCCATCAGTATGGAGTTTCTTCATGCGCTTTACACCAATATGACCTAAACGGCAGTGCCACAAATAAGTTGCACTATCATTATCAACTCTGCATCTTTTGGCTTCAATAATACGAATATGTGTATCACTACTATCGAGATTCAACAAAAATAGACCACTCTTCAAGGGTGCATGACCATAAAAGATATTACTCATATAAATAGAACAACCATTATTCTTTGATTTAAATGAATAACTGTCTTGCATCAAACAAGATCCAGATATAATGTTCATGCTCAACGCTGGCACCAAACAACAATTATTCATGTCTAAAACTAATCCCGAAGGTAGATGTAGAGGTAGTGTGCCGACCGCGATCACATCGACTTTGGAACCATTTCCCACGCGCATCGTCACCTCGTCCTTAGCCAATCTTTGCTTAATCCGTAGTCCATGTTTCGATTTGCAAATATTAGCAACAGAACCAGTATCAAATACCCAGGTGCTAATGTGAGCATTAGTAAGGTACACATCAATAACATGTATATCACATATAACTTTGTTCACCTTGCCATCCTTCTTATCCGCCAAATACTTGGGGCATTTCCGCTTCCAGTGACCAGTTTGTTTGTAGTAGAAGCACTCAGGCTCAGGCTTAGGTCCAGACTTGGGTTTCTTCTCCTGAGCAGCAACTTGTTTGCTGTTCTTCTTGAAGTTCCCCTTCTTCTTCCCTTTGCCCTTTTTCTTGAAACTGGTAGTCTTGTTGACCATCAACACTTGATACTCCTTTTTGATTTCTACCTCCGCAGCCTTTAGTATTTTGAAGAGCTCGGGAATCGTCTTATCCATCCCTTGCATGTTATAGTTCATCACGAAGCTCTTGTAGCTTGGTGGCAGTGATTGAAGAATTCTGTCAATGACGCAATCATCCGGAAGATTAACTCCCAGCTTGAATCAAGTGATTGTTATACCCGCACATTCTCGAGTATATGCTCACTAATGTAACTATTCTCCTCCATCTTACAGCTGTAGAACTTATTGGAGACTTCATATCTCTCAATCCGGCATTTGCTTGAAATATTAACTTCAACTCTGGAACATCTCATATGCTCCATGACGCTCAAAACGTCGTTGAAGTCTCGGTTCTAAGCCGTAAAGCATGGCACATCGAACTATTGAGTAGTCATCACTTTGCTTTGCCGATGTTCATAACATCCGGTGTTGCTCTACAGAAGAGGTTTGGCACCTAGCGGTGCTTCCAGGACGTAATTCTTACGTGCAGCAATGAGGATAATCCTCAAATTACGGACCCAGTCCGTGTAATTGCTACCATAATCTTTCAACTTTGCTTTCTCAAGGAACGCATTAAAATTCAACGGAACAACAGCACGGGCCATCTATCTACAACAACATAGAAAAGCAAGATACTATCAGGTACTAAGTTCATGATAAGTTTAAGTTCAATTAATCATATTACTTAAGAACTCCCACTTAGATAGACATCCCTCTAATCCTCTAAGTGATCACATGATCCAAATCAACTAAACCATGTCCGATCATCACGTGAGATGGAGTAGTTTCAATGGTGAACATCACTATGTTGATCATATCTACTATATGATTCACGCCGACCTTCGGTCTCAAAGTGTTCGAGGCTATATCTGTTATATGCTAGGCTCATCAAGTTTAACCAGAGTATTCGCGTGTGCAACTGTTTTGCACCCGTTGTATTTGAACGTAGAGCCTATCACACCCGATCATCACGTGGTGTCTCAGCACGAAGAACTTTCGCAACGATGCATACTCAGGGAGAACACTTATACCTTGATAATTTAGTGAGAGATCATCTTATAATGCTACCGTCAATCAAAGCAAGATAAGATGCATAAAAGATAAACATCACATGCAATCAATATAAGTGATATGATATGGCCATCATCATCTTGTGCTTGTGATCTCCATCTTCGAAGCACCATCATGATCACCATCATCACCGGCGCGACACCTTGATCTCCATCGTAGCATCGTTGTCGTCTCGCCAACTTATGCTTCTACGACTATCGCTACCGCTTAGTGATAAAGTAAAGCATTACAGGGTGATTGCATTGCATACAATAAAGCGACAACCATATGGCTCCTGCCAGTTGCCGATAACTCGGTTACAAAACATGATCATCTCATACAATAAAATATAGCATCATTCCTTGACCATATCACATCACAACATGCCCTGCAAAAACAAGTTAGACGTCCTCTACTTTGTTGTTGCAAGTTTTACGTGGCTGCTACGGGCTGAGCAAGAACCGTTCTTACCTACGCATCAAAACCACAACGATAGTTCGTCAAGTTATTGCTATTTTAACCTTCTCAAGGACTGGGCATAGCCACACTCGGTTCAACTAAAGTTGGAGAAACTGACACCCGCCAGCCACTTGTGTGCAAAGCACGTTGGTAGAACCAGTCTCGAGTAAGTTTGCGTGTAATGTCGGTCCGGGCCGCTTCATCCAACAATACCGTCGAACAAAAGTATGACATGCTGGTAAGCAGTATGACTTGTATCGCCCACAACTCACTTGTGTTCTACTCGTGCATATAACATCTACGCATAAAACCAGGCTCGGATGCCACTATTGGGGAATGTAGTAATTTCAAAAAAATTCCTACGCACACACAGGATCATGGTGATGCATAACAACGAGAAGGGAGAGTGTGTCCACGTACCCTCATAGACCGAAAGCGGAAGCGTTAGCACAACGCGGTTGATGTAGTCGTACGTCTTCATGATCCTACCGATCAAGTACCGAACGCACGGCACCTCCGAGTTCAGCACACGTTCAGCTCGATGACGTCCCTCGAACTCCGATCCAGCCGAGCTTTGAGGAGAGTTCTCAAAGACGACGGCGTGACGATGATGATGTTCTACCAACGCACGGCTTCGCCTAAGCACCGCTACGATATTATCGAGGTGGATTATGGTGGAGGGGGGCACCGCACACGGCTAAGAGATCAAGAGATCAATTGTTGTGTCTATGGGGTTCCCCCCTCCGTATATAAAGGGGGGGGAGGAGGAGAGGGCCGGCCAAGGGGGTGGCGCGCCATAGGAGGGGGAAACCTACTCCAAGTAGGTTTGCCCCTCCCTTTCCTAGTCCAAGAAGGAGGGGGAAGGAAGGAGTGGGAGAAGGGAAAGGCAAGGGGGGCGCCGCCGCCCCCCCTTCCTTGTCCTATTCGGACTCAACGGGAGGGAGCGCGCCTCTTGCCCTGGCCGGCCCCTCTCTCTCTCCACTAGGGCCCAACAAGGCCCATTAGTTCCCCGGGGGGTTCCGCAACCCCAAGATTCGATATATATCCAATAACCCCCGGAACCATTCCGGTGTCCGAGTATATTTGTCCAATATATCAATCATCATGTCTCGACCATTTCGAGACTCCTCGTCATGTCTGTGATCATATCCAGGACTCCGAACTATCTTCGGTACATCAAAACACATAAACTCATAATATAACTGTCATCAAACTTTAAGCGTGCGGACCCTACGGGTTCGAGAACTATGTAGACATGACCGAGACACGTCTCCGTCAATAACCAATAGCGGAACCTGGATGCTCATATTGGCTCCCACATATTCTACGAAGATCTTTATCGGTCAAACCGCATAACAACATACGTTGTTCCCTTTGTCATCGGTATGTTACTTGCCCGAGATTTGATCGTCGGTATCTCAATACCTAGTTCAATCTCGTTACCGACAAGTCTCTTTACTCGTTCCGTAATACATCATCCCACAACTAACTCATTATTTACAATGCTTGTAAGGCTTATAGTGATGTGCATTACCGAGTGGGCCCAGAGATACCTCTCCGACAATCAGAGTGACAAATCCTAATCTCGAAATACGCCAACCCAACAAGTACCTTTGGAGACACCTGTAGAGCACCTTTATAATCGCCCAGTTACGTTGTGAAGTTTGGTAGCACACAAAGTGTTCCTCCGGTAAACGGGAGTTGCATAATCTCATAGTCATAGGAACATGTATAAGTCATGAAGAAAGCAATAGTGGAATACTTAACAATCGAGTGCTAAGCTAATGGAATGGGTCAAGTCAATCACATCATTCATCTAATGATGTGATCCCGTTAATCAAATGACAACTCATGTCAATGGCTAGGAAACGTAACCATCTTTGATCAACGAGCTAGTCAAGTAGAGGCATACTAGTGACACTCTGTTTGTCTATGTATTCACACAAGTATTATGTTTCCGATTCATATTCTAGCATGAATAATAAACATTTATCATGATATAAGGAAATAAATAATAACTTTATTATTGCCTCTAGGGCATATTTCCTTCATATTCATCAACTTCACACCTCTAAAAAATGATCCATTAATAAGGTTGATCAAGTCTTATTAACAACCACTTTCGATTAGCATGAAACCGAAGAACTTTCATAAATCACGAAGTTACCTCAACGGGGATATGAATGTCCCCAACAATTAGCATTTCATATTTCTTTTTAATAGTAGGTAGAGGTAGTTGACAACTTCCAATGTCAATAACATTAATACCATTCACTTGGAATTGTTTCTTCGGAAAGTGCACCATATGGTCATTACCATTGATATGAAAATTGGCCTTGCTTTTATTTCAATCAATAATAGCCCCTGCAGTATTCAAGAAGGGTCTACCAAGGATAGTCGACATATTGTCGTCCTCGGGCATCTCAAGTATAACAAATTCAGTCAAAATAGTAATATTAGCAACAACAATGGGCACATCCTCAACGAATACCGATAGGTATGGCAGTTGATTTATCAGCCATTTGCAAATATATTTTAGTAGGTGTGAGTTTATTCAAATCAAGTCTTTTATATAAAGAGAAAGGCATAACAGTAACACTAGCTCCCAAATCACATAAAGCAATTTTCACACAGTTTCTTTTAATGGAGCAAGGTATAGTTGGTATTCCCGGATCTCCAAGTTTTTTAGGTACTCCATCTTTAAAAGTATAATTAGAAAGCATGGTGCAGATTTCAGCTTCTGGTATTTTTCTCTTATTGGTGATGATGTCTTTCATGTACTTTGCATAAGGAGGCATTTTTAAGATATCAGTCAAGCGAGTACGCAAAAGACTGGCCTAATCATTTCAGCAAAGCGTTCAAATTCTTCATCATCTTTCTTTTTAGTTGACTTAGGTGGAAAGGGCATAGGTTTTTGAACCCATGGTTCTCTTTCCTTACTGTGTTTTCTAGCAACAAAGTCTCTTTTATCATATCTTTTATTATTGGGTTGTGGGTTATCAAGATCAACTGCTGGTTTTATCTCAACATCATTATCTGGTTCTTTATTAGTTGTTTGAGTATATTCACGGACCTCATCATTAACTTTTTCATTATCAGAAGGTGAGTGTTCACTAACAGATTGAGTTTCAGCATCAGAGATAGAAACTTCATTATCATCATCAGGAGGTTTTTCTACTTCAGGTTCACTAGAGGCATGCAAATTCCTATTATTTTTCTTCTTCTTTTTCCTTTTAGAAGGACTATGTGCATCAGTGTTAACTCTTCGAGAGTCTTGTTCAATTCTTTTTGGGTGTCCCTCGGGATAAAGTGGTTCCTAAGTCATTCTACCTCCTCTAGTCATTACTCTAACAACATGATCATTGATATTATTATTCATTTCATCTAACAACTCTCTTTGAGATTTAGCAACTTGTTCTAGTTGAGTTTGAACCATAGAGGCATGTTTTCCCACACCTCTAACATCATTTGAGATTCTAAATAACAAGTCACTCAAGCGAGCAATCATATCAGAATTGTATTTCAATTGTTTCATAACATTTGCATTGAAGTGATCTTGCTTTCTAATGTATTTTTCAAACTCATAAAGGCATTGGCTAGGGTGCATATTGTGAGGATTATCTTTATCATTGAGTTTCCTTAGAGAATTTACCTCTACCAACTTAGGTGGTGGTGGTGTATCAAGCCCATGTATTTCTTCAATAGGAGGTAATTTTTTTACATCCTCAGCTTTAATACCTTTTTCTCTCATAGATTTCTTTGCCTCTTGCATATCTTCAGGACTAAGATATAAGATACCACTCTTCTTCCGAGTGGGTTTTAGCGGTGGTTCAGGAGGAGTCCAATCATCATAACTTGTTAATATGTTATTCAATAATTCTTCAGCTTTCCCAATAGTTCATTCCCTGAAAACACAACCAGGACAACTATCTAGGAAATCCCTAGAAGCAGTTAGTCCATTATAGAAGATATCAAGTATTTCATTTTTCTTAAGAGGATGATCAGGCAAAGCATTAAGAAATTGGAGAAGCCTCCCCCGAGCTTGTGGGAGACTCTGTTCTTCAATTTGCACAAAGTTAAATATTTCCTGTAAGGCAGCTTGTTTCTTATGAGCAGGAAAATATTTTTCAGAGAAGTAATAAATCATGTCCTGGGGACTACGCACACAACCAGGAGCAAGAGTATTGTACCAAGCTTTAGCATCACCCTTTGATGAGAACGGAAATAATTTGAGAATATAATAATAGCGAATTTTCTCATCATGAGCAAAAAGAGTGGCTATGTCATTCAACTTAGTAAGATGTGCCACGACAGTTTCAGTTTCATAACCATGGAAAGGATCAGATTCAACCAAAGTAATTAACTCTGGGTCGACAGATAATTCATAATCCTTATCATCAACAAAGATAGGTGAAGTAGCAAACTGAGGATCACATTTCATTTTAGCATTCAAAGTCCTTTCTTTATACTTGCATAATAATTTTTCTAGATCATCTCTATCCTTACAAGCAAAAATATCTCTAGTTGTGTCCTCATTCATAACATAACCTTCCGGTACCTTTGGCAATTCATATCTAGGAGGGCTAGTTCTAATAGGTATCTCAAGATTTTTAGTTTCAAGCTCTTCATAAGTTTCAAAAATTTCATCAGTTTCAGCATTCTCAAAAGCTTCAGTTCTAGCAATTTGTTCATCAAGAAATTCACCTAGTGGCACATCATCATCAAGCAAGGTACTATCATCATCATAAATATCATTCATAGCAGAAGTAACATCTTCATTAACTTGCGACATATCAGGATTAATAGCATGTGGTGGTGTTGCAAGTTTACTTATAACAGAAGGTGAATCTAAAGCAGAGCTAGATGGCAGTTCCTTACCTCCCCTCGCCTTAGAGGGAAAAATCTTAGTCTTAGCATCCTTCAGATTCTTCGTAGTGACAATTTGATAATAATCCGAAGTGACTCAACAAATATAGCTATGCTCCCCGGCAACGGCGCAAAAAAAGGTCTTGATAACCCACAAGTATAGGGGATCGCAACAGTTTTCGAGGGTAGAGTATTCAACCCAAATTTATAGATTTGACACAAGGGGAGCCAAAGAATATTTGAAAGTATTAGCAGTTGAGTTGTCAATTCAACCACACCTGGAGATTAATTATCTGCGGCAAAGTGGTCAGTAGCAAAGTAGTATGATAGTTTTGATAGTAGTAGCAACAACAATAGTAACGGTAACAGTGATAGCAATAGTTTTGTAGCAGGTGCAACAGTAGCAGCAGCAGTAGTAACTTAGTAGAAAAATATGTAGGAAAATCGTAGGCATTGGATCGGTGATTTGTTGGATGATATTCATCATGTGACAGTTATAACCTAGGGAGATACGACACTAGCTCCATTTCATAAATATAATGTAGGCATGTATTCCGTAAATAGTCATACGTGCTTTTGGAAAGAACTTGCATGACATCTTTTGTCCTACCCTCCCGTGGCAACGGGGTCCTATTGAAAACTAAGGGATATTAAGGCCTCCTTTTAATAGAGAACTAGACCAAAGCATTAACACACGGTGAATACATGAACTCCTCAAACTACGGTCATCACTGGGAAGTGTCCCGACTATTGTCACTCCAGGGTTGCCGGATCATAACACATAGTAGGTGACTATAAGTTGCAAGATCAGATCTAGAACATAGATATATTGGTGATAACATAAACGGTTCAGATCTGAAATCATGGCACCCGGGCCCAAAGTGACAAGCATTAAGCATGGCAAAGTCATAGCAACATCAATCTCAGAACATAATGGATACTAGGGATCAAGCCCTAACAAAACTAACTCGATTACATGATTAATCTAATCCAACTCCTCATCGACCAGCGAGCCTACGAAGGAATTACTCACTCCCGGTGGGGAGCATCATGGAATTGGCGATGGAGAAGGGTTCGTGATGACGAAGATCGAAGATCCCCCTCTCCGGAGCCCCAAAGGGACTCCAGATCTGGCCTCCTGAGGAAGAACAGGAGGCGGCGGTGGCTCTGTCTTGTGAAACACAATAATTCTTTCTCCTTGATTTTTTTCTGGAAATATGTGATGTTATAGCGTCGGTTTCAGGGTCTGCGCGGCCACCATGTGGGGACAACCCACCCGGGCGTGCCTGGAGGGGGTGCCGCGCCCTGGTGGGTTGTGCCCACCCAGGTGCCCCCTCCGGTGGTTCTTGGCTCTAGTAATTCTCTTTTATTGTATAAAAAATCCTCGCAAAGTTTCGTTCCAATCCGAGAACTTTTATTTCTGCACAAAAACAACACCATGGTAGTTCTGCTGAAAACATCGTCAGTCTGGGTTAGTTTCATTCAAAACATGCAAATAAGAGTCGAAAAAAAGAGGAAAAACATTAGGAAAATTAGATACGACGGAGACGTATCAAAAATCATATAGTCTAGCTATGCTGCATCTTCATTACACAAAGTATTAAATCATGAACAACCCCGATGACAAGCCAAGCAATTGTTTCATATTTTTGTTGTTCTCAAACTTTTTCAACTTTCACGCAATATATGAGCGTGAGCCATGGATATGCCCATCAATAGATATCAATGTGAGTGAGTAGGGATTGCCATGTGCTACTTCTTGAGCTTTCATTGGTTTTTCCCTTGAAGAGGAAAGGATGATGCAGCAAAGTAGAGATAAGTATTTCCCTCAGTTAAGAACCAAGGTATCAATCCAATAGGAGAAGAACGTGCAAATCACCAATACCTGCACAAGCAATCAAACACTTGCACCCAACACGATAAAGGGGTTGTCAATCCCTTCACGATCACTTGCAAAGGTGAGATCTGATAGAGATAGATAAATAAAACTAAACAAAAGATAAAATATTTTTGGGTTTTTTGGGTTATAAATCTGAAAGTAAAAGATTGCAAAATAGTAGATTGGAAACAAATGTGATGGACAATAGACCCGGGGGCAATAGGTTTCACTAGAGGCTTCTCTCTTGAAGGCAAATAATACGGTGGGTGAACAAATTACTGTCGAGCAATTGATAGAAAAGCACAAAGTTATGACAATATCCAAGGCAATAATTATGAAATATAGGCATCACATCCATGTCAAGTAGACCGACTCATGCCTGTATCTACTACTATTACTCACACATCAACCGCTATCCAGCATGCATCTAGAGTATTAAGTTCATAAAGAACGGAGTAATGCCTTAAGTAAGATGACATGATGTAGAGAATAAACTCAAGCAATATGATGTAAAACCCATCTTTTTATCCTTGATAGCAACAATTCAATACGTGTCTCGCTACCCTACTTCGTCACTGGGTGAAATCACGCAAGATTGAACCCAAAGCTAAGCACCTCTCCCATTGCAAGAAAAACAATCTATTTGGAAAAACCAAACCAATAATTCAAAGAGAAATATAAAGATATCAAACCATGCATATAAGAATTCGGATAAGATTCAAATAATATTCATAGATAAGCTGATCATAAATCCACAATTTATCGGATCTCGACAAACACACTGAATAAGAAGATTACATGGAATAGATCTCCAAGAACATCGAGGAGAACATTGTATTGAAGATCAAAGAGAGAGAAGAATCTATCTAGCTACTAGCTACTGAACCGTAGGTCTGAGGTAAACTACTCATGCTTCATCGGAAGGGTAATAGAGTTGATGTAGATGTCCTCCGTGATCGAATCCCCCTCCGGCAGGATGCCGGAAAAGGCCCCAAGATGGGATCTCACGGGAACAGAAGGTTGCGGTGGTGGAAAAGTGTTTTCGTGGATGCTTCTAATGGTTTGGGAATATATGTGAATATATAGGAGGCAGAACCAGATCAGGGGGAGTCACATGGGGCCCACAAGGTAGGGGGCGCGCCCTACCCCCCAGGGCGCCGCCTCGTGGTTCTTCTGACTTGAACTCCAAGTCTCCTGGGTATCTACTGGTCCAAGAAAAATCATCATGAAGTTTTCCATTTGGACTCCGTTTGGTATTCCTTTTCTGCGAAGCTCAAAAACAAGGGAAAAACAGAAACTGGCACTGGGCTCTAGGTTAATAGGTTAGTCCCGAAAATAGTAGATCAGAAACTAATTGTAACGCCCTCGATGCGGCTATATCTCCCACGTGTCGAAGCACGACTTAGAGGCATAACCGCATTGAAAGCAATGTCGCAAGTGAGGTAATCTTCACACAAACCATGTAATACATAAGGGAAAGAGATACATAGTTGGCTTACAGTCGCCACTTCACACAATACATAAATAAACATCCATCATCCAGATTACACTCAAGGTCCGACTACGGAACCAAAATAAAAGAAGACTACCCCAAATGCTATACAGATCCCCGATCGTCCCAACTGGGCTCCACTACTGATCAACTGAAACGAAACAACACAATGAACAAGATCTTCATCGAGCTCCTCCTTGAGCTCGGGTGCGTCACCTGCACGGTTTCATCGGCACCTGCAAACTGGTTTGGTAGAATCTATGAGTCACGTGGACTCAGCAATCTCACACCCGCGAGATCAAGACTATTTAAGCTTATAGGTAGGACAGAGTTGTGAGGTGGAGCTGCAGCAAGCGTCTAGCATATATGGTGACTACATTCACAAAAGAGAGCGAGAAGAGATGCAAGGCACGGTCGTGAAGCTAGTAGCGATCAAGAAGTGATCCTGAAACTACTTACGCCAAACATAATTCCAACACCGTGTTCACTTCCGGACTCACGAGAAGAGACCATCACGGCTACACACGCGTTGATGTATTTTAATTAAGGTCAACTTCGGTTTTCTACAACCGGACATTAACAAATTCCCATCTGCCTCATAACCGCGGCACGGCTTTGAAAGATAATACCCTGCAGGGTGTCCCAACTTAGCCCATTATAAGCTCTCACGGTCAACGAAGGATATTCCTTCTACCGAAGACCCGATCAGTCTCGAATCCGGACTACAAGACATTTCGACAATGGTAAAACAAGACCAGCAAAGCCGCCCGATTGTGCCGACAAATCCCGATAGGAGCTGCACATATCTCATTCTCAGGGCACATCCGGATGAGACATCCTACGAGTAAAACCAAGCCTCAAGTCTCCCCAAGGTGGCCCTCAGATCTGCTCGCTTGGACCAGCACCAGAGGAGCACCGCCCGGGGGCTAAAATAAAGATGACCCTTGGGCTCGCGAAAACCCAAGGGAAAAGGTGTAGGTGGTAGGCAAATGGTAAAACCAAGGTTGGGCCTTGCTGGAGGAGTTTTATTCAAAGAGAACTGTCAAGGGGTCCCATAAATCACCCAACCGTAAGGAACGCAAAATCAAGGAACATAACACCGTATGACGGAAACTAGGGCGGCAAGAGTGGAACAAAACACTGCATAAGGCCGAGCCTTCCACCCTTTACCAAGTATATAGATGCATTAATTAAATAAGATATATTGTGATATCCCCACAAGTAAACATGTTCCAACAAGGAACAACATCTCCATGTTCCAACAAGGAACAAACTTCATCTTCACCTGCAACTAACAACGCTATAAGAGGGGATGAGCAAAGCGGTAACATAGCCAAACAACGGTTTGCTAGGAAAGGATGGTTAGAGGTTTGACATGGCAATATGGGTGGCATGATATAGCAAGTGGTAGGTAACGTAGCATAGGGATAGCAAAAGAGCGAGCATCTAGCAAGCAAAGATAGAAGTGATTTCGAGGGTATGGTCATCTTGCCTGAAATCCCGCAAGGAAGAAGAACGAGTCCATGAAGAAGACAAACGGACGTAGTCGAACGAATCCTCACAACTCCGGAACGAAACCGAAGCTAACGAGAGAAGCAACCCGGAAACAAACAAACAACATAGTAAACAACCATCACATAAACACGACATAATGCATAATCAAGTATGATGCATGACCGATTTAACGAGCATGGCATGGCAAAGTGCAATAAGCAATACTACAAGTTAAGTGGAGCTCAATATGCAACGAATTGCATATTGACGAAATTTCACAACATTTATTTAGTTCACTCTTGTTTAGGCTACCCAACAATATTAAATGTTATTAAACATGGCAAGGGTGTGAAGCATATGAAACTAACTATTTAGGCAAGATTAAATGAGGCCGGAAACAACAACAATTCCGGAAAAATCCTCATATGCATATTTCGAATTTGCTACTGTTCTGCCCTAAACACAATTTTAATGTTGTTAAACATGCAAAGCATGTACACCATGTTAAACTAGGCATTTTTCTACCCCATTTACATATATAATTTATTTAAAACCGAGCTACGGTTATTTAGTTATGAAATAAATCATTTTAACATATTATTTGAGCAAAATTAAACAAACAGCATTTTAATCATTTTAACATGGGATGAAAGTGGCATAATGTGAAACTAGATAAAATTCTAAGCATTTTACATATATAAAGTTTTTACATATGATGCATGATTGATTAGTTATTAAATGCATGAACAACAAGGGTTTTTCAGAAAACTGTAATACATGGATAATGCTAAAATCGCAGCACGAAAAAAACATGATCCGGCCGATCTGGTCGGCGGATCGGGTTGCTCACCATAGGCCGAGGCCCGGCGGTGGAGAGGGAGGCTGGAAGGGCGCTGGCCTTGGGAGGCGCCCCCTCAAGCAGGCGACGGGTCAACGGCGCGGCGAAGGGAGGGCTGCTGCTGCTCGTTTCAAGAACAGAGCAGCAACAAGCGATGCAGAAGATGACGGCAGGGGTCCTGGCGACGGGGTCGGCGGAACCGGCCGGAACACGCGAAACGGCGCGCCGGGAGGCAGAGCTTGGCGCGGATCCATGGCGACGAGGAGGGGCGCGGTCAACGTGGCGACCGGCTGCGCTTGCGGTTGTCTCGCTCGGCCACGGTCGAAGCAGAGGACTTGGAGGTGGCGAGGATGCGTCCTCCAGCGACAGGGATGGCGTGGATGCAGCGGAGGCAAGCGGATCTGGGCGTTGGGAGCCCATCTCCGGCGAGGGTAGCGACAGTTGGTGCTCCTTGTCAGAGAGAAAAACGAGAGGGATGAGTGACAGAGGGGAGGCGAGAAGGAGCAGGACGGGAGGAGGAGGCACGGCGACCTGTGGTGCTCCGGCGTCGCGTTCGCCGGCGCTGCAGAGGAGGCCAGGACGGCGAGGTCGTCGGGACCCTGGACGACGTTGGCTTGAGGAGCTCGGATGGCGGCATCCATAGCGGCGAACAGAGGAGGCTTGGACGAGCGGGACGGAGACGGAGCGCGAGGAAGCAAGGGCTCGCGAGGGAGATGGCTGCTGCTGGCGCTCGGGCTCTGGTGGCGCACGGACGAAGGCACCTACGGCTACGGGTGCCCGAGGTGGATCGAGGGGACGGCTCATGAAGGCGGCGTGGTGATCTGGGAGGAGCTCGAGGTGGAAGGTGCTCGGTGGTCGGGGTTCAAACGATGGTTGGCTGGGTTTGCAAATCGAGGAGGTTGGTGGATCGAGAGGGATCCCGATGAAGATGCTGAGTGGGTGGCGGCGCGGCTAGGGATGGATGGGACAACGGGGCTAGATTTTAGGGATTGGTTAGGGTTGGACTATTTATATAGGTAGGGGAATAGGGTAGGGGTTAACGCGGTCCGTCCGATCGTAATCGGGCGGCCCCGAATAAATAGGCTAGAGCGTCCAATTAAGTAAATGGAGATGTTTTGGGGATGTTGGGGGATGATCCGGACCTATTGGTCATGACCGAGCGGTTCGGGTTCGGGGCAAGTTTCGGACGCACGCGAGGGGTCTGAAAGAGGTCGACGAAGACAAGGGTCTGACAAAAGTAAACAAAGACAAAGAGAGAATCGGCAACTACGAACGGTAACGAGTTTTATGAAAAACATGCGGATGCAAATGCACATGATGCGACGAGATGAGATGCATGACATGAACAAAATGCAAAACAAAAGACAAAACCCAACCACGAAGAGAATATCATATCGCATCTCCGGAAAAGGCAAGAGTTGGAGTTACAAATATGAAAAGTTGTATCCGGGGCGTTACACTAATATGATAGAAAATAGACCCGGGGCCATAGGTTTTACTAGAGGCTTCTCTCTTGAAGGGAAGTAATACGGTGGGTGAACAAATTACTGTCGAGCAATTGATATAAAAGCGCAAAGTTATGACAATATCCAAGGCAATAATTATGAAATATAGGCATCACGTCCGTGTCAAGTAGACCGACTCCTACCTGCATCTACTACTATTACTCCACACATCGACCGCTATCCAGCATGCATCTAGAGTATTAAGTTCATAAAGAAGAGAGTAACGCCTTAAGTAAGATGACATGATGTAGAGGGATAAACTCAAGCAATATGATGAAAACCCCATCTTTTTATTCTTGATGGCTGCTACCTATTGAGATTGCATTGGTTTTTCCCTTGAAGAGGAAAGGGTGATGTAGCAAAGTAGCGTAAGTATTTCCCTCAGTTTTGAGAACCAAGGTATCAATCTAGTAGGAGACAACGCGCGAGCCACCAAATACCTGCACAAAAAAACACTGATACGTCTCCAACGTATCTATAATTTTTGATTGTTCCATGTTGTTATATTATCAATCTTGGATGTTTTACAATCATTTGTAGTCATTCTATATCATTTTTTGGTACTAACCTATTGACATAGTGCCAAGTGCCAGTTGTTATTTTTTCCCATGTTTTTTACATCACAGAAAATCAATATCAGACGGAGTCCAAATGCCCCAAAACTTTACAGAGAATTTTTATGGGCCAAAAGGAACACGACGGGCCCTGGCTGCGCCCGGGGGGTGCCCCAAGGGGGGCACAATCCACCAGGGCACGCCTGATAAGCCACAAGTATAGGGGATCAATTGTAGCCTCTTTCGATAAGTAAGAGTGTCGAACCCAACGAGGAGCTAAAGGTAGAACAAATATTCCCTCAAATTCTATCGACCACCGATACAACTCTACGCACGCTTGACGTTCGCTTTACCTAGAACAAGTATGAAACTAGAAGTACTTTGTAGGTGATTTTGGATAGTTTTGCAAGAATATAAAGAGCACGTAAATAAAAAGTAGGGGCTGTTTAGATAAAGAAGCAATAAAGTTAAGATAGCGAGTGTGGAAAACTGGTGATAGGAGTTGCGAAATTGTCCCTAAGCAATTGACTACTTTACTAGACCGATAGCAAGTTTTACGTGGGAGAGGCCACTGCTAGCATGTCATCCTGACTTGGAATTCTATGCACTTATGATTGGAACTATTAGCAAGCGTCCGCAACTACTAACGTTCATTAAGGTAAAACCCAACCATAGCATTACGATATATTGGTCCCCCTTCAATCCTGTATGCATCAATTTCTATGCTAGGTTGAAGCTTCTGTCACTCTTGACCTCCAATACATAGTTGTATAAACATACAACTAACCCTATGGTGTGATCCACGCATGCGCTCATATGATGGGCACCAAAGGACAACAACATAACCACAAGCAAATTAAATCAATCATAGCAATTCATCAACCACTGATAGGACAACGAAAATCTACTCAGACATCATAGGATGGCAACACATCATTGGATAATAATATGAAGCATAAAGCACCATGTTCAAGTAGAGAGTACAACGGGTTGCGGGAGAGTGGACCGCTGTAGATAGAGGGGGAAGGTGATGGAGATGTTGGTGAATATGGCGGAGGTGTTGGTGAAGATCACGGTGATGATGATGGTGGCCACGGCAGCGTTCCGGCGCCACCGGAAGAGAGGGGAGAGCGGCCCCCTTCTTCTTCTTCTTCCTTGACCTCCTCCCTAGATGGGAAAAGGGTTTCCCCTCTGGTCCTTGGCCTCCATGGCATGGGAGGAGCGAAAGCCCCTCTGAGATTGGATCTGTCTCTCTGTCTCTCTCTGTTTCTGCGTTCTCGGATTCTGCCCTTACACCGTTTCTTATATATCCGGAGATCCGTAACTCCGATTGGACTGAAACCTTCACCGAGATTTTTTTCTGAAAATTAGCTTTCTTGCGGCAAAAGAATAGCAGCAACCGCCTTACGGGTGGCCCACGAGGTCAGGGCGCGCCCCCCTGCCTCGTGGCCACCTCGGGCACCATCTCGCTTTGATTCTTCTTCCCATATTCTCCAAATATTCCAAAAAATTTCTCCGTCCGTTTTTATTCCGTTTGGATTCCGTTTGATATGGGGTTTCTACGAAACATAAAACATGCAACAAACAGGAACTGGCACTGGGCACTGGATCAATATGTTAGTCCCAAAAATAGTATAAAAAGTTGCCAAAAGCATACGATAGTTGTTTAATATTGGCATGGAACAATAAAAAATTATAGATACGACGGAGACATATCAGCATCCCCAAGCTTAATTCCTGCTCGTCCTCGAGTAGGTAAATGATAAAAAAGATAATTTTTGATGTGGAATGCTACCTAGCATAATCTTGATCATGTAATCTAATCATGGCATGAATATTAAGACACGAGTGATTCAAAGCAATAGTCTATCATTTGACATAAAAACAATAATACTTCAAGCATACCAACCAAGCAATTATGTCTTATCAAAATAACATAGCCAAAGAAAGCTCATCCCTACAAAATCATATAGTCTGGCTATGCTCCATCTTCACCACACAAAGCATTCAAATCATGCACAACCTCGATGACAAGTCGAGCAATTGGTTCATACTTTTTAACGCGCTTCAGCCTTTTCAACTCTCACGCAATACATGAGCGCAAGCCATGGATATAGCACTATAGGTGGAATACCATATGATGATGGAGGTTGTGTGGAGAAGACAAAAAGGAGAAAGTCTCACATCGACGCGGCTAATCAACGGGCTATGGAGATGCCAATCAATTGATGTCAATGTTAGGAGTAGGGATTGCCATGCAACGGATGCACTAGAGCTATAAGTGTATGAAAGCTCAAACTTGAAACTAAGTGGGTGTGCATCCAACTTGCTTGCTCATGAAGACCTCGGGCATTTGAGGAAGCCCATCATTGTAATACACAAGCCAAGTTCTATAATGAAAATTCCCACTAGTATATGAAAGTGATAACTCAAGAGACTCTCTATATGAAGAACATGGTGCTACTCTGAAGCACAAGTGTGGTAAAAGGATAGTAACATTGCCCCTTCTCTCTTTCTCTTTTTTTTTGTTTTCTCCTTTTTTTGGTGGGCTTCTTTGGCCTCTCTTTTTTTATTTGGGCTTCTTTGGCCTCTTATTTTGATAACCTCACATGGGACAATGTTCTAATAATGATGATCATCAAACTTTTATTTACTTACAACTCAATATTACAACTCGATAATAGAACAAAGATATGACTCTATATGAATGCCTCGGGCAGTGTACCGGGATGTGCAATGATCTAGCGTAGCAATGACATCAAAAAACGGACAAGCCATGAAAACATCATGCTAGCTATCTTACGATCATGCAAGCAATATGACAATAAATGCTCAAGTCATGTATATGATGATGATGGAAGTTGCATGGCAATATATCTCGGAATGTCTATGAAACAATAAAAAATTATAGATACGACGGAGACGTATCAGCGCCAGGAGACCCAGGCGCGCACTGGTGGGTTGTGCCCACCTCGGGTGCCCCCGGACCGCCTCTTTGCTCTATAAATACCCCAATATTCCAGAAACCCTAGGCACGTCGACAAAATATTCATCCAGCCGCCGCATATCCCAGAACCACCAGATCCAATCTAGACACCATCTCGGATGGGGTTCACCACCTCCATTGGTGCCTCCAAGCTAAGGTTAGTAGCTCTCCATTTCAATGGGGTTTTCAATCATCGTAAACTACTCACATTTCATCAAAGAGGCAATGGTGTTGATGTAGAAGCCCTATGTGATCAAATAGCCCTCCGGCAGGATGCCGGAAAAGGCCCCCAGATGGGATCTCACGGGTACAGAAGGTTGCGGCGGTGGAAAAGTGGTTTCGTGGCTACCCTGGAAGTTTTTGGAGTATAAGAGTATATATAGGAGGAAGATCTAGGTCAGGGGGTCACCGAGGGGGCCACAAGGTCGGGGGGCGCCCTACCCCCCTGGGAACGTCCTCCACCCTTGTGGCCGCCTCGTGGCTCTTCTGACTTGCACTCCAAGTCTCGTGGGGAGTCTTCTGGTCCAAGAAAAATCATCGCGGAAGTTTTATTCCATTTGGACTCCGTTTGGTATTCCTTTTCTGCGAAATTCTAAAACAAGGAAAAAAACAGAAACTGGCACTGGGCTCTAGGTTAATAGGTTAGTGATACGTGTCCAACGTATCTATAATTTTTTATTGTTCCATGCTGTTATATTATCAATCTTAGATGTTTTACAATCATTTATAGTCATTTTATATCATTTTTGGTACTAACCTATTGACATAGTGCCAAGTGCCAGTTGCTGTTTTTTCCATGTTTTTTACATCACAGAAAATCAATATCAAACGGAGTCCAAATGTCCCGAAACTTTACGGAGAATTTTTATGGGCCAGAAGGAACACAATGGGCCCTGGCTATGCCTAGGGGGTGCCCCGAGGGGGGCACAACCCACCAGGGCGCGCCAGGAGGCCCAGGCGCGCCCTGGTGGGTTGCACCCACCTCGGGTGCCCCCCGGAGCGCCTCTTTGCTCTATAAATACCCCAATATTCCAGAAACCCTAAGGCATCGAAGAAATATTCATGCAGCCACCACAGAGTCCAGAACCACCAGATCCAATCTAGACACCATCTCGGATGGGGTTCACCACCTCCATTGGTGCCTCTCCGATGATGCGTGAGTAGTTCTTTGTAGACCTCCGGGTCCGTAGTTAATAGCTAGATGGCTTTCTCTCTCTCACTGGATTCTCAATACAATGGTCTCTTGGAGATCCATATGATGTAACTCTTTTTGCGGTGTGTTTGTTGGGATCTGATGAACTTTGAGTTTATGATCAGATCTATCTTTTTATATCCATGAAAGTTATTTGAGTTTCTCTGATCTCTTATATGCATGATTGCTTATAGGCTCATATTTCTTCTCCGATATTTGGGTTTTGTTTGGCCAGCTTGATCTATTTATTTTGCAATGGGAAGAGGTGCTTTGTAGTGGGTTCGATCTTACGGTGCTTGATCCCAGTGACAGAAAGGGAAACGACACGTATGTATCGTTGCTACCAAGGATAACTCGATGGGGTCTATCTCTACATAGATAGATCTCGTCTACATCATGTCATCGTTCTTATTGCATTACTCTATTTCTCCATGAATTTAATACACTAGATGCATGTTGGATAGCGGTCAATGTGTGGAGTAGTAGTAGTAGATGCAGGCAGGAGTCGGTCTACTAATCTTGGACGTGATGCCTATATAATGATCATTGCCTAGATATCGTCATTATTATTTGAAGTTCTATCAATTGCCCAACAGAAATTTGTTTACCCACCGTTTGTTATTTTTCTTGAGAGAAGCCACTAGTGAAACCTACGGCCCCCGGGTCTTCTTTCTCATATATTTGCCTTTGCGATATACTTTTCTCTTGCATTTATTTTCAGATCTAATAAACCAAAATACAACAATACCTTGCTGCAATTTTTCTTTATTTATTTTATTTGGCATTCGATCTATCAATTTACTCCAAAATTATCTCACGTCCATTTGCCACTTCAGGCGTCGTACCCCGGAAGGGATTGACAACCCCCTTAACACGTCGAGTTGCGAGGATTTTTTATCTGAGTGCAGGGGTTGTTTACGTTGTGTTGCTTGGTTCTCCTACTGGTTCGATAACCTTGGTTTCATATCTGAGGGAAATACCTACCGCCGATGTGCTGCATCATACCTTCCTCTTTGGGGAAATATCGACGTAGCTTCAAGCGATATCAAAAGGAATTTCTGGCGCCATTGCCGAGGAGGATCTTCGACATATACCAGGTTCCTAATCACAAGTCTCATCTTCTCGCAATTTACATTATTTGCCATTTGCTCTCGTTTTCCTCTCCCCCACTTCACAAAATTTGCCGTTTTATTCGCCTCTCTTTTTCGTTTGCCGTTTTCTTGTCAGATCTATCCGTTGCTTGCAGTCATGAGTGATTTCGGTATGGCACCAACAGATGATGGCCTAACTTCTAAGATAGGACGTACATGCAATCTGGATGCTAAAACTTTTATCTTGGGGCAAGGGAACATTATGGGAAAAGAACGTATCCAAGAATTTTTCAATTGTGTGGGAAATTTGAGTCTTGATGATGCTCCTATACTTAAAACTACTAGATCTTATGCAGATGTTATTTCAACACTAGTTCTGAAACTTGAAAGTAAATTTATTCGTACCCATCCTACTTTGAAAAGATTGTTTTTTGAGCTTCCCGACATAAAGAATCCTAGGGCTAAAAAGTTATCCACTCCCGTTCTTATGAATGAGTTTGACTACATAATAGGGGAAGCTAGGGAAATCATTGACTTTTATGGTATGAATCGTGAAAAACCTGTGAAGAAATGAAATTCTTTACAATAGCATCATCATATATTTTCCTTTGTGATCTATTTTTCTCTTGCATTTATTTTCAGATCTATTAAACCAAAATACAAAAATACCTTGCTGCGTTTTATTTCTATTTATTTTATTTGCGACCTATCTTTCAATCTACTACAAATTTATCTCACGTATGTTTGCCTATCTTGAGGCGTCAGACTCGGAAGGGATTGACAACCCTTTAATGTGTCGGGTTGCGAGGATTTGTTATCTGTGTGTAGGGGCTGTTTACGCTGTGTTGCTTCGTTATCCTACTGGTTTGATAACCTTGGTTTCATTTCTAAGGGAAATACCTACCGCCGATGTGCTGCATCATCCCTTCCTCTTTGGGGAAATACCGACATAGCTTCAAGCGACATCAAAAGGAATTTCTGCTGCCATTGCCGGGGAGGATCTCCAACATATACCAGGTTCCTAATCACAAATCTCATCTCCTCTCAATTTACATTATTTGCCATTTGCCTCTCATTTCCTCTCCCCCACTTCACAAAATTCGCCGTTTTATTCACCTTCTTTTTCGTTCGCCCTTATCTCGTCAGATCTCTTGTTTGCTATCTCTACTTGTGTTACCATGTGCCTTCTATTTTCTTGCATCTTTGCTTGCTAAAAATCTATTTATATGGATCCTCATCCACTTGATAATCTTTTTAAAAGATCCAATCACGATGAACCAATTTCTAGTGAGTTGAGTGCACTAGATTATCTTTATGAACTTTTGCTTGAGAATCGTGAATCTGAAATTGTGATGAAGAAATTTACGAAGTGATTCACGATTATCATGATAGCTCCTTGAATGAAAAGCATGATTGCAATAATTTTACTATAAATTCCATTAATGTCAATTGTGCTAATAATATGCAAAACCCCAAGCTTGGGGATGCTTGTTTTGTCATGTCCACTACTTATTGCAATGATCATGATTGGGGTGATAACGTTTCTTATGATCTTGAAAAATTATTTAAGCCTCATGATGAATATGTTTGCAATAATATTGAAAGTGGGTTTGTAAGAGCGTCAACTTTAGCTAAAAATAATCCCACATATTTGGAGAGTGTTAAATCTTATGAAATTTTTGATGAAAGTGGGTTTGGAGAGGTCATGACTTTATTTGATGATAATCCCACTATTTTGGAAGAGTGTCAACTTTGCATGCATGTGGATCATAAAGAGAAAATTTTATATGATAGTTATATTATTAAATTTGATTATGATCCTACATGCAATTATTACGAGAGAGGAAATATGGTTGTAGAAATTTTCATGTTACTAAATTACCTCTCGTTATATTGAGATCGTCAATGTTTTATTCCTCTTCTTTGCATATGTTAGATGTTTCTTATCTTGATAGTTTGTTTGATACAAAATTCCTATGCATAGGAAATATGTTAGACTTAAGATTGATTGTCACATGTTTCGTGATGCTCTCTTTGTGTTTCAATTATTATCTTTCGTGTGAGCATCGCTGAAATCTTATGCCTAGCTAAGGGTGTAAAACTATAGCGCTTGTTGGGAGGCAACCCAATGAATAAAATTTATTTTTGCTTTTTGCTTTCTGTTCTTGAGTGTTAGAAAAATTATGCTACTGTTATGATTGTGTTTTTTGTGTTTTAATTAGTGTTTGTGCCAAGTAGAACCGATAGGATCTTCTTGGGTGATTGTTGTTTGATCTTGCCGAAAAAGACAGAAACTTTGCGCTCACAAAAATAATTCTCATTTTTATAAGAAAGTGCTTTTTCCCTGATTCTTTTTGCAGAAGATTAATATACAAATTTCTCAGGTCGTCCTATTTTTTTCAGAATTTTTGGAGTTCCAGAAGTTTTCGTCTAAGTCAGATTACTACAGACTGTCCTGTTTTGACATATTATGTTTTCTTTGTGTTGTGTACTTATTTTGATGGCTCTATGGATTTCCTTGATGAGTTTTTGCCATAGAAAAGTTGGAATACAGTATATATGATACAAAAATAAAATATGAATTGGTTTGATACAGTACTTATAGTAGTGGTTTGCTTTCTTACACTAACGGATCTCACGGAGGGTTTGTTGAGTTTTCTGTGATTGAAGTTTTGGGTTATCTTACGATGGATGAAGGAAGGATAGAAGAGCCTAAGCTTGGGGATTCCCTAACATCCCAAGCTATTATCCAAAAATGAGAAACCAACTAAGCTTGGGGATGCCCCCGAGTGGCATCCCCTCTTTCTTCCAACGATCATCTGTATTTTACTGGAAACTGTATTTTTATTCGTCACATGATATTTGTTTTGCTTGGAGCGTCTTGTATGATATGAATCTTTGTTTGTTTTATTTTGTGTTTTAAGTCATCAATCCTTTCTGGACACACCTATTTGAGAGAGCCAAAATTATGTCATGACTTGTTAGAATTGCTCTCCATGCTTCACTTAAATTTCTATGAGCGATGGACTTGCTCTAGTGCTTCACTTATAACTTTTTGAGCACGGTGTGCTTAGTATTTTTTAAGAAATGCTCTCTTGCTTCACTTAGATTTATTTGAGAGTTAGTAAAAATTTCAAGAAATTCTCTCTTGCTTCACTTAAATTAATTTGAGAGAAAGAAAGAAAAATATTATGTTCATGATCTTCTCTTATATTTGTTGGAGCTTGTCAAAAGCAACACATGAAAATTAGTCCCAAAGTGATAGATATCCAAGAAGGATATAATAAAAACTTTCATGAAGATCATTGGACAAAATAAACTTGATTCTTAGTAATAGTTTTGAGATATGATGATGTGATATGTGAGTTATGTTGGTGAGTAATTATGCTTTAGTAAGAAATATTGGTGTTAAGGTTTGTGATTCCCTATGCAAGTACAAAAGTCAATAGTCATGCAATGAAGTTATATCCTACTTGTGGTGCATTATTCGGTGTTCTTTATGCTTAATGCTTGCTTATGAGATTATCCGTTTCTTGGTTGGTCGCTTCTCAATCTTTTGATAGCCTTCATTTTGCACTAAGTATGATCTCTACTTGTGCACCCAAAAACCTTTAAACCAATTTTGCCACATGAGTCCACTATATCTACCTATATGCGGCATTCTGTTGCCGTTTTAAGCAAATTTGCATGTGCCATCTCTAATTTTCAAAATAAACTTCTCTTTTGTGTGTTTGTTTCGCTCGCGGAGCGGTGAGGGGTGGCTAATATTTTCCATGCTAGATGTTTTATTCTCATGATGAGTGTTTATTCACTTGTCATTGCACGAGAGTAAGGCAAAGGTATTAGGGATGCCCAGTCCTGAAATGCAAAAAAATGAATTTACTTTATGTTATCAAATAATAAATTCCTTGTAAAGTGTTGGTATGGAGGGCAACCGTGGATACGGCTAGCCATGGAAAGTGAAAGTATGGTGGAAAAAGGAATAAACTTTATTTTTTGTTTGGGAACCGCCTATGATATATCTAACATGGAAAGTGTTGGGAACTCTAACTCGTTTCCGTTGGTGGGATGGATACACCTCCCAAAATGTTTTTATCTCTAAGTTTTTCGCTTTGAGCTCTAGCACCTCTACAAATCCCTACTTCCCTCTGCGAAGGGCCTTCCTTTTACTTTATGAAATTTTTATTTTTGAATTTGAGTCTCCATATTCTCTTATAAAAGCACCAACTAGGAGGCAATATGATCGTACTTCAGTATTAGGTGTAGCTAATATTCGAGTGTGTTTCATGAATGGATCAATGGTTGAGCATGATGGGCTAGGGACAACTTATTTTAGCGCTGATATTTTGAAAGACATGGTTGCTTGTTGATATGCTTGAGTATCTAAATTATCATGTCAAAACTAGACTATTGCTTTGAAACACTAAAAGTCCAAATGTCCATGCTATAAATAAAATAAATATGATATGACATGTTAGGCAGCATTCCACATCAAAAATTCTATTTTTATCACTTACCTACTCAAGGACGAGTAGGAGTTAAGCCTGGGGATGCTGATACGTCTCCAACATATCTATAATTTTTATTTGTTCCATGTTGTTATATTATAAATCTTGGATGTTTTACAATCATTTATAGTCATTTTATAACAATTTTTGGTACTAACCTATTGACATAGTGTCAAGTGCCAGTTGCTGTTTTCTTTTCATGTTTTTCAAATCGCAGAAAATTAATATCAGACGGAGTCCAAATGCCCCGAAACTTTACGGAGAATTTTTATGGGCCAGAAGGAACACAACGGGCCTGGTTGCGCCTGGGTGCCTCGATGGGGCACAACCCACCAGTAGCGCGCCAGAGGCCCAGCGCGCAGGTGGGTTGGGCCCACCTCGGTGCCCCCCGGACCGCCTCTTTGCTCTATAGATACCCCAATATTCCAGAAACCCTAGGCACATCGACGAAATATTCATCCAGCTGCCGCAGAGCCCAAAACCACCAGAACCAATCTAGACACCATCTCGGAAGGGGTTCACCACCTCCATTGGTGCCTCTCCGATGATGCGCGACTAGTTCTTTGTAGACCTTCGGTTCCGTAGTTAGTAGCTAGATGGCTTTATCTCTCTCGCTGGATTCTCAATACAATGGTCTCTTTAAGATCCATATGATGTAACTCTTTTTTGCGGTGAGTTTGTTGGGATCTGATGAACTTTGAGTTTATGATCATTTATATCTTTTTATATCCATGAAAGTTATTTGAGTTTCTTTGATCTCTTATATGCATGATTACTTATAGCCTCGAATTTCTTCTCTGATATTTGGGTTTTGTTTGGCCAACTTGATCTATTTATCTTGCAATGGGAAGAGGTGCTTTGTAGTGGGTTCGATCTTACGGTGCTTGATCCCAAAGGATGAAAGGAAACGACACGTATGTATCGTTGCTACTAAGGATAAAATGAGGGGTCTATTTCTACATAGATAGATCTTGTCTACATCATAACATTGTTCTTATTGCATTACTCCGTTTCTCCATGAACTTAATACACTAGATGCATGCTGGATAGCGGTCAATGTGTGGAGTAATAGTAGTAGATGCAGGCAGGAGTCGGTCTTCTAATCTTGGAGGGGATGCCTATATAATGATCATCGGTTATTTCTATTTATTTTATTTGTGATGTATCTTTCAATCTACTACAAATTTATCTCACGTCGGTTTTCCTATCTTGAGGCGTCGTACCCCGGAAGGGATTGACAACCCCTTTAACACGTCAGGTTGCGTGGATTTGTTATCTGTGTACAGGGGTTGTTTACGCTATGTTGCTTGGTTCTCCTACTGGTTCGATAACCTTGGTTTCATTTCTGAGGGAAATACCTACCGCCACTGTGCTGCATCATCCCTTCCTCTTTGGGGAAATACCGACGTGGCTTCAAGCGACATCAAACACCAACCTTGCACCCAACGTGATAAAGGGGTTGTCAATCCCTTCACGGTTATTTGCAAGGTGAGATCTGATAGAGATCGATAAACGGTAAAGTAATGTTTTTGGTATTTTTGGTTTATGGAACGGAAAGTAAAAGATTGCAATGAAAGTAAATAGGAAACTAGAATTGTAGATTGGAAACTTATATGATGGAAAATAGCCCGGAGGCCGTAGGTTTCACTAGGGGCTTCTCAAAAGATAGAAAATATTATAGTGGGTGAACAAATTACTGCCGAGCAATTGATAGAAAAGCGCAAAGTTATGACGATATCTAAGGCAACGATCATGAACATAGGCATCACGTGTGTGTCAAGTAGACCGAAACGATTCTGCACCTACTACTATTACTCCACACATCGACCGCTATCCAGCATGCATCTAGAGTATTATGTTCATAAAGAACGGAGTAAGGTCTTAAGCAAGATGATATGATGTAGAGGAATTAAATCAAGCAATATGATGAAAACCCATCTTTTTATCCTCGATGGCAACAAAACAATACATGTCAGTTCACCTTCTGTCACTAGGATCGAGCACCGCAAGATTGAACCCAAAGCTAAGCACTTCTCCCATTGCAAGAAAAACCAATCTAGTTGGCCAAACCAAATCGATAGTCCGAAGAGACTTGCAAAGATATCAAATCATGCATAAAATAATTCAGAGGAGATTCAAATAATATTCAGAGATAAGCTCATTATAAATACGTAATTCTTTGGATCTCGGCAAACACACCGCAAAACAGTATTACATCGAATAGATCTCCAAGAACATCGAGGACAACTTTGTATTGAGAATCAAAGAGAGAGAGTAAGCCATCTAGCTACTAGCTATGGACCCGTAGGTCTGTGGTAAACTACTCACATTTGATCAGAGAGGCAATGGTGTTGATGTAGAAGCCCTCCGTGATCGAATCCCCCTCCGGCAGGATGCCGGAAAAGGCCCCCAGACGGGATCTCACGGGTACAGAAGGTTGCGGTGCTGGAAAAGTAGTTTCGTGGTTCCCCTGGAAGTTTTTGGAGTATAAGAGTATATATAGGAGGAAGATCTAGGTCAGGGGGTCACCGAGGGGCCCACAAGGTCGGGGGGGGGGGGCGCCTACCCCCCTGGGCATGCCCTCCACCCTTGTGGCCGCCTCGTGGCTATTCTGACTTGCACTCCAAGTCTCCTAGGTGTTTTCTGGTCCAAGAAAAATCATCGCGGAAGTTTTATTCCGTTTGGACTCCGTTTGGTATTCCTTTTCTCCGAAACTCAAAAACAAGGAAAAAAACAGAAACTGGCACTCGGCTCTAGGTTAATAGGTTAGTGATATGTCTCCAACGTATCTATAAATATTTTATTGTTCCATGCTGTTATATTATCAATCTTGGATGTTTTACAATCATTTATAGTCATTTTGTATCATTTTTGGTACTAACCTATTGACATAGTGCCAAGTGCCAGTTGCTGTTTTTTCCATGTTTTTTACATCACAGAAAATCAATATCAAACGGAGTCCAAATGCCCCGAAACTTTACGAAGAATTTTTATGGGCCAGAAGGAACACAACGGGCCTCGGCAAGGTTCGGGGGCGCCAGAGGGGGCACAACCCACCAGTATGCGCCGTGGGTTGTGCCCACCTCGGGTGCCCCGGACCGCTTGTTTGCTCTATAAATACCCCAATATTCCAGAAACCCTAAAGGCATCAACGAAATATTCATCCAGCCGCCGCAGAGTCCAGAACCACCAGATCCAATCTAGACACCATCTCGGATGGGGTTCACCACCTCCATTGGTGCCTCTCCGATGATGCGTGTGTAGTTCTTTGTAGACCTTCGGATCCGTAGTTAGTAGCTAGATGGCTTTTTCTATCTCACTGGATTCTCAATACAATGGTCTCTTGGAGATCCATATGATGTAACTCTTTTTGTGGTGTGTTTGTTGGGATCTGATGAACTTTGAGTTTATGATCAGATCTATCTTTTTATATCCATGAAAGTTATTTGAGTTTCTTTGATCTCTTATATGCATAATTTCTTATAGCCTCATATTTCTTCTCTGATATTTGGGTTTTGTTTGGCCAACTTGATCTATTTGTCTTGCAATGGGAAGAGGTGCTTTGTAGTGGGTTTGATCTTACGGTGCTTGATCCCAGTGACAGAAAGGGAAACGACACGTATGTATCGTTGCTACTAAGGATAAAACGATGGGGTCTATCTCTACATAGATAGATGTTGTCTACATCATGTCATCCTTCTTATTGCATTAGTCCGTTTCTCCATGAACTTAATACACTAGATGCATGCTGGATAGCGGTCAATGTGTGGAGTAATAGTAGTAGATGCAGGCAGGAGTCGCTCTACTAATATTGGACGTGTTGCCTATATAATGATCATTGCCTGGATATTGTCATAATTATTTGACGTTCTATCAATTGCCCAACTGTAATTGGTTTACCCACCATTTGCTATTTTTCTCGAGAGAAGCCACTAGTGAAACCTACGGCCCCCGAGTCTTCTTTCTCATATATTTGCCTTTATGATATACTTTTCTCTTGCATTTATTTTAAGATCTATTAAACCAAAAACACAAAAATACCTTGTTGAATTTTATTTCTATTTATATTATTTGTGATCTATATTTCAATCTACTACAAATTTATCTCACGTCGGTTTGCCTATCTTGAGGCGTCGTACCCCGGAAGGAATTGACAACCCCTTTAACACGTCGCGTTGTGAGGATTTGTTATCTGTGTGCAGGGGTTTTTTACGCTGTGTTGCTTGGTTCTCCTACTGGTTCGATAACCTTGGTTTCATTTCTGAGGCAAATACCTACCGCCGTTGTGCTGCATCATCCCTTCCTCTTTGGGGAAATACCAACGTAGCTTGAAGCGACATCAAACACCAACCTTGCACCCAAAGCGATAAAGGGGTTGTCAATCTCTTCACGGTTATTTGCAACGTGAGATCTAATAGATATGGATAAACGGTAAAGTAATTTTTTTGGTATTTTTGGTTTATGGAACGGAAAGTAAAAGATTGCAATGAAAGTAAATATGAAACTAGAATTGTAGATCGGAAACTTATATGATGGAAAATAGACCCGGAGGCCATAAGTTTCACTAGAGGCTTCTCTAAAGATAGAAAATATTACAATGGGTGAACAAATTACTGCCGAGCAATTGATAGAAAAGCGCAAAGTTATAACGATATCTAAGGCAACGATCATGAACATAGGCATCACGTGTGTGTCAAGTAGACCGAAACGATTCTGCACCTACTACTATTACTACACACATCGACCGCTATCCAGATGCATCTAGAGTATTTAGTTTATAAAGAACGGAGTAAAGCCTTAAGCAAGATGACATGATGTAGAGGAATTAACTCAAGCAATATAATGAAAACCCAGCTTTTATCTTCGATGGCAACAATACAATACATGTCACTTCCCTTCTCATCACTAGGAAAGAGCACCACAAGATTGAACCCAAAGCTAAGCACTTCTCCCATTGCAAGAAAAACCAATCTAGTTGGCCAAACCAAATCGATAGTTCGAAGAGACTCGCAAAGATATCAAATCATGCATAAAATAATTCAGAGGAGATTCAAATAATATTCAGAGATAAGCTCATCATAAGTCCATAATTCATCGGATCTCGGCAAACACACTGCAAAAGAGTACTACATCGAAAAGATCTCCAGGAACATCGAGGAGAACTTTGTACTGAGAATCAAAGAGAGAGAAGAAGCCATCTAGCTACTAGCTATGGACTCGTAGGTCTATGGTAGACTACTCACATTTCGTCAAAGAGGCAATGGTGTTGATGTAGAAGCCCTCTATGATCGAATAGCCCTCCGGTAGGATGCCGGAAAAGGCCCCCGGATGGGATCTCATGGGTATAGAAGGTTGCGGTGGTGGAAAAAAGGTTTCATGGCTCCCTTGGAAGTTTTTGGAGTATAAGAGTATATATAGGAGGAAGATCTAGGTCAGGGGGTCACTGAGGGGCCCACAAGGTCGGGGGGCGCCCTACCCCCTGGGCACGCCCTCCACCCTTGTGGTCGCCTCGTGGTTCTTCTGACTTGCACTCCAAGTCTCCTGGGGTGTCTTGTGGTCCAAGAAATATCATCGCGGAAGTTTTATTCCGTTTGGACTCTGTTTGGTATTCCTTATCTGCGAAATTCTAAAACAAGGAAAAAAAACAGAAACTGGCACTGGGCTCTAGGTTAATAGGTTAGGGATACGTCTCCAACGTATCTATAATTTTTTATTTTTCCATGCTATTATATTATCAATCTTGGATGTTTTACAATCATTTATAGTCATTTTATATCACTTTTGGAACTAACCTATTGACATAGTGCCAAGTGCCAGTTGCTGTTTTTTTCCATGTTTTTTACATCACAGAAAATCTATATCAAACGGAGTCCAAAAGCCCCGAAACTTTACGGAGAATTTTTATGGGCCAGAAGGAACACAACGGGCCATGCTATCCCTGGGGTGCCCCGCGAGGGGCACAACTCACCAGGGCGCGCCAGGAGGCCCAGGCGCAGCCTGGTGGGTTGCGCCCACCTCGGGTGCCCCCCGGAGCGCCTCTTTGCTCTATAAATACCCCATTATTCCAGAAACCATAAGACATCGACGAAATATTCATGCAGCCGCCGCAGAGTCCATAACCACCAGATCCAATCTAGACACCATCTCGGATGGGGTTCACAGCCTCCATTGGTGCCTCTCCGATGATGCGTGAGTAGTTCTTTGTAGACCTCCGGGTCCGTAGTTAATAGCTAGATGGCTTTCTCTCTCTCACTGGATTCTCAATACAATGGTCTATTGGAGATCCATATGATGTAACTCTTTTTGCGGTGTGTTTGTTGGGATCTGATGAACTTTGAGTTTATGATCAGATCTATCTTTTTATATCCATGAAAGTTATTTGAGTTTCTCTGATCTCTTATATGCATGATTGCTTATAGGCTCATATTTCTTCTCTGATATTTGGGTTTTGTTTGGCCAGCTTGATCTATTTATCTTGCAATGGGAAGAGGTGCTTTGTAGTGGGTTCGATCTTACGGTGCTTGATCCCAGTGACAGAAAGGGAAACGACACGTATGTATCGTTGCTACCAAGGATAACTCGATGGGGTCTATCTCTACATAGATAGAGCTCGTCTACATCATGTCATCGTTCTTATTGCATTACTCTATTTCTCCATGAATTTAATACACTAGATGCATGTTGGATAGCGGTCAATGTGTGGAGTAGTAGTAGTAGATGCAGGCAGGAGTCGGTCTACTAATCTTGGACGTGATGCCTATATAATGATCATTGGCTGGATATCATCATAATTATTTGAAGTTCTATCAATTGCCCAACAGTAATTTGTTTACCCACTGTTTGTTATTTTTCTTGAGACAAGCCACTAGTGAAACCTACGGCCCCCGGGTCTTCTTTCTCATATATTTGCCTTTGCGATATACTTTTCTCTTGGATTTATTTTCAGATCTAATAAACCAAAATATAACAATACCTTGCTGGAATTTTTCTTTATTTATTTTATTTGGCATTCGATCTATCAATTTACTCCAAAATTATCTCACGTCCATTTGCCACTTCAGGCGCCGTACCCCGGAAGGGATTGACAACCCCCTTAACACGTCGAGTTGCGAGGATTTTTTATCTGAGTGCAGGGGTTGTTTACGTTGTGTTGCTTGGTTCTCCTACTGGTTCAATAACCTTGGTTTCATATCTGAGGGAAATACCTACCGCCGATGTGCTGCATCATACCTTCCTCTTTGGGGAAATATCGACGTAGCTTCAAGCGATATCAAAAGGAATTTCTGGCGCCATTGCCGAGGAGGATCTTCGACATATACCAGGTTCCTAATCACAAGTCTCATCTTCTCGCAATTTACATTATTTTCCATTTGCTCTCGTTTTCCTCTCCCCCACTTCACAAAATTTGCCGTTTTATTCGCCTCTCTTTTCCGTTCGCCGTTTTCTTGTCAGATCTATCCGTTGCTTGCAATCATGAGTGATTTCGGTATGGCACCAACAGATGATGGCCTAACTTCTAAGATAGGACGTACAGGCAATCTGGATGCTAAAACTTTTATCTTGGGGCAAGGGAACATTATGGGAAAAGAACGTATCCAAGAATTTTTCAATTGTGTGGGAAATTTGAGTCTTGATGATGCTCCTATACTTAAAACTACTAGATCTTATGCAGATGTTATTTCAACACTAGTTCTGAAACTTGAAAGTAAATTTATTCGTACCCATCCTACTTTGAAAAGATTGTTTTTTTAGCTTCCCGACATAAAGAATCCTAGGGCTAAAAAATTATCCACTCCCGTTCTTATGAATGAGTTTGACTACATAATAGGGGAAGCTAGGGAAATCATTGACTTTTATGGTATGAATCGTGAAACACATGTGAAGAAATGAAATTCTTTACAATAGCATCATCATATATTTTCCTTTGTGATCTATTTTTCTCTTGCATTTATTTTCAGATCTATTAAACCAAAATACAAAAATACCTTGCTGCGTTTTATTTCTATTTATTTTATTTGCGACCTATCTTTCAATCTACTACAAATTTATCTCACGTATGTTTGCCTATCTTGAGGCGTCGTACCCCGGAAGGGATTGACAACCCCTTTAACAGGTCGGGTTGCGAGGATTTGTTATCTGTGTGTAGGGGCTGTTTACGTTGTGTTGCTTCGTTATCCTACTGGTTTGATAACCTTGGTTTCATTTCTAAGGGAAATACCTACCGCCGATGTGCTGCATCATCCCTTCCTCTTTGGGGAAATACCAACATAGCTTCAAGCGACATCAAAAGGAATTTCTGCTGCCATTGCCGGGGAGGATCTCCAACATATACCAGGTTCCTAATCACAAATCTCATCTCCTCTCAATTTACATTATTTGCCATTTGCCTCTCATTTTCCTCTCCCCCACTTCACAAAATTCGCCGTTTTATTAGCCTTCTTTTTCGTTCGCCCTTATCTCGTCAGATCTCTTGTTTGTTATCTCTACTTGTGTTACCATGTGCCTTCTATTTTCTTGCATCTTTGCTTGCTAAAAATCTATTTATATGGATCCTCATCCACTTGATAATCTTTTTAAAAGATCCAATCACGATGAACCAATTTCTAGTGAGTTGAGTGCACTAGATTATCTTTATGAACTTTTGCTTGAGAATCGTGAATCTGAAATTGTGATGAAGAAATTTACGAAGTGATTCACGATTATCATGATAGCTCCTTGAATGAAAAGCATGATTGCAATAATTTTACTATAAATTCCATTAATGTCAATTGTGCTAATAATATGCAAAACCCCAAGCTTGGGGATGCTTGTTTTGTCATGTCCACTACTTATTGCAATGATCATGATTGGGGTGATAACGTTTCTTATGATCTTGAAAAATTATTTAAGCCTCATGATGAATATGTTTGCAATAATATTGAAAGTGGGTTTGTAAGAGCGTCAACTTTAGCTAAAAATAATCCCACATATTTGGAGAGTGTTAAATCTTATGAAATTTTTGATGAAAGTGGGTTTGGAGAGGTCATGACTTTATTTGATGATAATCCCACTATTTTGGAAGAGTGTCAACTTTGCATGCATGTGGATCATAAAGAGAAAATTTTATATGATAGTTATATTATTAAATTTGATTATGATCCTACATGCAATTATTACGAGAGAGGGAAATATGGTTGTAGAAATTTTCATGTTACTAAATTACCTCTCGTTATATTGAGATCGTCAATGTTTTATTCCTCTTCTTTGCATATGTTAGATGTTTCTTATCTTGATAGTTTGTTTGATACAAAATTCCTATGCATAGTAAGTATGTTAGACTTAAGATTGATTGTCACATGTTTCGTGATGCTCTCTTTGTGTTTCAATTATTATCTTTCGTGTGAGCATCGCTGAAATCTTATGCCTAGCTAAGGGTGTAAAACTGTAGCGCTTGTTGGGAGGCAACCCAATGAATAAAATTTATTTTTGCTTTTTGCTTTCTGTTCTTGAGTGTTAGCAAAATTATGCTACTGTTATGATTGTGTTTTTTGTGTTTTAATTAGTGTTTGTGCCAAGTAGAACCGATAGGATCTTCTTGGGTGATTGTTGTTTGATCTTGCCGAAAAATACAGAAACTTTGCGCCCACAAAAATAATTCTCATTTTTATAAGAAAGTGCTTTTTCCCTGATTCTTTTTGCAGAAGATTAATATACAAATTTCTCAGGTCGTCCTATTTTTTTCAGAATTTTTGGAGTTCCAGAAGTTTTCGTCTAAGTCAGATTGCTACAGACTGTCCTGTTTTGACAGATTCTGTTTTCTTTGTGTTGTGTACTTATTTTGATGGCTCTATGGATTTCCTTGATGAGTTTTTGCCATAGAAAAGTTGGAATACAGTATATATGATACAAGAATAAAATATGAATTGGTTTGATACAGTACTTATAGTAGTGGTTTGCTTTCTTACACTAACGGATCTCACGGAGGGTTTGTTGAGTTTTCTGTGATTGAAGTTTTGGGTTATCTTACGATGGATGAAGGAAGGATAGAAGAGCCTAAGCTTGGGGATTCCCTAACATCCCAAGCTATTATCCAAAAATGAGCAACCAACTAGCTTGGGGATGCCCCCGAGTGGCATCCCCTCTTTCTTCCAACGATCATCTGTATTTTACTGGAAACTGTATTTTTATTCGTCACATGATATTTGTTTTGCTTGGAGCGTCTTGTATGATATGAATCTTTGTTTGTTTTATTTTGTGTTTTAAGTCATCAATCCTTTCTGGACACACCTATTTGAGAGAGCCAAAATTATGTCATGACTTGTTAGAATTGCTCTCCATGCTTCACTTAAATTTTTATGAGCGATGGACTTGCTCTAGTGCTTCACTTATAACTTTTTGAGCACGGTGTGCTTAGTATTTTTTAAGAAATGCTCTCTTGCTTCACTTAGATTTATTTGAGAGTTAGTAAAAATTTCAAGAAATTCTCTCTTGCTTCACTTAAATTAATTTGAGAGAAAGAAAGAAAAATATTATGTTCATGATCTTCTCTTATATTTGTTGGAGCTTGTCAAAAGCAACACATGGAAATTAGTCCCAAAGTGATAGATATCCAAGAAGGATATAATAAAAACTTTCATGAAGATCATTGGACAAAATAAACTTGATTCTTAGTAATAGTTTTGGGATATGATGATGTGATATGTGAGTTATGTTGGTGAGTAATTATGCTTTAGTAAGAAATATTGGTGTTAAGGTTTGTGATTCCCTATGCAAGTACAAAAGTCACTAGTCATGCAATGAAGTTATATCCTACTTGTGGTGCATTATTCGGTGTTATTTATGCTTAATGCTTGCTTATGAGATTATCCGTTTCTTGGTTGGTCGCTTCTCAATCTTTTGATAGCCTTCATTTTGCACTAAGTATGATCTCTACTTGTGCACCCAAAAACCTTTAAACCAGTTTTGCCACATGAGTCCACTATATCTACCTATATGCATTCTCACATGTTTTAAGCAAATTTGCATGTGCCATCTCTAATTTTCAAAATAAACTTCTCTTTTGTGTGTTTGTTTCGCTCGCGGAGCGGTGAGGGGTGGCTAATATTTTCCATGCTAGATGTTTTATTCTCATGATGAGTGTTTATTCACTTGTCATTGCACAAGAGTAAGGCAAAGGTATTAGGGATGCCCAGTCCTGAAATGCAAAAAAATGAATTTACTTTATGTTATCAAATAATAAATTCCTTGTAAAGTGTTGGTATGGAGGGAAACCGTGGATACGGCTAGCCATGGAAAGTGAAAGTATGGTGGAAAAAGGAATAAACTTTATTTTTTGTTTGGGAACCGCCTATGATATATCTAACATGGAAAGTGTTGGGAACTCTAACTCGTTTCCGTTGGTGGGATGGATACACCTCCCAAAATGTTTTTATCTCTAAGTTTTTCGCTTTGAGCTCTAGCACCTCTACAAATCCCTACTTCCCTCTGCGAAGGGCCTTCCTTTTACTTTATGAAATTTTTATTTTTGAATTTGAGTCTCCATCTTCTCTTATAAAAGCACCAACTAGGAGCCAATATGATCGTACTTCAGTATTGGGTGTAGCTAATATTCGAGTGTGTTTCATGAATGGATCAATGGTTGAGCATGATGGGCTAGGGATAACTTATTTTAGCGCTGATATTTTGAAAGACATGGTTGCTTGTTGATATGCTTGAGTATCTAAATTATCATGTCAAAACTAGACTATTGCTTTGAAACACTAAAAGTCCAAATGTCCATGCTATAAATAAAATAAATATGATATGACATGTTAGGCAGCATTCCACATCAAAAATTCTATTTTTATCACTTACCTACTCAAGGACGAGTAGGAGTTAAGCCTGGGGATGCTGATACGTCTCCAACATATCTATAATTTTTATTTGTTCCATGTTGTTATATTATAAATCTTGGATGTTTTACAATCATTTATAGTCATTTTATAACAATTTTTGGTACTAACCTATTGACATAGTGTCAAGTGCCAGTTGCTGTTTTTTTTCATGTTTTTCAAATCGCAGAAAATTAATATCAGACGGAGTCCAAATGCCCCGAAACTTTACGGAGAATTTTTATGGGCCAGAAGGAACACAACGGGCCCTGGTTGCGCCTGGGGGTGCCCTGATGGGGGCACAACCCACCAGGGCGCGCCAGGAGGCCCAGGCGCGCCCTGGTGGGTTGGGCCCACCTCGGGTGCCCCCCGGACCGCCTCTTTGCTCTATAGATACCCCAATATTCCAGAAACCCTAGGCACATCGACGAAATATTCATCCAGCTGCCGCAGAGCCCAAAACCACCAGAACCAATCTAGACACCATCTCGGATGGGGTTCACCACCTCCATTGGTGCCTCTCCGATGATGCGCGACTAGTTCTTTGTAGACCTTCGGTTCCGTAGTTAGTAGCTAGATGGCTTTATCTCTCTCGCTGGATTCTCAATACAATGGTCTCTTTAAGATCCATATGATGTAACTCTTTTTTGCGGTGAGTTTGTTGGGATCTGATGAACTTTGAGTTTATGATCATTTATATCTTTTTATATCCATGAAAGTTATTTGAGTTTCTTTGATCTCTTATATGCATGATTACTTATAGCCTCGAATTTCTTCTCTGATATTTGGGTTTTGTTTGGCCAACTTGATCTATTTATCTTGCAATGGGAAGAGGTGCTTTGTAGTGGGTTCGATCTTACGGTGCTTGATCCCAGTGACAGAAAGGGAAACGACACGTATGTATCGTTGCTACTAAGGATAAAATGATGGGGTCTATTTCTACATAGATAGATCTTGTCTACATCATAACATTGTTCTTATTGCATTACTCCGTTTCTCCATGAACTTAATACACTAGATGCATGCTGGATAGCGGTCAATGTGTGGAGTAATAGTAGTAGATGCAGGCAGGAGTCGGTCTTCTAATCTTGGAGGGGATGCCTATATAATGATCATCGGTTATTTCTATTTATTTTATTTGTGATCTATATTTCAATCTACTACCAATTTATATCACGTCGGTTTTCCTATCTTGAGGCGTCGTACCCCGGAAGGGATTGACAACCCCTTTAACACGTCAGGTTGCGAGGATTTGTTATCTGTGTACAGGGGTTGTTTACGCTATGTTGCTTGGTTCTCCTACTGGTTCGATAACCTTGGTTTCATTTCTGAGGGGGAAATACCTACCGCCGCTGTGCTGCATCATCCCTTCCTCTTTGGGGAAATACCGACGTGGCTTCAAGCGACATCAAACACCAACCTTGCACCCAACGTGATAAAGGGGTTGTCAATCCCTTCACGGTTATTTGCAAGGTGAGATCTGATAGAGATCGATAAACGGTAAAGTAATGTTTTTGGTATTTTTGGTTTATGGAACGGAAAGTAAAAGATTGCAATGAAAGTAAATAGGAAACTAGAATTGTAGATTGGAAACTTATATGATGGAAAATAGCCCGGAGGCCGTAGGTTTCACTAGGGGCTTCTCTAAAGATAGAAAATATTATAGTGGGTGAACAAATTACTGCCGAGCAGTTGATAGAAAAGCGCAAAGTTATGACGATATCTAAGGCAACGATCATGAACATAGGCATCACGTGTGTGTCAAGTAGACCGAAACGATTCTGCACCTACTACTATTACTCCACACATCGACCGCTATCTAGCATGCATCTAGAGTATTAAGTTCATAAAGAACGGAGTTAGGTCTTAAGCAAGATGATATGATGTAGAGGAATTAACTCAAGCAATATGATGAAAACCCATCTTTTTATCCTCGATGGCAACAAAACAATACATGTCAGTTCCCGTTCTGTCACTAGGATCGAGCACCGCAAGATTGAACCTAAAGCTAAGCACTTCTCCCATTGCAAGAAAAACCAATCTAGTTGGCCAAACCAAATCGATAGTCCGAAGAGACTTGCAAAGATATCAAATCATGCATAAAATAATTCAGAGGAGATTCAAATAATATTCAGAGATAAGCTCATTATAAATACGTAATTCTTTGTATCTCGGCAAACACACCGCAAAACATTATTACATCGAATAGATCTTCAAGAACATCGAGGAGAACTTTGTATTGAGAATCAAAGAGAGAGAGTAAGCCATCTAGCTACTAGCTATGGAACCGTAGGTCTGTGGTAAACTACTCACATTTGATCAGAGAGGCAATGGTGTTGATGTAGAAGCCCTCCGTGATCGAATCCCCCTCCGGCAGGATGCCGAAAAAGGCCCCCAGACGGGATCTCACGGGTACAGAAGGTTGCGGTGCTGGAAAAGTAGTTTCGTGGTTCCCCTGGAAGTTTTTGGAGTATAAGAGTATATATAGGAGGAAGATCTAGGTCAGGGGGTCACCGAGGGGCCCACAAGGTCGGGGGGGAGGCGCCTACCCCCCTGGGCATGCCCTCCACCCTTGTGGCCGCCTCGTGGCTCTTCTGACTTGCACTCCAAGTCTCCTAGGTGTTTTCTGGTCCAAGAAAAATCATCGCGGAAGTTTTATTCCGTTTGGACTCCGTTTGGTATTCCTTTTCTCCGAAACACAAAAATAAGGAAAAAACAGAAACTGGCACTGGGCTCTAGGTTAATAGGTTAGTGATATGTCTCCAATGTATCTATAAATATTTTATTGTTCCATGCTGTTATATTATCAATCTTGGATGTTTTACAATCATTTATAGTCATTTTATATCATTTTTGGTACTAACCTATTGACATAGTGCCAAGTGCCAGTTGCTGTTTTTTCCATGTTTTTTACATCATAGAAAATCAATATCAAACGGAGTCCAAATGCCCCGAAACTTTACGGAGAATTTTTATGGGCCAGAAGGAACACAACGGGCCCTGGCAGTGCCTGGGGGCGCCCAGAGGGGGGCACAACCCAGCAGGGCGCGCCCTGGTGGGTTGTGCCCACCTCGGGTGCCCCCCGGACCGCTTGTTTGCTCTATAAATACCCCAATATTCCAGAAACCCTAAAGGCATCAACAAAATATTCATCCAGCCGCCGCAGAGTCCAGAACCACCAGATCCAATCTAGACACCATCTCGGATGGGGTTCACCACCTCCATTGGTTCCTCTCCGATGATGCGTGTGTAGTTCTTTGTAGACCTTCGGATCCGTAGTTAGTAGCTAGATGGCTTTCTCTATCTCACTGGATTCTCAATACAATGGTCTCTTGGAGATCCATATGATGTAACTCTTTTTGCGGTGTGTTTGTTGGGATCTGATGAACTTTGAGTTTATGATCAGATCTATCTTTTTATATCCATGAAAGTTATTTGAGTTTCTTTGATCTCTTATATGCATGATTTCTTATAGCCTCATATTTCTTCTCTGATATTTGGGTTTTGTTTGGCCAACTTGATCTATTTATCTTGCAATGGGAAGAGGTGCTTTGTAGTGGGTTTGATCTTACGGTGCTTGATCCCAGTGACAGAAAGGGAAACGACACGTATGTATCGTTGGTACTAAGGATAAAACGATGGGGTCTATCTCTACATAGATAGATGTTGTCTACATCATGTCATCCTTCTTATTGCATTAGTCCGTTTCTCCATGAACTTAATACACTAGATGCATGCTGGATAGCGGTCAATGTGTGGAGTAATAGTAGTAGATGCAGGCAGGAGTCGCTCTACTAATATTGGACGTGTTGCCTATATAATGATCATTGCCTGGATATTGTCATAATTATTTGACGTTCTATCAATTGCCCAACAGTAATTTGTTTACCCACCATTCGCTATTTTTCTCGAGAGAAGCCACTAGTGAAACCTACGGCCCCCGAGTCTTCTTTCTCATATATTTGCCTTTGCGATATACTTTTCTCTTACATTTATTTTAAGATCTATTAAACCAAAAACACAAAAATACCTTGTTGAATTTTATTTCTGTTTATATTATTTGTGATCTATCTTTCAATCTACTACAAATTTATCTCACGTTGGTTTGCCTATCTTGAGGCGTCGTACCCCGGAAGGAATTGACAACCCCTTTAACACGTCGCGTTGCGAGGATTTGTTATCTGTGTGCAGGGGTTGTTTACGCTGTGTTGCTTGGTTCTCCTATTGGTTCGATAACCTTGGTTTCATTTCTGAGGCAAATACCTACCGCCGTTGTGCTGCATCATCCCTTCCTCTTTGGGGAAATACCAACGTAGCTTGAAGCGACATCAAACACCAACCTTGCACCCAACGCGATAAAGGGGTTGTCAATCTCTTCACGGTTATTTGCAACGTGAGATCTAATAGATATGGATAAACGGTAAAGTAATTTTTTTGGTATTTTTGGTTTATGGAACGGAAAGTAAAAGATTGCAATGAAAGTAAATATGAAACTAGAATTGTAGATCGGAAACTTATATGATGGAAAATAGACCCGGAGGCCATAAGTTTCACTAGAGGCTTCTCTAAAGATAGAAAATATTACAGTGGGTGAACAAATTACTGCCGAGCAATTGATAGAAAAGCGCAAAGTTATAACGATATCTAAGGCAACGATCATGAACATAGGCATCACGTGTGTGTCAAGTAGACCGAAACGATTCTGCACCTACTACTATTACTACACACATCGACCGCTATCCAGCATGCATCTAGAGTATTTATTTTATAAAGAACGGAGTAAAGCCTTAAGCAAGATGACATGATGTAGAGGAATTAACTCAAGCAATATAATGAAAACCCAGCTTTTTATCCTCGATGGCAACAATACAATACATGTCACTTCCCCTTCTGTCACTAGGAAAGAGCACCACAAGATTGAACCCAAAGCTAAGCACTTCTCCCATTGCAAGAAAAACCAATCTAGTTGGCCAAACCAAATCGATAGTTCGAAGAGACTCGCAAAGATATCAAATCATGCATAAAATAATTCAGAGGAGATTCAAATAATATTCAGAGATAAGCTCATCATAAGTCCATAATTCATCGGATCTCGGCAAACACACCGCAAAAGAGTACTACATCGAAAAGATCTCCAAGAACATCGAGGAGAACTTTGTACTGAGAATCAAAGAGAGAGAAGAAGCCATCTAGCTACTAGATATGGACTCGTAGGTCTATGGTAGACTACTCACATTTCGTCAAAGAGGCAATGATGTTGATGTAGAAGCCCTCTGTGATCGAATAGCCCTCCGGCAGGATGCCGGAAAAGGCCCCCAGATGGGATCTCACGGGAAAAGAAGGTTGTGGTGGTGGAGAAAAGGTTTCATGGCTCCCATGGAAGTTTTTGGAGTATAAGAGTATATATAGGAGGAAGATCTAGGTCAGGGGTCACCGAGGGGCCCACAAGGTCGGGGGGCGCCCTCCACCCTTGTGGTCGCCTCGTGGCTCTTCTGACTTGTACTCGAAGTCTCCTGGGGTGTCTTCTGGTCCAAGAAATATCATCACGGAAGTTTTATTCCGTTTGGACTCTGTTTGGTATTCCTTATCTGCGAAATTCTAAAACAAGGAAAAAAACAGAAACTGGCACCGGGCTCTAGGTTAATAGGTTAGTGATACGTCTCCAACGTATCTATAATTTTTTATTGTTCCATGCTGTTATATTATCAATCTTGGATGTTTTACAATCATTTAAAGTCATTTTATATCATTTTTTGTACTAACCTATTGACATAGTGCCAAGTGCCAGTTGCTGTTTTTTCCATGTTTTTTACATCACAGAAAATCAATATCAAACGGAGTCCAAATGCCCCGAAACTTTACGGAGAATTTTTATGGGCCAGAAGGAACACAATGGGCCCTGGCTATCCCTGGGGGTGCCCCGCGAGGTGCACAACCCACCAGGGCGCGCCAGGAGGCCCAGGCGCGCCCTCGTGGGTTATGCCCACCTCGGGTGCCCCCCGGAGCGCCTCTTTGCTCTATAAATACCCCAATATTCCAGAAACCCTAAGGCATCAACGAAATATTCATGCAGCCGCCGCAGAGTCCATAACCACCAGATCCAATCTAGACACCATCTCGGATGGGGTTCACCACCTCCATTGGTGCCTCTCCGATGATGCGTGAGTAGTTCTTTGTAGACCTTCGGGTCCGTAGTTAGTAGCTAGATGGCTTTCTCTATCTCACTGGATTCTCAATACAATGGTCTCTTGGAGATCCATATGATGTAACTCTTTGTGCGGTGTGTTTGTTGGGATCTGATGAACTTTGAGTTTATGATTAGATCTATCTTTTTATATCCATGAAAGTTATTTGAGTTTCTTTGATCTCTTATATGCATGATTTCTTATAGCCTCATATTTCTTCTCTGGTATTTGGGTTTCGTTTGGCCAACTTGATCTATTTATCTTGCAATGGGAAGAGGTGCTTTGTACTGGGTTTGATCTTACGGTGCTTGATCCCAGTGACAGAAAGGGAAACAACACGTATGTATCGTTGCTACTAAGGATAAAACGATGGGTTCTATCTCTACATAGATAGATCTTGTCTACATCATGTCATCGTTCTTATGGCATTACTCCGTTTCTCCATGAACTTAATACACTAGATGCATGCTGGATAGCGGTCAATGTGTGGAGTAATAGTAGTAGATGCAGGCAGGAGTCGGTCTACTAATATTGGAAGTGTTGCCTATATAATGATCATTGCCTGGATATTGTCATAATTATTTGAAGTTCTATCAATTGCCCAACAGTAATTTGTTTACCCACCATTTGCTATTTTTCTCGAGAGAAGCCACTAGTGAAACCTACGGCCCCCGGGTCTTCTTTCTCATATATTTGCCTTTGTGGTATACTTTTCTCTTGCATTTATTTTAAAATCTATTAAACCAAAAAAAAAAATACCTTGTTGAATTTTATTTCTGTTTATATTATTTGTGATCTATCTATCAATCTACTACAAATTTATCTCATGTCAGTTTGCCTATCTTGAGGGGTCGTACCCCGGAAGGGAATGTCAACCCCTTTAACACATTGCGTTGCGAGGATTTGTTATCTGTGTGCACGTGTTGTTTACGCTGTGTTGCTTGGTTCTCCTACTGGTTCGATAACCTTGGTTTCATTTCTGAAGGAAATACCTACCGCCGTTGTGCTACATCATCCCTTCCTCTTTGGGGAAATACCAATGTAGCTTCAAGCGACATCAAACACCAACCTTCCACCCAACGCGATAAAGGGGTTGTCAATCCCTTCACGGTTATTTGCAACGTGAGATCTAATAGAGATGGATAAACGGTAAAGTAATGTTTTTGGTATTTTTGGTTTATGGAACGGAAAGTAAAAGATTGCAATGAAAGTAAATATGAAACTATAATTGTAGATCGGAAACTTATATGATGGAAAATAGACCCGAAGGCCATAGGTTTCACTAGAGGCTTCTCTAAAGATAGAAAATATTATAGTGGGTGAACAAATTACTGCCGAGCAATTGATAGAAAAGCGCAAAGTTATGACGATATCTAAGGAAACGATCATGAACAGAGGCATCACGTGTGTGTCAAGTAGACCGAAACGATTCTGCACCTACTACTATTACTACACACATCGACCGCTATCCAGCATGCATCTAGAGTATTTAGTTCATAAAGAACGGAGTAAAGCCTTAAGCAAGATGACATGATGTAGAGGAATTAACTCAAGCAATATAATGAAGACCCATCTTTTTATCCTCGATGGCAACAATACAATACATTTCAGTTCCCCTTCTGTCACTAGGAAAGAACACCGCAAGATTGAACCCAAAGCTAAGCACTTCTCCCATTGCAAGAAAAACCAATCTAGTTGGCCAAACCAAATCGATAGTTCGAAGAGACTCACAAAGATATCTAATCATGCAAAAAATAATTCAGAGGAGATTCAAATAATATTCAGATATAAGCTCATCATAAGTCCATAATTCATCGGATCTCGGCAAACACACCGCAAAAGAGTACTGCATCGAAAAGATCTCCAGGAACATCGAGGAGAACTTTGTACTAAGAATCAAAGAGAGAGAAGAAGCCATCTAGCTACTAGCTATGGACTCGTAGGTCTATGGTAGACTACTCACATTTCGTCAAAGAGGCAATGGTGTTGATGTAGAAGCCCTCTGTGATCGAATAGCCCTCCGGCAGGATGCCGGAAAAGGCCCCCAGATGGGATCTCATGGGTATAGAAGGTTGCGGTGGTGGAAAAAAGGTTTCATGGCTCCCTTGGAAGTTTTTGGAGTATAAGAGTATATATAGGAGGAAGATCTAGGTCAGGGGGTCACTGAGGGGCCCACAAGGTCGGGGGGCGCCCTACCCCCTGGGCACGCCCTCCACCCTTGTGGTCGCCTCGTGGTTCTTCTGACTTGCACTCCAAGTCTCCTGGGGTGTCTTCTGGTCCAAGAAATATCATCGCGGAAGTTATATTCCATATGGACTCTGTTTGGTATTCCTTATCTGCGAAATTCTAAAACAAGGAAAAAAACAGAAACTGGCACTGGGCTCTAGGTTAATAGGTTAGTGATACGTCTCCAACGTATCTATAATTTTTTATTTTTCCATGCTATTATATTATCAATCTTGGATGTTTTACAATCGTTTATAGTCATTTTATCTCACTTTTGGTACTAACCTATTGACATAGTGCCAAGTGCCAGTTGCTGTTTTTTTCCATGTTTTTTACATCACAGAAAATCAATATCAAACGGAGTCCAAAAGCCCCGAAACTTCACGGAGAATTTTTATGGGCGAGAAGGAACACAACGGGCCATGGCTATCCTCGGGTGCCCATGAGGGCACAACTCACCGTATGCGCCAGAGGCCAGTGCGGCTGGTGGGTTGCGCCCACCTCGGGTGCCCCCCGGAGCGCCTCTTTGCTCTATAAATACCCCAATATTCCAGAAACCCTAAGACATCGACGAAATATTCATGCAGCCGCCGCAGAGTCCATAACGACCAGATCCAATCTAGACACCATCTCGGATGGGGTTCACCACCTCCATTGGTGCCTCTCCGATGATGCGTGAGTAGTTCTTTGTAGACCTTCGGGTCCGTAGTTAGTAGCTAGATGGCTTTCTCTATCTCACTGGATTCTCAATACAATGGTCTCTTGGAGATCCATATGATGTAACTCTTTTTGAGGTGTGTTTGTTAGGATCTGATGAACTTTGAGTTTATGATCAGATCTATCTTTTTATATCCATGAAAGTTATTTGAGTTTCTTTGATCTCTTATATGCATGATTTCTTATAGCCTCATATTTCTTCTCGGATATTTGGGTTTTGTTTGGCCAACTTGATCTATTTATCTTGCAATGGGAAGAGGTGCTTTGTAGTGGGTTTGATCTTACGGTGCTTGATCCCAGTGACAGAAAGGGAAACGACACGTATGTATCGTTGCTACTAAGGATAAAATGATGGGGTCTATCTCTACATAGATAGATCTTGTCTACATCATGTCATCGTTCTTATGGCATTACTCCGTTTCTCCATGAACTTAATACACTAGATGCATGCTGGATAGCGGTCAATGTGTGGAGTAATAGTAGTAGATGCAGGCAGGAGTCGGTCTACTAATATTGGACGTGTTGCCTATATAATGATCTTTGCCTGGATATTGTCATAATTATTTGAATTTCTATCAATTGCCCAACAGTAATGTGTTTACCCACCATTTGCTATTTTTCTCGAGAGAATCCACTAGTGAAACCTACGGCCCCCGGGTCTTCTTTCTCATATATTTGCCTTTGTGGTATACTTTTCTCTTGCATTTATTTTAAGATCTAGTAAACCAAAAACACAAAAATACCTTGTAGAATTTTATTTCTATTTATATTATTTGTGATCTATCTTTCAATCTACTACAAATTTATCTCACGTCGGTTTGCCTATCTTGAGGCGTCGTACCCCAGAAGGGAATGACAACCCCTTTAACACGTCGTGTTGCGAGGATTTGTTATCTGTGTGCAGGGGTTGTTTACGCTGTGTTGCTTGGTTCTCCTACTGGTTCGATAACCTTGGTTTCATTTCTGAGGGAAATACCTACCGCCGTTGTGCTGCATCATCCCTTCCACTTTGGGGAAATACCAACGTAGCTTCAAGCGACATCAAACACCAACATTGCACCCAAGGCGATAAAGGGGTTGTCAATCCCTTCACGGTTATTTGCAACGTGAGATCTAATAGAGATGGATAAACGGTATAGTAATGTTTTCGGTATTTTTGGTTTATGGAACGGAAAGTAAATATGAAACTAGAATTGTAGATCGGAAACTTATATGATGGAAAATAGACCCGGAGGCCATAGGTTTCACTAGAGGCTTCTCTAAAGATAGAAAATATTACAGTGGGTGAAAAAATTACTGCTGAGCAATTGATAGAAAAGCGCAAAGTTATGACGATATCTAAGGCAACATTCATGAACATAGGCATCACGTGTGTGTCAAGTAGACCGAAACGATTCTGCACCTACTACTATTACTACACACATCGACCGCTATCCAGCATGCATCTAGAGTATTTAGTTCATAAAGAATGGAGTAAAGTCTTAAGCAAGATGATATGACGTCGAGGAATTAGCTCAAGCAATATAATGAAAGCCCATCTTTTTATCCTCGATGGCAACAATACAATACATGTCAGTTCCCCTTCTGTCACTTGGAAAGAGCACCGCAAGATTGAACCCAAAGCTAAGCACTTCTCCCATTGCAAGAAAAACCAATGTAGTTGGCCAAACCAGATCGATAGTTTGAAGAGACTCGCAAAGATATCAAATCATGCATACAATAATTCAGAGGACATTCAAATAATATTCAGAGATAAGCTCATCATAAGTCCGTAATTCATCGGATCTCGGCAAGCACACCGCAAAAGATTACTACATCGAAAAGATCTCCAAGAACATCGAGGACAAATTTGTACTGAGAATCAAAGAGAGATAATAAGCCATCTAGCTACTAGCTATGGACTCGTAGGTCTGTGGTAGACTACTCACATTTCGTCAAAGAGGCAATGGTGTTGATGTAGAAGCCCTCTGTGATCGAATAGCCCTCCGGCAGGATGCCGGAAAAGGCCCCCAGATGGGATCTCACGGGTACAGAAGGTTGCGGTGGTGGAAAAGAGGTTTCATGGCTCCCCTGGAAGTTTTTGGAGTATAAGAGTATATATAGGAGGAAGATCTAGGTCAGGGGGTCACTGAGGGGCCCACAAGGTCGGGGGGCGCCCTACCCCCTGGGCACGCCCTTCACCCTTGTGGTCACCTCGTGGCTCTTCTGACTTGCACTCCAAGTCTCCTGGGGTGTCTTCTGGTCCAAGAAATATCATCGCGGAAGTTTTATTCCGTTTGGACTCTGTTTGTTATTCCTTATCTGCGAAATTCTAAAACAAGGAAAAAAACAGAAACTGGCACCGGGCTCTAGGTTAATAGGTTAGTGATACGTCTCCAACGTATCTATAATTTTTTATTGTTCCATGCTATTATATTATCAATCTTGGATGTTTTACAATAATTTATAGTCATTTTATATCATTTTTGGTACTAACCTATTGACATAGTGCCAAGTGCCAGTTGTTGTTTTTTCCATGTTTTTTACATCACAGAAAATCAATATCAAACGGAGTCCAAATGCCCCGAAACTTTACGGAGAATTTATATGGGCCAGAAGGAACACAACGGGCCTCGGCTATCCTCGGGGTGCCCATGGGGCACAACCCACCGTAGCGCGCCAGAGGCCCAGCGCCAAGATCGGTGGGTTGCGCCCACCTTGGGTGCCCCCACGGAGCGCCTCTTTGCTCTATAAATACCCCAATATTCCAGAAACCCTAAAGGCATCGATGAAATATTCATGCAGCCGCCGCAGAGTCCAGAACCACCAGATCCAATCAAGACACCGTCTCGGATGGGGTTCACCACCTCCATTGGTGCCTCTCCGATGATGCGTGAGTAGTTCTTTGTAGACCTCTGGGTCCGTAGTTAGTAGCTAGATGGCTTTGTCTCTCTCACTGGATTCTCAATACAATGGTCTCTTGGAGATCCATATGATGTGACTCTTTTTGCGGTGTGTTTGTTGGGATCTGATGAACTTTGAGTTTATGATCAGATCTATCTTTTTATATCCATGAAAGTTATTTGAGTTTCTTTGATCTCTTATATGCATGATTGCTTATAGCCTCATATTTCTTCTCCGATATTTGGGTTTTGTTTGGCCAACTTGATCTATTTATCTTGCAATGGGAAGAGGTGCTTTCTAGTGGGTTCGATCTTACGGTGCTTGATCCGAGTGACAGAAAGGGAAACGACAAGTATGTATCATTGCTACTAAGGATAAAATGTTGGGGTCTATCTCTACATAGATAGATCTCGTCTACATCATGTCATCGTTCTTATTGCATTACTCTGTTTCTCCATGAACTTAACACACTAGATGCATGCTGGATAGCGGTCAATGTGTGGAGTAATAGTAGTAGATGCAGGCAGGAGTCGGTCTACTAATCTTGGACGTGATGCCTATATAATGATCATTGCCTGGATATCGTCATAATTATTTGAAGTTCTATCAATCGCCCAACAGTAATTTGTTTACCCACCGTTTGTTATTTTTCTCGAGAGAAGCCACTAGTGAAACCTACGGCCCCCGCGCGCGCTCCCCCACCCTCATAGGCCCCTCGCAGCTCCACCGACCTACTTCTTCCTCCTATATATATCCATATACCCCAAAAACATCTAGGAGCACCACCAAACCCTATTTCCACCGCCGCAACCTTCTGTACCCATGAGATCCCATCGTGGGGCCTTTTCCGGTGCTCCATCAGAGGGGGAATCGATCACGGAGGGCTTCTACATCAACACCATAGCCTCTCCGATGATGTGTGAGTAGTTTACTACAGACCTTCGGGTCCATAGTTATTAGCTAGATGGCTTCTTCTTCTCTCTTTCGATCTCATACAAAGTTCTCCTCGATCTTCTTGGAGATCTATTCGATGTAATTCTTTTTGCGGTGTGTTTGTCGAGATCCGATGAATTGTGGGTTTATGATCAAGATTATCTATGAACAATATTTGAATCTCCTCTGAATTCTTTTATGTATGATTTGTTATCTTTGTAAGTCTGTTCGAATTGTCAGTTTGGTTTGGCCTACTAGATTGATCTTTCTTGCAATGGGAGAAGTGCTTAGCTTTGGGTTCAATCTTGCGGTGTCCTTTCCCAGTGACAGCAGGGGCAGCAAGGCACGCATTGTATTGTTGCCATCGAGGATAAAAAGATGGGGTTTATATCATATTGCTTGAGTTTATCCATCTACATCATATCATCTTGCCTAATGCGTTACTCTATTCTTATGAACTTAATACTCTAAATGCATGCTGGATAGCGGTCGATGTGTGGAGTAATAGTAGTAGATACAGAATCATTTCGGTCTACTTGTCGCGGACGTGATACCTATATGCATGATCATGCCTGGATATTCTCATAACTATGCACTTTTCTATCAATTGCTCGACACTAATTTTTTCACCCACCGTAATCTTATGCTATCTTGAGAGAAGCCACTAGTGAAACCTATGGCCCCCGGGTCTATTTTCCATCATATAAGTTTCCAATCTATTTTACTTTGCAATCTATATCATAAAAAATACCAAAAATATTTATCTTATTATCTCTATCAGATCTCACTTTTGCAAGTGGCCATGAAGGGATTGACAACCCCTTTATCGCGTTGGTTCCAAGGTTCTTATTTGCTTGTGTAGGTACGAGGCGACTTGCGTGTAGTCTCCTACTGGATTGATACCTTGGTTGTCAAAAACTGAGGGAAATACTTATGCTACTTTGCTGCATCACCCTTTCCTCTTCAAGGGAAAACCAACGCAGTGCTCAAGAAGTAGCAAGTAGGATTTCTTGCGTCGTTGCCGGGGAGATCAACGCCAAGTCAAGTCAAGTCAAGACATACCAAGTACCCATCACAAACTCTTATCCCTCGCATTACATTATTTGCCATTTGCCTCTCGTTTTCCTCTCCCCCACTTCACCTTTGCCGTTTTATTCGCCCTTTTTCGTTCGTCTCTTTTTGCTTGCTTCTTGTGTGCTTGCGTGTTGGATTGTTTGTCACGATGGCTCAAGACAATACTAAATTGTGTGACTTTTCCAATACCATCAACAACGATTTTCTTAGCACTCCGATTGCTCCTATTACCGATGCTGAATCTTGTGAAATTAATGCTGCTTTGTTGAATCTTGTCATGAAAGATCAATTTTCTGGCCTTCCTAGTGAAGATGCCGCTACCCATCTAAACAACTTTGCTGATTTGTGTGATATGCAAAAGAAGAAAGACGTGGATAATGATATTGTTAAATTGAAGCTATTTCCGTTTTCGCTTAGAGATCGTGCTAAAACTTGGTTTTCGTCTCTGCCTAAAAATAGTATTGATTCATGGAATAAGTGCAAAGATGATTTTATCTCTAAGTATTTTCCTCCTGCTAAGATCATCTCTCTTAGAAACGATATTATGAATTTTAAGCAACTTGATCACGAGCATGTTGCACAAGCTTGGGAGAGGATGAAATTAATGATACATAATTGCCCTACACATGGTTTGAATCTATGGATGATTATACAAAAAATTTATGCCGGATTGAATTTTACTTCTAGAAATCTTTTAGATTCGGCCACGGGAGGCACTTGTATGGAAATCACTTTAGGATAAGCTACTAAACTCCTAGATAATATTATGGTTAATTATTCTCAATGGCACACCGAAAGATCTACTAGTAAAAAGGTTCATGCGATAGAAGAGCTTAATGTTTTGAGTGGAAATATGGATGAACTTATGAAATTGTTTGCTAATAAGAGTGTTTCTTCTGATCCTAATGATATGCCTTTGTCTACTTTGATTGAGAATAATAATGAATCTATGGATGTGAATTTTGTTGGTAGGAACAATTTTGGTAACAATGCTTATAGAGGAAACTTTAATCCTAGGCCCTATCCTAGTAATTCCTCTAATAATTATGGTAATTCCTACAACAACTCTTATGGAAATTTTAATAAGATGCCCTCTGATTTTGAGACTAGTGTTAAAGAATTTATGATTTCTCAAAAGAATTTTAATGATTTGCTTGAAGAAAAATTGCCTAGGATTGATGAGTTGGCTAGGAACGTGGATAGAATTTCTCTTGATGTTGATTCTTTGAAACTTAGATCTATTCCACCTAAGCATGATATCAATGAGTCTCTCAAATCTATGAGAATTTCTATTGATGAGTGCAAGGAAAGAACCGCTAGGATGCGTGCTAAAAAGATTGCTTTATGAAAGCGTGTTCTTCTAGTTTTCATGATAATAGGGATGAAGATCTAAAAGTGATTGATGTGTCTCCTATTAAATATTTGTTTTGCAATATGAATCTTGATAATGATGGGACTGGAGATGAGTCAACTTTAGTTAAAAGGCGTCCCAATGATTCGGATTTTTTAGATCTTGATGCAAAATTTGGTAAAAGTGGGATTGAAGAGGTCAAAACTTTACATAGCAATGAACCCACTATTTTGGATTTGAAGGAATTTAATTATGATAATTGTTCTTTAATAGATTGTATTTCCTTGTTGCAATCCGTGTTAAATTCTCCTCATGCTTATAGTCAAAATAAAGCTTTTACTAAACATATCGTTGATGCTTTAATGCAATCTTATGAAGAAAAGCTTGAATTAGAAGTTTCTATCCCTAGAAAACTTTATGATGAGTGGGAACCTACTATTAAAATTAATATTAAAGATCATGAATGCTATGCTTTATGTGATTTGGGTGCTAGTGTTTCCACGATTCCAAAAACTTTGTGTGATGTATTAGGTTTCCGTGAATTTGATGATTGTCATTTAAATTTGCATCTTGCGGATTCCACCATTAAGAAACCTATGGGAAGAATTAATGATATTCTTATTGTTGCCAATAGGGATTATGTGCCCGTAGATTTCATTGTTCTTGAAATAGATTGCAATCCTACATGTCCTATTATTCTTGGTAGACCTTTCCTTAGAACGATTGGTGCGATTATTGATATGAAAGAAGGAAATATTAGATTCCAATTTCCGTTAAGGAAAGGCATGGAACACTTTCCTAGAAAGAAAATTAAATTACCTTATGAATCTATTATGATAGCCACTTACGGATTGCATACCAAAGATGATAATACCTAAATCTATTCTTGCCTTTATGCCTAGCTAGGGGCGTTAAACGGTAGCGCTTGTTGGGAGGCAACCAAATTTTATTTTTGTTTCTTGCTTTTTGGTTCTATTTAGTAATAAATAGTCCATCTTGCCTCTGTTTAGATGTTTTTTCATGTTCTAATTAGTGTTTGTGCCAAGTAGAACCAATAGGATCTTCTTGGGTGATAGTTGTTTGATCTTGCTGAAAAAGACAGAAATTGTGCGCTCACGAAAATAATTGTTAAAATTCACCAGAACATGATAAAATACCAATTCGTTTTGCAGTAGATCAATATACAAATTGTCCAGGTTTTCCTAGTTTTTTAGAATTTTTGGAGTTCCAGAAGTATTCGAACAAATCTGATTGCTATAGACTATTCTGTTTTTGACAGATTCTGTTTTTCGTGTGTGGTTTGCTTATTTTGATGAATCTATGGCTAGTATCGGAGGGTGTAAACCATAGAGAAGTTGAAATACAGTAGGTTTAACACCAATTTAAATAAATAACGAGTTCATTATAGTACCTTATGGTGGTGATTTGTTTTCTTATGCTAATGGAGCTCATGAGATTTTCTGTTGAGTTTTGTGTTGTGAAGTTTTCAAGTTTTGGGTAAAGATTTGATGGATTATGGAATAAGGAGTGGCAAGAGACTAAGCTTGGGGATGCCCCAGTCACCCCAAGGTAAAATTCAAGGAAAACCAAAATCCTAAACTTGGGGATGCCCCAGAAGGCATCCCCTCTTTCGTCTTCGTCTATCAGTAACTTTACTTGAGGCTATATTTTTATTCACCACATCATATGTGTTTTGCTTGGAGCGTCTTGTATGATTTGAGTCTTTCCTTTTTAGTTTACCACAATCATCCTTGTTGTACACACCCTTTGGGAGCGACACACATGAATTGGAATTTATTAGAATACTCTATGTGCTTCACTTATATCTTTTGAGCTAGATAATTTTGATCTAGTGCTTCACTTATATCTTTAGAGAACGGTGGTAGTTTTTATTTTATAGAAATTATTGATCTCTCGTGCTTCACTTATATTATTTTGAGAGTCTTTTAGAATGGTAGTTTGCTTTGGCTATAAAATTAGTCCTAATATGATTAACATCCAAGATGGGTATAATAAAAACTATCATATAAAGTGCATTGAATACTATGAGAAGTTTGATACTTGATAATTGTTTTGAGATATGAATATGGTGATATTAGAGTCATGCTAGTAAAGTAGTTTTGAATTTGAGAAATACTTGTTCTAAAGTTTGTGATTCCCGTAGCATGCACGTATGGTGAACCGTTATGTGATGAAGTCGGAGCATGATTTATTTATTGATTGTCTTCCTTATGAGTGGCGGTCGGGGACGAGCGATGGTCTTTTCCTACCAATCTATCCCCCTAGGAGCATGCGCATAGTACTTCGTTTCGATAACTAATAGATTTTTGCAATAAGTATGGGAGTTCTTTATGACTAACGTTGAGTCCATGGATTATACGCACTCTCACCTTTCCACCATTGCTAGCCTCTCTAATACCGGCGCACCTTTCGCCGGTATCATACACCCACCATATACCTTCCTCAAAACAACCACCATACCTACCTCTTATGGCATTTCCTGTAACATCCCGAAATTCTAAATTTTGGAATGTTATAATAAATAGATAGATTTGGTTGTTTGTTTGATTGTTGTGTGATTGATTGACTGAAAATGAGTGAATTCAAAACACTTTTTGAAAGTTAAATGAGAGGGAATAAAAGGACTTTCCCAAACTTTCATTTTTGCTTTTATGATCTCCAAGAATTCAAATTCTTTTCACCACAAAACCCTGGAGGGAAGATGACATGACTTCTTCCATTTATTTAAATGACAAGGGGTGTTGAAAATATTTGAATTTCATTTGAGAATATTTCCAATTCTGAAACTTTAGGCAACTCAATGATTTTCACGAGCGAAGATAAAATGACTTCTTCAAATTATATGAAATATGAGTCGGGAGTTTCAAAGGATTAAATTCAAAGTTCTTTTGAATTTATTTTCAATTTGGAGTTATTGGAGTTTTATTCAAATTATTTTTCTCCAAAAATAAAATATACAGAAAATAGGGTAACATGATTCCCTACATCAGAAAATTGGAGAGAAATAAATTTGAAGTCATTTTGGTATTTTTAAAATGATTTTTTTGGATTTTATTAGAGCAGTAGTACTCTTTGCTTTATTTGATTTTGTGTGGATTTTATTTGGCATTATAAAAATGTTCATGTTGTAGAAAATCTTTTTCTGAAATTTTTATATATTATATGCCTATAGTATATTTTTTTTATTTTGGTGGTTTATTCTATTTTGTTTTCTGGAAATGTTTTCTTTAAAAAAAAGTTTCTCCGCCGACTGGGCCAGCCCCAGCCGAAGCCAGGCCAAGGCCCAGCTCCACGTCGCCTGCTCCACGAGTCGCCGCCGCCGCTGTGTCCCTCCCGGACTCCGCCTCCGCGCCACCTCTCCTGCCCCTTCCCCACGCCACCTCCCCGCCTATATAAGCCGAGGCCCCGGGCCCCGTCCCTCCTCTCCTCGCCGCGCCGCTGCAGATCGACGCCACCCTCCGCATCTAGATTCGCCGCCGCCATCGGTTGCCGTCTGCCAGCCGCTTCGCCAGCGCCACCGCGCCCGCTCCCCTCGCCGCCCTCGCCCCTCGTCAAGGGCCCGGCTCGCGGAGTTCGCCGTCGCCACTGCCATGCCTCGCGGAGTTCGCCGCCACGAGCCGCCGTTGGTTTACTCCCCGAACCGTTAAAAAAACGATAGAACCGCCCGGTTTTCGTTGTTTAGTCGGTTTTATATTATTAGGACGGTTTTATTATTTTAGTTAGGTTAGTTAGTGGACGTTCGCTAGTTATGATCTGTAGCAAACGGTTTTTCATCGAATATGCTTCTGTAGCGAGCGTTCGCTCGATAGGTTTTTTCTTTTTCTTTTTAATTTCTGCCAGGGACCCTTTTGTGGTTAAAAGTTTTACAGATTAGTCCATGTACTTCAAACGACCACATCTTTGTACTCGTTAGTCCAAATTCAACGAAACCAACGCTCACGTCTTCGTTATGATCCCCTCTATCCAGTAATCCAACTCAAACATGTTTTTGAAAGTTTAAAATTTGAATTAGATCAGATTTGAATTTGAACTTCGTTTGATCATAACTTGAGTTTCGTAACTCCGATTTAGTTGATTCTTTTTGCAAATTATAGCTCTTGACATAAAATTTCTGATAAGGCCAAATTCACATAATTTTGGTACTGTTAGAAATTGTTTTATGTTGCAAGAGTTATTTTCTTGGTTTTGATGTTTTCTGAATCGTTTTCTTCGTTCTTTCAGATCTTTTGAGTGATTGCTTATGTGTGGTTACTATTGCTTGATTACGATAGATTGACCGGAGTCTGACGAGTAGAACTATTAAGAGTTTTGAGTGCGAATCATCTTCATCAACTTTGCAGGCAAGTAACACTTTGATCATACCTCTTCTCATACCCAGTTTTTATGCATTAGATCTATCCTCAAACATTGTATGAATAGGATCAAATTAAATTTCGGGTTTTGGGAAGTAGATTGAGGTAGTACCTATTACCTGTTTTATTATCAAACCCTTGGGAGTTACTTCTATGTTTGCTTATTATGCCATGCTATGCTAGTAGACGTGGATTGGGTGAGTGAATTCCATGACAGATGTGAGATTGTTAAATTAACGTTTTATTTAAGGTGGCAACTTAAACACACATCTGGGTGGATTGAGGCACCTGGTTTCCATCACGACTTGCATGTATTTCTTCGGACCGCCACCCAGGCTCAAAGGGATCATGAGATTATTCTAACTAGAAACTTCTGTGTGCAGCCACAAGCCATTATGGGCTCTGGCATAGTTGATTAAGTTGTGCGAACTCTTACGGGTAGACTAGCAGATGTAGGGGAAAGTAGGTGTACCGGTCTACCCACATGTAAGGTGCTAGTGCTTCCGAAAGACTATGTCTCGGTCATCCGTTTCTCAAACATCATGTAGTGCGAGAAATCCAACGGAGGCGATCGAGTCTTGTGGGGAAAAGTGTGCAAACCTCTGCAGAGTGTATAAACTAATCATGGTTAGCCGTGTCCTCGGTTATGGACATCTTGAGTATCTAGTTCTTGGATTATCCTGTTGATCTCATCACGTTACTTAGTATAATTTGTTTGGGTTTAATGAGTACTTTTAATTGGGATTGAGGATGCTGTCAACCATTCTCAATGTTTAACAACCACCATGATAGTTAAATAAATTTATTCCTTTGTAGTAGGGAAAAATTGGCTTTTCGGAAAAATTATAACCATAGAGCTTTCCACCAGCCATATATGCATGTAGTATAGGCTTATTCTTTCATTACTCTCTATGTGTTACATTGCCAGCATATTCCATGTGCTGACCCGTTTTCGGGCTGCAACTTTTCATGTTGCAGACTTTTCAGACGATGAGTAAGTGATACGTTAGGGTTACGATTTCTACACTCAACTTTGCCGTTGGGTTGATGGGAATCCACAACCTTGTTACTTCCGCTATTTGGATTGAGGTGATAGTATTTACGTTACTTTATACATGTGATTTACCTCTGTTATAAATCCTCGAGTCTTGTGTGTGTCGAAGATACCGATCCGAGGATGACACTTAAGCACAGAGACTTGATCCATTCGGGTCGGGTCGCTACAAGATGGCATCAGAGCACATGTTGACTGTAGGACGTGACCCTAGAAACTGGCAAGCCCATAGGAAGGATTTTTCTCTACAACTTCATTTTCAAAAAGATCTTTTATCTCTCTTCTCTTCTGAGCTTATTTCAAATATTCCCTTCTAGTGAGACAATGTCCCTTTCCCCTTTTGACCGCATGAAGATTCGGCTGATGAGACCACTCCAAGGAGATAAGATATCGGACAACTAAGACCATTTGGAATGAAGAGGATTTTACCGTGTAAATGGAAACTACAACTATTGAAGACTCCAAAGACTAGGAGATTTTGAAGGCTCTGAAGAATTCCCAGATTTGTATGACCTAGGAAGGCACCCCTTATGGAACTTGACAGACTATGGAAGTTGTCAATACCCGAGATCAAGGTGTATCGGAGAAAGACCTGAACATGGAGCATAGAACTCAAAGTTTTGTCAAGAAACCCTAAAGCAGGAGATATCAACTATGGAGAGATAGCTCATGGAAATGACAAGAGCAGAAAGACGGCTATCCATGATGTTATTGTCCATTTATGCTATTGTCACCGTGCTGAGTTAAGCATGCATATGCATGGAAGGATTGGATGGTAGAAGGCTGATGGAGCACCTATCAGCAAGATGAAGTTTAACCTTAGCCGGTGTATCACCAGGATCTGGAGTATTACATCAAGGATTTTAAGATGGACCTACAAGAAGCAGTATTTGATAAGGAAGCGTTTCGTGAAGAACTCAGGACCCAGAAGCTGAAAATAGCCAAGCTAGAGGAGCAAAACCTTGATACATCAAAGATTCGTCAGGAACTGAAGGACAGTAGGATCATGGTTCATGCCAAGGATGTTGAAACCCAGAAGTTTGGAATGCAACCCCAGAAATATTAAAGGATGTCATGAGAGATTTCACGTCAACAAAGATGATCTGGCAAAAAGGACAAGCATGACCGGAAGAAGCCATTGGAGGCATGAACAAGACTTGAAGAGTTTGATGACGTTGAGATCTATAGACCATTAGAAGACCCAACCCCTGTTATACTTCCGTTAGATGCGACGATCGTGAGTTGTCATTTGTTTGTTGTTTTTCCGACAGCCACAATAAAACCGGTCTTTTCGAACCTTTTGTTTGCATGGTGTGTATCCCTCTCTACCTCTCTTATCCCACCCCAAACCCATGGACCCAATAGAGGATGAATGGAGATGAGCTTGTATTTTCTGGACCGATGAGTCAATTGGAGACAGACCGATGGATTTAGAACTTGGAAGATCATATGGAGAATAACCCTATAGCCGGAAAGGATATGCCCCAACATGCTCTTCAGTGCTTTGAAAGAGGTGCTGCTACCTGGTGGAGGATGTAACAAACCATCAATGGATGGCAAGGAGTAACCGTTTGGGAAGAATTTAAGTTGACTCTGCTAAAGTCTCGGCTTGTGTCCCAGAAGTTGAAGCCTTATGGAAATGATATGGAGAAAGTGCATGCAAGCTTTGTGGAGAAATAGGACACAACCATAAAGAAAATAAGGACGAATACCCTCATAATCGGAGGATTATCAAAGGAGTTAGCTGAGGATCTCAGGGAACTTCGGTTGGAGATTGTTCCCAAAGGTTTTGTTGCAGCAATGGAAGTTCAGTCTACATTGTTGGGAAAAATCCGTGAATCTCAGAAGGAGGACAAAGAGGTTGCTGAGGTAAAAGAGAGGATGAGCAAAGGAAAGGCCGAAGGTTTTCATAAGGATGAGCACGACACCTTATGGTACGAGGATCGTGTATATGTGCCTAATAATGCAGAGATTAGGAAGTTAATACTTCAGGAGGCTCATGACTCACCATACTCGATTCGCCCTGGAAACACCAAGATGTATTTGGATTTGAAGGAGCGTTTCTGGTGGACTGGTATGAAGAAGGATATTGTCGAGTATGTAGTCGTAGGTGATGTATGCCAGAGAGAGTAAAAGCAGAGCATCAGAAGCCAGCAGGATTACTACAGCCTATGCCGATAACCGAATGGAAGTAGGATAAGCTTGGCATGGATTTCATTATCGGATTTCCCAGAACCCGAACGGGATATGATTCTATCTGGGTAGTAGTTGACTCGCTTGACCAAAGTGGCTCACTTTATCCCAGTGAAACCACCTATACAAGTGAGAAGTTGGCCAAGATATATTTGAACAGGATCGTATGTCTACATGGAGTTCCGAGGACCATCGTATCAGATAGAGGAACACAGTTTACCTCAAAGTTTTGGAATCAGTTGCGTGAACATTTGGGTACTAGGCTAGAGTTCAGTACAGCCTTTCATCCGCAGACAGATGGATAAATCGAGAGAGTCAATCAGATTCTGGAGGACATGTAGAGAGCGTGTGCGCTAGATTATGCATATAGTAGGGATGATAAACCTACCTTACGCGGAGTTCTCATACAACAACAGTTACCAAGCTAGTTTGAAGATGGCCCCTTTTGAAGCTTGGTATGGGAGAAGGAGCCAGACACCGTTGATGTGGGATGAAGTTGGAGACCGTCAGTTGTTTGGATCAAACGTGATCAAGGAGTCAGAAGAGAATGTTAAGTTGATTCGAGATAGACTGAAGGTAGCTCAGTCCAGGCAGAAGCGTTATGCAGACTCAAAAATGCAAGGAGGTAGTCTATGAAATTGGAGACAGAGCATGTCTTCGTGTGTCCCCTCTACGAGGAGTTAAACGATTTGGAGTTAAGGGAAAGTTAGCCCCGAGATTTGTAGGACCATACTGAGTTTTGGAGCGTATGGGAGAAATGGCCAACAAGTTGGAGTCACCCGAAGGACTGTCAGAAGTTCATGATGTGTTTCACGTTTCCCAGTTGAAGAAGTGCTATGCAGGAGATTGTAGTAATTTGAGGACCAAATAAAGCTAGCATCCTTAGTACTGATTGGATCTTATGAGTTGTACTCTGTGAAGGAAGATTTTGACCGTCTTCGAGGATATGAGAAATATGGTCTATGGAATATTGGAGCATTTTAAGGGTGGTAGTACCCTGTGAGGACGCTTGACCCTGGAAAGGATAATGATATTCCATGAAGTGGATTTCGGACAAAATAAGTATAAGTTTTTATCTCGGTATGTGGGATATCCCACGAGGATGAAGAGATGAAGTACTATTGGATATAAAGGAGGTATAATGTTGGTAATATGGAGCAAGTGTGACTCTATGATGAGTCTGGGTTATCACGTATTAGTTTGGTGCAAATATAAGGAAAAGAGACAGTACAATTGGATGGATTTTAAGTATGCCAGGAAGTTGGATGTTAGGATAATGATCAGTTGCCCAGATGATGTGTTCAAGGATTACAAGTGATGAGATGGGCCAACCCACAGGCCCGAGGACCTGCCAAGAAACAAGCACATTCTTGCTGAAGGAAAAACCCTGGAAGAAGAAGTTACGATTTTATCAACCGACGATTCTATAGGAGTTTACGCAAAACCTGAGAGTTGTTAAGGAACGATAGTTGTTTGTTTGGCTTGCAGAATTAATGGATTTATCCAAACTTGGTTCGTCGACAAGAGAAATTCTGCAATGCTTGTGAGGATGACCGAGTGTTAGAATGCGAGATTCACTAAACCATGTACAAGGTAATGATTTGGGCGCGGGATGGATTGATCACCATACCGACTTACTCTTATAATTCGCTTTGCTATATGGGATGGTAAATCTGAGTGACTTACCTATAGTAGTGAGACGATGATCAAAACCTTGTTGAACCTTAGAATGGTATAAGCAATTTTTCCCTTGTACACGGTAGTTTTTGCCAACCGTAGGTTATACGGTGAGGTTCAACCCAGACCCATTTCCTGCAGGACAAACCATAAATTGTTGACCACCATGAGATATCGATAGTTGATTAGTATTGGCGCCAGACCTATCAGCTATGAAGACCCAGTCTCGGAATAACCTTACCAAGAAAAAAGGACAGAAGAATTGCGGTAAAGGTTATGCCATTGCCAAAAGAGCCCTGAGAAGTAATTATCCAGAGGATCTGAGAAGGCCGACATTGTCAGTAATAAGGATGGAGTATATGAGTTTTAATGGAACCGTAACCATGTTTCTAAGGGTGGTAGCACCCCAGACCCCCTGTAATGATCAATGGATTTTGAGAAGACCCCCAAACCCAACCTATTTCTTTCTAGCCTCTCCGAATCTCGAGGACGAGATTCATTTTAAGGGTGGTAGTTTTGTAACATCCCAAAATTCTAAATTTTGGAATGTTATAAAGAATAGATAGATTTGATTGTTTGTTCGATTGTTGTGTGATTGATTGACTGAAAATGAATGAATTCAAAACACTTTTTGAAAGTTAAATGAGAGGGAATAAAAGGACTTTCCCAAACTTCCATTTTTGCTTTTATGATCTCCATGAATTCAAATTCTTTTCACCACAAAACCCTGGAGAGAAGATGACATGACTTCTTCCATTTATTTAAATGACAAGGGGTGTTGAAAATATTTGAATTTCATTTGATAATATTTCCAATTCTGAAACTTTAGGCAACTCAATGATTTTCACGAGCGAAGATAAAATGACTTCTTCAAATTATATGAAATATGAGTTGGGAGTTTTAAAGGATTAAATTCAAAGTTCTTTTGAATTTATTTTCAATTGGAGTTATTGAGTTTTATTCAAATTATTTTTCTCCAAAAATAAAATATACGAGAAAATAGGGTAACATGATTCCCTACATCGAAAAATTGGAGAAAAATAAATTTGAAGTCATTTTGGTATTTTAAAATGATTTTGTTGGATTTTATTAGAGCAGTAGTACTCTTTGCTTTATTTGATTTTTGGTGGATTTTATTTGGCATTATAAAAATGTTCATGTTGTAGAAAATCTTTTTCTGAAAATTTTGATATATTATATGCCTATAGTATATTTTTTTATTTTGGTGGTTTATTCTATTTTGTTTTCTGGAAATGTTTTCTTTAAAAAAGTTTCTCCTTGGTGGGCCGCCAGTTAAGCCAGGCCAAGGCCCAGCTCCGCGCCGCCTCCTCCACGAGTCGCCGCCGCCGACGTGTCCCTCCCGGACTCCGCCTCTGCGCCGCCTCTCCTGCCCCTTCCCCATGCCACCTCCCCGCCTATATAAGCCGAGGCCCCGGGCCCCGTCCCTCCTCTCCTCGCCGCGCCGCCGCAGATCGACGCTGCCCCTCCCACATCTCGCCGCCGCCATTGGTTGCCGTCACCGCCAGCAACCGCTTGCTCACCATCACCGCACGCTCCCTCGCCGCCCTCGCCCCGTCGTCAAGCCCCGCCTTGCCGGAGTTCGCTGTCGCCACTGCCATGCCTCGCCGGAGTTCGCCGCCCCGGCGGAGCCGCCGTTGGTTTACTCCCCGAACCGGTAAAAAAACGATAGAACTGCCCGGTTTTCGTTGTTTAGTCGGTTTTATATTATTAGGACGGTTTTATTATTTTAGTTAGGTTAGTTAGTGGACGTTCGCTAGTTATGATCTGTAGCGAACGGTTTTTCATCGCATATGCTTACATGTGGCGTTAAGCTCGATAGGTTTTTTCTTTTTCTTTTTAATTTCTGCCAGGGACCCTTCTGTGATTAAAAGTTTTACAGATTAGTCCCTGTACTTCAAATGACCACATCTTTTTACTCGTTAGTCCAAATTGAACGAAACCAACGCTCACGTCTTCGTTATGATCCCATCTATCCAGTAATCCAACTCAAACATGTTTTTGAAAGTTTAAAATTTGAATTAGATCAGATTTGAATTTGAACTTCGTTTGATCATAACTTGAGTTTCGTAACTCCGATTTAGTTGATTCTTTTTGCAAATTAAAGCTCTTGACATAAAATTTCTGATAAGGCCAAATTCACATAATTTTGGTACTGTTAGAAATTGTTTTATGTTGCAAGAGTTATTTGCTTGGTTTTGATGTTTTCTGAATCGTTTTCTTCGTTCTTTCAGATCTTTTGAGTGATTGCTTATGTGTGGTTACTATTGCTTGATTACGATAGATTGACCGGAGTGTGACGAGTAGAACTATCAAGAGTTTTGAGTGCGAATCATCTTCATCAACTTTGCAGGCAAGTAACACTTTGATCATACCTCTTCTCATACCCAGTTTTTATGCATTAGATCTATCCTCAAACATTGTATGAATAGGATCAAATTAAATTGTGGGTTTTGGGAAGTAGATTGAGGTAGTACCTATTACCTGTTTTATTATCAAACCCTTGGGAGTTACTTCTACGTTTGCTTATTATGCCATGCTATGCTAGTAGACGTGGATTGGGTGAGTGAATTCCATGACAGATGTGAGATTGTTAAATTAATGGTTTATTTAAGGTGGCAACTTAAACACACATCTGGGTGGATTGAGGCACCTGGTTTCCATCAGGACTTGCCTGTATTTCTTCGGACCGCCACCCAGGCTCAAAGGGATCATGAGATTATTCAAACTAGAAACTTCCGTGTGCAGCCACAAGCCATTATGGGCTCTGGCATAGTTGATTAAGTTGTGCGAACTCTTACGGGTAGACTAACAGATGTAGGGGAAAGTAGGTGTACCGTTCTACCCACATGTAAGGTGCTAGTGCTTCCGAAAGACTATGTCTCGGTCATCCGTTTCTCAAACATCATGTAGTGCGAGAAATCCAACGGAGGCGATCGAGTCTTGTGGGGAAAAGTGCGCAAAAATCTGCAGAGTGTATAAACTAATCATGGTTAGCCGTGTCCCCGGTTATGGACATCTTGAGTATCTAGTTCTTGGATTATCCTTTTGATCTCATCACGTTACTTAATATAATTTGTTTGGGGTTGAATGAGTACTTTTAATTGGGATTGAGGATGCTGTCAACCATTCTCAATGTTTAACAACCACCATGATAGTTAAATAAATTTATTCCTTTGTAGTAGGGAAAAATTGGCTTTTCGCAAAAATTATAACCATAGAGCTTTCCACCAGCCATATATGCATGTAGTATAGGCTTATTCTTTCATTACTCTCTATGTGTTACATTGCCAGCATATTCCATGTGCTGACCCAACGCTGCAACTTTTCATGTTGCAGACTTTTCAGATGACGAGTAAGTGATACGTTAGGGTTACGATTTCTACACTCAACTTTTGTAGCGACCTGACCCAAATCGGTCAAATCTCTGTGTCTGTACCATCCCAAGATCATGCTGGTACTCACAGTACATCGATAAAGTAATCAAAGTTCAATCACACCTGAATATTATTACACGGTTCTCATATAGAGTCTTTATTACAAGGAATAAATTCGCTCAAGGCCAACTCATGAGAAATAAACTAATAACACTGCGGAAGCGTCGAAGATAAAGCGAGTCCATCCGACTCCAAAGGGCAATCGCCAAGCGGGCGTAGCCTCACTCCGATCGAATATACCTCGCAACATAAGACGTTGCAGCCATGTAGGTCAGCTTTTGAATAAGCTGGCTAGTCATGAAGAATAACAATAATAAAGTTACTATCACTATATGCATTTTGGCTGTGGGGCTCTAAGTTTCATCATTTTGCGAAAAGCAAATTTTTCCCTACTACAGTGGACTTGCTTGCAAATTACTACAATTGTTGGTAGTTATTGAGATGGTTCCGCCAACCAATATCTCATTCCCAAGTTATTAAGTCATAAACCCCTCAAATTTATTTATTAGTTTTAGTGTTGAGATATCCAAATACTTCCAAGTTCCAGAGGCTCAAATTGTCCGTAACCGGGGACACGGCTAATCGATTAGATCTTTAACTCTGCAGAGGGTTGCGCACTTTTCCCGCAAGAATCATTCCCTCCTTTTAAGTCTTCGCACTTCATGGTGTTTGAAGACGGGACGAATGAAACAGGGTCTTCCAAAGAGTTCTTCTGGCTACTGCCGGTACCCATCCAATCCTACCGTTCTTCTACATCTCGTAGTACCGTCCAGCCAGCGTCACTACTAGGGTCAACCCAGCCAGAGCCCATAATGGCTTGCGGCTGCACAGGTAAGCTTCCGGTCATGGGGCATCCATCCTTCTCTTCGTGGCTGGGTGAAGCTTTCCGCAAGATGTCATGGCACTTCTCCATGCATCCCGCCAACCACTGGTTCTCCAGGTGCCCGTCAACCGTCCTCCACCCAAAGAGTGAATTTCCAAAGTCCATCTTGATCATTGTAGTTCATGGGGTTGTCATCATCATTGACTCTCACATCTTGCTTATGAATTTCACTCAACCCAAAACCCGTCTACGAGCATAGCAAAGTAACTACTTCGTCCCGGGGTCATGGTAACAAGGGGATTGGTTCATCCTACCACATGATACTACTCAAGTTTAATGACTTCAAAATTTCAACTACTGCATGCATGGTGGGTGGTGACAATTTCTAATGCACAAAAACATAGGTATAGAAAATAACATGATCAAAACTTGCCTTGCCGATGATCCTCGTAAGCTAAAGATTCAGAGTAGCAAGCTTCAGACTCCGGAAACTCTACCGAGACAAACAATAACCACAATAAGCATATAGCATAGGATCACGTAATACAATAGCATAACAATAGCAACATAACACACCAAAACAACCAAATCAAAATCCAAAGGGAAAACTCAAAGAAAACCAACTCAAGTTTTCCTACTTCAAGCAACAACTAGAATAGTTTTATATAGTAAAAAAATTTCTAACAAAACCTAATCATGGTTTTAGGTTAACTTAACAGAAAAGATTTCATTAAGCAACTAGGAGCAAAAAGAATTAATTTAAAATCTATTATAAAACTCCTATTAGGCCTAATCCAATTTCTATTAAGAAAAATAAAATAAAACTTTTATTAATTATAAATAAAAGTTAATCCTATAAAGTGACAGAAACTACCCTAGAATAATCAATCACATGATAAAAATAAATTTATTTACTAATTAAATTAATAGGAAAACAGTAGCTAGTTAATTAATTGGGATTAATAAGATTCTGCTTAAAACTAATTATTTATTAATCCTAAAATGCCCAAGTTAATTTATATGGTTTGGCAATGTCAAAATAAAGTTGGGACAAAAGAATCATCCAAAATATTTTTTCTAACTCAAGTTATAGCAGATTTACTATTCTGACTAAAACTAAATTAAAGCAATTTTAATTAATTTTAACATAGCTAAATATATATTCTACAGAAACTACATAAAATTTGCAAACCAACAAAAAAAGAATCACCTAAAAATATTAAACAGAATAAAAGATATGAATTTTTCAAAACAGAAACTATTCTGTTAAAACAGAAAATGAAATTGAAAGAAAAAAGGCTAATGGGCCTAAACTACGCACTGTGCGTCAAATAACCTAAACGGGCCTAGGGTTAAACTAAAACGGGCCGGGCTAATAAATAAAACCCTAACTAATAAACTGGACGAACCGGGCCGGCTTTTTATAAAAAAACATACCCCTTCGGGGTCTAATCTTAGCCGTTCATTATGAATCGGACGGGGGAGGGGGATTCCGGCGACTAACCGGCGTCCGACGGCGGCGGCGGCGGCGGCGACGAGTGCGGCGAGGGCTCCGGGCGTCGGTGAGGTCGGGGGAGTAGCCGGGCGGGTGCGGACGAGGTCGGGGAGGCTTTCGGTGGAGTCGGGGGTGGTCGGGGAGGGCTAGGGCGGCGACGGCGACGAGAATGGCGGCGGCGAGCTTGAGCTCCGTGAGCTCGAGCGAGAGGAGGAGGGGTCCGCGAGGCTAGGGGGGAATGGGGTGCGGGCGAGGGCTTAAATAGCCAGGGGCCTCGGCCTAGCCGGGCGATCGGAGGATCGGGATCCGGATCCTTCGGATCCGGCGATCTGCGGCGCGGCGGGCGTGGCGGGGGGGTTGACGAAGGGGGCGGGTCCCACTGTCGATGAGAGGAGAGGGTGCGGAGCGAGCGGGCGGCCGATCGGAGGGAGTTCGGGCGGGGGTGGTGCGGTCGGTCATTGGGCGGCTCGGGTGGCAGATGGGCGGCTGGGCTGCGCTGGCTGGGGGTTTCAATGCTGGGTGGCGCTGGGGTTTTTTTTTTTTTTTAAATTTATTTTTTAAAATAAAACAAAACAGAGTATAACTTTTAAAATATAAATATTTTATATAGGGTATATATATACCAAAATGATCAGGGAATATTCCTTTCATTTGAACATTTTTCCAAAGGAAAATCCAAACTTTATAAAATCCATTTTTTCAAATTCAAATAAAATTCAGATTTGAATCCAAATCTTTTGGCAATGTTTTCCTCTGATATTTTTGGAGTGTCATGTTTACTCCTCTCATACTTTTGATCAAGTATTTATCAGGCTTAGTTTTTGAAATGTTTCCCACTTGCCAAAGTTTGAATTCAAATTCAAAACTCAAATTTCTCTGAAACTTCAAATGGCATTCAAATTTCAAACAGGATGCATAGGATGCTTAGCTATAATTGTAAAACATTCCAAATAGGAAATTTGGGATGTTACAAACCTACCATTTTAAGATGAATCTAGCCCTCGAGATTCGGGTTAACTAACAAATAGGTGCGGGTGATCTCGAAGAAGGTCTTCTTGGCGCCCTGTGTGGCTTCTTCCTCGGTGTGGTGACTCCACAACACCTTGCAAAACTTGATGACCTTGCTGCGGGTGACTCGCTTGCAGTCTCGAGAATTCGGACGGGTTTCTCCTTGTAAGTCAGATCACCGCAAGCTGTATGGCCTCTAGGGCACTGTGTCTCTCAACGGAACATCGGCCATGTCGGCATGACACTTCTTCACCGAGAAACATGGAAGACATCATGAACTCCGGACAATCCTTCCGCAATTCCAACTTGTAAGCAACTTCTCCACGACGTTCGAGGATTTTGTAGGGCCAATGAATCGGGTGCTAACTTTCCTTGACACCAAACCTCTTGATTCCACGAAGTGAGACACACGAAGGTATGCTCGATCTCCCACTTCGTAAGTCACTTCCTTGCGCTTCTTGTCGGCATAACTCTTCCGTCTTGACTGTGCTATCTTGAGCCTGTCTCGAATCAGCTTGACTTTCTCTTGATTCCTTGATAAGATCGGAACCGAAAAGTGATCGATCTCCAACACTATCCCACAAAAATGGTGTTACGCACCTCCTTCCGTATAGAGCTTGAAAGGGCCATCTTCGATGGATTGATAACTGTTGTTGTACGAGAACTCTGCGTATGGCAAATTATCATCCCAGCTAGACCCATAGTCTAGCACACAAGCTCTCAACATGTCCTCCGTAATCTGATTGACTCTCTCGGTCTGTCCATCATGCTCATGGATGAAAAGCTGTCTTGAATTCCAGCCTCGTACCCAAAGTTTCATGCAATCGCTTCCAAAACTTTGAGGTAAACTGCGTTCCTCTATCTGACACGATTTTCCTCGGAACTCCATGCAGACATACGATCCTGGTCATGTATATCTTGGCCAACTTAGCACTGGTATAGGTAGTCTTCATGGGAATGAAGTGAGCTACCTTGGTCAAACGATCAACCACTACCCAGATAGAATCATAACCTGAACGGGTCCTGGGTAATCCTGTGACGAAGTCCATACCAAGTTTCTCCCATTTCCAATCGGGAATCGGCAAAGGTTGAAGTAACCCTGCTGGCTTCGATGTTCTCGCCTTAACACGTTGACAAACATCGATATCGCTACGTGCTCGGCAATATCCTTCTTCATACCGCCCACGTAAACTTTCCTTCAAATCCGGTACATCTTGGTGTTACCGGGTGAATCGAGTACGGTGAATCATGAGCCTCTGAAGAATTAACTTCGAGTTCGGGATCATTGGGCACATAAATACGATCCTCGAACCATATAGTTCCGTGTTCATCCTTACGGAATCCTTTAGCTTTTCCTTCATCCATCTTTTGCTTTATCTCATCAATTTCCTTGTCCGACTTCTGGGCTTCACGAATCCTTTCGGCCAAAGTGGACTGAACTTCCAGAGTTGCAACAAATCCTTTCGGAACTATCTCCAGTCGGAGATCTCTGAGGTCATCGACTAGCTCCTTGGGTAATCCTCCTGCTGTCAGAGTATTCACATAACTCTTACGGCTCAAAGCATCTGCTACAACATTAGCTTTACCGGGGTGGTAATGCAGTCTCATGTCATAGTCCTTGATCAACTCTAGCCATCTCCTCTGCCTGAGGTTCAATTCCTTCTGCGTGAAAATATACTTCAAACTCTTGTGATCTGTGTAAACATCACAACGGTTTTCGATGAGGAAATGTCTCCAGGTCTTGAGTGCATGCACTACGGCTGCTAACTCCAAATCATGTGTGGCATAATTCATCTCATGAGGTCGTAGCTGTCTGGAGGCATAAGCTACAACTTTACCTTCCTGCATTAGTACTCCTCCGAGTCCTTGACGTGAAGCGTCACAATAGACCTGGTATTCCTTGTGTATGTCCGGCAAAATCAATACTGGGGCTGTGACCAACCGTTTCTTTAATTCTTGAAAACTGGCTTCACATTCCTCGGTCCAAACATACTTGGCTTCCTTCTTCAACAGCTCAGTCATGGGCTTGGCAATCTTCGAGAAGTTCTCAATAAACCTCCGATAATATCCTGCGAGTCCAAGAAAACTGCGGATCTCCTTGACTGAGGTGGGTGACTGCCAATCGGTGACTGATTCAACCTTGGCGGGATCAACTGCTATTCCTTCTCCTGAAATAACATGTCCGAGGAATCCAACTTCCTTCAACCAAAATTCACATTTGCTGAACTTGGCATACAACTGATGTTCTCAAAGTTTCTCCAGAACTAGACGCAAATGTTCCTTATGCTCTTCCTCGCTCTTGGAGAAAATCAATATATCATCGATGAACACCACGACAAACTTGTCCAGATATTCCATAAATACCTTGTTCATCAAATTCATGAAGTATGCAGGAGCATTAGTCAATCCAAATGACATGACGGTATACTCATATAAACCATACCTGGTAGTGAATGCTGTTTTGGGTATATCCTTTTCACGGATCTTCAACTAATGATACCCTGATCGAAGATCGATCTTAGAGAATACCTTGGCTCCTACTAGCTGATCAAACAAATCATTAATCATCGGCAGAGGGTACTTGTTCTTGATGGTTACTTCGTTCAATGCACGATAATCCACAACCATCCTCAAGCTTCCATCCTTCTTCTCTACCAAAAGAACTGGGGCTCCCCAAGGTGATGAGCTTGGTCGAATATATCCTTTCTCCAATAACTCATTAATTTGATCCTTGATCTCTTTCAACTCATTTGGTGGCATCCGATAAGGTCTCTTGGATATTGGGGCTGTGCCGCAATAGCTCGATCAGAAATTCAATGTCCCTGTCCGTGGCATTCTGGTAATTCCTCCGGAAACACATCGGGAAAGTCTTGCACCATCGGCACTTCCTCCCAACAACTCCCGTGAGGGAATGCACTGATTCTTCATCCGGCTGTGCTCGCTACATACTTGATCCTCTTCGCTCCGGGTGGTGAGCAGAATAGACTTGCGGGCACAGTCTATGTTCCCTTCAAACTTTGACAACCAATCCATGCCTAGGATTACATCCAAGGTCTGGGTTTCCAACACTATGAGGTCTGCGGGAAATTTATGGTTCCCGATGTTGAGGGTTGCATGACAGCCTAAGCCTGCCATCATTTCTCCTCCTGCGGAACTGACGCGAAGGGGGCTTCTAAGGGTTTTAGTGGGTAACCCGTACTTTTCCACAACTACCCTTGATATGAATGAATGCGTTGCACCAGAATCAAAGAGTACCAATATTGAACGTGAATTCAATAAAAACTTACCAACCACAGTGTCTGGCTGATCATAGACGTCCTCCACGTCAATGTGGTTCACCTGAGCACGAGGGAACGGATTGGGCTTCTTCGCTGAGCCTCCATTGCCATTTCCATTCCTCTGCTTGGCCTCCGGGCAGTCGGTGGCGTAGTGCCCCGCCTTCCGCACTTGAAGCGGTGATGTGGCTCAGATCCTTGAGCCGGGCAGAACGGTGCTGATTGCCATTACCATTTCCATTGCCATTGCCATGGCCTGACTTGTTGTCCTGGCTGCGGTTGTTCCCATTTCCTCCATGGTTACGACCTCCATGGTTATGATGGGTGTGCCCTCCCGAGTATGGTGCATAGCGGGCTTCGCTGAGCTCCCGAGTTGTGCTTCCCCGGCTGTACTTCCGCTTGCGACTTCGATCTGCTGTTGCTTGCCTTCAAGTATGGTGGCCTTGTCTACCAGCTCTGGTAGTTGTTGAAGGTAGCCACAATAAGCTGCATGCTCGCTTCATCATTGAGTCCCTCAAGGAACTTCTCCGCTTATGGCATCTGTGGCCACATCATCTGGGGCATAGCGAGCGAGCTTGCTGAATTCATCCACGTACTGTGCCACAGTACGGTTCCCCTGGCGTAAGTTGCGGAACTCACGCTTCTTCAGACTCATGGCTCCAGCTGAGACATGAGCGGTGCGGAAGGCCTGCTGGAATTGATCCCATGTGATGGCACCAATGGGATAAGTGGCGGTGTAGTTCTCCCACCAAGAAGCTGCAGGTCCATCAAGTTGATGCACGGCAAAGCGCACCTTCTCAGCATCAGTGCATCCAACAGTGATTAGCTCTCTTCCGACTTTGCGGAGCCAATCATCAGCCACAATCGGCTCAGTGCTACTAGAGAACACTGGCGGATTCAACCTCAGAAATCGAGTCAAGTTGTCCACAGGGGGTGGTGGCGGTGGGTTGTTGGTGTTGTTGTTCTGATTCTGGATGAGAAGCTGCATGAGTGCATTCTGCTGTTAGAGCAGCTGGGTGAGCTCCGCGGAAAACCGAAGGTCACGTCTGGAGGCATCCGGTGTTTTGGAGTGGATGAGAAAATTAGAATAGAACAATGGTCTATGAGGAATAACACTACCCATATGAATGCACAAACATAAACACACCAATCATTTATTCATTCCACTCAAACATGGTTCAAACTCGATTACAAAAGCTCATGACTAATCGAAGGAAAAATATCGGCCTAACTGATCGACGAAAAGGAAAAAATAACATGGTGGTCGACTAAAAAGTCTTCATCAATAATCCTTGCGTCCTTAGTTGTGGCGCCTCCTCTTGTGAATCCCTTCAGTGGTACTCCCTTCATAATCCTGATCATTACTCACAAGGGGTCCTTCATCTCCACTCGGAAAAAGGTCCTCTCCCAAGTCCATCCTTTCCTCTATCGCGGCAAGCTTCATCTTCAGATCGTCGACTGTCTCCATGAAGTCCGCGACTTCTTCCTCATGGCCAAGGAAGTCTGCGCGTGCCTTCTCCTCCAGTTCCAGTTCACGGAACAAAAGCTTCCGGTGTGTCTTCGAGTTACGGCGAGTCTGAATCTCCGCTTCTCGAGAAGACACTCCAAGTCCTGGATGTAAGAGAGAGTGGAATCGCCCTCCACGGTGCGGATGATATCTCCATTCCTTGCCTGCGAGAAACCATGGCGAGTCTCGAGGGATCGAGCTCGCCCTGTACTCCTCTCGGAGATGTCCAAGTGCTCGATAGATCGCCACGCCCCTTCCGATGATCCAGCTTGAACTCGGTGAACTCAAAGTCTATAGGCTCCGTGTGTCCTCCGGGTTCTCCCAGGATATGCACCTCAATCTCAGAAGCGGGTGTCCGTCGGAAGTGCATTGGTTGGCTTCCGGTGATCGAGGGCGAGCAATCTTCAGCTGCTTCACCATCTGGACCAGCTTTCTTTGAAGGGCATCGCCTCATCGGGCTGGCAAAACTCCGGTAGCAAAACTGGGTGAACTCGACGGCCATCTAGAATGTTGAAAATTAGGAGAAGAGTCAGAATTGAACAGGGGAGAATTTACGGAATGAAAAGGATTTAAAGTAAATGGTCTCTTCCTATGGCTTTCCGATCCTAGGGGTTATGATCCTACGGTCAGCGTGTGCTCTGATACCATCTCTGTAGCGACCTGACCCAAATCGGTCAAATCTCTGTGTCTGTACCATCCCAAGATCATGCTGGTACTCACAGTACATCGATAAAGTAATCAAAGTTCAATCACACCTGAATATTATTACACGGTTCTCATATAGAGTCTTTATTACAAGGGAATAAATTCGGCTCAAGGCCAACTCATGAGAAATAAACTAATAACATTGCGGAAGCGTCGAAGATAAAGCGAGTCCATCCGACTCCAAAGGGCAATCGCCAAGCGCGGAGCGTAGCCTCACTCCTGATCGGAATATACCTCTGCAACATAAGACGTTGCAGCCATGTAGGTCAGCTTTTTGAATAAGCTGGCAAGTCATGACGAATAACAATAATAAAGTTACTATCACTATATGCATTTTGGCTGTGGGGCTCTAAGTTTCATCATTTTGCGAAAAGCAAATTTTTCCCTACTACAGTGGACTTGCTTGCAAATTACTACAATTGTTGGTAGTTATTGAGATGGTTCCGCCAACCAATATCTCATTCCCAAGTTATTAAGTCATAAACCCCTCAAATTTATTTATTAGTTTTAGTGTTGAGATATCCGAATACTTCCAAGTTCCAGAGGCTCAAATTGTCCGTGAATCGGGACACGGCTAATCGATTAGATCTTTAACTCGCAGAGGGTTGCACTTTTCCCGCAAGAATCATTCCCTCCTTTTAAGTCTTCGCACTTCATGGTGTTTGAATACGGACTAATGAAACAGGGTCTTCCAAAGAGTTCTTCCGCTACTGCTGTACCCATCCAATCCTACCGTTCTTCTACATCTCGTAGTACCGCCCAGCCAGCGTCACTACTAGGGTCAACCCAGCCAGAGCCCATAATGGCTTGCGGCTGCATGTAAGCTTCCGGTCATGGGGCATCCATCCTTCTCTTCGTGGCTGGGTGAAGCTTTCCGCAAGATGTCATGGCACTTCTCCATGCATCCCGCCAACCACTGGTTCTCCAGGGTGCCCGTCAACCGCCCTCCACCCAAAGAGTGAATTTCAAGTCCATCTTGATCATTGTAGTTCATGGGGTTGTCATCATCATTGACTCTCACATCTTGCTTATGAATTTCACTCAACCCAAAACCCGCTCTGAGCATAGCAAAGTAACTACTTCGTCCCGGGGTCATGGTAACAAGGGGATTGGTTCATCCTACCACATGATACTACTCAAGTTTAATGACTTCAAAATTTCAACTACTGCATGCATGGTGGGGTGGTGACAATTTCTAATGCACAAAAACATAGGTATAGAAAATAACATGATCAAAACTTGCCTTGCTGATGATCCTCGTAAGCTAAAGATTCGTAGTAGCAAGCTTCGCACTCCGGAAACTCTACCGAGACAAACAATAACCACAATAAGCATATAGCATAGGATCACGTAATACAATAGCATAACAATAGCAACATAACACACCAAAACAACCAAATCAAAATCCAAAGGGAAAACTCAAAGAAAACCAACTCAAGTTTTCCTACTTCAAGCAACAACTAGAATAGTTTTATATAGTAAAAAAATTTCTAACAAAACCTAATCATGGTTTTAGGTTAACTTAACAGAAAAGATTTCATTAAGCAACTAGGAGCAAAAAGAATTAATTTAAAATCTATTATAAAACTCCTATTAGGCCTAATCCAATTTCTATTAAGAAAATAAAATAAAACTTTTATTAATTATAAATAAAAGTAAATCCTATAAAGTGACAGAAACTACCCTAGAATAATCAATCACATGATAAAAATAAATTTATTTACTAATTAAATTAACAGGAAAACAGTAGCTAGTTAATTAATTGGGATTAATAAGATTCTGCTTAAAACTAATTATTTATTAATCCTAAAATTCCCAAGTTAATTTCTATGGTTTGGCAATGTCAAAATAAAGTTGGGACAAAAGAATCATCCAAAATAATTTTTCTAACTCAAGTTATAGCAGATTTACTATTCTGACTAAAACTAAATTAAAGCAATTTTAATTAATTTTAACATAGCTATATATATATTCTACAGAAACTACATAAAATTTGCAAACCAACAAAAAAAGAATCATCTAAAAATAATAAACAGAATAAAAGATATGAATTTTTCAAAACAGAAACTATTCTGTTAAAACAGAAAATGAAATTAAAAGAAAAAGCCTAATGGGCCTAAACTACGCACTGTGCGTCAAATAACCTAAACGGGCCTAGGGTTAAACTAAAACGGGCCGGGCTAATAAATAAAAACCCTAACTAATAAATAAAAACCCTAACTAAACGGGCCGGCTTTTTATAAAAAAACATACCCCTTCGGGGTCTAATCTTAGCCGTTCATTATGAATCGGACGGGGAGGGATTCCGCGACTAACCAAGGTCCGACGGCGGCGGCGGGCGGCGACAGACAAGTCTGCGAGGGCTCCAAGGCGTCGGTGAGGTCGGGAGTAGCAGGCGGGTCTGAGACGAGGTCGGGAGGCTTCGGTGGAGTCGGGGTGGTCGGGAGGGCTAGGGCGGCGACGGCGACGAGAATGGCGGCGGGCGAGAGCTTGGGCTCCGTGAGCTCGAGCGAGAGGAGGAGGGGTCCGCGAGGCTAGGGGGAATGGGGTGCGGGCGAGGGCTTAAATAGCCAGGGCCTCGGCCTAGCTTCGGGGCGATCGGAGGATCGGGATCCGGATCCTTGGGATCCGTCGATCTGGCGGCGGCGGCGCGGGCGTGGGGGGGGTTGATGAAGGGGCGGGTCCAGCTGTCGAGAGAGGAGAGGGTGCGAGCGAGCGGGCGGCCGATCGCGGAGGGAGTTCGGGCGGGGGTGGTGCGGTCGGTCATTGGGCCGGCTCGGTGGCAGATGGGCACTGGCTGCTGGCCTTGAGGTTTTCAATGGCTGGGCAGAGGGCTGGTCAAGCTGGGGGGGTTTTTTTTTTTTTAAATTTATTTTTTAAAATAAAACAAAACAGAGTATAACTTTTAAAATATAAATATTTTATATAGGGTATATATATACCAAAATGATCGGGAATATTCCTTTCATTTGAACATTTTCCAAAGGAAAAATCCAAACTTTATAAAAATCCATTTTTTTCAAATTCAAATATAATTCAGATTTGAATCCAAATCTTTTGGCAATGTTTTCCTGTGATATTTTTGGAGTGTCATGTTTACTCCTCTCATGCTTTTGATCAAGTATTTATCAGGCTTTGTTTTTGAAATGTTTCCCACTTGCCAAAGTTTGAATTCAAATTCAAAACTCAAATTTCTCTGAAACTTCAAATGGCATTCAAACTTCAAACAGGATGCATAGGATGCTTAGCTATAATTGTAAAACATTCCAAATAGGAAATTTGGGATGTTACAACTTTGCCGTTGGGTTGATGGGAATCCACAACCTTGTTACTTCCGCTATTTGAATTGAGGTAATAGTATTTACGTTACTTTATACATGTGATTTACCTCTGTTATAAATCCTCGAGTACTGTGTGTGTCAGCATACCGATCCAGGGATGACACTTAAGCACAGAGACTTGATCCATTCGGGTCGGGTCGCTACATTTCCATAGCCATTCTGAGATATATTGCCATGCAACTTACCACTGTTCCGTTTATTATGACACGTTTCATCATTGTCATATTGCTTTGCATGATCATGTAGTTGACATCGTATTTGTGGCAAAGCCACCTTTATAATTCTTTCATACATGTCACTCTTGATTTATTGCATATCCCGGTACACCGCCGGAGGCATTCACATAGATTCATATTTTTTTCCAAGTATTGAGTTGTAAGTAAATAAAAGTGTGATGATCGTCATTCATAGAGCATTGTCCCAAGTGAGGAAAGGATGATGGAGACTATTGTGACGCCCCCGATTTAATCGTACACCAATCATGCACGCAAATGTGTACGATCAAGATCAGGGACTCACGGGAAGATATCACAACACAACTCTACAAATAAAAATAGTCATACAAGCATCATAATACAAGCCAGGGGCCTCGAGGGCTCGAATACAAGTGCTCGATCATAGACGAGTCAGCGGAAGCAACAATATCTGAGTACAGACATAAGTTAAACAAGTTTGCCTTAAGAAGGCTAGCACAAATCGGGATACAGATCGAAGAGGAGCAGGCCTCCCGCTGGGATCCTCCTAAGCTACTCTGAGTGGTAAATCGCCGGGCTGCACGTAGTAGTAGGCACCTCTAGAGTAGTAGTCGCCATCGGCGGTGGCGTCGCTCCCTGGGCTCCATAGTCTGGTTGCAGCAATCGAGTAGAGGTAGGGGAAAAGGGGAACAAGGCAACCGTGAGTACTCATCCAAAGTACTACTTAAGCAAGGAGCTACACTACATATGCATGGATATATGTGTAAAGGGCCATATCAGTGGACTGAACTGCAGAATGCCAGAGTAAGAGGGGGATAACTAGTCTTAACGAAGACTACGCTTCTGGACACCGGTCTTGCAATGCATGAAGAGGACAACGGAAGTCCTCCAAGTAACATCATATAGCAATAATCCTACCCGGCAATCCCTGCTCATATCCCCGAGCGAGAGCGACCACCGGTTGTATCCGCACTTGGAAGGGTGTGTTTTATCAAGTATCCGGTTCTAGTTGTCATAAGCTAAAGGTACAACTCCAAGTCGTCCTGTTATCAAGATCACGGCTATCCGAATAGATTAACTTCCCTGCGGGGTGCAGCATCTTACCCAAAGACGCTTGATCCCATTTGGCCGACACACTTTCTGGGTCATGCCCGCCGCGGAAGATCAACACGTCGCAACCCCACCTAGGCACAACAGAGAGGCCAACACGCCGGTCTAAACCTAAGCGCCAGGGTGCAGGCCCATCGCCTCGAGCACACCTGCACGTTATGTGACTGTGGCCGAAGCAGACCTAGCCCATCAGCGTTCAGGTCCAATCCGGCGCCGCCGCCCGTCACCGACGTCCCAAGTGCTTTCGGTGATACCACGACGCCGGGATACCCATAACTACTCCCGCGTAGATGGTTAGTGCGTATAAGCTCGTAGCCAACTCAGATCAAATACCAAGACCTCGTTAAGCGTGTTAAGTAACCGAGAACGCCGAAGGGCCAGGCCCACCTCTCTCCTAGGCGGTCTCAACCTGCCCTGCTGCCCGCCATTGTAAGTGCATCTAGTGCCCCTTAGTGATTTTGGTGTATTGAAGACTTATAGGTTAAGTAACTAATGCGTTTGTGAGTGTACACAGGTCTATAAGTCTATGAGGAGTTTGATATTTACAAAGAAATTCGACCCTAAAATGAATTTCTTCAATCAAGAATTTGATATTCGAAGACTTTCAAGACTTTGAAAGTGAAGAAATTGGTGTGATTCGAAGACTTGGTAATCGCTGAGGAATATGAAGCGTGAAGACTTTTGTTTTCGTAGTTTCATTTTCTCTTTCTTGAGTCATAGGAAACACCGTCTTTGTTAAAGGGGTCGAGGAAATACTAAGGAAAAATTTTCATTTGATGCTCAACTCAAAATCCTCACCTACCAATCCCTTGAGTGAAGCCTTTGGAAATCTCATACAGATTCAGTCAATTTCTTGATGGATGAGACGAAGCTCTTACAGTCCTTGAGGAATTTGTTCTCGATCGAGGAGTTAGGAATTCGCCATCTGAATTGCCTACACATGAGGAACATGATAGCCCCGAGGAATTTGATGTTCCAATTTCCGACCGTTCTTTGTCTTCTTGCCACCTGTCCCCAAAATATCTCCACCTAACGGTCATATCATTTAAGGGCATTTATGTCTTATCATGTCGGGCTGCTCCCGAGGCTATAAATAGCCGCCCCTACAACCACTAGTTGGTTGGCTGCTCGAGAGAACTTGACACTTGTCATTTGAGAGCAACCCATCCTCCGAGGACTTTGAGTGAAAATCATCAAGTGAGGAAAACCCAAAGTGAGGAAAACCCAAAACCAAACCCCGAAACCCAAAACCAAACCCCAACAAACCCAAAGTGATTGAGCATCATCAAGAAATTGATCCCGCGTGGATCCGACGCTTTTACCTTTGAAGACTGTGCTTCTTCCAGACGGTTAGGCGTCACGGTCTAGAGCATCCAAGAGGAATTGTGGATCGCCGAGTGACCAAGTATGTGAAGGTTTGGAAGTCGCTGAAGACTTACCACGAGTGATTGGACGAGGTCTGCGTGGCCTTAGTTCAAGGAGAATACGGTGAGGACTTGGTGTCTGAGCTGCGTGCTCGGATGGTGGGTGTCCGGACTGCGTGTCCTCGAGTTTAAATACTCAGCCGCTCCAACCAGACGTATAACCGAGACAGCAGTTGGAACTGGTCTACCAAATCATTGTCTTCACCAACCTAACTGGTTCTATTTCCTCAACCCTTTCATTTCCTCATTCTTGTGTTGAGTGTTTGTCATATCTGTGTTTGAAGACTTTGGTGAAGATTTTCTCAATTTCCTCAGTTCAATTTCTTGATCTGTTTGTCTTCATCTTGTGTTATCCTGTGATTACGCTTTACGTACTCTGTGATTGTCTTCATTTCATCATGATGACTATGCTTGTAATCTGTTATGCTTACTTCGAGTACTTATTCCGCTGCATGTATTTCTTAGCTAAGGAATTTCCTCACCGCAAATTCCTCGATGAAGAATTTGTAAATTCATAAAATCGCCTATTCACCCCCTCTAGTCGATATAACGACTTTCAATTGGTATCGAGCAAGGTACTCCTTGTTACGTGTGATTTTGGTTTAACCACCGGAGTTTTAGTTATGTCGACCGCAGTATGATCAAGGTCTCAGCAGGTGTCCTACCTTCGATGGGACGGACTACCCCTCTTGGAAGAACAAAATGCGAATGCATCTTGAAGCAATTGACAACGATCTACGGTATGTTGTGACAAAAGGTGTTTCCACCACACCCTCTCTCGAATGATGCTGATGTGAAGAGATTCAAGCAACTCGATTCTCAAGCGAAGAATATCATATGTGGCCATCGAGCAAAGGTCAATATGGAAGAGTGAGTGCTTTGGAATCGCCAAACTCATCCGGGACAAAGGTCCAAAGTAAATGAAGGTGTTTCAACTCAGCGTGACTCTCGAGTTGATGTTCTTCGAATCTCTTCAACCGCTTCAAAAGACTCGACAACGAAAATGTTCAACAAACCTTGATCGCCTCACCGACATCTCAAATGAGCTTCAAGCACTTGGTGCCATGACATCACCGACCATGAGGTGGTGAAGAAATTACTAAGATCGCTTGATTCCTCATTTGACACTCGCACGATGATACAAGAACGAGCTGACTACAAGTCTCTTGATCCTGCTGATATCCTCGAAGGCTAAATACTCACGAGTTCCAGCTTGCTTTGAAAAGAGAGATCTCTATGGTTCGGCTATGGAAGAACACGTGCCTCAAGGCCAAGGCTGAATCTGAATCGAGAGTGAAGAATCTGGTAGTAGCCTTGGAGATCTGAAGAATTTGGCGAGAGCTAGCATCGCTTCGTGAAGAAATTCCAGAAATTCACAAGGCGTGGTCGTTTTGGAAAATCCTCAAGAAGCGGTGATTCCTCATCTAGTGACTATAAGCGAAGACTTTGCCACAAATGCAAGAAACCTGGTCACTATATCCAAGATTGTCCTCGATGGGAAAAGGAATTGAAGAAGAAGAAACACAAGGATTACAGATTACGATGGCGTGAAGAAGAAGAAGAAATCATCAAAATCTTCATCATCAAAATCCTCAAAGCCTTCTTCTCACAAGAAGAGCAGCTCCAAAAAGGCTCGGGCATTCATTGGCAAGGAAATGGACTCAAAGCTGAATCGAGGAAAATGAGGAAGAGGAGGAGTCCAAGAATCCGAATCTGGTGTGGCTAGTCCGGCTCTTGCTCTCGCTTACGTCAAAATCCATCTTCAACATGAAGAAAATGACTCCGCCAACAAACCTGATGAGGAAAATGATGACTACGCTCCCACCTATTGCTTCATGGCAAAAGGTGCCAAGGTACTCAATTTCACCTCCTCTGAATCTAGTGAAAATGAATCTGATGAGGATCTCAAGCCCAGCTACTCTAAACTTGCTAAGATTGCTATAAAACAACAAAGGGCTTTTGAAAAGGTTCAAAACATGCTAGATAAGAGTGATGATATGTTAGGTGAAGAAATGGATCGCACTCAAGCCCCGATGAAAATCTTCGAAAGTTCATCTAGGCTTGACAGCCTTCAAGGTCATCATAACACTCTTATATCGATCATGAGAAACTTTCTTATGAATTTCTTCAAAGAAAGCAAGATCTTGAGAAGCTAAGAGCGAGTTATGAAGATCTTCAGAAGGAGCGCGATTCATTACTTGCTCAACAAATCAGCGCTTCTCAAGAAGAATTTGTTCCTCCATGCTTAAAGTGCATTGAGCGTGAATCGCTAATTCTTCACCGAATGTTCAAATGCTTCAACTGTTACAAATTCTTCACCTGCCTCTGCTATCACTAATTCCTCATCGAGGACATTGCTAGTATCACCGACGATGCAGGTTGAAGGAATTGTACATGACAGCATGTACAAAAGCCTCAAAGGGCATCGACTCTTTGTGATGTGCTTAAAAGCAGATCCTCAACAGAAACCCTAGGAAAGAGGGTATTGCCTTTGAGAGGAAACTCAATGTTGATGGAGCGTCTTCGGAAGCTTTGCGGTATCCCAAAACCTCATGGGTTGCTGCAAAGGGACCTCCAGTTGATCCATCTACCTTATCTGGTTTTACATGTGAATTTCCTCATTCTGATGATGAGTCATTTGACTCAAACTATAAACTGTTCAAAAATCAGAATGGTGAAGTATTTGCTAGATATGTTGGCACTAACTGCAGGAACGGTCCCCCTATGAAGAAAATCTGGGTTCCCAAGAAGTGCCTTGAAAGTCTTCAGGTGAATGTCCTCATGACACCACCTGTGAAGAAAAGGAACCCCAGATCAAATTCTTCATATGGACCAAATTCTTCATATGGATCCAAGTCCTCATATGGACCAAATTCCTCACGTGGATCAAATTCCTCAAAAGGATCAAAGTCCTCATATGATTATCATCGTGCTAACAACTCTGTTTCGCAGGGTAGAGCTAAGGGCTATGAATATGTGCATTATTCTTCAAACCAATATGTTCATAAGTCCTCGAAGAATTTCTCTGCTTATTCATATGCTTACCCTAACCCCTCTTATGTGAAACGAAATGGTTTGGCCTCTATGCCACCATTCTCATATGGTGCTCGCAGAATGATGAACTCTTTGCCACCCCTTCAGATGTGGGTGGTGAAGAAAAAGAACTAATCTCTTCTGCAGGGTCAGGTCTCCAGACGTGCCTCAACGTCTGAAGAATTTGCTGGGGGCCTGACAAAATTGCCTGAAAGGACGCAGGCTAATCATGATGAAATGAACTTTCATTTCACACGTCCTCATACTGCTTATCTAAAATACTAACTGATGAAATTCATCTGATGAACTTGATATCATATTCTTCACTGATGAAGTATATGAGATCGTAAGTTGTACTAATTCATCTGCAGGATGATCAACCCAAAGCCACTGAGTGGGTTCTCGATAGTGGATGTACAAATCACATGACTGGTGACAAGAATCTATTGATGGATGCTCCCTTATCACCGTCACATCTGAAGCATATCATCTTTGCTGACAAAGGCAAAAGTCAGGTATTGGGACTTGGTAAGGTTGCTATCTCTAAGGACATGCACATGGACAAAGTCATGCTTGTTGAGTCTTTAGGATATAACCTCATGTCAGTCTCAATGCTTTGTGATCTTGATATGGTTGTTATCTTTGGCAAGTATCGTTGTGTTGTGATTATGGAAGTGACAATTCCAAAGTCTTGAAGGCTTTAGGAGAGGAGACTTGTATATTGTTGATTTTTCCACAGGACCACAACCAGCCATGTGTCTACTTGCAAAAGCTTGAAAGGCTGGCTATGGCATCGACGACTTGGTCACGCAGGCATGAGGAATTTGCACACGCTTGCGAAGAAGAAGCATGTCATTGGCATTGAGAATGTCAAATTCCTCAAGGATCACTTATGCGAGCCTGTGAAGCTGGAAAAATGACCAAGGCCAAGCATCCAAATAAGACTATCATGACCACTACTCGTCCTTCGAATTGCTTCACATGGACCTCTTTGGTCCCAATCATTACTCAGTGTCACTAATGATGCATCTCTTTATGGCTTTGTTATTGTTGATGATTACTCTCGTTACACATGGGTACACATTGTTACTTACAAAAATCAAGTGCAGAAATCTTCAAGCGATTTTCCTCGAGGGCTTCAACCAACTTTGGTGTGAAGATCAAGCACATCGAAGTGACAATGGAACTGAGTTCAAGAATTCGGTCTTGATGACTATCTTGATGAACTTGGTATTACTCATGAGTTATCTGCTCCCTATACTCCTCAAAAAATGGCGTCGTGGAGCGCAAGAACAGAACTCTTGTTGAGATGGCTCGCACTATGCTTGATGAATACAAAACGCCTAGTCGTTTACGGATTGAAGCAATTGACACTGCGTGCCACATCATCAACAGAGTATATCTTCACAAATTCTTCAAGAAGACTGCCTATGAACTCCTCACGACAAGAAACCCAATGTAAGTTATTTCAAAGTCTTGATGCTAAATGCTGGATTAGAGATCCTCACCACCACTCTAAATTTGCACCAAAGCACATGAAGGTTTTATGCTTGGTTACGGAAAGGACTCGCACACCTCTGAGTCTTCAACATCACACTTCACAAGATTGTTGACCTTTGTAGATGTGCGGTTCGATGAAACTAATGGCTCGCAAAGAGAGCACCTACCTTCTGTGTTAGACGAACCAGCACCGAGGATTCTATCAGGTTCAAGGCAACCGAGGATGTCATTCCTCTCAAGAAACTGCTGAAGAATTCATTCTGTCTGTGAAGAACGTCGAGTGATGCACTGAAGATAATCTTGAAGAAAATGGTGCTTGAGGAAAATGATCAAATTCCTCGAAGACAACCAGCTCATCCTCGCGTTGCAAAAGAAGTGCAAGTTGACAAGATCATCGATGACATTGAAGCGCCAGTCCTCTCACTCGCTCAAAAGCTTCACACTTATCTAACTTTTGTGGGCACTATGCTTTTGTCTCTATCACAGAGCCCACTAAGGTAGATGAAGCATTTACGAGCCGGAGTGGATTCAGGCCATGCAAGAAGAATTACATCGATTCGAGCTCAACAACGTCAGGGAACTGGTCAAGCGTCCAGATCCTCGCAAGCATAATATCATTGGCACAAAGTGGATCTACCGCAACAAGCAAGATGAAAATGGTCTTGTGGTGAGGAATAAGGCACGACTAGTAGCTCAAGGCTACACGCAGTTGAAGGAATTGATTTCGATGAAACTTTTGCACTGTTGCTAGACTTGAGTCTATTCGCATATTACTACGCCTATGCTAACCATCACAATATCACTTTATATCAAATGGATGTGAAAAGTGCATTCCTCAATGGTAAGCTTGAGGAAGAAGTATATGTTGCTCAACCCCTGGTTTTGAAGATCCAAAGAATCGACAAAGTCTTGAGACTAAATAAGGCCCTCTATGGCCTCAAGCAAGCCCCTCGGGCGTGGTATGATACATTGAAGGAATTCTTCGTGAAGAATGGCTTCACACCCGGTTCACTCGACCCTACTCTCTTTACTAAATCATATGATGGTGAACTGTTTGTGTGCCAAATATATGTTGATGATATTATCTTTGGCTGTACTGACCAACGTTATAGTGATGAATTTGCCTATATGATGAGTGAAGAATATCAAATGTCTATGATGGGAGAGTTGAAATTCTTCTTAGGTCTTCAAATTCGCCAACAACACAATGGCATATTCATATCTCAGGAGAAATACCTCAAAGATGTCCTGAAGAAATTCGGCATGCAAGATTGCAAAGGTGTCAAAATTCCTATGCCCACAAATGGCCATCTATGCACTGATGAAAATGGTATTGACTTCGATCACAAGGTATACCGCTCCATGATTGGTTCTTTATTGTACTTATGTGCATCTAGGCCAGATATAATGCTTAGTGTTTGCATGTGTGCCCGATTTCAAGCTACACCGAAGGAATCACACCATAAGGCTGTGAAGCATATTCTTCGATATCTAGCTCACACACCAACACTAGGATTATGGTACCCCAAGGGCTCTACTTTTGATCTCATTGGATATTCTGACTCTAACTATGCTGGTGATCGTGTGGATCGCAAGTCAACATCTGGTACTTGTCATTTCCTCGGACGATCTTTGGTCTGTTGGTCCTCGAAGAAACAGAACTGCGTATCACTGTCCACTGCGGAAGCTGAATACATTGCTGCTGGCTCGTGTTGTGCTCAATTACTATGGATGAAGCAAACCCTCAAGGACTACGGCATCAACGTGAAGAATGTGCCTCTCTACTGTGACAATGAGAGTGCCATCAAGATTGCTCACAACCCAGTTCAGCACTCGAAGACAAAGCACATTCAAATTCGTCATCATTTTCTTCGTGATCATGTGTTGAAAGGCGACATCTCCATCGAGCACGTGAAGATCAAGAACAGCTAGCTGATATCTTCACTAAGCCCTTGGATGAGAAGAGATTTAGCAAGTTGCGGTGTGAGCTAAATATCTTAGAATCTTGAATGTTCTTTGAAAAGGACACACATCCTAACACTTATGCAAAATTGATGACTTAGATGTGCAACACATGAAGAAACGTTTTCTTCAATCAATGAAGAATAACACTCTAAGTGTGAAGAAATTAATGAAGAATTTGATTCTCGTAACCCTCGACAATTGTACGCGGTGTCTGAAATCATCATTCTTATCTGGTGGGTCACGCCACCACCAAAGTTGAAAATCTTCAATTTGAGTTTTTCCTCGCTTTTGAAATTCTTCAGTTTTTCAAATTCTTCAGTTTTCAAATTCTTCAACTTTGCAAATTCTTCACTGCTTTCCGTCGTCTTTCTTCATTGGCTATATATATATATGGATTTATGTCCTCTACAGCATTCACTTATGGCTATTTCTTCAAGTCGCTTTTTACGCTAAGTGAATGTGATCGGACCCTTCCCTCTATGCTATACTCAACCCAATCCATTCACAAATTCTTCATGTGCGTTCTACTTTGAAACTCGTTCAAATTCTTCATTTGTGTCCTTGACAACAAGAAATTGCGAACGGAACTTTTAAAACGAATCTTATCCAAACTTGATTTTACCGCTCAAACCGTTCCGCATCCCACGATGCATTATTATATCCACCCACGATCGCACACGATCTCCACTACATTGTCGTGGGTGACATATGTCGTGAGAAGGAAGCGGTCAGGGCATGTTAAGTCCTAAATCTTGAACAAGCCGTTTTCACCGTGGCTATAAATACCCCTCTCTCCTTCCTCACTCTTTTACCTCGCTCGATCTCTCTCCCGCCGAGCTCCTCGAAACCCTAAGCGCCGCCGCTTCTCCATCGTCGCCGGTGAGGAAAAGCTTCACCGCTTTGACCTCTTCGCCGACGTACTCGCGCCGACTGTGGAATTTCTTCACTCCGCCGTCGCCGTAGCTGATTTCCTCTGCCAAGTTAGGGCGGAGAAGATCTGAACAGACGAACTTCTAAACTGTTCATCTCAGTTAAATCGTGTTCTTCACTTGAGTAAATTAAAAGTTACTTTTATTTACTCGCTTTGATTCTCAAATTTTCTTCAAATTCTTCAAAGGTGTTTATTTCAAATTCCTCACACATATGAACACCTCAAATCTCTTGACTCATTTCTCTAAGCTATGATTTTCTTCAAGATTCCTCAATTGTGTGGATCTTGATCTATACAACTCGGAACCTAAGATAAAGAACGCTTATTGAAATTCTTCAAGGCTCATCTGGTCAAAATCCTCAAACTTGTTCTTTTGAAAACCCTCCGAGAACGATATGACCTCTTCAAATTCCTCGCACCTATACTCTGTTCACAGGTACAAATGTCTCTGCTGAATCCCTAGGTTCTCATCAACTTAACTCATTTGCAGCGTTCCTCGAAGAAAACTGCACACTTCTTCAGAGAACTCAATTGTTCAATTTCCTCACCAAGAAAATGGCGATGGCAAGAAGCCGCAGAAGGAGGAAAGAAACTCTGAGGTCATGACAGATTCAAATCCACGAGGAAATATATGCTGACTATTGCACACCGATGAGGAAAACAAAACCAACGCAAGGTGCGCATCTCAGAAGATTGAGCGGAGATGGGCACGGAATGGAAGGAATACCGCTATGTTACACCTAAGTACATGAAGAAATTAGCGTTAAATCCTCCATGCCCAAGAGCTCCTTTGGCACCAGGCCAAATAGCTGATCCCACTAGCGTCAAACGCGTGAGGACTTTCTGATGAATGGGCTAAACGCCAAGCTAAGTTGGCTAAGCAAGCAAAGGAAGCGTGAAGAAATTCAATGAGGATTCTGCCATCGCTGCTGCCATCGAGGTCTCGGCCAAGCCAAGAAATCGATGCAAAAGAAGTCTGCAAATAAGCCAAGTGCTTCTTCATCTATGCCCTCACGGCCAAGTTCCTCGGCAGAGCTCCTTCCGTGCAAATTCCTCGAACAAATTCCTCACACCGCTGCTGCTCCATCAAAGTCCTCGTTCCGTCCCAAACCTTCGGTTCTGTGCATCTAGCCACTTGTCAAAGGACTGCTGGTTTTCAATTGCCTCGAGCACCTCTGCAAATTCCTCGGCTGCTTTCAATTCTTCATCGGCCCGACTGCTGAAGACAAAAGCAACAGCCGGGCGTGGTCCTCGGCCTAGTCCAAGGAAGAAACAGCTTGTCGTCCACGTGCCATCGATGATGAGGCATCGATGAAGAACTTGAAGAAATCATCGAGACCGTCAAGCTAGAGCCGCAAGAGCCAAGGGAACAGCTGTGCCACGCTTTTGGACCCAAAGAAAGTCCTCGATTTCATCGACCTCACAACGATCCCAATACCCTCTCGCTGATCTTCCTTTGACACTTGGTCAAAGTCATATGTTGACTCACTTCATTGCTGAAGAAAAATGGAAGTTCGAGAAGGCAAAGGAAATCAAGAAGGCTCAATATAAGAAGGAGAGGTTTCTGAAGAAAAATGTTGTCAAGATGACACCTGAGGAACTTCTTCAAGCTCAAACTGAAATTCAGAACCTCAGCAAGAACTTTGACACGTACTATGCTGATTGGCAAGTTGTCAAGACCAGATTCATCAATCTGACGAAGAATCTCACAAGTGTTGCAACTCCAGTGCAACATGAAAATCCTCAGGCTGAAGCATCAGCTCAGCCCATTGAAGAAAATGCTGAATCCGTGGCTGATGAAGAAATTCCAGCCACCGAAGAAAGCTGCCAGGCACCCACTAGTGGTGCGCTGAAGAAATTGCTCAAGACAGGGAACTGCATCGCTTGCTCTGAAGAAACTGCCCAAATTCCTCAGCTGCTCCTGCGCCAACTCCAACTCCTATTCTTCCATCCGCTTGGATGTGAAGAAAACCAAGGCTCTTGAACGAGCTCTGTGAAGAAGAGAAAAGCATCACCTGCGTCGATTCTTCACTTGCGAAGAAATTGAAGCCAATGACCAGCTCGCTTGAAAACCCGATTGATGCTATTCCAATTTCCTCCATACCTTCAAAGGAAGTGGTTCCTTTTGGAGAAGAATATGAAGTGCCAACCGGATCGATGAAGAACATCAATCTCCGCTCGTGCGAGAAAATTGATGAGGAAATTGAAGTGGAAGCTGTCCCTTCAACCCCGCCATTCCCTCATCGGACCATGAAATTCCTCAAGATGGTCTTGAGGAAATTGAAAATGAAGATGTGGATATTGGATGCACCACTCCGAATCAATGATGATTTTTGGGAAAGTCAACATCCCAATACTCCTCTCTTCACCCCGCTTCAACAAGTTCCTCACTCCCTGCATGCATGCTCAAATAGACATTGAAGAAAATCAACCCACGAGTCCTGTGCATGAAGAAATTCCAGCCACTAGTGCTGATGAAACTGCTTTCTCTGCTGAAAATCCTCGGATCGCACAAGTTGAGGATCAAGAAATTCCTCAAGTGAAGAACCTGAACTTATGATTCGGAGGTGGTGATGCAACCGATCGACACCCCTCTGCCAAAGCGAAAGAATCCGTTCTCGACCAAACAAAGTTCAAGGCTGAAGATTTCTTTCTTGAGCATGTGTTCTTCATTGAATATAATCCTTATGACTCTGCTCGGATTAGGAAGAGGCGCTTACGACTGCCACCAAGCCAACTTCTATTCCTCGGTGCTTTTCAACAAGGACAAAATCTTGATCATGCTCATATTCCTCATGTGGATATGGAGTCGCTGCCGGCTTTGAGCCCGTTCTAAGTGTTCTTCACGATGCGTGTCTTCTCAACTTTTGCACCGATATATGTGATTGGAATGAAGAGCTAATTCTTCAGTTCTATGCAACACTTCACATCACCGGAGACGCTGAAGATGTGACTTCATGGGTCTTGGATTGGATGACAGAAAACACTCACTACAAGGCTCCAGCAAGTGAATTGCTTCGTGCCCTTCCACTCGATCCTCCAGCTTGATGGTGCACGTCGCATCTATGAAGAAAAGGAACTTTCAAATCACTATATGCAAGTGTTGATGAAGCCATTGAAACCAAGGCAAGCTCCAAGGACCAAATTCCTCGTCAAGGAATTGCTCTATGTGCCTCGAACAGTCTATCGAATTTTGTCGAAGACTATGAGTCCTATCAAGGGCCACGACTCGAATGATGAAGAAGTCGTTGGCATCATGAAGAATATGCTTTTCAACATCATCCATGGCGTTCCCGTCAATTTCCATGATTTCTTCATGAGGACTCTGGCTAACATTGCCATGTCACCTTTTGAGCTGAAGCCTTATGCGCCTTGGATTATGAGATTCATCGGTCAAGATCTTCACCGAATTACAAGGTCGACACTTTGAACCACTGCAGCTACCTGCCTTCGATTGAAGTCCTCAAGCGGCCAATTGCCTCGGTGATGAAAAGGGAAAGGCTGCTGTGATAGATGAAGGCATTCGTCCATTGGATGGACAGTTTATAAAGCAGCATCCTACTCCACCAATGATGACTCGCCACACATGACTCGCAAAGAAATACCTCGCTTAAGCATAGTCCTCAAGCTACTGCACCCAGGGTGATGACTGATCGTGAGTTACTCCTCAGTCTTCATCAGAAGGTTGATCGCAATCACAAGTGGGTCAAACGTCAGTTTGGTACTATTCTTTACAACATGACCTCAACTCACAATGCGGTGAAGAAAAACCACTACTATCTTCATGAAACCTTCAAGCGCACCTGGGCTGTTCTTTCACATGTCTACAATGAAGAAGAACTGAAATCAATGGGACTCAAGGAAGAATTTGACTGGTCTGCACCTCCTCCGAAGAAATTCAAGAAGGTCAAAGTTCCTTCCTTGGTGGCCAGCTCTTATTCTTCATCTCGCGACACTGATGAAAATGAAGATTTGGAAGATCTTCTGCTGGTCCTACTTCAACGAACAACCCGACAATCTTTGGCGCCCGTCTTCAACTTGAAATTCTTCAAGAGCGTTAGTCCTCAGATTCAATCCTTTTGGTCATTCGATGACAAAGGGGGAGAAATTTGAGTTAGTCTTCAAGCGGGTCTCGTTTTTGTCTATATATAGTATTTTATTAAGTTACAACTCTCGTTCTTCTGAAACCTTTTATTGGATCGAGTTGTAATCTTAAACCCGATGGTGCTTTGATACTTTTGATGCATTATGCTTTTGCTCTATGCTCGATTACGATGAGTATTGATATCGTTGATCCTTGTTATGCTCGATCCTCATGAGCTCGTTGAAAATCTTCAAATCGATTTGGGATCGATACTCATGATAGTTTCAAATTCCTCATACGCATTGGGCTCGATACTCTTTATGCATTATTTTGCATGCTCTGCATATCATCAAGCACCATATTTCATCATGCATTTCAAATTCTTCATATTATATGTTAAATGCGTGTATGAATTACAAGATATAGGGGGAGATCTCCATGATTCAATTCTTCAAATGTGCATTGCCTCAAAAGCAAATTCCTCACTATGCACATCTTCGTGGGGAGTTCTTCTATATCTTGCAATCAAATTCCTCATTATCGTGTTTACACTTCATATATTTATCCCCGTTGAAAACTTAACCTATGTTGTCATCAATCACCAAAAAGGGGGAGATTGTAAGTGCATCTAGTGCCCCTTAGTGATTTTGGTGTATTGAAGACTTATAGGTTAAGTAACTAATGCGTTTGTGAGTGTACACAGGTCTATAAGTCTATGAGGAGTTTGATATTTACAAGTGAAAGTCGACCCTAAAATGAATTTCTTCAATCAAGAATTTGATATTCGAAGACTTTACAAGACTTTGAAAGTGAAGAAATTGGTGTGATTCTCAAGACTTGGTAATCGCTTGAGGAATATGAAGCGTGAAGACTTTTGTTTTCGTAGTTTCATTTTCTCTTTCTTGAGTCATAGGAAACACCGTCTCGTTAAAGGGGGTCGAGGAAATACTAAGGAAAAATTTCCATTTGATGCTCAACTCAAAATCCTCACCTACCAATCCTTCGAGTGAAGCCTTTGAAATCTCATACAGATTCAACAATTTCTTGATGGATGAGACGCTCTTACAGTCACCGAGGAATTTGTTCGATCGAGGAGTTAGGAATTCGCCAAAGGCTGAATTGCCTACACAAATGAGGAACATGATAGCCCGAGGAATTTGATGTTCCAATTTCCGACCGTTCTTTGTCTTGCCACTGTCCCAAAATATCTCCACCTAACGGTCATATCATTTAAGGGCATTTATGTCTTATCATGTCGGGCTGCTCCCTAGGCTATAAATAGCCGCCCCTACAACCACTAGTTGGTTGGCTGCTCGAGAGAACTTGACACTTGTCATTTGAGAGCAACCCATCCTCCGAGGACTTTGAGTGAAAATCATCAAGTGAGGAAAACCCAAAGTGAGGAAAACCCAAAAACCAAACCCAAAACCCAAAACCAAACCCCAACAAACCCAAAGTGATTGAGCATCATCAAGAAATTGATCCCGTGGATCCGACGCTTTTACCTTTGAAGACTGTGCTTCTTCCAGACGGTTAGGCGTCACGGTCTAGAGCATCCAAGAGGAATTGTGGATCGCCGAGTGACCAAGTATGTGAAGGTTTGGAAGTCGCTGAAGACTTACCACGAGTGATTGGACGAGGTCTGCGTGGCCTTAGTTCAAGGAGAATACGGTGAGGACTTGGTGTCTGAGCTGCGTGCTCGAGGATCGGGTGTCCGGATCATGTGTCCTCGAGTTTAAATACTCACCGCTCCAACCAGACGTATAACCGAGACAAAGCAGTTGGAACTGGTCTACCAAATCATTGTCTTCACCAACCTAATCGGTTCTATTTCCTCAACCCTTTCATTTCCTCATTCTTCGTGTTGAGTGTTTGTCATATCTGTGTTTGAAGACTTTGATCAAGATTTTCTCAATTTCCTCGCCCAATTTCTTCATCTGTTTGTCTTCATCTTGTGTTATCCTGTGATTACGCTTTACGTACTCTGTGATTGTCTTCATTTCATCATGATGACTATGCTTGTAATCTGTTATGCTTACTTCGAGTACTTATTCCGCTGCATGTATTTCTTCGCTAAGGAATTTCCTCACCGCAAATTCCTCGATGAAGAATTTGTAAATTCATAAAATCGCCTATTCACCCCCTCTAGTCGATATAACGCACTTTCATCCGCCACAAAGATCCACTCATGGGTGCTCCATCACCCGATTCGACTTTAGTCTCACATGTATCATGTATAAGTATATAGTATATACTGTGATCAACTCCCGAGTGATCACGGCCCGATAGTATAGCACGCGGCATGACGGACAAGAAAGTAGGGCCACGATGAAAGTACTAGCATCCTATACTAAGCATATAGGATTGCGTAAGGTAACAATGAAGTTACAAGGACAGGCTATGCATCAAGATAGGAGTATCTCAAAACAAGAATATGCTATACTACTCTAATGCAAGAAGTGTAGATAAGAGTAGGCGATATCCGGTGATCAAGGTGGGGGGCTTGCCTGGTTGCTCCGCAAGAGAGAGGGTCGCCAACTCCGTGGTCGAATCGACCAAGCAGCGGCGTCGGCCTCGTAGTCTACCGGAGAGAAGAGGGGAAGAAACAATGAATACAAAGTAAACAGATGCATATCGATGCATGACATGCCAAGAAGCGATGCAAGGCGTGCCCTAACGTGGTATGGGGGTACTGGTTATAGGGGAAACATCCGGAAGGTATTCCGGTGTTTAGGGTTTTGAGCAGGAGGAGCCGAGGGGAAAAGTTGCAGGTTCGATAGGTTAGGGATGTGTGGCGACGAACGATCACAGATCGTATCGGGCTACTCGCTTACGAGCAACTTTCATGTTGAAAATATTTTAATCAGGTTACGGATTAAAAGATATGATTTTTAAAAGATTTTAATAATTTCTGGAATTTAATTAATTATTTAATTAATTCGAAATGTATTTATGACGTCAGCATGATGTCATGCTGACGTCAGCAGTCAACAGGGTTGACTGAGTCAACCCTGACAGGTGGGTCCCGCATGTCATTGACTCATAGTAATTAAACAGGGTTAATTAGCTTTAACTAAATGACTAGGTTAATCTAATCTGGTTTAATTAAGTTAATTAATTCTCTAATTAATTAATTAATTAATTAATATTTTAATTATTATTTTTATTATTTATTTTTCCTTCTTCTTTTTTTTTAATTAACGTTCCAGGGGCTGGGCCCCTCTGCTCAAATGGGCAGGGGCCATAGTGGGTGCGGTATTTGGTGCGGCGTGGTGCCCGTGCTCGAGGCCGAACGGGCTGGCCCGGACGCAGCCATGATGTGGGCGCCCGGGCGCGGGCGTCGCCAACAGCAGCGCGCGTGGTGAAAGTCGGCCGAGGCCGTGGCCGAGGCGAGGCCGCCGGAGTGGCGCAAGGCGGCGGAGGGAGTGGAGCTAGCGCAGGAGTAGAACCCGGGCGTGGCCACGCGAGGTCGCGGGCGCGACAGCGCATCCCCGAGCGAGGCGCGCCCGGGCAAGCGCGCGTGCGAGACCCGCCTGGGGTGGGCGAGGCTGGGGGTGAGGGGCGCGGTCGACGGTGGAGTCCGGGTCGCGGGCGGCGCCGTCGAATGGGGAGAGAGGGGGTGAGGCCAAAGGCGGAGGCCGGGCGGTAGGCACTGCCAGGAGGGAGCGCCGCCACTTAGGGGAGGAGAGGGAAGGGGGCGGCGTGGCATGGACGCCGGAGCCGGGCGACGGGCGGACGACGGGCTCGGCCACTCTGGCGGCGCGTCGGAAGGGGGGGCGAGGGGAGCGACGGGGGAGAGGTGAAGCTCACAGGGGGCCCGTGGGGTCTAGGAGGCGGGCGCGGTGGAGTTGTTGGAAATATGCCCTAGAGGCAATAATAAAAGCATTATTATTATATTTCCTTGTTCATGATAATTGTCTTTTATTCATGCTATAACTGTATTATCCGGAAATCGTAATACACGTGTGAATACATAGACTACAATACGTCCCTAGTAAGCCTCTAGTTGACTAGCTCGTTGGTCAACAGATAGTCATGGTTTCGACTATGGACATCGGATGTCATTGATAACGGATCACGTCATTAGGAGAATGACGTGATGGACAAGACCCAATCCTAAGCATAGCACAAAGATCGTGTAGTTCGTTTTGCTAGAGCTTTTCCAATGTCAAGTATCTCTTCCTTAGACCATGAGATCGTGCAATTCCCGGATACCGTAGGAGTGCTTTGGGTGTATCAAACGTCACAACGTAACTGGGTGACTATAAAGGTGCACTACAGGTATCTCCGAAAGTGACCATTGGGTTGACACGGATCGAGACTGGGATTTGTCACTCCGTATTACGGAGAGGTATCACTGGGCCCACTCGGTAATGCATCATCATAATGAGCTCAAAGTGATCAAGTGTCCGGTCACGGATCATGCATTGCGGTATGAGTAAAGTGACTTGCCGTAACGAGACTAAACGAGGTATTGGGATACCGACGATCGAGTCTCGGGCAAGTGACATACCGTCGACAAAGGGAATAGAATACGGGTTGCTTGAACCCTTGACATCGTGGTTCATCCGATGACAACATCGAGGAGCATGTGGGAGCCAACATGGGTATCCAGATCCCGCTGTTGGTTATTGACTTGAGGCAGTCTCGGTCATGTTCGCATGTCTCCGAACCCGTAGGGTCTACACACTTAAGGTTCGGTGACGCTAGGGTTAATAGGAAGACAAGTATGTGATTACCGAATGTTGTTCGAGTCCGGATGAGATCCCTGACGTCACGAGGAGTTCCGAATGGTCCGGAGGTAAAGATTTATATATGGAAAGTGGTTAAACGGACTCGGAAAGTTTCGGGGTATACTGTAATGTACCGGGCCACCGGAGAGTTCCGGAGGTCCACTGGAGGGGCCACCCCTCGGGGGCCACATGGGCTAAGTGGGAGAGGAGCCAGCCCCTGGTGGGCTGGGCGCGCCTCCCACCTAGGCCCATGCGGCTAGGGTTTGGGAGGGGTAAACCTAAAGGGGCGCCCTAGCTTGGGGGCAAGCCACCCTCCCTCCTCCCTTGGCCGCCGCCCCATCTAGGGTTTACCCTAGATGGCCGGCCCCTTGCCCTCTCCTCCTATAAATAGAGGGGTGGGGGGAGGGCTGCCAACACCATTGAAGGCGCAGCCCCTCCCCTCCCCAACACCTCTCTTTCTCCACACGAGCTTGGCGAAGCCCTGCCGGAGAACTGCCGTACCAACTGCACCACGCCGTCGTGCTGCCATTGGAGTTGTCTTCCTCAACCTCTCCTTCATTCTTGCTGGATCAAGACGGAGGAGACGCCATCGTCCCGTACGTGTGTTGAACACGGAGGTGCTGTCCTTTCAGCACTTTGGTCATCGGTGATCGGAATCACGTTGGGAACGTCTTCATCATCACCACTCCCTCGAACGCTTCCGCACTCGATCTACAAGTGGTATGTAGATGCAAACTCTCTCGTGACTCGTTGCTTAGATGAACTCATAGATAGATCTTGGTGAAACCGTGGGAAAATTTTAATTTTCTGCAACGCTCCCCAACAAAGGCATCATGAGCTAGGTCTATGCGTAGTTCTCTTTGCACAAGTAGAACACAATTTTGTTGTGGGCGTGGATCTTGTCAATTTACTTGCCGTTACTAGTCGTTTCTTGCTTCCGCGGTATTGTGGGATGAAGCGCCCGACCAACCTTACACGCTTTTCGTGAGACCGGTTCCACCGACTAACATGCACTAGTTGCATAAGGTGGCTGGCGGGTGTCTGCTCTCCTACTTTAGTTGGAGCGGATTCGATGAACAGGGTCCTTATGAAGGGTAAATAGAAGTTGACAAGATCACGCCAGGTTATTCGTAGGTAAGAAAACGTTCTTGCTAGAACCCAATTGCAGCCACGTAAAAGATGCAACAACAATTAGAGGACGCCTAACTTGTTTTTGCAGCAATTGTCATGTGACGTGATATGGCCAAGTTGTGATGAATGATGATATATTGTGATGTATGAGATCATGTTCTTGTAATAGGAATCACGACTTGCATGTCGATGAGTATGACAACCGCAGGAGCCATAGGAGTTGTCTTTATTTTGTATGACCTGCGTGTCATTGAAGAACGCCATGTAACTTACTTTACTTTATTGCTAAACGCGTTAACCATAGAAGTAGAAGTAGTCGTTGGCGTGACAACTTCATGAAGACACGATGATGGAGATCATGATGATGGAGATCATGGTGTCATGCCGTGACAGGATGATCATGGAGCCCGAAGATGAAGATCAAGGAGCTATATGATATTGGCCATATCATGTCACTACTTTATAATTGCATGTGATGTTTATTATGATTATGCATCTTGTTTACTTAGAACGACGGTAGTAAATAAGATGATCCTTAGAACAATTTCAAGAAGTGTTCTCCCTAACGTGCACCGTTGCTACAGTTCGTCGCTTCTAAGCACCACGTGTTAATCGGGTGTGATGGATTCTTACGTTCACATACAACGGGTGTAAGCAAGATTTACACACGCAGAAACACTTAGGGTTAACTTGACGAGCCTAGCATGTAAAGACATGGCCTCGGAACACGGAGACCGAAAGGTCGAACACGAGTCGTATGGAAGATACGATCAACATGAGAATGTTCACCGACGCAGACTAGTCCGTCTCACGTGTTGATCGGACATGGCCTAGTCGACTCGGATCGTGTAACACTTAGATGACTAGAGGGATGTCTAATCTAAGTGGGAGTTCATTAATGATTTGATTAGATGAACTTTATTATCATGAAACAATAGTCTAAAATCTTTTACATAATATGTCTTGTAGATCAAATGGCCAACGCTCATGTCAACTTGAACTTCAACGCTGTTCCTAGAGAAACCAAGCTGAAAGATGACGGCAAGAACTATACGGACTGGGTCCTAACCCGAGGATCATCCTCATAGCTGCCAGAAACAATACGTCCTAGAAGGACCGCTAGGTGACGCCCCGTCCCAGAAGAACCAAGACATTATGAATGCTTGGCAGTCTCGTCTTGATGATTACTCCCTCGTTCAAAGGCGGCATGCTTTACAGCTTAGAACCGGGCTCCAAAAGCGTTTTGAGCATCACGGAGCATATGAGATGTTCGAAGAGCTGAAACTGGTTTTTCAAGCTCACGCCCGGGTCGAGAGATATGACATCTCCGACAAGTTCTATAGTTGTAAGATGGAGGAAAACAGTTCTATCAGTGAGCACATTCTGAAGATGTCTGGGTTGCACAACCGTATGACCCAGCTGAATATTAACCTCCCCGATGAGGCGGTCATTGACAGAATCCTCCATCGCTCCCACCAAGCTACAAGAGCTTTGTGATGAACTACAACATGCGGGGATGGTAAAGACCATTCTGAAGTGTTCTCTATGTTGAAGTCAGCCGAGGTTGAAATCAAGAAAGAACATCAAGTGTTGATGGTCAATAAGACCACTAAGTTTAAGAAGGGCAAGGGCAAGAAGAACTTCAAGAAGGACGGCAAGGAGGTTGCCGCGCCGCAAGCAAGTTGCCGGAAGAAGTCAAAGAATGGACCCAAACCCGAGACCGAGTGCTTTTATTGCAAGGGAGGGGTCACTTTGAAGCGGAACTGCCCCAAGTACTTAGCGGATAAGAAGGCCGCAACACCAAAGGTATATTTGATATACATGTAATTGATGTGTACCTTACCAGAATCGTAGTAACTCCCGGTATTTGATACCGTGCCGTTGCTCATATTTGTAACTCACAGCAGAGCTGCGGAATAAGCGGAGATCGGCGAAGGACGAGGTGACGATGCGCGTCGGGAATGGTTCCAGAGTCGATGTGATCGCCGTCGACACGCTACCTCTTCATTTACCCACGGATTAGTTATGAACCTTAATAATTGTTATTTGGTGCCAAGTTTGAGCATGAATATTGTATCCGGATCTCGCTTAATGCGAGATGGCTACTCATTTAAATCCGAGAATAATGGTTGTTCTATTTATATGAGAGATATGTTTTATGGTCATGCTCCGATGGTCAATGGTTTATTCTTAATGAATCTCGAACGTAATGTTACACATGTTCATAGTGTGAATACCAAAAGATGTAAAGTTGATAACGATAGTCCCACATACTTGTGGCACTGCCGCCTTGGTCACATTGGTGTCAAGCGCATGAAGAAGCTCCATGCTGATGGACTTTTGGAGTCTCTTGATTATGAATCATTTGACACATGCGAACCATGCCTCATGGGCAAGATGACCAAGACTCCATTCTATGGAACAATGGAGCGAGCAACCAACTTGTTGGAAATCATACATACCGATGTAAAAGGTCCAATGAGCGTTGAGGCTCATGGAGGATATCGTTATGTTCTCACTCTCACAGATGACTTGAGTAGATATGGGTATGTCTACTTGATGAAACACAAGTCTGAGACCTTTGAAAAGTTCAAGGAATTTCAGAATGAAGTAGAGAATCAACGTGACCGAAAGATAAAATTCTTACGATCGGATCGTGGAGGAGAATATTTAAGTCACGAATTTGGTACACACTTAAGAAAATGTGGAATCGTTTCACAACTAACGCCACCGAACACCTCAACAGAACGGTGTGTCCGAACGTCAGAATCGCACTTTATTGGATATGGTGCGATCTATGATGTCTCTTACCGATTTACCGCTATCATTTTGGGGATACGCTCTAGAGACAGCTACATTCACTTTAAATAGGGCACCGCCTAAATCCGCTGAGACGACACCGTATGAATTATGGTTTGGGAAGAAACCTAAGCTGTCGTTTCTAAAAGTTTGGGGATGCGATGCTTATGTCAAGAAACTTCAACCTGAAAAGCTCGAACCCAAGTCGGAAAATGCGTCTTCATAGGATACCCTAAGGAAACCTTTGGGTATACCTTCTACCTTAGATCCGAAGGCAAGATCTTTGTTGCCGAGAACGGAACCTTTCGGAAAAAGAGTTTCTCTCGAAAGAAGTAAGTGGGAGGAAAGTAGAACTCGATGAAGTACTACCTCTTGAATGTAAAAGTAGTGCAGCTCAGAAAATGTTCTGTGATGCCTACACCAACCAAGAGGAAATTCATGATGATGATCAAGGTACTTGGATCAAGTTACTACTGAACAGAGGTCCACTAGGACACGCCCGCACTGCAGTGGTACGGCAACCCTGTCTCCGGAAATCATGTTGTTAGACAACGGTGAACCTTCAACTATGAAGAAGCGATGGCGGGCCCAGATTCCAACAAATGGCTAGAAGCCATGAAGTCCGAGATAGAATCCATGTATGAAAACAAAGTGTGGACTTTGACCGACTTGCCGATGATCGGCGAGCGATAGAAAACAAATGGATCTTTAAGAAGAAGACGGACGCGGATGGTAATGTCACCATCTATAAAGCTCGACTTGTCGCTAAGGGTTATCGGCAAGTTCAAGGGATTGACTACGATGAGACTTTCTCTCCGTAGCGAAGCTTAAGTCCGTCCGAATCATGTTAGCAATTGCCGATACTATGATTATGAGATATGGCGAGATGGACGCCAAAACAGCGTTCCTTAACGGCTATCTTAAGGAAGAGCTGTATATGATACAGCCGGAAGGTTTTGTCGATCCTAAGAATGTCGACAAAGTATGCAAGCTCCAGCGATCCATTTATGGGCTGGTGCAAGCATCTCGAGTTGGAACATTCGCTTTGATGAGATGATCAAAGCGTTTGGTTTATGCGACTTATGGAGAAGCTGCGTTTACAAGAAAGTGAGTGGGAGCTCAGAGCATTTCTCATATTATATGTAGATGACATACTTGATGGGAAATGATATAGAATTCTTGGACAGCATTAAGGCCTACTTGAATAAGTGTTTTCAATGAAGGACCTTGGAGAAGCTGCTTATATATTAGGCATCAAGATCTATAGAGATAGATCGAGACGCCTCATAGGTCTTTCACAAAGCACATACCTTGATAAGATTTTGAAGAAGTTCAAAATGGATCAGTCCAAGAAAGGGTTCTTGCTCAGATTGCAAGGTGTGAGATTGAGCTCAGCTCAATGCCCGACCACGACAAAAGATAAAGAAGAGATGAGTGTCATCCCTATGCCTCAGCCATAGGATCTATTATGTATGCCATGCTGTGTACCGCACCTGATGTAAACCTTGCCGTAAGTTTGGTAGGAAGGTACCAAAGTAATCCCGCAAGGAACACCGGACAGCGGTCAAAAATATCCTGAAGTACCGAAAAGGACAAAGGACATGTTTCTCGTTTATGGAGGTGACGAAGAGCTCGTCAGAACGGGTTACGCCGACGCTTAGCTTCGACACAGATCTGATGACTCTAAGTCACAAACCGGATACGTGTATATGTTGAATGGTGGAGCAAGAGCTGGTGCAGCTGCAAGCGAGCGTCGTGGCGGGATCTACATGTGAAGCGGAGTACATGGCAGCCTCGGAGGCAGCGATGAAGCAATTTGGGTGAAGGAGTTCATCACCGACCTAGGAGTCATACCCAATGCGTCGGGCCGATCAAACTCTTCTGTGACAACACCGAGCTATTGCCCTTGCCAAGGAGCCTGTGTTTCACAAGAAGACCAGCACATCAAGCGCCGCTCAACTCCATCCGTGAAAATGTTCAAGATGGAGACATAGAAATTTGTAAAGTGCATACGGATCTGAATGTCGCAGATCCGCTGACTAAACCTCTTCCATGGGCAAAACATGATCAACACCGAACTCTATGGGTGTTCGATTCATCACAATGTAAACTAGATTATTGACTCTAGTGCAAGTGGGAGACTGTTGGAAATATGCCCTAGAGGCAATAATAAAAGCATTATTATTATATTTCCTTGTTCATGATAATTGTCTTTATTCATGCTATAAATGTATTATCCGGAAATCGTAATACACGTGTGAATACATAGACTACAATACGTCCCTAGTAAGCCTCTAGTTGACTAGCTCGTTGGTCAACAGATAGTCATGGTTTCGACTATGGACATTGGATGTCATTGATAACGGATCACGCCATTAGGAGAATGACGTGATGGACAAGACCCAATCCTAAGCATAGCACAAAGATCGTAGTTCGCTTTGCTAGAGCTTTTCCAATGTCAAGTATCTCTTCCTTAGACCATGAGATCGTGCAATTCCGGATACCGTAGGAGTGCTTTGGGTGTATCAAACGTCACAACGAATCGGGTGACTATAAAGGTGCACTACGGTATCTCCGAAAGTGACCATTGGGTTGACACGGATCGAGATCGGATTTGTCACTCCGTATTACGGAGAGGTATCACCGGGCCCACTCGGTAATGCATCATCATAATGAGCTCAAAGTGATCAAGTGTCCGGTCACGGGATCATGCATTGCGGTACGAGTAAAGTGACTTGCCGTAACGAGACTAAACGAGGTATTGGGATACCGACGATCGAAGTCTCGCAAGTAACATACCGTCGACAAAGGGAATAGAATACGGGTTGCTTGAACCCTTGACATCGTGGTTCATCCGATGACAACATCGAGGAGCATGTGGGAGCCAACATGGGTATCCAGATCCGCTGTTGGTTATTGACTTGAGGCAGTCTCGGTCATGTTCGCATGTCTCCCGAACCCGTAGGGTCTACACACTTAAGGTTCGGTGACGCTTAGGGTTAATAGGAAGACAAGTATGTGATTACCGAATGTTGTTCGAGTCCGGATGAGATCCCGGACGTCACGAGGAGTTCCGGAATGGTCCGGAGGTAAAGATTTATATATGGAAAGTGGTTAAACGGACTCCGGAAAGTTTCGGGGGTATACCGGTAATGTACCGGGGCCACCTGGAGAGTTCCGGAGGTCCACCGGGAGGGGCCACCCCTCCCGGGGGGCCACACGGGCTAAGTGAGAGAGGGAGCCAGCCCCTGGTGGGCTAGGCGCGCCTCCCCACCTAGGCCCATGCGGCTAGGGTTTGGGGAGGGGTAAACCCTAAAGGGGGCGCCCCCCTAGCTTGGGGGGCAAGCCACCCTCCCCTCCTCCCCTTGGGCCGCCGCCCCATCTAGGGTTTCCCCTAGATGGCCGGCCCCCCTTTGCCCTCTCCTCCTATAAATAGAGGGGTGGGGGAGGCTGCCAACACCATTGAAGGCGCAGCCCTCCCTCCCCAACACCTCTCTTTCTCCACACGAAGCTTGGCGAAGCCTGCCGAGAACTGCCGTACCAACCGCACCACGCCGTCGTGCTGCCATTGGAGTTGTCTTCCTCAACCTCTCCTTCATTCTTGCTGGATCAAGACGGAGGAGACGCCATCGTCCCGCACGTGTGTTGAACACGGAGGTGCTGTCCTTCAGCACTTTGGTCATCGGTGATCGGAATCACGTTGGGAACGTCTTCATCATCACCACTCCCTCGAACGCCTGCACTCGATCTACAAGTGGTATGTAGATGCAAACTCTCTCTCGTGACTCGTTGCTTAGATGAACTCATAGATAGATCTTGGTGAATCCGTAGGAAAATTTTAATTTTCTGCAACGCTCCCCAACAGGAGTTTGATGGCGTCCGCGAGGAGGGAGTCGGGTGGCGGCCGACCGCGGCGTCGGAGGAAGATCCGGCGAGGGGGGGGGGGCGAACCCACCTCTGGAGGTGGGTGCCCAGCGTGGGGCGACGGTGGCGAGGGGTTCGGGCGGCGGCGGCGGGGCGAGGGGGCGGCGACGTGTCGGGCGGTGGGGCCGCCCGGCGATGAGGGGAGGACGAGGGGGCCGGTTGGGCCGGGCCTTGGGGTTGGCCGACTGGGCCAGGTGGGGAGGGGCTGGCCCAGTTGGGCCAGTGGGGATTCCTTCCCCCACTTCTCTTTTCCTTTTTTTATCTTTTCCTTTTTCTTACTTTCTGTTTTAGTTTATTTAAAATGCCAAAACACTTTACAAAATTTTGTGCACCCCACCATAATTAGGTTTGTTATTTTAGACAACCCCCGAACATTTTAGTTTTAGTTTTTGAAACTTTGTATCGTTTGCTTTTGTTTTGAATTTGTTTTAGACCGGGTTCGAATCAACGTGAGTTTAGACACAGTAACCGAGGTGATCACTGTTGCTTAATCATCCGGGTGTTACAAATCTCCTCCACTACAAGAAATCTCGTCCCGAGATTTAGGAGGTAGCAGGAAAGAGTGCGGGGTATTCATCTCGAAGACAATCCTCGCGTTCCCAGGTGGTTTCGTCTTGAGTGATTCACCATCGACTTTGAGGAACTTGATCGCTTTCCGACGTGTGCGGCGTTCAGCTTGGTCGAGAATGCGGACGGATGCTCTTTATAGGAGAGGTCCTGTTGCAATTCGAGCACTTCATGGTCCATCGCCGGATTGGGTCCTTGAAACAGCGTCGGAGTTGTGACACGTGGAACACATCGTGAACCCGAGAAAGGTTCGACGGAAGCTCCAGCTTGATATGCCAATTTTCCACGCCTTTCCGTAATAGTGAATGGGCCAATATATCGAGGAGCTAACTTGCCTTGATCCCAAAGCGGTGAGCACCCTTCATTGGTGTAACGCGAAGATAGGCCTTTTCGCCAAAGTTGATAGACCATGTCTTTGTGATGACGGTCATAATTACTCTTTTACGCGTGGTGAGCAGTCTTGAGATTCTCGCGAATAATGCGGACTTGTTCTTCGGCATGTTGGATAATATCCGGACCAAGAGTGGACGTTCCCGCTTCGACCAGTTCGGAGGGTTCGCACTTTCGTCCATATAACACTTCAAGGGGCCATCTTCGCACTAGCTTGGTAGCTATTATTATAAGAGAACTCAGCATATGGGAGAGATTCCTCCCATTTCTTGTCAAGTAAGCGACACAAGCTCAAGCATGTCTTCGAGAATTTGGTTGACACGTTCAACTTGCCCTTGGGATCATGGATGAAACGCATCTCGAAAGTTAAATGAGTCCCCATAGCTTCTTGAAAACTTGCCCGTAATCTTGAAGTGAATAAGCTGCCACGGTCCGAATCGATAACCGGTGGAATACCGTGAAGTGAAACAATTCTCGACATATAGAGAGTTGCAAGCTGGCTAGCAAGTGATCGTTTCTTTGACCGCCGTAAAGTGAGCAACTTTAGAGAGCGGTCAATGACGACAAGAATAGCATCATTACCTTTCTGCGATTTGGGAAATCCAAAGGACGAAGTCCATTTCAACATGGTCCCATTTCCATTCGGAATAGAGATAGGTTGCAGAGTTCCAAAGAGGCCTTTGATGTTCTGCTTTGATACGATGGCAAACGTCACACTCGTAAACATAGCGAGCAATGTCCTGCTTCATATTAGACCACCGAATCTCGGCGAATGTCTTGATACATCTTTGTACTGCCAGATGGATACATAGAGGCGATCATGAGCTTCTTTCATAACCTTTTGGGTCATATTCAGGTTTTCCTTCTTACATGGCACCACTAGGCGGCCTTTGAAGTACAAGGCGCCATCATCAAGAATAGTGAAGGGTGAGGGATTCCTTTTTGATGTCTTGCTTAATCTTGTAGACTTCAGTCAAATCCTGCATTGTCTTTATGGTGCCCACGAGATCGGGTTCAACAGCCAGGTATAGAGGGAACCACGGGGAACAACACGGAGATTCATCTTGCGGAACTCCGGAGGAGGGGAGCGAGCACCCGGAGGAACAATATGGAGGTTCAGCTTTCTGAATTCTTCAACAAGTGGGGGCTGAACTTGGTGAACTCAAGGTGGTTGCAGAAGACTTGCGGCTCAAGGCATCAGCCATTACATTAGCCTTGCTCGGGTATAGGAAATACCCAAATCAAAGTCTGCAATGCCTCCATCCATCTCTGGCCGACGGAGGTTCAGGTCTGGCTGAGTAAACAGATACTTCAGACTTTGGTGGTCGGTGAAGATCTCGCAACGATTACGAGAAGGTAATGTCGCCATCGCTTGATGCATGTATGACAGCAGCAAGTTCGAGGTCGTGAACTGGATAGTTCTCTTCGTGAGGGCGCAATCGTCGAGAGGCATAAGCAACCACTTTGCGCTCTTGCATTAGGACACCGCCTAATCCTTGACGGAAGCGTCGCGATAAATGACGAAGTCCTTCTTAGTATCGGGAGGAGCTAGCATCGGGCAGAAGTCAACTTGTCTTTGAGTGTCCGGAAACTTTCCGACACTTATCATCCCATTGGAATTTGACGCCTTATGCAACAAAGTTAGTCGAGACCGGCAATCTTGGAGAAGTTCTCGGCTTAATCGACGGCAATAGTGGCGAGACCGAGAAAACTTCGACTTGCTTAACGCTCTTCGGAGGAGTCCAATCGAGAATAGCCTGAACTCGTTCAGGTTGACGGCAATACCATCCTTAGAGATGACATGCCCAAGATAGGTTACTTGGGAAGCCGAATTCACATTTGGAGAAGTTGGCATAGAGTTGATGCTCTCGTAGCTTTTCCAAAGACAAGACTAAGATGTTCAAGATGTTCTTCTTCATTCTTGGAAAAGATCAGATATCATCCAGATAAACCACGACGAACTTGTCGAGGTAATCCATGAATATATAGTTCATCAAAGCGAGAGAAGGTAGCTGGAGCATTGGTTGCCGAAAGACATGACGGTGTACTCGTATGAACCATAACGAGTCACGAATGCGGTCTTGGGGATATCCTCCTCGCGAACACGGATCTGGTGGTAACCCAACCTCAAGTCGAAGTTTCGAGAACACCGACGAACCAGCCAATTGATCATAAAGATCATTGATCCGAGGAAGAGGATACTTATTCGAATGGTAGCTTGATTTATAGGACGGTAGTCTTGGACCAATCGGTTTGTCCCATCCTTCTTCTTGACAAAGAGAGAAGGTGCTCCCCAAGGTGAGAAACTTGGGCGAATGAAGCCGCTTTGAAGAGATTTGTCGATTTCCTCCTTTAGTTCAAGGAGTTCATGCGGCGGCATCTTGTATGGCCGCTATTATAGGAGTGGTGCCTGGTTTCAAGTCGATGACGAATTCGACAGCCCTAGCAGGGGAATCCTCGAAGTTCTTCAGAAAGACGCCTTGGAAATCGCAAACGACAGTGAATGTTTTCAATTCCCTCGAGGGTGCGGCGTTCAATGCATTCAATGCATAGAGCCTTGCCTCGCATCTTGGACCGAGCGAGCATTGTAGCTTACTATTTCATCGAAGGGTGTAGCAGATGGACGGTCTTAGTGGCGCAAACGGTTGACGCCAGATGCGCTTTCAACCAATCCATCCCCAAAATGAGGTCGATGTTAGACGCCTTCAGGATAATGGGGAGGCATAGAATTCCAGCCCTTCGATTTCCACGGGACGCCGACGCCAACCATGGAGGTTTGACATTGTCCCAATGGGGTTTTACCACTACCAAGAGTTCATCTCCTCACACTTAACGCCGTGCTTGTATGCAAAGTTTTCGACATGAATGAATGCGATGCTCTGAATCGAATAAAACAGATGCACAGTACTGAATTTACGAGGAGTGTACCCATCACAAGAGCAGGCTGGTCTTGAGCTTCGCTCGATCAACGTGGTTGGCCCGAGCTTGCCCATAAGACTTGCCGGTGTTGTTGCGGTTCAGGTGTTTCCACGGCCACCTTTGGAAGGGCCACTGATTCTCGTTCTGTTGCATTCTCTAGCACGGTGCCTGGTTATCCGCACCTGAAGCACAAGCCATTATTGGGAGTGGGAACAGGAGCTTGGGGTGGTGGAGCTGGGAGCTTCGGCTGCTTAGTTGTAGGCAGACGAGGTGTAGCATAGTTCTGCCTTGAAGTAGGTGCATTCGGCTGGTACATACCGTTGGGAATCCATATCTTGCGCCTGCGAGGACGGGCCGAAGATGAGCCCGTGTCACGGTTGCGCCTGTTAGAGCTCGTATTCCTGCAGACCAGTTTCGACATTGATAGCTTTGTTCACCAAGGTGGCGAAATCAGCAAAGTCGTGCACTAGAAGTGCGAGCTTGATGTCAGCTTGAAGACCGTCACGGAACTTCTCCTGTCTGCGTGCATCAGTTGCAATATCCTCTTCAGCATAGCGAGACAAGTCCAAGAACTCTCGCCGATAAGCTTCGACAGCCTTGTTGCCTTGGGTGAGGTTATGAACTCACGCTTCTTCCGGTCCATGACCCCTTGAGGGATGAAGCGGGCACGGAAGGCAGCCTGGAAGTCTGGCAAGGTGATGAGCGTTCCAACTGGCAGAGTACGCCTGTGGCTGTCCCACCATTGAGCTGCGGGTCCCTTCAGGAAGAAGGAAGCAAAAGTGACATAGCTGGCGGGGCTACATCAGCAGACTCCATCTCATAGGTGATGTCACGGAGCCATCATCGACATCCAAAGGGCTGGGTTGAGCTGCGGTATACGCTGGGGTTCAGGCGTATGAAATCCTGCAGAGTTGTTCCGTTTGGGTGCTAGTTCATATTGGGGCGAGGAAACTGAGCCATCATGTTCTCCATGAACTGGCGATTCATCTCGAGCTGTTGGATCATACCAGCCATGTACTCAGGCGGTGGTGGGAAGTTGGCACCACGACCACGACCTGCTGGCCTAACCATCCTACTATTATATAACAAGGGTAGTTCAGCACTTCAGAATTTAAGCAAGAGACAGGAATCATTCATGATGAAACATGCATAATGAAAGCAGCATGACGGGAACTACATAGTAGTTGGCATATCTTACAAAAGGAATCATGCATAGAGTTCGATACATAGAGTCCAGTACATAGACTACTACATCATAGGCGGCACGCAGGCTCGCGGCGGATACATCAAACACTAACAAGATGGTCTACATCAGTCCCACGCGCATCTGCTGGAGGTAGTCAGAGCCCGAAAGTCGGTAGTGCGGCAGCGGGTAGTCCTCCACGCTGCTGACTGGGGCCGCGGATACTCGGTGCTGAATCCGACGCCCGTGTGGCGAAAAAGGGCCAAGTGCGGGAGAGTAGCCTCCCACGCCCGCCAACCGACACCTGGGGCATCACGGTCTGGCTGGGTAGATCGCAGAACGCGACAGCTCTCCGGATCGGACAAAGGGGTGCATCAGCGTCAGAGCACGGTAGAGGTGCTGGCGGGTGATGTACAACTCGTGGCGAAGAGCTCGGTTAGCTCGATCCAGCCCATCGCATGCGTAACAAAGTTCGATGGTGGAAGGGCTCTCTGGTGACGATGGAGTAGGCAGCGGTGTAGTAACCTCCTCACCAACATCGACGCGATAGCAATGTGCCCAAGGGGAGGTGTCCAACTCGATACTCTGCGAAGACGTGTCGAGCAGCATAAGCAGCATCGTGGACTGCCATATCGATAGTCACTCCAACACCATGTGCGGTGTGCAGACAAGAGTGGACTCGTACTCCGAGAGTAGAGGTGGACGATGGCGCTGTATCGCTTCTCGGTTATAGTCCCGGTACTCCTCATAGACGGTGTACTCGGGGTGCCAGCGATAACCCGATGGGTCATCATCTCGGCTAGCACCGTAGGGTGATCCCGAGGCACCAATGGCCGTCGTGTGGCGCATTTACCTGCCTCGTGGGTTCCATCTGAAAACAAAGACGCTTCAAAGGAGTCAAATGACAGTGTGGAAATTGCTCAAATACAATTCCAAGAACAACTAAGGCTATATCCAACTTTGGGGTGAATGCGGTCACGGGATCCTAGTGATAGTTAGTAAAATCGTTTAACCCGAGTAGAAGAGAGTTCAGAGTCCCAGAGTAAAGTTGAGGAGTAAAAGATCCTTAGTACCACCCGATGGCGACGTGTGCCCATAAGACACACAGCCATGTTAGTAAAAGTTTTGCAATGTCTAGACTCGACTTCGCCAAGGAGTTGGAAGGGGATTCCTCTGAGCAATCGGCTCGATATTAATCTCAGACGCCCCGATTTAATCGTACACCAATCATGCACGCAAATGTGTACGATCAAGATCAGGGACTCACGGGAAGATATCACAACACAACTCTACAAATAAAAATAGTCATACAAGCATCATAATACAAGCCAGGGGCCTCGAGGGCTCGAATACAAGTGCTCGATCATAGACGAAGTCAGCGGAAGCAACAATATCTGAGTACGACATAAGTTAAACAAGTTTGCCTTAAGAAGGCTAGCACAAACCGGGATACAGATCGAAGAGAAGCGTGTCTCCGCACTCGATCCTCCTAAGCTACTCCCGGTCGCCGCGTGGGGCTGCACGTAGTAGTAGGCACCTCTAGAGTAGTAGTCGCCATCGGCGGTGGCGTCGCCTGGGCTCCATAGTCTGTTGCAGCAATCGAGTAGAGGTAGGGGAAAAGGGGAACAAGGCAACCGTGAGTACTCATCCAAAGTACTGCAAGCAAGGAGCTACACTACATATGCATGGATATATGTGTAAAGGGCCATATCAAGGACCGAATCGCAGAATGCCGAGTAAGAGGGGATAACTAGTCTTAACGAAGACTATGCTTCGACACCGGTCTTGCAATGCATGTAAGAGGACAACGGAAGTCCTCCAAGTAACATCATATAGCAATAATCCTACCCGCAATCCCTGCTCATATCCCCGAGCGAGAGCGACCACCGGTTGTATCCGCACTTGGAAGGTGTGTTTTATCAAGTATCCGGTTCTAGTTGTCATAAGCTCAAGGTACAACTCCAAGTCGCCCTATTATCAAGATCACGGCTATCCGAATAGATTAACTTCCCTGCAGGGTGCACCATCTTACCCAAAGACGCTTGATCCCATTTGGCCGGACACACTTTCTGGGTCATGCCCGCCGCGGAAGATCAACACATCGCAGCCCCACCTAGGCACAACAGAGGCCAACACGCCGGTTTAAACCTAAGCGCCAGGGTCCGGGCCCATCACCCCGAGCACACTCAACGTTGCGCTCTGTGGCGCCGAAGCGCACCTAGCCCATCAGCGTTCCAGTCCAATCCGGGCGCGGCCGCCTCCGTCGTGACGTCTGAAGTGCTTCGGTGATACCACGACGCCGGATACCCATAACTACTCCTGCGAGATGGTTAGTGCGTATAAGCTCGTAGCCAACTCAGATCAAATACCAAGACCTCGTTAAGCGTGTTAAGTAACATGAGCGCGCGAACAGTGGCAGGCTGGCCCACCTCTCTCCTAGGCGGTCTCAACTCGCCTGCCGCCTCCGCCACAAAGATCCACTCGCGGGTGCTCCATCACCGACCCGACTTTAGTCTCACATGTATCATGTATAAGTATATAGTATATACCGTGATCAACTCCCGAGTGATCACGGCCCGATAGTATAGCACGGCAGACGGACAAGAAAGTAGGGCCACAGATGAAAGTACTAGCATCCTATACTAAGCATATAGGATTGCGGTAAGGTAACAACGAAGTTACAAGGACAAAGCTATGCATCAAGATAGGAGTATCTGAAAACAATAACATGCTATACTACTCTAATGCAAGCAAAGTGTAGATAAGAGTAGGCGATATCCGTGATTAAGGGGGGCTTGCTGGTTGCTCGCAAGAGAGAGGGTCGCCAACTCAGAGTCGAACCGCCAATGAGCAGCGGCCTCGTAGTCTACCGGAGAGAAGAGGGGGAAGAAACAATGAATACAAAGTAAACAGATGCATATCGATGCATGACATGCCAAGAAGCGATGCAAGGCGTGCCCTAACGTGGTATGGGGGTACTGGTTATAGAAACATCCGGGAAGGTATTCCCGGTGTTTAGGGTTTTCGGGCAGAGGAGCCGGAGGGGAAAAGTTGCAGGTTCGATAGGTTAGGGATGTGTGGCGGACGAACGGACACAGATCCGGATTCGCTACTTCGCTCGAGCAACTTTCATGTTGAAAATATTTTAACCGGTTACGGATTAAAAGATATGATTTTAAAAGATTTTAATAATTTCTGGAATTTAATTAATTATTTAATTAATTCGAATGTATTTATGACGTCAAGATGATGTCATGTTGACGTCGGCGATCATCAGGTTGATCGAGTCAACCCCGACAGTGGGTCCCGCATGTCATTGACTCATAGTAATTAAACAGGTTAATTAGCTTTAACTAAATGATTAGGTTAATCTAACTGGTTTAATTAAGTTAATTAATTCTCTAATTAATTAATTAATTAATTAATATTTTAATTATTATTTTTATTATTTATTTTTCCTTCTTCTTTTTTTTTAATTAACGCTCCAGGGCCGGGCCCTCTGCTCAAAGGGCATAGGGGCCATAGTGGGTGGTGCGGCTGGTGCGGGCGTGGTGCCCGTGCCGAGGCCGAACGGGCTGGCCCGACACAGCCACGGCGTGGGCGCCGACGGGCGCGTGGCGTCGCCCAACAGGCGCGCCAAGGCAGGAAGGGGTCGGCCGAGGCCGTGGCCGAGGCGAGGCCGGCCGGAGGGCGCAAGGCGGCGGAGGGAGTGGAGCTAGCGCAGGGAGTAGAACCCCGGCGTGGCACGCTGAGGTCATGGGCGCGACGAGCGCATCCCTGAGCGAGGCAGGCACGCCGGGCAAAGGCGCGTCAGGACCCGCCTGGGTGGGCAGAGGCTGGGGGTGAGGGGCGCGGTTGACGGTGGAGTCCGGTCGCGGAGGCGCGTGCCGACGGGGAGAGAGGGGGTGAGGCCAAGGCGAGGCCGGGCGGTAGGCACGGGCGAGGGGGGAGGCTGCCGCGAGGAGGAGAGGGAAGCGGGGGCGGGCGTGGCATGGACGCCAAAGCAAGCGACGGGCCGGGCGACGGGCTCGGGCTATGGTGGCGGCGTCGGGGGGGCGAGGGAGCGACGGGGAGAGGTGAAGCTCACAGGGGCCCGTGGGGTCTAGGAGGCGGGCGCGGTGGAGTTTGATGGCGTCCGCGAGGAGGAGTCGGGTGGCGGCCGACGGCGTCGGAGGAAGATCCGCGAGGCGGGGGGTCGGAAACGACCACAGGCGGTGGGTGCCCAGCGTGGGGCGACGGTGGCGAGGGGGGTTCGGGCGGCGGGGCGAGGGGCAGGGGCGACCGGTGTCGGGCGGTGGGGGCCGGGCGATGAGGGGAGGACGAGGGGGACCGTTGGGCGGGCCTTGGGGTTGGCCGACCGGGCTGTGGGGAGGGCTGGCCCGGTTGGGCTGTGGGGATTCCTTCCCCACTTCTCTTTTCCTTTTTTATCTTTTCCTTTTCTTACTTTCTGTTTTAGTTTATTTAAAATGCCAAAACACTTTACAAAATTTTGTGCACCCCACCATAATTAGGTTTGTTATTTTAGACAACCCCTGAACATTTTAGTTTTAGTTTTTGAAACTTTGTATCGTTTGCTTTTGTTTTGAATTTGTTTTAGACCGGGTTCGAATCAACGTGAGTTTAGACACAGTAACCGAGGTGATCACTGTTGCTTAATCATCCGGGTGTTACAACTATGATTCCCCCACAAGTCAGGATGAGACTCCGGACGAAAAGAAAAACAAAGGGGCCAAAAAAAGAGAAAAAGACCCAAACAAAAAAATAAAAAAATAAAAAAAAGATGAGAGAAAAAGAGAGAAGGGACAATGTTACTATCCTTTTGCCACACTTGTGCTTCAAAGTAGCATCATGATCTTTATAATAGAGAGTCTCCTATGTTGTCACTTTCATATACTAGTGGGAATTTTACATTATAGAACTTGGCTTGTATATTCCAATGATGGGCTTCCTCAAAATACCCTAGGTCTTCATGAGCAAGCGAGTTGGATGCACACCCACTTAATTTATTTTGTTGAGCTTTCATACACTTGTAGCTCTAGTGAATCCGTTGCATGGCAATCCCTACTCACTCACATTGGTATCTATTGATGGGAATCTCCATAGCCCGTTGATACGCCTAGTTGATCTAAGACATATTCTCCTTTTTGTCTTCTCCACAACCACCATTCTATTCCACATATAGTGTTATGTCCATGGCTCACGCTCATGTATTGCGTGAAGATTGAAAAAGTTTGAGAACATCAAAAGTATGAAACAATTGCTTGGCTTGTCATCGGGTTTGTGCATGATTAAATACTTTGTATGATGAAGATAAAGCATAGCCAGACAATATGATTTTGTAGGGATAACTTTCTTTGGCCATGTTATTTTGAGAAGACATGATTGCTTCGTTAGTATGCTTGAAGTATTATTATTTTCATGTCAATATTAAACTTTTATCTTGAATCTTTCGGATCTGAACATTCATGCCACAATGAAGGAAATTACATTGAGAAATATGCTAGGTAGCATTCCACGTCAAAAATTCTGTTTTTATCATTTACCTACTCAAGGACGAGCAGGAATTAAGCTTGGGGATGCTTGATACGTCTCCAACGTATCTATAATTTTTGATTGTTCCATGCTATAATATTGTCTGTTTTGGATGTTTAATGGGCTTTACTAAGCACTTTTATATTATTTTTGGGACTAACCTATTAACCGAAGGCCCACTGCAAATTGCTATTTTTTTTTGCCTATTTCAATGTTTCACAGAAAAGGAACATCAAACGGAGTCCAAACGGAATGAAACCTTCGGGAGAGTTATTTTTGGAACAAATGTGATCCAGAGGACTTGGAGTGGACGTCAAGAAAGAAGAGAGGAGGCCACGAGGTAGGGAGGCGCGCCCCCACCCTCGTGGGCCCCTCGCAACTCCACCGACCTACTTCTTCCTCCTATATATATATCCATATACCCCAAAAACATCCAGGAGCACCACAAAACCCTATTTCCACCACCGCAACCTTCTGTACCCGTGAGATCCCATCTTGGGGCCTTTTCCGGGGCTCCGCCAGAGGGGGAATCGATCACGAAGGGCTTCTACATCAATACAATAGCCTCTCCGATGATGTGTGAGTAGTTTACTACAGACCTTCGGGTCCATAGTTATTAGCTAGATGGCTTCTTCTCTCCCTTTGGATCTCAATACAAAGTTCTCCTCGATCTTCTTGGAGATCTATTCGATGTAAATATTTTTGCGGTGTGTTTGTCGAGATCCGATAAATTGTGGGTTTATGATCAAGATTATCTATGAACAATATTTGAATCTCCTCTGAATTCTTTTATGTATGATTTTTTATCTTTTCAAGTCTATTTGAGTTATCAGTTTGGTTTGGCCTACTAGATTGATCTTTCTTGCAATGGGAGAAGTGCTTAGCTTTGGGTTCAATCTTGCGGTGCCCTTTCCTAGTGACAGCAGGGGCAGCAAGGCACGCATTGTATTGTTGCCATCGAGGATAAAAAGATGGGGTTTATATCATATTGCTTGAGTTTATCCCTCTACATCATGTAATCTTGCCTAATGCGTTAATCTGTTCGTATGAACTTAATACTCTAGATGCATACTGCATAGCGGTCGATGAGTGGAGTAATAGTAGTAGATGCAGAATCGTTTCGGTCTACTTGTCGCGGACGTGATGCCTATATACATGATCATGCCTAGATATTCTCATAACTATGCACTTTTCTATCAATTGCTTGACAATAATTTGTTCACCCACTATAATACTTATGCTATCTTGAGAGAAGCCACTAGTGAAACCTATGGACCCCGGGTATATTTTCCATCATATAAGTTTCCAATCTATTTTACTTTGCAATCTTTACTTTCAATCTATATCATAAAAAATACCAAAAATATTTATCTTATTATCTCTATCAGATCTCACTTTTGCAAGTGGCCGTGAATGGATTGACAACCTCTTTATCGCGTTGGTTGCAAGGTTCTTATTTGCTTGTGTAGGTACGAGGCACCTGCGTGTAGTCTCCTACTGGATTGATACCTTGGTTCGCAAAAACCGAGGGAAATACTTACGCTACTTTGTTGCATCACCCTTTCCCTTTCAAGGGAAAACCAACGCAGTGCTCAATAGGTAGCACATATTTATCCATGTAATTCTCTTTATTGTGGCATGAATGTTCAGATCCGTAAGATTCAAAACAAAAGTTTAATATTGACATAAAAACAATAATGATTCAAGCATACTAACAAAATAATTATGTCTCCTCAAAATAACATGGCCAAAGAAAGCTTATCCCTACAAAATCATATAGTCTGGCTATGCTCCATCTTCATGACACAAAGTATTCAAATCATGCACAACCCTGATGACAAGCCAAGTAATTGTTTCATACTTTTGACGTCTCAAACCTTTTCAACTTTCACCAATACATGAGCGTGAGCCATGGACATATCACTATAGGTGGAATAGATGGTGGTTGTGGAGAAGACAAAAAGAAGGAGATAGTCTCACATCAACTAGGCGTATCAACGGGCTATGGAGATGCCCATCAATAGATATCAATGTGAGTGAGTAGAGATTTCCATGCAACGGATGCACTAGAGCTATAAGTTTATGAAAACTCAAAAAGAGACTAAGTGGGTGTGCATACAACTCGCTTGCTCGCGAAGACCTAGGGCAATTTGAGGAAGCCCATCATTGGAATCTATAATGAAAAATTCCCACTAGTATATGAAAGTGATATCATAGGAGACTCTCTATCATGAAGATCATGGTGCTACTTTGAAGCACAGGTGTGGCAAAAAGGATAGTAACATTGTCCCTTCTCTCTTTTTCTCTCATTTTTTTTATTTGGGCCTTCTCTCATTTTTTTGGCCTCTTTTTCTTTTTTTTCGTCCGGAGTCTCATCCCAACTTGTGGGGGAATCATAGTCTCCATCATCCTTTCCTCACATGGGACAATGCTCTAATAATGAAGATCATCACACTCTTATTTACTTACAACTCAACAATTACAACTCGATACTTAGAACAAAATATGACTCTATGTGAATGCCTCCGGTGGTGTACCGCGATGTGCAATGAATCAAGAGTGACATGTATAAAGAATGATGAACGGTGGCTTAGCCACAAATACGATGTCAACTACATGATCATGCAAAGCAATATGACAATGATGGAGCATGTCATAATAAATGGAACGGTGGAAAGTTGCATGGCAATATATCTAGGAATGGCTATGGAAATTCCATAATAGGTAGGTATGGTGGCTGTTTCGAGGATGGATATGTGGTGGGTTTATGGTACCGGCAAGAGTTGTGCGGTACTAGAGAGGCTAGCAATGGCGAAAACGTGAGAGTGCATATAATCCATGGACTCAACATTAGTCATAAAGAACTCACATACTTATTGCAAAAATCTATTACTCATCGAAACAAAGAACTACACGCATGCTCCTAGGGGGATAGAATGGTAGGAAAAGACCCTCGCTCGTCCCCGACCGCCACTCATAAGGAAGACAATCAATAAATAAATCATGCTCCGACTTCATCACATAACGGTTCACCATACGTGCATGCTACGGGAATCACAAACGTTAACACAAGTATTTATCAAATTCACAACTACTTACTAGCATGACTCTAATATCACCATCTTCATATCTCAAAACAATCATAAGGAATCAAACTTATCATAGTATTAATGCGCTTTATATGAAAGTTTTTATTATATCCCTCTTGGATGCCTATCATATTAGGACTAATTGTATAACCAAAGCAAATTACCATGCTATTTAGAGACTCTCAAAATAATATAAGTGAAGTACGAGAGTTCATCAATTTCTATAAAATAAAACCACCGCCGCGCTCTAAAAACATATAAGTGAAGCACTAGAGCAAAATTGCCTAGCTCAAAAGATATAAGTGAAGCACATAGAGTATTCTAATAAATCACGATTCATGCGTGTCTCTCCCAAAAGGTGTGTACGGCAAGGATGATTGTGGAAAACTAAAAAGCAAAGACTCAAATCATACAAGACGCTTCAAGCAAAACACATATCATGTGGTGAGTAAAAATATAGCCTCAAGTAAAGTTACCCATAGACGAAGACGAAAGAGGGGATGCCTTCTGGGGCATCCCCAAGCTTAGTTTTTGACATCCTTGAATATTACCTTGGGGTGCCTTGGGCATCCCCAAGCTTAGGATCTTGCCACTCCTTATTCCATAGTCCATCAAATCCTTACCCAAAACTTGAAAACTTCACAACACAAAACTCAACAGAAAATCTCGTAAGCTCCGTTAGTATAAGAAAATAAATCACCACTTTTGGTAATGTTGTGAACTCATTCTTTATTTATATTGGTGTAATATGTATTGTATTCCAACTTTTCCATGGTTCATACCCCCTAATACTATCCATAGATGCATCAAAATAAGCAAACAACACGCGAAAAATAGAGTCTGTCAAAAACAGAACAACCTATAGTAATCTACTAGTTCGCATACTTCTGTAACTCCAATAATCCTAAACAAATAGGACGTCCTAGGCAATTTGTATATCAATCTACTGCAAAAAAATTAGAGTTTTTTGACGCTTCTGTGATTTTTTTTAAATTGTGGGACTGAGCGCAAAGTTTGTATTTTTCAGCAAGATCAAATCAACTATCACCATAGGCTATCCCATAGGTCTTACTTGGCACAAACACTAATTAAAACACAAAACCACATCTAACCAGAGGCTAGATGAAATATTTCTTGCAAAATAGGACCTAAAAAGCAAGAATAAAAATAAAATTGGGTTGCCTCCCAACAAGCGCTATTGTTTAACGCCCCTAGCTAGGCATAAAAAACACGAATAGATCTAAGTGTCGTTATCTTTGGCATGCAATGCACAAGTGGCTCTCATAATAGATTCATAAGGCAATTTAATTTTATTTCTAGGGAAGTGTTCCATGCCTTTCCTTAACAAAAATTGAAATCTAATGTTTCCTTCTTTCATATCAATAATTGCACCAATCATTCTAAGGAAAGGTCTACCAAGAATAATAGGACATGTAGGATTGCAATCTATATCAAGAACAATGAAATCTACAAGCACATAATTCCTATTTGAAACAATAAGAACATCATTAATCCTTCCCATAGGCTTCTTAATAGTGGAATCCACAAGATACAAATTTAAGGAACAATCATCAAATTCACAGAAACCTAACACATCACATAAAGTTACCGATATCATGTGGTGAATAAAAATATAGCCTCAAGTAAAGTAACCGATAGACGAAGACGAAAGAGGGGATGCCTTCCCGAGGCATCCCCAAGCTTAGGCTCTTTGGCCTCCTTGAATATTACCTTGGGGTGCCTTGGGCATCCCCAAGCTTAGCCTCTTTCCACTCCTTATTCCATAGTACATCAAATCCTTACCCAAAACTTGAAAACTTCACAACACAAAACATCAACAGAAGATCTCTGTGACGCCCCCTGATTCAATCGTACACTAATCATACACGCAAACGTGTACGATCAAGATTAGGGACTCACGGGAAGATATCACAACACAACTCTAAAAATAAAATAAGTCATACAAGCATCATAATACAAGCCAGGGGCCTCGAGGGCTCGAATACAAGTGCTCGATCATAGACGAGTCAGCGGAAGCAACAATATCTGACTACAGACATAAGTAAACAAGTTGCCATAAGATGGCTAGCACAAACTGGGATACAGATCGAAAGAGGTACAGGCCTCCTGCCTGGGATCCTCCTAAACTACTCCTGGTCGTCGTCAGCGGCCTGCACGTAGTAGTAGGCACCTCCGGTATAGTAGGAGTCGTCATCGACGGTGGCGTCTGGCTCCTGGGCTCCAGCATCAGGTTGCGACAACAGGAAGAAAGGAAAGGGGGAAAAGGGGAGAAAAGCAACTGTGAGTACTCATCCAAAGTACTCGCAAGCAAGGATCTACACTACATATGCATGGGTATCTATGTAAAGGCCAATATCGGTGGACTGAACTGCAGAAAGCCAGAATAAGAGGGGGATAGCTAGTCCTGTCGAAGATTACGCTTCTGGCAGCCTCCATCTTGCAGCATGTAGAAGAGAGTAGATGGTAAGTTCACCAAGTATCATCGCATAGCATAATCCTACCCAGCGATCCTCCCCACGTCGCCCTGTGTGAGAGCGGTCACCGGGTTATATCTGGCACTTGGAAGGGTGTGTTTTATTAAGTATCCGGTTCTAGTTGTCATAAGGTCAAGGTACAACTCCGGGTCACCTGTTACCATGGACACGGCTATTCGAATAGATCAACTTCCCCGCAGGGGTGCACCACATTACCCGACACGCTCGATCCCTCTGGCCGGGCACACTTTCCTGGGTCATGTCCGGCCTCGGGAGATCAAAACGTCGCAACTCTACCTAGGCTCAACAGAGAGGTCAGCACGCTGGTCTAAATCCTATGCGCACAAGGGTCTGGGCCCATCGCCCGTTGCTCACCTGCACGTTGCGAACGCGGCCGAAAGCAGACCTAGCCCCCTTAATAAAAGCGTGGGCTTACGGTCCAATGCGGGGCGCGCCACTCAGTTGCTGACGTCAAAAAGAGCTTCGGCTGATACCACAACGCCGGCTGCCCATATCTTGTCCCACGTGGCAGTTAGTGCGTATAAGGTCAATGACCCAACTCAGATCAAATACCAAGATCTCGTTAAGCGTGTTATTTTGAAGTAATCATGACGCCGACCAGGCCAGACCCACCTCTCTCTAGGTGGTATCAACCTGCCCTGCCGCCCGCCACAAAGTAACAATCGGGGCCGCTGGAACCTGTGCCCACCTCTACCGGGATGGAGCCACCTGCCCCTTCAGGCCCCATCTCAGTACAGTATCATAAGCAATGTAATAGTACAAAGTACATAGCATATGCTCGTGATCACCTCTCGAGTGATCACGGCCCAGTAGTATAGCATGGAAGACGGACAAGAATGTAGGGCCACTGATGGAATACTAGCAACCTATACTAAGCATTTGGGATTGCAGGTAAGGGTAACAACTGTAGCAATAATGACAGGCTATGCATCAGAATAGGATTAACCGAAAGCAGTAACATGCTACACTACTCTAATGCAAGCAGTAGAGAGAAGGAATAGGCGATATCTGGTGACCAAGGGGGGGGGCTTGCGTGGTTGCTCTGCAGATAGAAACGGACCCACGAAGGTGAAGTAGTCGATCACTGGTTCAACCGCGGTCTTAGGGTCTACCGGAAAGAAGTAACGGAGGGGGAACACAATAAATAACAGAGCAATCAAAGCATCACAAAGCATAACATGGCAATACATGGTGCTAGCGGTGACCTAACGCAGTACTACGTGCTACTGGCGAAGGAGGGAAACATCCGTGAAAGTGTTCCCGGTGTTTTGGCATTTTCTGGCAGATGAAACGGAGGGAACGGATCCATGCTCGCTATGCCAGGGATATGTGGCAAATGAACGGAGTGCATATTCGGATTCGTCTCATCGTTCTGAGCAACTTTCATGTACAAAGTATTTTCATCTGAGTTACGGATTATTTTATATTAATTTTTAACGTTTTAATTCATTTTCTAATTTTTCTGAATTTAATTTTAATTCGAAAATAAAAGAATAAAATGCTACGGGTACCTAGAGTTGTACCCAACATAATGTATGTGTGGCTGGCAAGTGGGGTCCGGGGTTCAACAAGATAGTTGACCACCAATCGTTGATCGTCAACTGGTCAAACAGGACCCACGTGTCATAGATTGGATCAACCCAGTCAACAGTTTCACTGGTCAAACTGGACAGGGGACCCACATGTCATTGTCTGTGGTTAACTAGACTTTAAATAAATTAGATTAACTAGGAGTGGGGGCCACTGCCATTGGCTAGTGGTTAAACTAACTAGCAATTATCCCCTAATCTAATTTCCACGGGTCGACCGGTGGTGGTTGTGCATACACATGCACACCGCACGTGATTGGACAAGGCCACGGCCATGGCCATTAGCAACGACTAGCAGTGGCCAAAGTAGCAACTAGCAGCGGCAACTGGAGGAATCAGCAGCGGCAAGCAGCAGCATGTAGGAGCAGCAGTAGCTAGCAGCCCGGAGCAGCTAGAGCAGCAGTAAGTGGCGGCACCAGCAGGTATACAGGAGCAGCAGGGCACGCATCAGCCCGTAGCACGCAGCAGCAGCTCGCAGCAGAAGCAAGCAGCAGCGCACCAGCATAGCGGCAGCGAGGGCGCGACAAGGGGAGGCAGAGCCGGGCCGTGGACAAGCGCGGACGCACGCGCGCGAGGGTGCAGGCAGGGGAGCTTTTGTCAGACCGCGGCCAGGGCGCGGCCTGGGCGAGGCAGGGCGCGGGTGGCGTGGCCAGGGGAAGGCGGGTGTGGGCGGAGGCGCAAATGGGCGGGCGCGGCGAACGTAGTGGCGCACAGGAGCGCGCGGAGCTCAGCAGAAGGTCGAGTTAGAGGCCATGGTGAACGGTGGCTACGACAACGGACAAGGGACGTGCTAGGGGACCGAATCAACCGAAAAAAAGGAGAGGGAGAAGGAGCAGAGGCTCACAGTGAGCGGATGAGGCCCTCGGGGAAGCCGGTGGTCGCCGGTGGTGGAGATCGACGACAATGGCCGCAGCGGCCGTGGACGAAGAATACGGGCGATGGCAATACAGAGAAGTGGAACAACTCGATCCGGTCGAAGCAGAGGCATTCGGCTCGTGTTCTTCAGCGTAGAGGAAGCAGCGGAGTCAGACAGACCTCTTGGCTCAATCCTAGGTGATGGGGAGGGCAGTAGCCATGGTGGTGGCGACGGCGCGGCCATGGGTCTCTCGGTGGAGCTCGAGAAGGAGCGAAAACGGCGCGGGGAAAGGAAGGGAATGGCGCTAGGGTTCGCTTGGGGAGGCGAGGGTGGTCTTATCCCATCCATGGGACCGCAGGATCAACGACGTGTGTGCATCGACGACATCGACGTGCGTGCTGCGTCCACGGCCCCTTTGGTGAACAGGGGAAGGAGATGACCGCTGTGGTGGGCTGGCCTGGTACTGTAGCTAGTGGGCTCAAGTGCACAGTGCACTTTAGCTCTTTTTCTTTTCTTCTAGTTCTGTAACTTTTATTCTTTGTGTTTTGACTTTAATTTTAATAGTAACTAGTTTTATAAAATGTGAAACTTGGTCCATAAATAGTGTTGCTAATTTAGACTCTGCCACAAAAAGGTTTGAGAGTTACGAAATGTTTTGGAATTTTATAATTTGGAAAAGCATTTTCAATTACTGTTTTGACCCTGTTTTAATTATTTCAGGGCATTTAAATACCTTATAAAATGTTGGTTATTGTATGTTAATTGCGTAGAGAATATTTGCAACCCTACGAACATTTTGTCTTTTAAGTTTTGAAGAAAACAATTTGACATGCATTTTGAATTTGAATTTGAGTTTGATTTGGAACAAAGTGATGATTGGCAAACTAATTGTGATGACTTGGCAGTCATTAGTAGGGGATTACTATAGCCTAATTATCCGAGTGTCACAAATCTCCTCCACTACAAGAAATCTCGTCCCGAGATTTAAGAGATAGAGAAGGGGGGAAGGTCTAGTTACGAAATTCTAACGGATCTGCTCGGCCTTGGTTGCTCTTCTCATAGAGTTCGATCCGTTACATTGACGTCTTCATTTCCCTGCTTCAGGTCATCATGGTGAAGTCATCCTTTTCTTTGGGAACTCCAACATACTTACGAATCGATAAGGGGCAGCTCGGCTACGACAAAATGCTTATGAGGGAAACAATCTGGGGTTAACCCATGAATGAGCATAAGAGTATCTCTCGAGTTGAACATATAAAATACATCGAGAGTAAGGTACGAAGCTACAATAAGAGGTTCCAAGTGGATAGATAGGTTCTCGAATTCTGAATCAGAGTGAGAAAGGGGTTCAGAGCAGCGAGAGTAAGTATTGCATCTGATACCAGAATAGAGCACTAGGAAGGTGGCCCGTGAATTAAATACGAAGCCAAGCATGAGGAATAACCATTAGAAACAGGGTTGTACAGGAGAGTCAGGTTTCGATCCTGTGGAACTGTGGGTTATGGGCCCACCATGTGGGTTAAAAGTAGGAAGGGCGGAGACGTCTTGCGTGATCATGTAAGCAAGGCATGTCAGAGGATAGCCTGTCATTTATGTCGGCAACAACATCGGTACCAAGGGCGAGGGACGAAGAGAACCATTTTCCTGCTCGTCGAAACGAGGCGGACCAATAGGCAAAGTTCTCGTCGATCGGTGGTTACCGGAATATCATCAACAATAGTAACAGGGTCTTACTGACCGAGTTGTACACCACGGTGTTTACATAAGCAGAGAGATATTACTGCTTATGTCATATTGATCACAGAAAGGTTAAACAAAACAATGGAAAGGAAATTATGTTTATCAGATTAAACAAAACAATGGAAGGGAAAATGTGTTTAAACACATATTTCAGGGGTATATCCTTCCCAACGACAAGCAGGGCATGATATCCATGACAGGATATAACATAAAAAAACCCTTTAGGTAAGAGGAGAGAAATTTCATGGCATTACCATACAAAGGTGTTTGGATAATTGATAAGGAAAATTTAGCATTGTGCTTCAAATGTTCTTATTGATGATAGGAGTACCACATACATGCTTCGAGATAGCATTGACATGGTCTTCAAGCAAAGGTTGAACTTTGCATACACAAAGGATTCATCAGGAACAACTTATAAAATAAGTCTTACGATTTCCTCATGGAAAAATCGCTGAGCTTGCTAAAAAGGAAACTATAACAATAGGTCCTCCGGCCAGGTGTGCTAGGCATGACATCATCTTACCGGGTCATATAAAGACCAATGTTATAACTCTTGGATATATGTTCCAACCATCATATCTGACCGAGATTCATATCTGATTGGTGTCAGGATACCTCAAACTCATGATGCTCGAGGAGAAAAGGTGCGACACAAATTGATGAGATGACATCAAAGATTCTCGGGAAATGAACTATGGAAGTGAGTTCCGAAACAAGAGTTCATCAGTAAACCAACGAGGGGATGAGGAGGTGGCTGATGGAATCAGCGACAACTCATCGAGATTTCCAAAAGATGGATTTCACAATTATGTGAACATGGAGATAACATTTGTGAGATCAAATGGTATAATGAGGTATGCTCGAGGGAAACATACGCAATTAAACATTGGTTGAAAGGTGCACCCGATATATGGCTTAGGTAGCACGATCAATGTTAGAACGGTGATCCAATAACCAATAGTTAAAAATGAAGTGTCAACCATTAACTTCAAAGCAATAGGGTTGCTAGAAGTTTTGAATTCACACATCATAGTTAAATGGCTGGTATCCCGGTTAGAAACAACACGGGGACCAAGCTATGAATGGAGATGGCGAGAAGTATTACTATATCAAGAATTCTTAAGAGGTGGTGAAATTATCACAACCTTCTTGACATAAAAGATGGTAATACTCCAAGGTAGAACATAACATAAGTTGGATAGCAAGGAACTCAAGATTCAATCCAAAAACGAAAATGTTTGTGTTGAGGGAAGACAAGGATGTTGTTGATGATAACACAAATCATCAAGGGGCAAGGATGGTATTTCCCATCATGAATTCAATTGACATCCTGGAAGAGCTCACAATGTTGATGATGATCACGACATAATTGTCGAGAGATTTCATGCATGTGTAATCAATCGGCGATGACATCAAGTCAAAGGAATGATGAAGTGAAAGGTTATTGAAACCAAGGATAGGACACATACTCAAAGTCAAGCTTGGTTTTCAAGGCGAAAGGATATGACAAGGAAGATCTACATAGGGTTATCTCGTCGTCAAAAATTGTGCTCCAGAAGGACCAAGTAGCACAGTTAAAATTTAGCACAATAATGATATAGCCGGTCAGGCTAGGGAATGACTTGAAGGTTTATTAAACTCGTAAGCAATGAAAATTACTTAGAGTTGTTGAATCGCAGTGCGGACTCGATTCAGTTGTTGGTGTCCTTGAGGGGTTCTAACAACTCATAACCCGTTCGAAAAATGGAATCGTCAAGAATATTAGTTGATGAAGAACTCGCAAGAAGTTATGTAGTTCTGTGGTATTATCGAGATACCAGAGGGTAATACTCAAAGGCAGATCAGAATAGAAATTGAACTGGAGTGTTGACTTGCAATAGCAGATACTTTAATCTTGTCATAATAGAAGAGACAATTGAATGGTTTCCTTTCAGATGTATTGAATAAGGTTAGCATGGTCGGAACCATAACTGCAAGGGATCCAATTTGCTACATCGGAAGAACTATTCGAATGATTAAATATTCTTGCAAGAAGCTTTCATGATAAGTTCCACATCGGTTCCATGGGCATGAACACAAGGGTTCAAGGTCGACTCCCACTTCTTCAATGCCTAACCTATCATTTACTTCTCGTCTTCGAAGAAGTTGTAGAGCAGAAAATTATCTGGTAAAACACCAGAATGGTATGACTTGTGTAAACTTTCGGGTGCATACGATTTTAGGGAAGGTATAGGCTCAACCCATTGGGCATCTTAGAAACATATACCACGAACTTCAGGAGTAACTAACACAAGCTCGGAAACAGAGCATGGTTGACAAAAGCAGGGGATACAACTTACCCAAGGCATTGTGTATCAGGGGAAGAACTCAAGGTTTTGAGAATATGCAGGAACGGTCGGATAATAATCCACCAGAGGATCTGGCGGACCGCAAAGAAACTGATGTGAGTATATATGTTCAACCAGAAGATGAAATAATGCAAAGGCATCGGATTATAGAAAAAACTGGATAATTCGAGAGCTTAAATACAAGGAATTATGATTTCCAAATTGGCGGGTCAGAAGCAGATGCTCTGATCAGGGATGGATAAGTTGAATAGCCTTAGGTGTACAATCGACGGTAATTTGATTGATCGAGAAGCAATTCCAGCTAAAAGAATGGCAGCTCAGTCGGAAAGGTAATTTATAAGGATCAACGATGATTGCGGGCTTTCGCAAATATATCGAATGAAATGCTCATTATGACGATGTCAAAGGATGCTAATGAATATCGCTAGTCATATGGAATTAACCACATTGCAAGCAGGTAAGGAAGATCAGGAGCAATAGGCTACCGAGGATTTCAAAAGATCAAATAGCATTCCGATGAATTTTGTGAAACACATAAACAATTGGGGATGAACGGATACTTGGTAAGTGCAAGGAATATCCGTAGGGGTATTCATGTGGGAAAGAACTGCAAGGCAGTAGGCACACGGTATTCTCGGAGCAATAGAGAGAATTTGGGGGTATCTTGTAATAACAAGATCAATGGGGAATAATTGTATGAATGGCACGTGTACGTATTTATCCATAGGGATATTTCGGTGGTAGGGAATTGTAAAAGCAACGGACATAAAGTCTAGAAAGAGTATCAGAGAGTAACTTCGAAATCTTCTGGTGCAGCCGGTGATCCTCTGAAATAAGGGGCTCTCTGGGTGGATGCGATCACGAGATCCTAATGTCAGAGTTAGCAAATTCATTTAACCCGAATAGAAGAGAGATCAGAGTCCCAGAGTATAGGTCGAGGAATAAAAGATCCTAATACCACCCAATGGTGACGTGGGCCCATAAGCCATATAACCATGTTAGTAAAATAGTTTTTAGTGACTAGACTCGACTTCGGCCAAGGAGTGTGGAAGGGGGATTCCTACAGGCAGTCGGCTCTGATACCAACTTGTGACACGCCCGATTCAATCGTACACTAATCATACACGCAAACGTGTGTGATCAAGATCAGGGACTCACGGGAAGATATCACAACACAACTCTAAAAATAAAATAAGTCATACAAGCATCATAATACAAGCCAGGGGCCTCGAGGGCTCGAATACAAGTGCTCGATCATAGACGAGTCAGCGGAAGCAACAATATCTGAGTACAGACATAAGTAAACAAGTTGCCATAAGATGGCTAGCACAAACTGGGATACAGATCGAAAGAGACGCAAGCCTCCTGCTTGGGATCCTCCTAAACTACTCCTGGTCATCGTCAGCGGCCTGCACGTAGTAGTAGGCACCTCCGGTGTAGTAGGAGTCATCGTCGATGGTGGCGCCTGCTCCTGGCTCCAAAGATCTGGTTGCGACAACCAGGAAGAAAGGAAAGGGGAAAAGGGGAGAAAAGCAACCGTGAGTACTCATCCAAAGTACTCGCAAGCAAGGATCTACACTACATATGCATGGGTATCTGTGTAAAGGCCAATATCGGTGGATTGAACTGCAGAAAGCCAGAATAAGAGGGGGATAGCTAGTCCTTTCGAAGACTACGCTTCTGGCAGCCTCCATCTTGCAGCATGTAGAAGAGAGTAGATGGTAAGTTCACCAAGTATCATCGCATAGCATAATCCTACCCGGCGATCCTCCCCACGTTGCCCTGTGTGAGAGCGATCATCATGTTATATCTGGCACTTGGAAGGGTGTGTTTTATTAAGTATCCGGTTCTAGTTGTCATAAGGTCAAGGTACAACTCCGCGCCGCCTGTTACCGTGGACATGGCTATTCGAATAGATCAACTTCCCTGCAGGGGTGCACCACATTACCCGACACGCTCGATCCCTCTGGCCGGGCACACTTTCCAGGGTCATGTCCGGCCTCGGGAGATCAACACGTCACAGCCCTACCTAGGCTCAACAGAGAGGTCCGCACGCCGGTGTAAATCCTATGCGTGCAGGGGTCTGGGCCCATCGCCCGTTGCTTACCTGCACGTTGCGAACGCGGCCGAAAGCAGACCTAGCCCCCTTAATACAAGCAGCAGCAACTGGAGGAATCAGCAGCGGCAAGCAGCAGCATGTAGGAGCAGCAGTAGCTAGCAGCCCGGAGCAGCTAGAGAAGCAGTAAAGCGGCGGCACCAGCAGGTATACAGGAGCAGCAGGGCACGCATCAGCCCGTAGCACGCAGCAGTAGCTCGCAGCAAAAGCAAGCAGCAGCGCACCAGCATAGCGGCAGCGAGGGCACGAAAAGGGGAGGCAGAGCCGGGCCATGGACAAGCGCGACGCCTGCGCGAGGGTGCGGTTGGGCGCGCAGACCGCGGACAGGCGCGCCTAGGCGAGGCAGGCGGTGGCGTGGCCAGGGGAAGGCGGGCGTGGGCGGAGGCGCAAATGGGCGTGAGGGCGAACGTAGTGGCGCACAGGAGCGCGCGAGCTCAGCGGAAGGTCGAGCTGTTGGGGAACGTTGCAGAAAATAAAAAAATTCTACGCTTTCACCAAGATCAATCTATGAGTTCTTCTAGCAACGAGAGAAAGGAGTGCATCTACATACCCTTGTAGATCATGGCGCGAAGCGTTCAAGAGAACGGGGTTGAGGAGTCGTGCTCGCCGTGATCCAAATCACCGATGATCCTAGTGCTGAACGGACAGCACCTCCGCGTTCAACACACGTGACGGAGCGGAGACGCCTCCGCGCCTTGATCCAGCAAGGTGGAGGGAGAGGTTGAGGAAGAAAGCTCCAGCAGCAGCACGACGGCGTGGTGGTGGTGGAGAGGCAAGATCTCGGCAGGGCTTCGCCAAGCTCTTATCGGAGGAGGAGAGGTGTTGGGAGGGAGGGCTGCGCCTTGGATGTTGGTGCAGCCTCCCTCGCCTCTATTTATAGGGAAGGGAAGGGGCCGCCCCTTGAGATGAGATCTAGAGGGGGTGGCGGCCAAGGGAGGGCTTGCCCCCCCAAGGGGGGCGCCCCCACTAGGGTTTTCCCCCCAACCCTAGGCGCATGGGCCCATGAGGCCCTCCGAGAGAGGTGGCCCTCCCGGTGGACCCCGGAACCCCTCCGGTGGCCCCTAGACAATACCGATATGCCCCAACCTTTCCGGTGACCGTATGACAACTTCCCATATATAAATCTTCACCTCCGACCATTCCGAACTCCTCGTGACATCCGGGATCTTATCCGGACTCCAACAACATTCGTAATCACATACAAGTCTTCCTAATAACCCTAGCGCCACCGAACCTTATGTGTAGACCCTACGGGTTCGGGAGACACGAGACATGACCGAGACGGCTCTCCGATCAATAACCAATAGCGGATCTGGATACCCATGTTGGCTCCTACATGCTCCTCGATGATCTCATCGGATGAACCACAATGTCGAGGATTCAAGCAACCCCAGATACAATTCCCTTTGTCAATCGGTACGTTATTTGCCCGAGATTCGATCGTGGTATCCCAATACCTCGCTCAATCTCGTTATCGCAAGTCACTTTACTCGCATCGTAATGCATGATCCCGTGACCAGAAACTTGGTCACTTTGAGCTCATTATGATGATGCATTACCGAGTGGGCCCGAGATACCTCTCGTCATACGGAGTGACAAATCCCGATCTCGATCCGTGTCAACCCAACAGACACTTTTGGAGATACCGTAGTATACCTTTATAGTCACCCGCTTACGCCAGGACGCTTGGTACACCCAAAGCACTCCTACGGTGTCCGGGAGTTACACGGTCTCATGGTCTAAGGAAAAGATACTTGACATTGGAAAAGCTCTAGCAAAACGAACTACACGATCTTGTGCTATGCTTAGGATTGGGTCTTGTCCATCACATCATTCTCCTAATGATGTGATCCCGTTATCAATGACATCCAATGTCCATAGTGAAGAAACCATGACTATCTGTTGGTCAACCAGCTAGTCAACTAGAGGCTCACTAGGGACATGTTGTGGTCTATGTATTCACACGTGTATTACGATTTCCGGATAATACAATTATAGCATGAATAAAAGACAATTATCATGAACAAGGAAATATAATAATAATCCTTTTATTATTGCCTCTAGGGCATATTTCCAACAGTCTCCCACTTGCACTAGAGTCAATAATCTAGTTACATTGTGATGAATCGAACACCCATAGAGTTCTGGTGTTGATCATGTTTTTCTCGCGGAAGAGGTTTAGTCAACGGATCTGCAACATTCAGATCCGTATGCACTTTGCAAATTTCTATGTCTCCATCTTGAACATTTTCACGAATGGAGTTGAAGTGACACTTGATGTGCCTGGTCTTCTTGTGAAACCTGGGCTCCTTGGCAAGTGCAATAGCTCCAGTGTTGTCACAGAAGAGTTTGATCGGCCCCGACGCATTGGGTATGACTCCTAGGTCGGTGATGAACTCCTTCACCCAAATTGCTTCATGCGCTGCCTCCGAGGCTGCCATGTACTCCGCTTCACATGTAGATCCCGCCATGACGCTCTGCTTGCAGCTGCACCAGCCTACTGCTCCACCATTCAACATATACACGTATCCGGTTTGTGACTTAGAGTCATCCAGATCTGTGTCGAAGCTAGCGTCGACGTAACCCTTTACGAAGAGCTCTTCGTCACCTCATAAACGAGAAACATGTCCTTAGTCCTTTTCAGGTACTTCAGGATATTCTTGACCGTTGTCCAGTGTTCCTTGCTGGGATTACTTTGGTACCTTCCTACCAAACTTACGGCAAGGTTTACATTAGGTCTGGTACACAGCATGGCATACATAATAGACCCTATGGCTGAGGCATAGGGGATGACACTCATCTCTTCTATATCTTCTGCCGTGGTCGGACATTGAGCCGAGCTTAATTTCACACCTTGCAATACAGGCAAGAACCCTTTCTTGGACTGATCCATTTTGAACTTCTTCAATATCTTATCAAGGTATGTGCTTTGTGAAAGACCTATGAGGCGTCTCGATCTATCTCTATAGATCTTGATGCCTAATATATAAGCAGCTTCTCCAAGGTCCTTCATTGAAAAACTCTTATTCAAGTAGGCCTTAATGATGTCCAAAAGTTCTATATCATTTCCCATCAAAAGTATGTCATCTACATATAATATGAGAAATGCTACAGAGCTCCCACTCACTTTCTTGTAAACGCAGGCTTCTCCACAAGTCTCATATAACCCAAACGCTTTGATCATCTCATCAAAGCGAATGTTCCAACTCCGAGATGCTTGCACCAGCCCATAAATGGATCGCTGGAGCTTGCATACCTTGTTAGCATTCTTAGGGTCGACAAAACCTTCCGGCTGCATCATATACAGTTCTTCCTTAAGGTAGCCGTTAAGGAATGCCATTTTGACGTCCATTTGCCATATCTCATAATCATAGTATGCGGCAATTGCTAACATGATTCAGACGGACTTTAGCTTCGCTACGGAGAGAAAGTCTCATCGTAGTCAACCCTTGAACTTGCCGATAACCTTTAGCGACAAGTCGAGCTTTATAGATGGTAACATTACCATCCGCGTCCGTCTTCTTCTTAAAGATCCATTTGTTTTCTATCGTCGCCGATCATCGGGCAAGTATGTCAAAGTCCATACTTTGTTTTCATACATGGATCCTATCTCGGATTGCATGGCTTCAAGCTATTTGTTGGAATCGGGCCCGCCATCGCTTCTTCATAGTTCAAGGTTCACCGTTGTTCAACAACATGATTTCCGTGACATGGTTTCCATACCACTGGTGTGGAACGTGTCCTTGTGGACCCACGGTTCAGTAGTAACTTGATTCAAGTACCTTGATCATCATCATTAATTTCCTCTCCGGTCGGTGTAGGCACCACAGAACATTTTCCTGAGCTGCACTACTTTCCGGTTCAAGAGGTAGTACTTCATCGAAGTTCTACTTTCCTCCCACTTACTCCTTTCGAGGGAAACTCTTTTCCGTAAAGGATTCGTTCTTAACAACAAAGATCTTGCCTTCGGATCTAAGGTAGAAGGTATACCCAATGGTTTCCTTAGGGTATCCTATGAAGACGCATTTTTCTGACTTGGGTTTGAGCTTTTCAGGTTGAAGTTTCTTGACATAAGCATTGCATCCCCAAACTTTTAGAAACGACAGCTTAGGTTTCTTTCCAAACCATAATTCATACGGTGTCGTCTCAACGGATTTAGACGGTGCCCTATTTAAAGTGAATGTAGCTGTCTCTAAAGCGTATCCCCAAAATGATAGCGGTAAATCAAGAAGAGACATCATAGATCGCACCATATCCAATAGAGTGCGACACGACGCTCGGACACACCGCTACTGCCGAGGTGTTCCGGCGGCGTGAGTTGTGAAACGATTCCACATTTCCTTAAGTGTGTACCAAATTCGTGACTTAAATATTCTCCTCCACGATCTGATCGTAAGAACTTTCTTTTTCGGTCACGTTGATTCTCTACCTCATTCTGAAATTCCTTGACTTTTCAAAGGTCTCGGACTTGTGTTTCATCAAGTAGACATACCCATATCTACTCAAGTCATCGGTGAGAGTGAGAACATAACGATATCCTCCACGAGCCTCAACGCCATTGGACCGCATACATCGGTATGTATGATTTCCAATAAGTTGGTTGCTCGCCCATTGTTCCGGAGAACGGAGTCTTGGTCATTTTGCCCATAAGGCATGGTTTGCATGTGTCAAATGATTCATAATCGAGAGACTCTAAAAGTCCATCAAGATGGAGCTTCTTCATGCGCTTGACACCAATGTGACCAAGGCGGCAAAGTGCCACAAGTATGTGGGACTATCGTTATCAACTTTACATATTTTGGTATTCACACTATGAATATGTGTAACATCACGTTCGAGATTCATTAAGAATAAACCATTAACCATCGGAGCATGACCATAAAACATATCTCTCATATAAATAGAACAACCATTATTCTCTGATTTAAATGAGTAGCCATCTCGCATTAAACGAGATCCTGATACATGTTCATGCTCAAACTTGGCACTAAATAACAATTATTGAGGTTTAAAACTAATCCCGTAGGTAAATGTAGAGGTAGCGTGCCGACGGCGATCACATCGACCTTGGAACCATTCCTGACGCGCATCGTCACCTCGTCCTTCGCCCGTCTCCGTTTATTCCACAGCTCCTGCTGTGAATTACAAATATGAGCAACGGCACCGGTATCAAATACCCAGGAGTTACTACGAGTACTGGTAAGGTACACATCAATTACATGTATATCAAATATACCTTTAGTGTTGCCGGCCTTCTTGTCTCGCTAAGTATTTGAGGCAGTTCCGCTTCGATGACCCTTCCCTTTGCAATAAAAGCACTCGATCTCGTGCTTGGGTCCATTCTTTGACTTCTTCCCGACAACTGGCTTACAGGCGCGCAACATCCTTGTCGCCCTTCTTGAAGTTCTTCTTACCCTTGCCCTTCTTGAACTTAGTGGTTTTATTGACCATCAACACTTGATGTTCCTTCTTGATTTCTACCTCTGCGACTTCAGATTGAAAATACTTCAGAATAGTTTTCACCATCCCTACATATTGTAGTTCATCACAAAGCTCTTGTAGCTCGGTGGGAGCGATCAAGGTTTCTGTCAATGACCGCCTCGTCCGGAGGTTAATGTCCAATGGGACAAAGCGGTTGTGCAACCTGACATTTTGAGTATGTGCTCACTGACAGAACTATTTTCCTCCATCTTACAACTATAGAACTTGTCGGAGACTTCATATCTCTCGACCCGGGCATGAGCTTGGAAAACCATTTTTAGCTCCTCGAACATCTCATATGCTCCGTGTTGCTCAAAACGCTTTTGGAGCCCCGGTTCTAAGCTGTAAAGCATGCCGCATTGAACGAGGGAGTAATCATCAGCACGAGACTTCCAAGCGCTCATAACGCCTTGGTTCTCTCGATGGTGCTTCACCTAGCGGTGCTTCTAGGACATATTGTTTCTTGGCAGCTATGAGGATGATCCTCAGGTTTCGGACCCAGTCCGAATAGTTGCTGTCGTCATCTTTCAGCTTGGTTTTCTCTAGGAACGCGTTGAAGTTCATGTTGACATGAGCGTTGGCCATTTGATCTACAAGACATTTTTGTAAAGATTTTAGACTAATGTTCATGATAATTAATTTCATCTAATCAAATTATTTAATGAACTCCCACTCAGATTTGACATCCCTCTAGTCATCTAAGTGTTACATGATCCGAGTCGACTAGGCCGTGTCCGATCATCACGTGACACGGACTAGTCATCGTCGGTGAACATCTCCATGTTGATCGTATCTTCCATATGACTCATGTTCGACCTTTCGGTCTCTTGTGTTCCGAGGCCATGTCTGTACATGCTAGGCTCGTCAAGTTAACCTAAGTGTTTTGCATGTGTAAAACTGTCTTATACCCGTTGTATGTGAACGTAGGAATCTATCACACCTGGTCATCACGTGGTGCTTCGAAACGACGAACTTTAGCAACGGCACACAGTTAGGGGGAACACCTTCTTGAAATTATTATGAGGGATCATCTTATTTACTACCGTCGTTCTAAGTAAACAAGATGCATAAACATAATAAACATCACATGCAATTAAATAGTAGTGACATGATATGGCCAATATCATATAGCTCCTTTGATCTCCATCTTGGGGCTCCATGATCACCTTGTCACCGGCATGACACCATGATCTCCATCATCATGATCTCCATCATCGTGTCTCCATGAAGTTGCTCGCCAACTATTACTTCTACTACTATAGCTAACGGCTTAGCAATAAATCAAAGTAATTACATGGTGTTGAATCAATGACACGCAGGTCATACAATAATTAAGACAACTCCTATGGCTCCTGCCGATTGTCATATTCATCGACATGCAAGTCGTGATTTCTATTACAAGAACATGATCTCATACATCACAATATATCATTCATCATTCATCACAACTTTTGGCCATATCACATCAATTGCTGCAAAAACAAGTTAGACGTCCTCTAATTGTTGTTGCATCTTTTACGTGGCTGCAATAGGGTTCTAGCAAGAACGTTTTCTTACCTACGAAAAAGCCACAACGTGATTTGTCAACTTCTATTTACCCTTCATAAGGACCCTTTTCATCGAATCCGCTCCAACTAAAGTGGGAGAGACAGACACCCGCTAGCCACCTTATGCAACTAGTGCATGTCGACCGGTGGAACCTGTCTCACGTAAGCGCACGTAAGGTCGGTCCGGGCCGCTTCATCCCACAATACCGCTGAAGCAAAATAAGACTAGTAGCGGCAAGAAGGTTGACAACATCTACGCCCACAACAGATTTGTGTTCTACTCGTGCAATAGAGAACTACGCATAGACCTAGCTCATGATGCCACTGTTGGGGAACGTTGCAAAAAATAAAAAAATTCTACGCTTTCACCAAGATCAATCTATGAGTTCATCTAGCAACGAGAGAAAGGAGTGCATCTACATACCCTTTTAGATCATGAAAGGAAGCGCTCAAGAGAACGGGGTTGAGGGAGTCGACTCGTCGTGATCCAAATCACCGATGATCCTAGTGCTGAACGGACAGCACCTCCGCTTCAACACACGTGCGGAGCGGAGACGCCTCCGCGCCTTGATCCAACAAGGTGGAGGGAGAGGTTGAGGAAGAAAGCTCCAGCAGCAGACGACGGTGTGGTGGTGGTGGAGAGGCGAGATCGGCAGGGCTTCGCCAAGCTCTTATCGGAGGAGGAGAGGTGTTGGGAGGGAGGGCTGCGCCTTGGATGTTGGGTGCAGCCTCCCCGCCCCTCTATTTATAGGGAAGGGAAGGGGCGGCCCCTCTAGATGAGATCTAGAGGGGGTGGCGGCCAAGGGAGGGGCTTGCCCCCCAAGGGGCGCCCCACTAGGGTTTCCCCAACCCTAGGCGCATGGGCCCAAGGGGATGCGCCCAACCCTCCAGGCTGGTTCCCTGCCCACTACGGCCCATGAGGCCCTCCGAGAGGTGGCCCTCCCGGTGGACCCCGAACCCTCCGGTGGCCCCGGACAATCTTGATATGCCCCAACCTTTCCGTGACCGTATGACAACTTCCCATATATAAATCTTCACCTCCGACCATTCCGAACTCCTCGTGACGTCCGGATCTTATCCGGACTCAACAACATTCGTAATCACATACAAGTCTTCCTAGTAACCCTAGCGCCACCGAACCTTAAGTGTAGACCCTACGGGTTCGGAGACACGTGAGACATGACCGAGACGGCTCTCGGTCAATAACCAACAGCGGGATCTGGATACCCACGTTGGCTCCCACATGCTCCTCGATGATCTCATCGGATGAACCACGATGTCGAGGATTCAAGCAACCCCGTATACAATTCCCTTTGTCAATCGGTACGTTACTTGCCCGAGATTCGATCGTCGGTATCCCAATACCTTGTTCAATCTCGTTACCGGCAAGTCACTTTTCTCATACGGTAATGCATGATCCCGTGACCAGACACTTGGTCACTTTGAGCTCATTATGATGATGCATTACCGAGTGGGCCCAGAGATACCTCTTCGTCATACGGAGTGACAAATCCCAGCCTCGATCCGTGTCAACCCAACAGACACTTTCGAAGATACCCGTAGTATACCTTTATAGTCACCCAGCCACGCCAGGACGTTTGGTACACCCAAAGCACTCCTACGGTGTCCGGGAGTTACACGATCTCATGGTCTAAGGAAAAGATACTTGACATTGGAAAAGCTCTAGCAAAACGAACTACACGATCTTGTGCTATGCTTAGGATTGGGTCTTGTCCATCACATCATTCTCCTAATGATGTGATCTCGTTATCAATGACATCCAATGTCCATAGTCAGGAAACCATGACTATCTGTTGATCAACGAGCTAGTCAACTAGAGGATCACTAGGGACATGTTGTGGTCTATGTATTCACACGTGTATTACGATTTCTGGATAATACAATTATAGCATGAATAAAAGACAATTATCATGAACAAGGAAATATAATAATAATCCTTTTATTATTGCCTCTAGGGCATATTTCCAACACGAGCTAGAGGCCATGGTGAACGGTGGCTACGGCAACGGACGAGGGACGTGCTAGGGGACCAAATCCAACGAAAAAAAGGAGAGGGAGAAGGAGCAGAGGCTCATAGTGAGCGGATGAGGCCCTCGGGGAAGCCGGTGGTCGCTGGTGGTGAGGATCGACGGCGATGGCCACAGCGGCCGTGGACAAAGTAGAGGGCGATGGCAATACAGAGAAGTGGAACAACTCGATCCGGTCGAAGCAGAGGCATTCGGCTCGTGTTCTTCAAACAGAGAGGAAGCAATGAGTCGATGCACCTCTTGGCTCAATCCTAGGTGATGGGGAGGGCAGTAGCCACGGTGGTGGTGACGGCGCGGCCATGGGTCTCTCGGTGGAGCTCGAGAAGGAGCGAAAACGGCGCGGGGAAAGGAAGGAATGGCGCTAGGGTTTGCTTGGGGAGGCGAGGGTGGTCTTATCCCATCCATGGGACCGCAGGATCAACGACGTGTGTGCATCGGCGGCGTCGATGTGCGTGCTGCATCCACGGCGCCTCTGGTGAACAGGGGAAGGAGATGACCGCTGTGGTGGGCTGGGCTGGTACTGTAGCTAGTGGGCTCAAGTGCACAGTGCACTTTAGCTCTTTTTCTTTTCTTCTAGTTCTGTAACTTTTATTCTTTGTGTTTTGACTTTAATTTTAATAGTAACTAGTTTTATAAAATTTGAAACTTGGTCAATAAATAGTGTTGCTAATTTAGACTGCCACAAAAAGGTATGAGAGTTACGAAATTTTTTGGAATTTTATAATTTGGAAAAGCATTTATAATTACTGTTTTGACCATGTTTTAATTATTTTAGGGCATTTAAATACTTTATAAAATGTTGGTTATTATATGTTAATTTCTTAGAGAATATTTGCAACCCTACGAACATTTTGTCTTTTAAATTTTGAAGAAAACAATTTGACATGCATTTTGAATTTGAATTTGAGTTTGATTTGGAACAAAGTGATGATTGGCAAACTAATTGTGATGACTTGGCAGTCATTAGCAGGGGATTACTGTAGCCTAATTATCCGAGTGTCACAATCTCGTAAGCTCTGTTAGTATAAGAAAATAAATCACCACTTTTTGCTACTGTTGTGAACTCATTCTTTATTTATATGGGTGTAATATATACTTTATTCCAACTTTTCCATGGTTCATACCCCCCGATAGTAGCCATAAATTCATCAAAATAAGCAAACAACACGCGAAAAACAGAATCTGTCAAAAACAGAACAGTCTGTAGCAATATGGATATTTTGAATACTTATCTAACTTTACAAATCCTGAGAAATTAGGAAGTCCTAGGCAATTTGTCTATTAATCTTCTGCAAAAAGAATCAAATAAAAAGAACTCTTTAGCTAAAAATGAGAATGGTTTTCGTGAGCGCAAAAGTTTCTATTTTTCAGCAAGATCAAATCAACTATTACCGTAAGCTATCGCAAAGGTCTTACTTGGCACAAACACTAATTAAAACACAAAACCACATCTAACCAAAGGCTAGATGAAATATTTATTACAAAACAGGACCTAAAAAGCAATAACAAAAATAAAATTGGGTTGCCTCCCAACAAGCGCTATTGTTTAACGCCCTTAGCTAGGCATAAAACACGAATAGATCTAAGTGTTATCATCTTTGGCATGCAATCCATAAGTGGCTCTCATAATAGATTCATAAGGCAATTTAATTTTATTCCTTGGGAATTTTTCCATGCCTTTCCTTAACGGAATTGAAATCTAATGTTTCCTTTTTACATATCAATAATTGCACCAATCGTTCTAAGGAAAGGTCAACAAGAATAATATGACATGTAGGATTGCAATCTATATCAAGAACAATGAAATCTACGGGCACATAATTCCTATTTGCAATAATAAGAACATCATTAATTCTTCCCATGGGTTTCTTAATAGTGGAATCCGCAAAATGTAAATTTAAGGAACAATCATCAAATTCACGAAAACCTAACACATCACATAAAGTTTTCGGAATCATGGAACACTAGCACCCAAATCACACAAATCATAGCACTCGTAATATTTAACTTTAATCTCTTAATATTAGGTTCCCACTCATCATAAAGTATTCTAGGGAGAGAAACTTCCAATTCAAGCTTTTCTTCAAAAGATTGCATCATAGCACCAACGATATGTTTAGTAAAAGCTTTGTTTTGATTATAAGCATGAGGAGTATTCAACATGGATTGCAACTAGGGAATACAATCTATTAAAGAACAATTATCATAGTTAAATTACTTGAAATCCAAAAGACTGGGTTCATTGCTACTTAAAGTTTTTACCTCTCCAATCCCACTTTTATCAATTTTTGCATCAAGATCTAAAAACTCTGAATCATTGGGACACCTTGTAACTAAAGTTGAATCATCTCCAGTCCCATCTTTATCAAGATTTACATTGGAAAACAAAGATTCAATAGGAGTCACATCAATCACTTTAAGATCTTCATCATTATTTAAAGCCTCTGGTTTGGCGGCCATTTTATTTACTAAAGTGGCTTGTTTATCAGAAATTTGACCTACTAAATTTTCAAGATGAGCAAACTGAGATCTCAAACCATAGAATTGCTTAGACATATCATCAAGCTATTTATTCGTGTATTCCATAAAACTTTTCTGCTCTTTGATTTTGTTTCTAAAGAAATTGTTATGCTCAAATTGGAAAGACATGAAGCTTCTAACATTATTTTCAATTTCGTCTAACCTCCTAAGGTGAGGGTCAACGTTTTTTGGAGGAGACATTGTGACAAAGCAAGCAATCCAACACACGAGCACACAAAAAGCAATCGAAGAAGAAGAACGGAAGAGGAGTGAAGAAAAGGCGAATTTTTGTGAAAATCGTTTTAGAAGTGGGGGAGAGGAAAACAAGAGGCGAATGGCGAATAATGTAATGCGAGGGATGAGAGTTTATGATGGGTACTTGGTATGTCTCGGCTTGGCATAGATCTCCCCGGCAACGGCGCCAAAAATCTTTCTTGCTACCTCTTGAGCTTGCGTTGGTTTTTCCCTTGAAGAGGAAAGGGTGATGCAGCAAAGTAGCGTAAGTATTTCCCTCAGTTTTGAGAACCAAGGTATCAATCTAGTTGGAGACAATGCGCAAGCCACCGAATACCTGCACAAACAAACACCAATCTTGCACCCAACACGATAAAGGGGTTGTGAATCCCTTCAAGGTTATTTGCAACATGAGATCTGATAGAGATGGATAAACGGTAAAGTAATGTTTTGTTATTTTTGGTTTATGGAACGGAAAGTAAAAGATCGCAAAGAAAGTATAGGAAATTAGAATTGTAGACCGGAAACTTATATGATGGAAAATACACCCGGGGGCCATAGGTTTCACTAGAGGCTTCTCTCAAGATAGAAAATATTACGGTGGGTGAACAAATTACTGCCGAGCAATTGATAGAAAAGCGCAAAGTTATGACAATATCTAAGGCAATGATCATAAACATAGGCATGCCGTCTGTGTCAAGTAGACCGAAAGGATTCTGCATCTACTACTATTACTCCACACATCGACCGCTATCCAGCATGCATCTAGAGTATTAAGTTCATAGAGAACGGAGTAATCCCATAAGCAAGATGACGTGATGTAGAGGAATTAACTCAAGCAATATGATGAAAACCCCATATTTTTTATCCTCGATGGCAACAATACAATACGTGTCGGTTCCCCTTCTGTCACTAGGATCGAGCATCGCAAGATTGAACCCAAAGCTAAGCACTTCTCCCATTGCAAGAAAAACCAATCTAGTTGGCCAAACCAAATCGATAGTTCGAAAAGAGTTGCAAAGATATCAAATCATGCATGAAAGAATTCAGAGGGGATTCAAATAATATTCATAGATAAGCTAATCATAAATCCACAATTCATCGGATCTCGGCAAATACACCGAAAAAGAGTATTACATCGAATAGATCACCAAGAACATCGAGGAGAACTTTGTATTGAGAATCAAAGAGAGAGAAGAAGCCATCTAGCTACTAGCTATGGACCTGTAGGTCCATGGTAAACTACTCACGCTTCATCGGAGAGGTAATGGTGTTGATGTAGAAGCCTTCCGTGATCGGATCCCCCTCCGGCAGGATGCTGAAAAAGGCCCCAAGATGGGATGTCACCGGTACAGAAGGTTGCGGTGGTGGAAAAGTGGTTTCGTGGCTCCCCTGGAAGTTTTTGGGAGTATCAGAGTATATATATGAAGAAGATCTAGGTCAGGGGGTCACCGAGGGGCCCACAAGGTTGGGGGCGCACCCTCCACCCTTGTGGCCTCCTCGTGGCTCTTCTGACGTGCACTCCAAGTCTCATGGGTGTCTTCTGGTCCAAGAAAAATCATTGCGAAAGTTTTATTCCGTTTGGACTCCGTTTGGTATTCCTTTTCTGCGAAACTCTAAAACAAGGAAAAGCAGAAACTGGCACGGGGCTCTAGGTTAATAGGTTAGTCCCAAAAATCATATAAAATAGCATATTAATGCATATAAAACATCCAAAACAGATAATATAATAGCATGGAACAATAAAAAATTATAGATATGTTGGAGACGTATCAATGGCAACAATACAATATGTGCCTCGCTACCCCTAATATGTCACTGGGTGAGGACACCGCAAGATTGAACCCAATACTAAGCACCTCTCCCATTGCAAGAAAAACCAATCTAGTTGGCCAAACCAAACCGATAGTTCAAAGAGAAATACAAAGATATCTTAATCATGCATAAAAGAGTTCAGAGAAGACTCAAATAATATTCATAGATAATCTGATCATAAATCCATAATTCATCGGATCTCGACAAACACGCCGCAAAAGGATACTACATCGGATAGATCTCCAAGAACATCAAGGAGAACATTGTATTGAAGATCAAAGAGAGAGAAGAAGCCATCTAGCTACTAGTTATGGACTCGTAGGTTTGTGCTAAACTACTCATGCATCATCGGAAGGGCAATAGGATTGATGTAGAAGCCCTCCGTGGTTGAATCCATCTCCGGCAGGGTGCCGGAAAAGGCCCCAAGATGGGATCTCACGGAAATAGAAGGTTACGGCGGTGGAAAAGTATTTTGGTGGACACTTCTGCTGGTTTGGGAATTATTGGGAATTTATAGAGCTGAGAAGGAGGTCGGTGGACTCCCGAGGGGCCCACAAGCCAGGGGGTGCCCCCCTAGGGCGCGCCCTGAGGTCTTATGGAGCCCTCGGGACTCTTCTGGCCCTCTCTCCAAGTTACGTGGGTGTCTTCTGGTCCAAGAAAAATCATCGCGAAAGTTTTATTCCGTTTGGACTCCGTTTGGTATTCCTTTTCTGTAAAACTAAAAAACAAGGAAAAAAACAAAAACTGACACTGGACTCTAGGTTAATAAGATAGTCCAAAAAATAATATAAAATAGCATATTAATGCATATAAAGCATCCAAAACAGATAATATAATAGCATGGAACAATAAAAAATTATAGATACGTTGGAGACGTATCAACCCATCGCCAACATCGTTAGCACTCTAGGCGGCATGAAATGTGTATGGAGGATGCGCTTTCTAGGGATATTCAATCCTGGGAGGATGTAAGTGACCGTAATCGCCAAAGCTTTTGAATGTGTCTTAGTGTGGAATTAGTTTGCTCTTGCATTAGGTCTTATGGAGTTGGGTCAGTGGAACCTTGTTTTATTTCAATATGTGACATGTTTAATTAGGTAACAAGTTCTTTTAGATCTTGTTCCTATCTTAAGTAGATTAGACTGACAAGTTATTTGTTCTATGCCTACTGTATTGAACAATAATAGTAGTTCATCGTGTTCCGATGTAGAATATGTACCTGAATCTGTTCGCATGTGGTAGCCAACTTGCGGATCCGGTTGTTCCTATGTTGGAAACAACAACATCCTTTTTGGAGGAAGATGGTAACCCGATACACCCTTTGCAGACAGCTTGCTTGCATCAACACCTGGTTCATCACCGTTTGGTGATTTTGGTAATGAACTTTCATTTTTAGATGATAGTGCATATGGCGTGCCTGAGGCTCAAAATGTGCCAAGCACAACTTCCACGTGATCACTGCCAAGCCAGGTACATTGGGAGTCTACCATGGCCTCAACTAACTATCATTAGTCTAAATCCATCCAGCCTCGCCAGGTAATGCCTTGTTGTAGGAAATGCTAACATGCTCTGCGTGTTGATGCCGCCGTGCTCGGTTAATTTGTTTGTTATTATGGATTGTTATGTGTGTTGTGACCATTCGACATTAAAGCAGGTGGTTCCGGACATTGAACCAGCTTTACATACTAAAGCACCAGGTGAACCCACCCTGACATCTAACTTGGTTGGTGATGCCAATGTAGATGGTAATGAACAGACGATTGTCAGTCGCTGCACCGGCAACCCGCTATCGTAAAAATGTCTTGAAGTAAATCCAACTGAGGATGTTGGTCGCTGCACCGATAACCCGTTATTTGAAAAGTGTCATGAAGTAAATCCAGTGGAGGATATTGGTCAATGCATGATATGTCCATTTTGCATCATCATCATTTCTTACTATAATTTTCCTTATTTCATATTATGATGTAATTCTAATGCCTTTTCTCTCTTAAAATGCAAGATCTATCAAGAGACGAGGATTACCGGCAGTTGGAGTTCTGACATGAAAAGGCTACATCAAAGATAGCAATTCTGCGGAGCTCAAAATGCAGGAATAATTTTTAGAGAATTATTTTGGAATATATAAAAAATACTAGAGCAAAAATGAATCGGAGTGGGGCCATCGGGCTCCCACGAGGGCAGGGGGCACGACCACCCCCTAGCCGCTTGTGGCACCGTGGTGATTAGTCCCTTTAGTGATCCGATAAAGGAGCAAAGAGGCCTTTTTCTTTATAGGTGACCTTGAGTTATCGAACCCATGAGAGGATGGTATCCTTAAAGTCTTAAAGTCAAGGGTCTCTAACAATCTTTTGCGAGAGAATTAATCCCAACTTTTGACTGGATCAAAATCAAGTTGACACTAATAACACTTATAATAAAAATAGGCATGAGTTTTCGCTTTGGCGGCCCCAGCCGAAACTGGGGCTCGTTCGGGTTCGCCGGCTGTTATTTCGTCCCAAACCGGCGATAAATGAAGAGTTGGGGGCGCGACTGGGCCAATTTTTCGCCGTCGACGCTACAAAAGGCGCCCTGGGGGCCTGTTGAGGGGGCGAGTGGAGATGCTCTTAGTCTACCGAGTCAGAGGCAACCACATTTCCATGGTGAGATGATTGGCAGATTTCCTTCTTACTAGGCTGCTTAGCATGCTGGGCCGAATTCTGTCATGGTAAGGCTGGCCGGGCTGGCTACTTGGGTTGCACATTATATTTTGCGATTTGGGTGACACTAGAGCGAGCAAACAGAGGGGACCGGGGGCACTCGCAAATCCTATTTGGCGCATGCCAACGGGCGCCTGCAGGCGTTTCTAATTGGGCCGGCCCGTTCTGTTCTTTTTTCCTGTTTTCGAAACACAAAAAGTGCGCGTGACGGGAGCGCCTATGTCTCCCATTCCGCGAGAGCGAGGGCATCCTCGCTGAAGGGGCGAGCCAACATGGGCGACCCACGGGCGCGAGGCCGCAACCTGGTTTTTTTGTTTTACCTTTTCTGTTTTTGTTTTTTGCTTTATTTTTGGACTTTTGTTTATACTTTAAAATATTGAAAATATATAATACAGAAAACACTCTACAATTTTTTTTGGAAAATGTTGAATAAGTATTTGAAAAATGTTGAACAAGTATTTGAAAATATGAATCAAGCATTCAAAAATGTTGAACATGTATTTGAAAAATATTGACCAAATATTTGAATAAAAACAATCAAGCATTCAGAAAAGTGTTGGACACGTATTTGAAAATTGTTAATCAAGAATTATAAAAATGTTGAACAAGAATTTGAAAAATGTTTAATAAGTATTTGAAAATGTTGAAAAATTATTAAAATATTGAACAAGTATTTAAAAAATGTTGAATATGTACTGAAAAATGTTGAATGAGTGTCCAAAATGTTGAACAACTATTTGAAAAATGTTGAATAAGCGTTTAGACAATGTTGTACATGTATAAAAAATGTTGATCACTTATTAAAAATCTTTTTCACATATACGAAATGTAGAGTAAAAACGATGACAAACATAAGAAAAAAGCAAAAATGAAGAAAACAAACAAAACATGGAGAAGCAAAAAACAAAAGAAAAATAGAATAATGCAAAAAACGAACATAATAACCTAATAAAAACAAAATGCAAAAATGAACGGAAAAATTGAATAAAACAGAAAAAAAAGAAATGAAACAGAATAAAACAAAAAAAGGAAAAAATCCCGGAAGAAAAAGGAAAGAATGAAAAATTGGAGAAGAAGAAAAAACGAAAAATCCATTGGAAAACAAAGAAAACCAGCTCTTTTCGCATTAAGTAGGACGTGCCTAACGTACTTAGCATAGCCACCAGGTGGGTGCCACCTACGAGTGAATAGTTCGCTCGTTTTTCTCTTCTTTACTGCGTTCTTCAGTTCAATTTTGTTTTCTTTTTTCCTCATCTTTTGTTGATTTCTTTAGTGCATGTTTTTTTAAATTCAATGAAATTTTTTCAGAATTGATAAACTTATTTTCAAATACGATGAACTTTTTTTGAAATTCAATGAACTTTTTTTAAATTTGATGAATTTTTTTCATGTGTGTGGACTTTTTTTTCAAATGTGATGAACTTTTTTCAAATGCGATGAACTTTTTTTCAAAAACTGGATGAACTACTTTCAAGATCTTGAACTTTTTCAATTTTGGTGAACTTTTTTTTCAAATTCAATAAACTTGTATTCAAGCGATAAACTAAAACGTACGATGTTCAAGAAATTAGAAATCCAAGCTATAAAGTAAACTGTACAATTTTTCTGTGCAATAAATAGCGCGGCTGCAATGTTCTTATAAAATTTGCAACGTAATCAGTCACTAGGGCTAAGTAGGTCTATTGGTTAGCCTACCACTAACACTATCATAAGGGTGCGAGTTCAATACCTGTAAGAGGCTATTTTTCCTTGTAAGTGCTCACTAAGGGCATGTACAATGTATAACCCGAGGGTGATGCCTCACATACCATGTAGGATTGGATATCAGGTAAAATAGGTTCAGACAGAGAAGCGGGATCCTCTGCAGAAGGCGGGTGTTTTTCCTTGTAAGTGCTCACTAAGGGCATGTACAATGTATAACCCGAGGGTGATGCCTCACATACCATGTAGGATTGGATATCAGGTAAAATAGGTTCAGACAGAGAAGCGGGATCCTCTGCAGAAGGCGGGTGTTTGGAGAGAAAAAGTGTAGTTCGGTGTCAAAAGCTGGAAAGGTTGGAATGAAAAATAGAGATGCATGTGTACTAGAGTTTTTTTTTTAATAAGGCACGCTAGTGGTAGCTTGTATTGGAAAGAAAAAAATAAATATACATGTCTCATACTATTTTTTATCATGGGGCATATGTATCTATATACCATTATTGTACATGCCCTAATGGATGACACGGCAACACGGAAGATGTAGGTTTAGAGGAGGAAGGCGTGTTAAGCATGGACTCAGGTTAGTGAATTCTTTTTGTAGGCGAAGGCGAATGAGACCAAGTTTTGCTTCGTGAATGGCCTTTTATCATCTTATGTACAGAACTCCGATCAACTTAGGTGAAGATAAGATGGTAGAACCGTAGAACTTTATGTACAAAGTATCAAGAAAACATCCAGTTTCGACACAAGACTGGAAACTTATTTAGCAATTTGCCATTCCATTACGTGTACTTGTATATCGAGAAGATCTCTTCTCTACATGACAAAATGTAAAAAATAATAACAAATTTTTCTGCCCTATTTTCTCTCTCTTATATTATGAGAGAGCGGTGTCTAATACAAGCAGAGACGGCATATCATGCATGATAAAATGTAAAAAATAACAACAAAATTTTCTGCCCTATTTTCTCTCTCTTATATTATGAGAGAGCGGTGTCTAACTAATACTAGCAGAGACGGCATATCATGGAGCGCCAGCTCCGGCAGACACACATAAGTCTTCCAATGGTGCATGGTGGCACGCATTGTAATTGCAGCACCAGCCATAGAGCATGCGCAGACGGTGAGGAGCTCAAGATGGTGTCTTTGCAAGGCTGCCGTCCCGGGGAGGCGATACTTGCCTCGTATACAGCAGCACAACTTATGCCCAACGCGGAGTTAAGGGATGGACCACTCAAGGAGGTTATCGGTCTCTTTGGTGAGAGGGTCGTGTGCGTATATTTGGTTAGGGCTGTAGAAGGACAAGTTATGGGCTGTGCAATTTCGATGTATTGATCGATGCACCAGGCACGTATATATAAGTACAGAGGTGGGCCACAACCTCAACTATACAAGGAAACATGAAGTGGGCCCTACACACATATACACGTACACAATATACTCAACACCCCCCGCAGTCGAAGCGGCGCCAGTGACGCAGACTGGAACGGAACTCCTTAAAGGTAGAAGTCGGCAGTCCCTTCGTCATCACATCGGTGAACTGCTGAGCGGTCGGCACATGGAGAACCCGCATGCGTCCAAGAGCCACCTGCTCGCGCACAAAGTGAATGTCCAGCTCGATGTGTTTAGTCCGGCGATGATGAACGGGGTTGGCGGAGAGGTACACCGCAGATACGTTGTCACAATGAGACAACCGTAGCACGGGAGACATCGTGATGTAGCTCTGAAGTAACTGCCGAAACCAGGTGCACTCGGCGCGCAGCGTTAGCCTACACTCGGTACTCAGCCTCCGCGCTAGAGCGCGAAACCGTGGGTTGTCGCTGACGACCACGAGACGAGGGAAGGACCGAGGTAGACGCAGAGCGAGGTGGACCGACGAGTATCGGGCAGCCGCCCATCGGCATCGGAGTAAGCCACCATCTCCGGAGAAGTGGACGCCGTAAGTGTCAACCCGAGGGACATCGTGCAGCGGATGTAGCGGCGATCCGCTTCACGAGAGTCCAATGAGAGTCACGAGGGCGCCCATGTGGAGACACACCTGCTGTACAGCATATCAAGATCCGGTCTGGTGAGAGTCAAGCACTGAGGGCGCCGACAATAGACCGGTAGAAAGGAGCATCCGACGCAGCGAGCCCTCAAGAGCGAGACCTTGGCCTTCGTGTCGGCGGGAGTAGCAACATGATGGCAGTTGAGCATGCCAAGACGCCAAGAAGCTCATGTGCATACTTCGCCGATGAAGAAAGAAACCGTCCGGACGCCGAACGACCTCAATGCCAAGGAAATAATGTAAAGCACCCAGGTCCTTGATAGCAAACTCGCCACGCAGCCGGAGAGTAATCTGCTGAAGAACGGCTGCGGAGGAGGCTGTCGATGATGATGCCGACGTAAAGCAGCAAATATGCGATCGTGTCGCCGTGGCGATATACAAACAGTGAGGCGTCCGAAACGAGTGACGCTGAAGCCCGGTGTTCAAGAAACCCGGCGATCCGCTGGTACCGGGCTCGGGTGCCTGCTTTAGCCCGTAAAGAGAGCGAGACAGCAGCACACATGGCCGGAAGTGAAGCCTCGACGGCCTGGGTTGCTCACAAAACACCTGCTCCTCAAGATGGCCGTGGAGAAAGGCGTTGGAGACATCCATCTGGTGAACAGGCCAGCCGCGGGAGACGACGAGCTGGAGGACGGTGCGGATCGTGCCCGGTTTAACAACCGGGGCAAACGTCTCTGTGAAGTCAACTCCAACACGCTGGCGGAAACCTCGGACCACCCAGCGAGCCTTGTAGCGCTCAAGTGTACCTTATGAGCGAGTCTTATGGCGAAAGAACCACTTGCCGGTGATGACGTTGGCGCGAGGAGGCCGGGGAACCAGGGTCCAGGTGCGGTTCCGTTGAAGAGCGTCGAACTCTTCCTGCATCGCCGCAAGCCAGTGAGGATCACGGAGGGCGGCGCGAGCGGGCGCAGGAATGGGCGACGGCTCCACGGCGGAGGCGGCGTCGGGCGGGCGGTGGCGGGCCGAGCCCAGGGTGCCGGGCAACAAGGGCGGTGTGGGTCGCAAGACGTCTGCCACCCGCATCCGGCGCCTCTAGCTTGAGGTACGCCACCACCTTGGCAAAGGTGGGCTCCGGGATGAGGGTGAGGTTGGAGGCGGCGTTCCCGAAGTCCTCGTTGAGGCCGCCGGAGAGGGTGCTGATGAGGAGCTCGTCGCCGATCTTTTCCCCGAGATCACGGAGCTCATCGGCGAGCTTCTTGAGGCGCATGCAAAAATCATCGATGGACTAGTCAAGTTGCTGGCACCCGTAAAACTCACTATAGAGGAGGACCTTGCGCTGCAGCCGATTGTCGGTGAAGAGGCCGTTGAGCTTGGTCCAGACCGCATAGGCGTCGTCCTCGCTGCTCACCACGGTGTGGAAGATGTCGCGGAGATGGTGAGGTAGAACCAGCGAATGATGGTGGCGCCGAGGATCATCCACTCGCCGTTGATCATGAGCGCCGAGTCCACGGTGCCGCCCACATGGCCGCAGCAGGAGGTACTCACGGAACACAAGCGAAAAATACCGCTTCAAGCGGAGTAGGAGGCGGTGGTGTGATCGAGCTTGACCGGGCGCTCCATGGATGTTGAGGTCGCGGACAAGGGTGACGTCGGGACCGGAGAACGGGTTGGAGACGGTGGAGGAGGAGGAGGAACTCATGGTGGTTCGCTCGGTGGAGGGAGCGGCGCGGGTTAAGGGAGAGAGGGGTAGGGCGCGCGCGGTGGAGGGAGGAGGGTTAGGGGCGCGGCCTGGTGGAGGAGGCCAAGTAGTGGGCGCGGCGGTGGCGGCCTCGGGGAGGCGGCTGCGCGGCGAAGCGGGCGGGAGGTCGGTCGGCGGTGACCAGCGGCGGCGGGCGGCCGGAAGGGCGGCGGCGGCGGCGGCTGGTGACGGCGGCGTGAAGAGGCGGCGGCGGCGGGCGCGGAGGCGCGGGGGCGGCGGCTAGGGTTAGGATCGTGCTGCGATAGATACCATGTAGAAGGACAAGTTATGGGCTGTGCAATCTCGATGTATTGATCGGTGCACCAGGCACGTATATATAAGTACAGAGGTGGGCCACAACCTCAACTATACAAGGAAACAGGAGGTGGGCCCTACGCACATATAGACACGTACACAATATACTCAACAAGGGCAATCAGGTTACGTGAGCAGAATGCGGCGACCATCGTCGATGATGGCAAGCGGGCTGGCCCCGAATGGCGTGACATCTACTGCTACATCGATTCGGTATCACAGATCCCATGTAGCTCCTCCCGATTCATACTGATCCTGCAGCCAGATGTGGTATCTGTACATGTCGACGGCAGAAACACGGTGTCGGGGGAGGAAACCCAGGCAGGCAACCGAACCTGGATTCTTTTTGAAAACAATGAGGCCAACAATGCCCCTCAAACCGGCCCACGCTTGGCTGGGTCGCTCGACCCGGCCAAGCCCGTCAACCCGGCCAAATTCTCCAACCCAGCCGGACTCCTCAACTCGGCCCCAACAACCAGTTCAAGACAGCTGAGCCCGGCGCACCAAGACCTCCCCAACAAGCTAGCTCCACCCTTGACGTGTTCTTCAATCCGGCCACGGGTCAGCTCCCGTCCCATCCCAGCCGTACGATGGGACGAGTCTCCACCTACCAATGACAGAGGCAACAGTGCCCATCCCATGCCTCAGGTCACCGGGCGTGCAACAAGGTTCCCACCCACCACGATCAGGGCCGGCGTGGCAACAGTGCAACCGTTGTCACCAATGACGCCAGCAAGCGGCGACCTGACAGAGCACCACTGTAGCCGACTCAACTCGGCCACTCCTTGACGATCGATGAGACGGCCAACACTGCCCCCGTACCCGGCGGGCCCCGCTCCCGGAGAACCGGCGAGCCCTGACCCCCGGCGGGTCCCAGCACCGGCTTCCCGGACACTGACAACCCGGCCCTACGGCCTTGTAACATTACCCTTGTATCCCTGGGTTGACCTATAAAACTACCCAGGAGCCCTCATGCATAGAGGCGATCAGATCATCAGTAGCACACACACACACACCACAAGGAGAAGCAGCCTAAGCCCTGACTTGTCTTCCTTCTTCCTCCATACAGCTCGAGGAGCGACTCCATACTGATACACATCAACTACACTCGGCAGGACTAGGGGTGTTATCTCCCCGGAGAGCCCCGAACCTGGGTATGTCTTGCGTCCCGCGCTCGCTCATGCCGACCTCGCCTCTGGAGCCCACCAGTGCCCTCGAGCCTCCTTCTATCTTTAGCCATCCCTTGGCATCTACCGCGTGCCCACCACGACAGTTGGCGCCCACCGTGGGGCGGCTCGAGGTCCTGGCCGGGAGCATGCTTCAGACGGGGCTCCTCTCCGACTCCGACGAGCCCGTCACGCTGGCGGACGATGTCATCGACGCACTCGCCGCCTCCTTTGCCGCGCTGCGCATCTTCGACGCGCCTATGGCCAACGAGTACCCCAGCGAGGTACTTGACTTTTCCGACTCCCCCCTTTCCCTCGGCGGCAACACTCCCGCCGGGGCAATGGACCTCTGCGTGGAGGTCTTCGTCACCGACACCAGCGCCGCTTCCTCGTCCAGCGCGGCGAGGAAGGCCGCCGAAGCCAGGGCCGCAGCGGAGCGGGCCAGCCTGCCCAACCCGCCACGCCACGATGTAGAGCCTTCGCGTCCGCATCGGCACTGACATCGACGCCTCCGACATCGTCGAGGCCCGGACTCGTCTCGACGAGGACTGCCAGCGCCTGCTGGACCTCACCGAGACGCTCGCCGCCACGCAGCGCCGCCTCAACTCCACTCAGCTGGAGCGCAATGCCGCCTGCGGCTTCACGCCGGACACGCCCGAGCCAAGCCGGTCGCCGGCGTCGGCGGGTTCGGGTGGCGCGATCGGCGCCCTTCGCGCCATCCCTCCCGCTTCACGAGACTCCGTGAAGAATATGCGCGCCGCCAGCGGTCGCGTCGGTTCGATCAGCTCGCAGTCGAAGAGCTGCAGGACCGCCTCAAAAGGGTGAATGACCTCCTCGCTGCGGCCAACGCATAGCAGGACCGCCTCAACCAACTCGCCAAGCCGGCGGGATCCGGCTCCGCCCGCGTCACCGGACCCGGCGACCACCAGAACATGGCGTCTTCACCACCTGGTGAGGCGCACTCCAGCTGCACCCTGACCCGGCGCAACCCCGCCCCGACGACTGCCGGCGACTTGGGCAACGAGTCGGTCTCGGAGGTCCGACGCCGACTCGACCCCCTGCTCCAACCCGGCCGACGTCCGACTGCGGTCGACCCGGCCCCCGCGGCGCGGTCATTGAGCGGCTGGGCCCCCGCGCCATCGACGACACCGATGCCCGCCACCGCCTCGACCGACTCGCCCTCTCCCAGGAGCTGGAGGAGACCGGCCCCGTCGGGTCGGCGTGCTTCGGACCACGCATCCGGGGTGAGCCCTTTACTAAAGGGTTCACGCTCCCCCGCGACACCCCCAAGTACAACGGCACCGTGAAGCCGGAGGACTGGCTCACCGACTACACCACCGCCATTGGCATCGCCGGCGGTAACCACCGCCTCGCCGTGCGCCTCTCATGCTCCAGGGGTCGGCCCGCACCTGATTGAACAGTCTGCCGGCGGGCAGCATCAATGTGTGGGTCGACTTCGAGCAGGCCTTCGTGCGCAACTTCACCGGCACTTACAAACGACCCGGCCGCCCCAGTCAGCTCGCCATGTGCGTGCAGGGGCCGGCGGAAACCGGACGCGAGTACCTCGCACGCTGGACCGAGCTCCGGAACAGCTGCGAGGGCGTCCCTGAAGTCCAAGCTATCCAATACTTCATCAACGGGTGCCGGGATGGCACCCTCCTCAAGCACAAGCTCTTACGCTCTGAACCAGCCACCATGGCCGCGCTCATGGTGACGGCGGACAAGTACGCCAACGCCGACTCCGCCATGAAGATCCAGGTGGCGCTGGATGAAGCCGGCAAAGCAAAGCCGATTCCCCCTCCGAAGCCGGCCGGCGAAGGAAGCCGGCAGCAGCGCAACCAGCAGAACAACAAGCGCAAGGCCGATCAGCCGACCCAGCTCTACGACAACCGGCTCGTCGCAGCCGCCGAGCAGGCGCCCGCGACCGACCCGGTCGCCAAGCGTCGACAGACCGGCAAGACGACGTGGCAACCCGCCATGAGCTTCGAGGAGATGCTCGACGCCCCCTGCAAGCACCACAGCGGCGCAAGGCCGTCCACGCACACGTTTCGGTAGTGCGCCATCACCAAACGCCTCCTGAGGGGCGACACCCCGCTTCCTCCGGCCCCGACTACGGGAGCGGGGCAGCCGCCTCCGCCTCCACCTCCGCCACCGGCTGGCGGCGCGGTGCGTGATGACGTCTACCCGGCCCAGAACGCGACCTACATCGTCTTCACCAGCCTCGGCGACGACAAACACAGCGAGCGCCTCCTTCGGCAGGAGGTGAACACCGTCATCCCGGCCAAGCCGGAATACATGCACTGGTCGTACGCCCGGTCACCTAGACTCGAGAGGACCACCTGGCCGTCATGCCGAACCCGGGTGGTTTCGCCCTCGTCCTCAACCCCACCATCGTTGCATCTGGCGCACGTACAAGTTCTCCCAGGTTCTCATCGACGGCGGCGGCAGCATCAACATCCTCTACCGCGACACCATGACCAAGCTCGGCCTCGAGGCCAAAGACCTGGAGCCGACCCGGGCGATCTTCCACGGCATCATCCCCGGCCTCTCCTGCTCTCCAATCAGCCGGGTCCGGCTCGACATCCTGTTACAGCGACCACTTCCGACGCGAGCCGCTCTGGTTCGAGGTGGTGGACCTGACCAGTGCATACCATGAGCTGCTAGGCTGGCCCGCGCTCGCCAAATTCATGGCGGTTCCTCACTACGCCTACCTGAAGATGAAACTGTTGGGTCCGAAGGGCCTCATCACCATCACCGACGACTACCGCAAGTCCATAGAGTGCGCCCGAGATGGCGCCAAGCTGGGCGAGTCGCTGGTAGTAGCCGAGGAGCAGCGCCAACTCGACTGGATCGTCACCTTGGCCCAAGAGGCGTCGGCTGCGCCGATACCGGCCGAGGAGCCGGTCGACGAGGCCTCGTGCAAGCCCTCCAAGGAGACCAAGAAAGTGAAGTTGAACCCATAAGGCCCCAGCTATAGCAAGTACGTTGTCGTGGGCACCCGCCTCGGCAGCAAATAGGAAGGCGAGCTCGTCGACATCCTCCGTGAGAATCGAGATATTTTTGCATGGACCCCAAAGGACATGCCGGGTATCTCGAGGAAGTATGCCAAGCACAAACTTCACGTCCGCAAGGATGCCAAGCCTGTCCGTCAACCCCTGCGACGTTTTTCCGAAGAGAAGAGAAGAACCATTGGTGAAGAGGTCGCCAAGCTCTTGGCGGCCGGCTTCATCATGGAAGTGTTTCACCCCGAGTGGCTGGCCAACCCAGTCCTCGTCCTGAAGAAGAACAAGACCTGGCGCATGTGTATCGACTACACCAGCTTGAAAAAGGCCTGCCCCAAGGATCCGTTCACCCTCCGCAGATCGACCAAGTCATCGACTCCACTGCTGGGTGTGAACTCATGTCCTTCCTGGATGCTTACTCCGGCTATCACCAGATCAAGCTGGACCCGGCCGACGCCCTGAAGACGTCCTTCATCACGCCCTTCGAGGCGTATTGCTACATCACCATGTCGTTCGGCTTGAAGAACGCCGGCGCCACCTTCCAGCGTTGCATGTAGAAATGCTTGGTGCCGCAACTCGGCCGTAATATCCACGTCTATGTGGACGACATCGTGGTGAAGACCAAGCAGCACCTCATGCTCCTCGACGACCTGAAGGAGACCTTCGCCAACCTGCGGAAGTACAAGGTCAAGCTCAACCCAGAAAAGTGTGTTTTCAGCGTCCCGACCGGAAAACTACTCGGCTTCCTCGTCGCGGAGCGCAGCATTGAGGCAAACCCGGAGAAGATCAAGGCCATCGAGCGCATGCGCAAGCCGGCTCGGTTGCGCGATGTCCAGAAGTTCACCGGCTGCTTGGCCTCGGTCAGCCGGTTTCTCAGCCGGCTGGGCGAGAGGGCCTTGCCCCTGTATCAGCTGATGAAGAAGTGACGCCATTCGAATGGAATGACCAGCTGGCCGACGAGGCTTTTCGGGATCTCAAGTGCATGCTCTCCACCGCACCCGTCCTGGTCGCACCAGCCGAGAAGGAGCCGCTGCTGCTCTACATAGCCGCAACCTCGCGGTCGGTCAGCACGGTGATGGTGGTCGAGCGAGCAGAGAAGGGCAAGATCCAAGCCGTCTAGCGTCCCGTCTACTACCAGAGCGAGGTGCTATTTGCCTCCAAGCAGAACTACCTACACTACCAGAAGATGTGTTCTGGCGTGTACTTCACCGCCAAGAAATTGAAGCAGTACTTCCAAGAGCATGTTGTTACCGTGGTCAGCACGGCCCCCCTCAGCGAAATCATCGGGTGGGAGGATGCCTCTGGCCGGGTCGCCAAGTGGGCACTCGAGCTAGCCGTCCACACCATCCTCTACGAGCCCCGCACTACGATCAAGTCCCAAGCCCTGGCCGACTTCCTTGTCGACTGGACCGAGACCCAGTACCTGCTGCCGCCGCCGGACTCGACGCACTGGTGCATGCACTTCGACGACTCAAAGTTGCGTCTCGGCCTAGGGGCCGACAATGTGTTGTCCTCCCCGAAGGGCGACCGGCTCAAATACGAGCTCCAGATCCATTTCGCCTCCTCCAACAATGTCGCTGAGTATGAAGCCCATGTGCACGGCCTCCGGCTTGCCAAAGAACTCAGCATCCAGCGCATCATGTGCTATGGCGACTCGGACCTGGTGGTGCAGCAGTGCTCCGGCGAGTGGGACGCCCGCGACCCCAACATGGTGAACTATCGCTTCCTCGTTCAGAAGCTGTCCGGATTCTTCGCGGGCTGCGAGTTCCTCCATGTCCCGCGCGCGGAAAATAAGGCGGCCGACACGCTCGCCAAGATCGCCTCGTCCCGGCAGTCCATCCCGTCCGGCGTCTCCCTCGAGCACCTGCACAAACCGTCCGTCAAGCCCTCTCCGGACTCCGAGTCAATCTACGTCCCAGGTGACCCGGCCGCGCCTCAACCCGGCCCAGGGACTGCTCAACCCGACCGAGGACTGCTCAACCCGGCCCGGGGACTGCTCAACCCAGCCCGGGGGCTACAGCCGCCGACCCGGCCGCTGCCGTTCCCGACCCGGGGGTTGCTGAACCCGGCTTGGGGGCTGCCGCCCTAGAACGCGCCATGGTGGTCGTCTTCGCCGTGGTGACGGCACCATCATGGGCTCTGCCCATCTCAGAGTTCCTGGAGAACGGGGTCCTCCCCATGGACGAGACCGAAGCCCGGCAAGTGCAGCGCCGGGCGTCCGCCTACAGCATCATCAACAACGAGCTCGTCAAGCGCAGCTCCAACCGCCGTGTTCCAGCGCTGCGTCGAGCAAGATAAGGGCATTGAGATCCTCCTCGACATACACCAGGGCGAGTGCGGGCAGCACGCCGCCTCACGGTCCCTGGTAGCCAAGGCTTTCCGCCATGGTTTCTACTGGCCCACGGCCGTCGAAGACGCCGAGTCGCTCATCCTCAAGTGCGAGGGATGCCAGCGCTTCAACAAGCGCAGCCACCAGCCGGCGTCGGCACTCCGGACCATCCCGATTGCCTGGCCCTTCGCGGTCCGGAGACTCGACATGGTGGGGCCCTTCAAGAGCGCTCGAGGCGTCATGACGCATCTGCTTGTGGTAGTGGACAAGTTCCGAAGCGAGGCTAATAAATAAACTGGACGGGCCAACGGCCGTCTGATTCATCAAGGACATCGCGGTGCGCTATGGCATGCCGAACAGCATCATCACGGACAACGACACCAACTTCGCCAAGGGCGCGCTCGCGCAGTACTACTCCATCTCCGGCATCCGCCTCGACCTGGATTCCGTTGCACACCCGCGGTCCAACGGCCAGGTCGAGCGGGCCAACGGCCTCATCCTATCCGGCATCAAGCCGCTCATCCGTTCACCCGGCAACTGGCCTCACAAGCTGCCGGCCGTCCTTTGGAATCTCCGAACAACACCAAACCGGTCGACCGGGTTCACCCCGTCCTTCCTCGTCTATGGAGCAGAAGCCGTCATCTCGACAGACGTCGAGTTCGACTCGCCGCGCGTCACAATGTACACCGAAGCCGAAGCCAAAGAAGCCTGCGAAGACGGTGTCGACCTGCTCGAAGAAGCACTTCTCCTAGCGCTCAGCCGCTCAGCCATCTACCAGCAAGGCCTGAGACACTACCACGGCAAGAAGATCAAGCCCCTCACTTTTCGGGAAGGAGACCTCGTCCTCCGACTCGTCCAAGAGCAGACCGGCCAACATAAGTTGTCCTCCCCATGGGAGGGCCCCTTCATCGTCAGCAAGGCCTTGTGCGATCGCAACGCCTACTACCTCATCGACGCTCGCAAGTCAAACAAGTGCAAGAGGGACACCACCGGCAAAGAGACAATCCAGCCGTGGAACGCAGAACTCCTCCGCCCATTTTACAGTTAACCATGTGCATGTATGTATCGCTTCCTTTTGTAATCATCTGAAAACTATGGGGTCCCCGAGCGACGCTCGGGAGCTGCCATTTCCGACCAAGCTATTGTGTCTCCTGCATTTGTGCATTATTTACCTCTTTATCGAACCCGGCCGCCGGTCCGACTCGCTCGACCCGGGGGCTCGGGGGCTGGTCGGCTTGGTCACTACCCACCGCCTTACTTAGCGGTTCCTGACGCGTTGGGATTGCCGCGGCCTCCCGCTTCGCCCTAAGCCGCAGAACCGGCTTCGACCGTCCACCGGCAAGCGCGCAAGGCCAGAGCACCAGCACACCACGGACACTAAGTCAAGGACCGCCGGGTTACCCAATCCGGCCGCGCCACTTTAACTTGCCGCACGACCGGCTGATCGCCAACCGGCTTCGCCGGATCGCCGCCAGCCGGCCCAATGGGTGTTTCACTCGTGCTCAACATTTCGAACGCCTAAGTACTGGGCGCTCCCCTCAAAGAACAAACCCCTTGTCATGGACCGGAGCATCGGCTGTCAGACTCACGAGGGGGGGGGGGAGCCCAAGGGGGGAAATTCGCAAGAAAATGGCTCAACACACGAAAAGCAAAAGCGCAGGCATCCACGAATCTCATACGTACCGCCGGGTAGATCCACCCAGCCCCGTCACTTGCAACACCAGCGCACGACCAGCTGCTCGCCAACCAACTTCGCCGGATTGCCGCCAGCTGGCCCAGTGGGTGTTTCGCTCGCGCTCAATGTTTCAACAGCTTAAGTACTGTGCGCTCCTCTCAAAGGCTGAACTCCATGTCACTGCATCGAGCCTCGGCCGCCAGACTTCATGGGGGAGCCCGAGAGGGGAAAACCGCAAGAAAACGGCTCAAAAGACAAAAAAGCAAGAGTGCAAACATTCACAAAATTTATACATCACCAGTTCAAATTCAAACAGGCCCAAGGCCAGAATTCATTACACCCGGAAACCCCCAGTGGGTGGGTGGACCTGCTACCTAATATGTCTCCAACGTATCTATAATTTTTGATTACTCCATGCTATATTATCTTCTGTTTTGGACATTATTGGGCTTTATTATTCACTTTTATATTATTTTTGGGACTAAGCTATTAACCGGAGGCCCAGCCCAGAATTGCTGTTTTTTGCCTATTTCAAAGTTTCGCAGAAAAAGAATAGTCCAAACGGAATGAAACCTTCGGGAACTTGATTCTTGGAACGAACAAGATCCAGGAGACTTGGACCCTACGTCAAGAAATAAAGGAGGAGGCCATGAGGTAGGGGGGCGCGCCTACCCCCCACCCCAGGCGCGCCCTCCACCCTCGTGGGCCCCCTGTTGCTCCACCGACGTACTCCTTCCTCCTATATATACCTACGTACCCCCAAGCGATCGATCTGGAGCCAAAACCTAATTTCACCGCCGCAACCTTCTCAGATCCACGAGATCCCATCTTGGGGCCTGTTCCGGAGCTCCGCCGGAGGGGGCGTCGATCACGGAGGGCTTCTACATCATCATCATAGCCCCTCCGATGAAGTGTGAATAGTTTACCTCAGACCTTCGGGTCCATAGTTATTAGCTAGATGGCTTCTTCTCTCTTTTTGGATCTCAATACAATGTTCTCCCCCTCTCTCGTGGAGATCTATTCGATGTAATCTTCTTTTGCGCTGTGTTTGTTGAGACCGATGAATTGTGGGTTTATGATCAAGTTTATCTATGAATAATATTTGAATCTTCTGAATTCTTTTATGTATGATTGGTTATCTTTGCAAGTCACTTCGAATTATCAGCTTGGTTTGGCCTAATATATTGATCTTTCTTGCAATGGGAGAAGTGCTTAGCTTTGGGTTCAATCTTGCGGTGTCCTTTCCCAGTGACAGTAGGGGCAGCAAGGCACGTATTGAATTGTTGCCATCGAGGATAACAAGACGGGTTTTTTTTATCATATTGCATGAATTTATCCCTCTACATCATGTCATCTTGCTTAAGGCGTTACTCTGTTTTTATGAACTTAATACTCTAGATGCATGCTGGATAGCGGTCGATGAGTGGAGTAATAGTAGTAGATGCAGGCAGGGGTCGGTCTACTTGTCTTGGACGTGATGCCTATATACATGATCATACCTAGATATTCTCATAACTGTGCTCAATTTTGTCAATTGCTCAACAGTAATTTGTTCACCCACCGTAAAATACTTATGCTCTTGAGAGAAGCCACTAGTGAAACCTATCGCCCCCGGGTCTATCTTCATCATATTAATCTTCCAACACTTAGTTATTTCCTTTGCTTTTTACTTTGCTTTTATTTTACTTTGCATCTTTATCATAAAAATACCAAAAATATTATCCTATCATATCTATCGATCTCACTCTAGTAAGTGACCGTGTAGGGATTGACAACCCTTATCGCGTTGGTTGCGAGGATTTATTTGTTTTGTGTAGGTGCGAGGGACTCGCGCGTAGCCTCCTACTGGATTGATACCTTGGTTCTCAAAAACTGAGGGAAATACTTACACTACTTTGCTGCATCACCCTTTCCTCTTCAAGGGAAAACCAACGCAGTGCTCAAGAGGTAGCAAGAAGGATTTCTGGCGCCGTTGCCGGGGAGGCCTGCGCAAAAGTCAACATACCAAGTACCCATCACAAACCCTTATCTCCCGCATTACATTATTTCCCATTTGCCTCTCGTTTTCCTCTCCCCCACTTCACCCTTGCCGTTTTATCCGCCCTCTCTTTTCCGTTTGCTTTTCGTTATGGCTAGTCCTTTATCTTCCCCATTGTCTCCCGAAAATGAAGTTCTCAATTTTAAACAAAGGGAGGGAGAAAATTTGAAAGACGCTTGGTATAGAATTTGCAATGCTCAAAATAGATCTACCAGGAAGCAATCTACTTCCATTCTTCTCCGCAATTTTTATGTAGGTGCTAATCCTTGGTATAGATACATTATTGACACGATTACCGGAAGGAATTTCTTGGGTAGCCATACTTTTGATTCTTATAATGCTATGATAGATTTATTTGGCTCACCACCTCTCCTGGTTAATGGAAATATTTTAACTTTGGAGCATGTAATGCAAAGACTTGAAATTATTGAAAATAAAGTTGCTACCGTAGAGCTAATTGAAAATTTGGATAAAAAGAACCACAACCAAATTACCCAATATGGATCTAAGGTAGGAGTCACCTTGAAAAATATTAAGGAAAAGGAACCCATAGTTAATGAAAGAATAAATCAATATTCCACTAGAATCGATAAACTTGAGGGTATCATTGCCAACTTGGGAACCGCTTTTTCTTCCATAAAGAATAGTCCTAGTCCTCCCACTAAAATTTCCAATCTTATGTATGTTCCTAAAAATAAGGGTGAATCCTCTAGCAAGGAAACTGCGGATCTCAAATCTATAAGTATTCATCCCAATCTTTTTGCTATCATTAAGGAACCATTTGCTACAAATGATTTTTTGATCTTGTTCCTAAAAGTTTGATAATTAATAGAAAGAAAGAGACTCTAAAGGATGATAGATGTCTTATTGAAGAATTGCCCACCAAAGATGGCAATACCTAGATCTATCCTTGCTTTTATGCCTAGCTAGGGGCGTTGAACGATAGCGCTTGTTGGGAGGCAACCCAATTTTATTTTTAGTTTTTTGCTTTTTGCTTCTGTTTAGGAATAAATATTTGTTCTAGCCTCTGGTTAGATGTGTTTTTATGTTTTAATTAGTGTTTGTGCCAAGTTAAACCTATAGGATCTTCTTGGATGATAGTTATTTGATCTCGCAGAAAATTCCAGAAACTTTCTGTTCACGAAAATAATTGTTAAAAATCACCAGAACGCGATAAAATATTGATTCAAATTAATTCTGAACAATAAACAAAATTCCTAGGTCTTCCTATTTTGGATAAATTTTTGGAGTTCCAGAAGTTTGCGTTAGTTACAGATTACTACAGACTGTTCTGTTTTTGACAGATTCTGTTTTTCGTGGGTAGTTTGCTTATTTTGATGAATCTATGGCTAGTAAAATGTAACACCCGGATGATTAAGCAACAGTGATCACCTCGGTTACTGTGGCTAACCTCACGTTGATTCGAACCCGGTCTACAAATAAATTCAAAACAAAAGCAAAGATAAAAAGTTTCAAAAAACTAAAACTAAAATGTTCGGGGGTTGTCTAAAATAGCAAACCTAATTATGGTGGGGTGCACAAAATTTTGTAAAATGTTTTGGCATTTTAATTAAACTAAAACAGAAAGTAAGGAAAAGGAAAAGAAAAAAAAACAAAAAAGAAAAAGAGAAGTGGGGGAAGGAATCCCCACTGGCCCATCTGAGCCAGCCCTTCCCCACTGCCCAGCCCCCCCGAACCCCCCACTGGCCCAGCCTCCCACGGCCCGGCCAAACGGCGCCCCATAACCCCCCTCCATGGCTAGAAACCCTAGCCGCCCCACCCCGCGCCTCGCTCGCCTCCCGATCCCTTCTCCCTCCCTGCCCGATCCGGATCGGGCCGGTCCCCTCGTCCTCCCCATCATGGCGGCCCCCGCCGCCCCAACCCGATCGCCAAGTCGCCCCCTGCGCCCTCGTCATCCGTCGCCCCCCAGCAGGGCACCCGCCAGAGAGATCGACCCGACCTCCCGCCTCACGGATCTCCTCCCGGCGCGGCGACCGCTTCCCGCCCGCCTCCTCGCGGGCCCCGGCCAAGCTTCACCGCGCCGCCGCCCTAGTCCCCACGGCCCCCTGTGAGCCGCCTCCCCGTCGTTCCCTCTCCCCTCCCGAGCAGCGCCGTCGCCGGAGCCCGTTGCGGCTCGGCCGTTCCCAGCTCCTCTCTCTCTCTGCGTGCCGCATGCCCGCTCCGTCGTGGCGCGCCCTCTCCCCGACCTCGGATCCTCTTCCCTTCCCGTTCGGTCACCGCGTCCCTCGGCCGCCCTTCCGGCGTCATGCTCTCCGCCCGTCACGCTCGCCGTGGCCATGCTCGGTGGCTGCCCGCCAGCGCCTAACGGCCTCTGCCAGTCCGCCACAGCCGGACGCCCACCCTTCGCTCCCGTTCGGCCCGTCTTGGCCTCAACAGCGCCGGCACAGGGACTGCCAGATCGCCGCCCTCCCCGACGCCCGTGGGCATCGCTTCGCTTCGGGCTGTGCCCGGCGCCCGCACCAGCGTCGCTGTTGAGCGCACCCCAGCTGCCGGAACCGCTATGGCCCTTAGGGCCAATGACATGTGGGGCCCCGCCCCAGAACGCTTCAAAAAACAAGAATTAAGAATTTCAAAGAAAAAATATATAAATAAATAATTAATATTAAAAATAATTAATTAATTAACTCAAATTAAATAAAACTAATTAAGTAATTAATTAATTAATTAATTAAGTAATTAATTAATCTAATTAATTCTGATTAATTAAACCTAATCACTAATTAACCTAATTAACTAATGTTAATTAAATTTGATTAGGTTAATTAGATAACAGAGAATGACATGCAGGACCCACACGTCGAGGTGACTCGATCAACCCTGTTGGCTGCGGACGTCGACATGACATCATCTTGACGTCACAAATACATTTTCAATTAATTAAATAATTAATTAAATTCGAAATTAATAAAATCTTTTAAAAATCATATCTTTTAATCCGTAACCGGATTAAAATATTTTCAACATGAAAGTTGCTCGAGCAGCGAGGCGAATCCGGATCGCAGTCCTTTCGTCCACCACACCCCTAACCTATCGAACCTGCAAACTTTCCTCTCCGGTTCATCGGTAGACAGACGTCCGGGCAGGATAACTTCGGATGTTTTCCCCTAACGAGTACCCCCTCATACCACGTTAGAACACGCCTAGCATCGCTTCTTGTCATGTCATGCATCGGTATGCATCTGTTTACTTTGTATTCATTGTTTACGCCCCTCTTCTCTCCGGTAGACTACGAGACCGGCCAGCTGCTGGGCAGGTTCGACTACGGTGTTGACGACCCTCTCTCTTGCGAGCAACCAGGCAAGCCCCCCCCTTGATCACGGATATCGCCTACTCTTATCTACCTGCTTGCATTAGAGTAGCATAGCATATTCTTGTTTTCGATTACTCCTATCTTCTTTGCATAGCTTTGTCCTTGTAATTTACATTGTTACCTTACGCAATCCTATATGCTTAGTATAGGATGCTAGTACTTTCATCTGTGGCCCTACTTTCTTGTCAAAATGCGCGTGCTATACTATCGGGCCGTGATCACTCGGGAGTTGATCACGGTATATACTATTACTTATACATGATACATGTGAGACTAAAGTCGGGTCGTGATGGAGCACCCGCGAGTGGATCATTGAGGCGAACAACAGGCGAGTTGAGACCGCCTAGGAGAGAGGTGGGCTGGCCTGTTGGCGTTCAGCGGTTACTTAACACGCTTAACGAGGTCTTGGTATTTGATCTGGGTTGGCTCTGAGCTTATCGCACTAACCATCTGGCGGGAGTAGTTATGGGTATCCGCGTCGTGGTATCGGCCGAAATACTTGAGACGTCGGCGACGGAGGCGGTAGCGCCGGATTGGTGGGAGCGCTGATGGGCTAGGTGCGCTTCGGCTGCGTCATAGCGTGCAGGTGTGCTTTCGAGGCGATGGGCCCCGGACCCTTGGCGCTTAGGTTTAGACCGGCGTGTTGGCCTCTCTGTTGTGCCTAGGTGGGGCTGCGGCGTGTTGATCTTCTGCGGCGGGCATGACCGGAAAGTGTGTCGGCCAAATGGGATCAAGCGTCTTTGGGTAAGATGGTGCACCCTAGCGGTGATTAATCTATTGAATAGCCGTGATCTTTGGTAACAGGGCGACTTGGAGTTGTACCTTGAGCTTATGACAACTAGAACCGGATACTTGATAAAACACACCCTTCCAAGTGCGGATACAACGGTGGTCGCTCTCGCTCGGGGATATGGCGGGGATTGCGGGTAGGATTATTGCTATATGATGTTACTTGGAGGACTTGGATCGTCCCCTCCTACTGTTGCAAGGCAGGTGTCGAGAAGCGTAGTCTTCGTTAAGACTAGCTATCCCCTCTTATTACGGCATTCTGCGATTCAGTCCACCGATATGGCCCTTTACACATATATTCATGCATATGTAGTGTAGCTCCTTGCTTGCGAGTACTTTGGATGAGTACTCACGGTTGCCTTGTTCCCCTTTTCCCCTATCCCTACTCGATTGCTGCAACAAGCGATGGAGCCGAGTCGAGCGCCACCGCCTATGGCGACTACTACTCGGAGGTGCCTACTACTACGTGCAGCCCGGCGGCGACGACGGGAGTGACCTAGGAGGATCCCGGCGGGAGGCTTGCTCCTCTTCGTCTGTATCCCGGTTTGTGCTAGCCATCTTATGGCACCTTGTTTAACTTATATGCGTACTCGGATATTGTTGCTTCCGCTGACTCGTCTATGATCGAGCACTTGTATTCGAGCCCTCGAGGCCCCTGGCTTGTATTATGATGCTTTTATGACTTATTTTATTTGTAGAGTTGTGTTGTGATATCTTCCGTGAGTCCTTGATCTTGATCGTACACATTTGCGTGCATGATTAGTGTCTGATTGAATCGGCGTCACATAAAGATTTATAAACCATAGAAGTTGGAATCAGATGGGTTTAATGCCAATATAAATAAATAATGAGTTCATTCTGTACCTTGAAGTGGTCTTTTGTTTTCTTTAACGCTAGCAGACTCACGAGATTTTACGCTAAGTTTTGTGTTGTGAAGTTTTCAAGTTTTGGGTGAAAGATTTGATGGATTATGGAACAAGGAGTGGCAAGAGCCTAAGCTTGGGGATGCCATGGGCAGCCAAGATAATCTTAGGACATCATAAAGCCAAATCTTGGGGATGCCCGGAAGGCATCCCTCTTTAAATCTACTTCCATCGGTAACTTTACTTGGAGCTATATTTTATTCACCACATGATATGTGTTTTGCTTGGGCGTCTTGTATTATTTGAGTCTTTGATTTTTAGTTTACCACAATCATCCTTTCTGTACGCACCTTTTAAGAGAGACACACATGATTCGGAAGTTATTAGAATACTCTATGTGCTTCACTTATATCTTTTGAGCTATATAGTTTTGCTCTAGTGCTTCACTTATATCTTTTAGAGCACGGCGGTGGATTTGTTTTATAGAAACTATTAATCTCTCATGCTTCACTTAAATTATTTTGAGAGTCTTAAAATAACATGGCAATTTGCTTTAATTAATATCATGAGAAAATTGATGCTTGATAATTGTTTTGAGATATAAAGGTGGTAATATCATAGTTGTGCTAGTTGAGTAATTGTGGAACTGAAAAATACATGTGTTGGGTTTGTGATTCCCGTAGCATGCATTATGGTGAACCGTTATGTAGCAAGTAGGAGCATGAAGTATTTGTTGATTGTCTTCCTTTGTGTGGCGGTCGGGATCGCGCAATGGTTAACTCCTACCAACCCTTCCCTAGGAGCATGCGTAGTAGTACTTTGCTTGAGGACTAATAAATTTTGCAATAAGTATATGAGTTCTTTATGACTAATGTGATTCCATGGATTATCGCACACTTACCTTTCCATGATTTTCTAGCCTCTTGATTTTGCGCATTTCCCTTTCTCACCTGAGACAATATCACCTGGAAACCACATATTTAGTGGAATCCTGGAAACCTGAGCACAGACTGTTGGATGCGATTTGTATGGGCCAGATTGACTCATAACTGCTCAACACTATTTGCAAAACAATGCCCGCAACCAGAGAATACATTTTACATGGAACCCCTCAGGCCTACAAGTAAACACAGCTAGCCTCTTGCCACTTATTTCCAGTTTTTTGTCAGCAAGTAGGATCTGTAAGCCATGCGCCGTGCCTATGATTCATCACGCATGCCAGACATGCATACACAACGATTTAAAATGGAAAAGTAGCTGCAATGGATACCAGAACTGACATAAGCTGATTCTAAATAGTCTCCTAATAGCAGAGTAACTAAAACAACTAACAGGAAACCTTCACATGTCTTTACTGCCACCAGCAAACCTGAAACAAAAGAGTTGAATTTTTTATACTTATATTTTAAAACGAACTTAACAACAATCTATGAAAAGAGGCACAATGTACGTTTTCTCAACCGTACGTTTTACCGCAAGTTTAGCCTCACACCCACATCTAGTGATTTTCCTCTCATATTTTCATAGTAATCCTTGGCTGCCTTCAAATCCATAAAAGTCATCCCTATGGCTGGCCTGATGTCATCATCACACTCCGGAGTACAAGATGAGCCCTGAAATTTGGATGAAAAGAACAACGGGTTTAACATGATGGAATACAAGAAACTATAAGCATGTACGTATTAGTTAGACAAGTACTTACACAGAAAGGTGCACTATACAATTTTTGCGGTGTGGTAAATACAATTTCGGCACTTGGTCTAGTGTGGACGGCAGATTCTGCATCAGACTGGGCGTCACAAATAGTCAAACGTGGAGCCTTGCTCACCTCGCTCTGGCATTCCATAGTTACTGCAGAAAGAGAAGATATCATGTTTGTAAGTGGAAAGCACATTCTCATAGGAGCCTGTCAATATGTGCCTTCCGGAATAGCATAGAATAAAATCAGTACCTAATCTCAGCTCACTTAACCAATCAATTGCAATATAAATTAAAACTGATAGCTGAAATCATTTCACAACTTATCTATGCTCAAATAGTTTCAACTCCTTTCTTATTCCCATTGTACTACACACAAGTCCGCAACAAGTAATGGTTTTCTTAATTTCTTGTTCCGATTATGGTGTACAGTATTGTCAAATTAGCATGATAGGATCTCCCTATTGCTGCATTAATATAAAACTAGCTTACCAAATAAATTAAACTTTACTAACTTCTTGAAGACCAAAATCTGGACAGTAGACTTAGGGGCAATCAGCAGTTGCAGCCAAGATACTACTACATCGTTCCTTCCCCTACTCTATTTGCTTTGGTTTGCAAACCAAGCCCAACTAGAAGTGCTAATCTTGGAGGAGACAACTAGAATCCACGCCCATGTCATCTCTATTTGCTTTGCAAACCTAACCCAACTAGAAGAGATGGAACTACTAGATGAGCCGCGAAAAGAAGACAATGGCAAAGTATAGAAGATGAACAATGTAATAGAAATCTTCATACCTTCAGACTTAGATCCAGTACCAATCCGATGGGGAATGCTCAGAGGATGATTGGCGTGTTGGGCCAGCCGCCGTATATGAGGGAAGGCCGGAGAAGAATTAGCCGCACCGGTCACCGGTCGCCGGGGCGTACTGCTGGGTTGTCGCAGTAGGCCAGCCGCCAGAGAGGAGAGAACGAATTAGCCACGATCGCCGACCGCCTGAGATGAGAGAAGGAATTAGAAACGGTCGCCGGCCGCCGGTCCTGCGAGGAACAAGGGCGTCGTGCTGGGCGAAGCGACCATCTCCTAACCCTAGTTGATGGGGAAAAGTTGAATCGGGATAGCTCCATAGGGAAGGGACGGATGGCTCATCTTCCATCAAGGATTTGTACTCAGGTACAGGAAGATTACAGGGTCCTTTTTGCATTTCGTCCATCTTTTCACCTCACATCGCACAATCCTCATCCAACGACACAGGATCAAGTTTCCGTGCTCCCACTGAATACATGGTTTCCATCTGATATGTACTCTTCTCACCTTGAGAGTTGGTGTAAACTTCGTCGGTGCATCCAAATCCTGTGATATGATACGCTCTTTCACACATAAACCTCCTTATATCTTCCTCAAAACAGCCACCATACCTACCTATCATGGCATTTCCATAGCCATTCCGAGATATATTGCCAAGAAACTTTCCACCGTTTCATTTATCATGACATGCTCCATCATTGTCATATTGCTTTGCATGATCATGTAGTTGACATAGTATTTGTGGCAAAACCACCGTTCATAATTCTTTCATACATGTCGCTCTTGATTCATTGCATATCCCGGTACACCATCGGAGGCATTCATATAGAGTCATACTTTGTTCTAAGTATTGAGTTGTAATTCATGAGTTGTAAGTAAATAAAAGTGTGATGATCATCATTATTAGAGCATTGTCCAAAGTGAGGAAAGGATGATGGAGACTATGATTCCCCCACAAGTCGGGATGAGACTCCTAAAAAAGGCCATAAAAAAGCAGAGAAAAGGCCCAAATAAAAAATGAGTGAAAAAGAGAGAAGGGACAATGTTACTATCCTTTTACCACACTTGTGCTTCAAAGTAGCACCGTGATCTTCATGATAGAGAGTCTCTCATTTTGTCACTTTCATATACTAGTAGGAAATTTCATTATAGAACTTGGCTTGTATATTCCAATGATGGCCTTCCTCAAATGCTCGAGGTCTTCGTGAGCAAGCATGTTGGATGCACACCCACTTAGTTTCTTTTTGAGCTTTCATCCACTTCTAGCTCTAGTGCATCTGTTGCATGGCAATCCCTACTCCTTCCATTAACATCAATTGATGGGCATCTCCATAGCCCGTTGATTAGCCTCGTTGATGTGAGACTCTCTCCTTTTTTGTCTTCCCACATAACCCCTACCATTATACCTTATTCCACCATAGTGCTATATCCATGGCTTGCGCTCATGTATTGCGTAAGAGTTGAAAAGGCTGAAGAGCATTGAAAGTATGAACCAATTGCTTGGCTAAAACCGGGGTCGTACATGATATGAATATTTTGTGTGGGGGAGATGGAGCATAGCCAGACTATATGATTTTGTAGGGATAACTTGCTTTGGCTATGTTATTTTGATAAGACATAATTTCTTAGTTAGTATGCTTGAAATATTATTGTTTTTATGTCAACATTAAACTTTTATCTTGAATCATATCAAATATGAACATTCCTGCCACAATGAGAAGAATTACATTGAAATTCTATTTTTATCATTTACCTACTCGAGGACGAGCAGGAATTAAGCTTGGGGATGCTTGATATGTCTCCAACGCATCTATAATTTTTGATTGCTCCATGCTATATTATCTTCTGTTTTGGACATTATTGGGCTTTATTATTCACTTTGATATTATTTTTGGGACTAACCTATTAACAGGAGGCCCACCCGAGTGCTGTTTTTGCCTATTTGAGTTTAGCACAAAAGAATATCAAGCGAGTCAAGCGGAATGAAACCTTGGGAGCGTGATTTTGGAGCGAACAAGATCCGGAGACTTGGACCCTCGTCAAGAAATAAAGGAGGAGGCCACGAGGTGAGGCGCCTACCCCCAAGCGCGCCCTCCACCCTCATGGGCCCCTGTTGCTCCACCGACGTACTCCTTCCTCCTATATATACCTCGTACCCCCAAGCGATCGAATCACGGAGCCAAAAACCTAATTCCACCGCAACCTTACGTACCCACGAGATCCCATCTTGGGCCTGTTAGGAGCTCCATGGGAGGGCATCGATCATGGAGGGCTTCTACATCATCATCATAGCCCCTCCGATGAAGTGTGAGTAGTTTACCTCGGACCTTGGGTCCATAGTTATTAGCTAGATGGATTCTTCTCTCTTTTGGATCTCAATACAATGGTACGCCCCTCTCTCGTGGAGATCTATTGATGTAATCTTCTTTTGCGTTGTGTTTGTTGAGACTGATGAATTGTGGGTTTATGATCAAGTTTATCTATGAACAATATTTGGATCTTCTGAATTCTTTTATGTATGATTGGTTATCTTTCCAAGTCTCTTCAAACTATCAGTTTGGTTTGGCCTACTAGATTGATCTTTCTTGCAATGGGAGAAGTGCTTAGCTTTGGGTTCAATCTTGCGGTGTCCTTTCCCGATGTGATGGGGCAGCAAAGGCACGTATTGAATTGTTGCCATCGAGGATAACAAGATGGGGTTTTATCATCTTGCATGAATTTATCCCTCTACATCATGTCATCTTGCTTAAGCGTTACTCTGTTTTATGAACTTAATACTCTAGATGCATCTTTGGATAGCGGTCGATGAGTGGAGTAATAGTAGTAGAGATGCGGCGAGTCGGTCTACTTGTCTCGGACGTGATGCCTATATACATGATCATACCTAAATATTCTCATAACTATGCTCAATTCTGTCAATTGCTCAACAGTAATTGTTCACCCACCGTAAAATACTTATGCTCTTGAGAGAAGCCACTAGTGAAACATATGGCCCCGGGGTCTATCGTCATCATATTAATCTTCCAACATTTAGTTATTTCCTTTGCTTTTTTACTTTGCATATTTATCATAAAAATATCAAAAATATTATCCTATCATATCTATCAGATCTCACTCTCGTAAGTGACCGTGTAGGGATTGACAACCCCTTATCGCGTTGGTTGCGAGGATTTATTTGTTTTGTGTAGGTGTGAGGGACTTGCGCTTAGCCTCCTATTGGATTGATACCTTGGTTCTCAAAAACTGAGGGAAATACTTACGCTACTTTGCTGCATCACCCTTTCCTCTTCAAGGGAAAACCAACGCAGTGCTCAAGAGGTAGCACTACCTAACAGAAATTTTCACTAAGTTGAAAACACGTAGCCTTAGGCATCTCCCTCGGTGGCCGCTGGGCCCGCCTAGGTGCCGGTATCCCCCTCCTCGGTGTCCGCGTCGTGGTAGACGTCCGTCTCCTCAGAGTTGCCCTCCGGGTCGTCCAGAAGTAGGCCGTAGTCGTCAGCAGGCATGACTCCGCCATATTCTTCCCGCTCCGACAGGAACTCATCGTGGAAGCCGAACTCGGCGATATAGTTGGCCCGAGCAGCGATCCGGCCAGCCTCCGCCTGCAGCTGGCTCTCCGAGCCGGCTTGCTGGCCCATCAACGCGTCTAGAGACAGGTCCGGATGCCAAGACATCGTGAACCTGAGCGCCATCTCGGCGCCAGCATGAGTGGCGGAAACGCGCCAGTCATGGAACCGATCCGGCCCCGCCTCCAACCATCGCGCCAGCCGCGTGAAGCTGTTCGGCGCGATGGAACCCAGCCAGAGGGCCGCTGTCATCGCCGCGCCGGCCTCAGATATCCGCCCCATCTGCTCACTCAAAACTCGCAGACGAGCCTCGGCGGCGGTCACGATCTCCGGGAAGGTCCAGGCCACAGTGGGTCGATCCGGGCCGGCGATCCAGTGGGTGCGTCTTTGAAAGGGACCGCCTCCTCTGCCAGCTGTCATGTCTCCGGGAAGGCCCCTGTCAAGAAGAAAAGCAAGTTAGAAGAAAGTCACCAAGGACAAGAAGCCGGGGTCCCAACCCGGCAAAACCCCCCAAGGAAAGCACTTACTAGAGAAGGACTCTTCCAGGTGCTACGCTTCGAGCAACGTACCGCGCCGCTCCCGGGCGATGGTGCGGTCGCACTCCTGGAGCGTCTTCTCCAGCTCAGCGACCTTGGCAAGGGCCGCCTTCAGCTCGGCGTCCTTGTCCTCGCCCGCCTTCGTGGCCTCCTCCCGGAGCCGGGTTTCCCCAGGCGGGTCTCCTCCGCCGCGGCCACCAGCGCCTTCAGACGCTCCACCTCGGCCTGGAGCTGACCCTTGTCGTCGGCCAGCTTGCCGCGTTGCTGGTCCGCCTCGGCAAGGGCCTGCTGCGCCTCCACAACCTTGGCGGCTTCTGCCTTGAGGCGCTCCACCTCGGCCTCAAGACAGCCCTTGTTGCCCGCCAGCTACTCCTGCAGCCGGATGGCTTCATCGAGCGCCTGCCAGGCTCCCGTCGCCTCTGCCCTTGCCCTCGCCACATCAGCCCCAAGCCTGCCCGTGTCGGCAACGAGCCGGTCATAGTGGAAGCCGACCCGAATCAGCCGGGTCCTCCAGGACAGCACCTCGGCTGAAGAAGAAAGATTCAGAAACAAAGTACTATTTTAAGATTCGACCCAACTGCTATGCAGTTGGCCCAAATCTCGGGGTCTACACCCAGTGGGTGCGCTAGCGCGACCCACTAAAAAAGAGCATGCAAAGAAAATACCTGCCGCGGTGCGGCGCTCCTCCTCCTTGGCGGCGAGCTACTCCTTGAGCCGCCGGTGCATCTCCAGGAGACGGTTGAAGATGTTGACTCGGTAGGAGTCGAGTTGCTGCAGGAGGCAACGATCAACACACGACAGCGATTTAAGATTCGACCCAACTGCTACGCAGTTGGCCCGAATCTCGGGGCTACACCCAGTGGGTGCGCTGGCGCGCCCCCATGAAGAAGAAAGCAAGGAAACTTATGAACACGGCGTGCTCCAGCTCCTGCGTCTACTGCACCTCGTCCTGGGCGAAGGCCTGGATCCGGTCCGTCCGCCCTCACAGGCGCCGGGTCACGACGACCATTGCCGCCTCCTCCTGGGTCAGAGGCCCGAAGAAGACCTCGCTGGTCCCGCTCCGTGTCGGCTGTGACCCGACAGCCTGGCGACCCCCCGAGCTGAGCACCAGGGTGTGCTCCCTGCTGGCCGCGCCCCGGCACCCTCTCCAGTGCCCTCTCTGGCACCATCGCCGGTTCGGTGGCCGAAGCGGCCTGCGGCTCCACCACCAACGGCGCCTCGCTAATCAGTGTCTGGGGCGTTCCCTCTGGCGCCATCTGACGGTGTCCTGGACTAGGGGGTACTCACCACATCGTCTCCCGACCAGGTGGATCGGGCCGAGGACCCCCATGGTGGTTCACTCATGGGCCACTTCGGGCAGCCCATGCCGCATACAAGGAGTATTCCACAAGACTTGGCGATCAAGAAAGGACTCCTCTCCACCAACGTATTCGGCTAGGACTCTTGTTATCCTAGGCCTCTGGTGCATTATATAAGCCAAGGCCAGGCTAGTCGATAGATTAGTATGACATTATTCATCATACCCCTAGGGTTTAGACAACAACATACGATCTCGTGGTAGATCAACTCTTGTAATACTCATATTCATCAAGATCAATCAAGCAGGAAATAGGGTATTACCTCCATAGAGAGGACCCGAACCTGGGTAAACATCGTGTCCCCTGTCTCCTGTTACCCATCGATCCATGACACATAGCTCGGGACCCCTTACCCGAGATCTGCTGGTTTTGATACCGACAATGGTGCTTTCATTGAGAGTTATGTTGTGTGATCGGCAAAGGATCAATGGCTCGACTGTAGATCAACTGCAACATCGGCATCTTCGTTGCTGGTTCGACTGGTCGCCTTGGCTCGATCGAGGACTGCGCCCTATTTCCGATCGTCATATTCGGACGCGGGCCTCCATCAACATCAACTCCGATCCCTATCATGATCAGGGAGAAATCATCCTTGGAGCTCGGGGGCTGAACGTCAACATTGCCCTCGGGCAACCGCGCTGTTTTTTCAAACAGCGAACTTGTATCCGCTGTCGCCACCTCCTCGAGCATTGTTTTGACGATTCATTTGGAGAAATTGTGCGGAATTAAGTCTACAACAACCGTGCAAAATTTCGTCAAGTTCCGATGGACGAGTCTCTGGCAATCTACGATATACCGGAGCCCTGTCAAATCTGGACGGGAATCTGGACGAGTTTAGGGCGTGGTCTCCGGCACCTAGCTCGGATGTCCTTTGGAAGATCCAACCGTTGATCGGCTGCGTAATTCCTATATCCACCACTCCACAAAATTTCAGCTCGATCCGACCGTCCAAACTCCGGGAACCTTCCGATTAGTGAATCACTTTTCAGATATGTTTTCTGCGCGAATATGGATCCGACCAGAATTCATATTCCTTTATGAACGTGATATTGGTCGACCTTCTTAAAGGAATTTTCTTCTAGGGTATTGTGCGTTGTTCTTAACACGTGCCCATAAAATTTTAAGCCTTCTCTGAGGCACCCTTCACCATTGCACTGGTGTCAAACCAGTCCAGTAACATTGCTCCATGTCTGCCGACCTGCACTAGACAGATCGTCGCTTCATCGAGCCGAGCCTAACCTTATCGGATCATCAGCTCGGCAAGCCGAACAAGGGTTCGTGATCGCGAAGGATAAATCATCATCAACACCATCGCCCCACGGATTGCACGGGTCAGGCCCGCCGACATCGCCGCTCGGTCACTTCATTAATCTGGCATTGACCGCGTCATAAGTTATGACCAGCGTCGGCATGGCCGCACTGTTGCTTCTTCAAGACGATGTCCATCACGCCGAACTGCTTCAACACCTCGGCTAACATGGCAGCTGCAACATCTCCTTACCGACCCGCTTCGACACCTCAGTTGGACCGAGGACTTTGATATTTCTTCATCAACATACTCCGGTGACTTCGGCGTCACCAGCCGACTAGCTTCGTCACGTTAGCTGGACCGGGGGCTTTGCCTTGGCGAGCCCACCTCTGCCAGCATCGCCATGCCGTCGCTTTATCGCCCATCAAGCAATGGGTGTCCGGATTGAGTCCCAATTTTGGGAGTAACCTTTCTTCAGATTTCTACAATAGATAAACCAGGTGCTATTAATCCTAGTATTTTTCTTTCTTGGGTTTATTTTTTCCAAAAAAATATTACTCTGGTTTGTTTCATCATCTGTACACAGGTCTATCAAATGGTGGCCGTATTAACGACGGTCGCGTGGTGGTTCGGTCAGTTTCCGTATACAGTTCGGCGAATGCCACATCCGGAACTCATACCGGCCTGTGAATTCAAGCTTTGCCACGCCTTCACCGCGTCACGCCGACGCCCTGCATCGACATTGCTTCGGCGCCAGGCCACTTCTCTTTAAATAAATTATTTTTGCAAAAAGCAATTATCCTTTTTGGACTGCACTATTTTATGTGTGTAGGTGTTCGACTTCAACTGTGTCACGCGGTCACTTCGGCAAGCCGACGTCGTTGTCCCAATCGGCATAAATCGGCTCGCGTGATCACCTTGTTGGTCGAATCGCCATACCAACATGTTCGGTTGCCTCGGGGACTTCGGCATCGCTGAGAGAGCTCTACCTCATCGAGTGTTCGGCACACGGGCCATATTTCTTTTATTACTCACTTTGCATAAATTATTAATTATGCAACAATTTTTTAATTTATTATTATTCCTATTATCTCCGGCTTGCACCAATTATTGTGCACAGGTAAAGGATCCGGTCGAACGTATTTGTCACCTCGGCGTACCGGCGTACCCGTCACCTCGGCTGGACCGAGGCTTAAATCATCACTTCATTAACCCGTAGGGGACTTGGCGTCCTGCTGCCCGCCTGCATTGGCCGTGCTATGTCGACACTTCGGAGTGCCGAGCTCTTCGCTCCGCTACCTCGAGACCATTTGGGGGGCTGGGACCTTGTCCCACCGTAAGCTTGGGCCGTGCATCGACACCGAACACATTAACCAGCTAAGTCGCTTTTATGCTTAGAATTTTCAATTTAAATTTTGTTCGGTTCGACCAAAGCATTATACTTTTTTGGCAAAAAGTTGTATGTGAAAAACTTCCTTGTCAAAACTTTGTTTGTGATACACAAATTCAAATACCTGTTTACTTGGGGCTTCCTTTATGAAGCCTTTTCTCTTACATATGATTATACTTGTATGGCCGTTCCATGTTAGTGTATTCATACAATATGCATCATGTTGACTTAAGTGTTCATAAGCTGGGTTGCCTTGCTCTGTGTTTACCCCTCGTTCCCGATTGTTGGCTAGGGAGTAAAGGAGCACCTCTGCGATTATCACGATCGGGTCATCGAGCTCGGACCTCGGGCTGGGTGAAGCCAAAGCTAAGCGCTCTTATTGTTTTCAATCATGGTCGGCACACAACGGAACTTATGAGTACAAAAATCTATTGCACAAGTCTCATAGTAACAATGAGCAACGAAGGAAGGTATCGGTGGGGTACTATTTTCTTCAAAGATGCTTCTTACACCGTTAGTAATATAGCATAAGTTCCTGACGCGCTTTATGCATTACAACCTTATGGCCTGATTGCACGGTTATCGGAAACACCGTCGATATTCTCGATAGGTGGAGTACATAACACTTTTGACCCTTGACCAAGAGGAGAAGCCGACGATCGGTTAAGGCGCGTTTAAAGTTTGGGTAAACACATATATGATATAAGTACTTCGGTACATACAATCATTATACATAAAATTCTTTTACCCAAGTCACTTGGGGGCTCTTAAATTAGTATGAGCCGATTTGTAGTAAATGTGTTTTCTTCTTGGTCGTTGCTTTTTTCTACCGCTCCTTTTTCGACTCGAGTGTATGGTCAATAGCCGGATAGCCTGTCTTCTCTCTAAAAGCCGCTCGAGTTTAGTTCGCTATACTGCCCTCAGAGAATTACTCTGACTTCGGGATAAGGAGCTCGAAGCCGTAGGCTGACCCGCTTGAAAGTCTTGAGATCGGATGTGTCATGTTAAAACACGACAGAAGCACAATTTTTTTTCTTTTTTTTTGGATTGGCACCGAACACTTGATCTAGTTCGGACGTCAAGTTTTTACTGAAGTTTTTTGGTCTCCCAAGCCTATGGCACTTTTAAACTATTTGTGTGTTTCCAGCATAAGTCTCACAGTGCAACGCCGTACACCTTTAGAGATTCGGCAAAAACATTCTCGGATATTGCTATATATGCATCAGTTTCGAATTTTGACTTTGGTCAATAGTTGGGTTGCCCGGCTCCTGTGCTTGCCTCCTACGTTCCACTTTATTCAGCTAGGTGTGCAAAGGGAGAACCACTACGATTGTGCTTCCAGCTAGCATGGTTAAAGCACCTCAGTGGAGAAAGCCGAAAACTGACTGTCACAATAAGCGCAAACTGGTCAGCGATTTGATGACTGTGTTAAAACTATAAGATCGATAGAGGTCACCCCGTGTTAAATAACAGGCCGTTCATAACTTTGGCCAAAGTGTTTACGGCTTGACCTCGGCTGCCGCCGAACACTAGCCAGGGGCTCATAGCTAGCTACCCCAGTGTAAAGCTCCTATGACTAAGTGAAAGTTATAAAGCCCGCATATCTGATTTCTTTGTTTCCGCTAACACAACCGCCTTCGGGCACCGAGACGTCGGCTAAGGGTTGTCTTGTGATTGCAAAAACACCCTGCGTAGCATCTACAAGGAGGTGGAAGCCGATGATGGGCCACTTTCAACTGATAAACAGTCGCAACGGAGTCAAAATAAACATATCATCGACGTTTGTATTTAATATACGAAGGCTGCCTTCCGCAATCATTGTTATAAAGCCATAAATATGCATCAATTTGACTTAAGATTTCGGCCAAGCTGGGTTGCCTGGCTCCTGTGCTTACCCCTATGTTCCCGATTGTTCGGCTAGGCGGTAAAGGGAGCACCTCTATGATTGTTACTACCGGGTCTTCCGATTTAGTACCTCAGACTGGGTCAAGCCGAGAGCTAGCGATCTTAAAGGATATAATTGGTCGACAACGACGGAAGTAAAATTTTTGGTTCATTAATACCATAGAGTTCGGGAACTTTCCTCGAACTAAATCCTCAATATTTTCCTCCCACATTGATCGGAGGTGAGGTTTCATGATCATGATCAGCATGACAACCCAAAGAAAGGAACCGATAGCGGGACTATTTTCTTTGGAAGATGTTTCTCATATTTAATAGCAATATAGCATATCTCTCTGTGTACCTTTGTTTGTAAAATCGTATTGGCCGGATTGCCTTGTTTGTCATAAATCTTTGCCCTCATAAAGGCTTTGTAAAGTAGGACAAACACTCCCTAGCTACTGGCCGAGGAGGTTGAAGCCGATGGTCGGTCAACAAAGTTTTGTACAATGCGGATCCGAGCATTAATGATGTAAAGTACTTGGATACATAGAATCATTACACATAATTTATGATTTTACTCTGGATATCGATCCTTAATTCGGTCACCCGTGCCCGCATTAAGGCTCGGGGGCTACTGGGCTTTGCGCTCATTATTTACTAATATTAAAGGGGCACATCGATCCCCTGATCTGGTGTTGCCACCCGACCAATGTCTCGGGGGCTACTGCATTAACATCCAGTGCAGAAAATTTAAGTGCAATATAGTTTTTGAGGAGATTATGATCCTCAGGTTGGTCGGCCGCACCCAACCTGAGTCTCGAGGACTTTGCACACCGCTTTTTGTGTCCCGATATATTCTGCCGAGCTAGAAGTTGACCCTCAAGCCAATTTTGCGAATCAACCTGAGTCTCAGGGGCTACTGGGATCAGCGGTCTTATCTCATCCTTCAGGTGCATCTCGGGTTTTAGACTGATACACACCTTGAGGGCTATTGGCTATATATCTCGGCAGAGAATAAATTGCACCAATCAAAAATATTGACAAAAAATCGGCCCGTAGTCGGGGTGGTGCACCACCTCGGAAGCAGTCCGACATAAAGCTCGGGCGCTAGTGTCTGGCTCCATACAGGGCATTTCCGGCATTAAGCTCGGCCAAACTCCTTCATCTTTTTTGAACCAAGGTGATCTATGACACCTCGGATATAGTCCGGCGTTGGAGCTTGGACATAGTCCGACGTTGGAGCTCGGATACATTCGGGCGTTGGAGCTCGGAAGCGGTCCGGCATTGGTGCTCGGCTGCAAAAGATACCTCGAATACAATCCGGCATTGGAGCTCATACGCAAGAGGACACTGCCGCCCAGGAACAACTTCAAACCCGAGGTGTGGCATAAAAATAACAAGGCATTGATAAAGGCCGGAAACTTAAAGGGGCTCCTCGGATACCCGACGTGTAAACTCTTCTTATTTACTTCAGCGATCCTCAAGATAGAAGATGAGAAGATTTGTTGAACCAGTTTTCAAGATCGACGAGCGAAGATGAAGAACAGTTCGGAAGGATCGAGGAGCGTCCCCAACTTGAAGACTGGTTCAAGGGGCTACTGACGGTGTCCTGAACTAGGGGGTACTCACCACATCGTCTCCCGACCAGGTGGATCGGGCCGAGGACCCCCATGGCGGTTCACTCATGGGCCACTTTGGGCAGCCCATGCCGCATACAAGGAGTATTCCACAAGACTTGGTGATCAAGACAAGGACTCCTCTCCACCAATGTATTCGACTAGGACTCTTGTTATCCTAGGCCTCTGGTGCATTATATAAGCCAAGGCCAGGCTAGTCGATAGATTATTATGACATTATTCATCATACCCCTAGGGTTTAGACAACAACATACGATCTCGTGGTAGATCAACTCTTGTAATACTCATATTCATCAAGATCAATCAAGCAGGAAATAGGGTATTACCTCCATAGAGAGGGCCCGAACCTGGGTAAACATCGTGTCCCCTGTCTCCTGTTACCCATCGATCCTTGACACATAGCTCGGGGCCCCCTACCCGAGATCTACCGGTTTTGACACCGACACCATCCGCGGTGCCTCCTCCAAGACGGCGTCGCCGCCGCTTCCGTCGACCCCTGTTCGCTCGACCACATCGGTCCGCGGCGGGGTGTCGTCCCCGACGACCACGACCTCCCGGTCGAGGTCCATCACATCCACGCGGCCGCCTTGGCCGCACCTCCCCTCCAGCGACGACACGAAGACCGTCGCCGCCGCCATCGTCCCTGCCGGCATCTCCGGCCATGCTGACTCCTCGTCGGCCCGCGCCCACGTCGCCGCAACGTCAACACAGGCCTGGGTTGACGCCGCCTCCAACTGCACCTCGGCCCGGTTCCGGTCCCGCCAGGTTAGGCCTTTGGTGTCGGCTGGGTCCAGACCAAGATCCGGGTCCGCCTGCTCCTCCTCCTCCTCCTCCTAATCCCGGTCGACGGTGCCAGACCGACTCCTCCGGAACGCGGCACCCTCGTTGGATACCGCATCCACTGCCGCCAGGGCCAGCGAGATCGGCAACCTGAACCCCAAGACAAAATAAATACGAGCCAAGCAGAGCCGCTCGGCCACTCGGTTCAAGGAAAAAAGGAACTCACTCCGGCACCACCGGAACGACGGGCTTCGCCGCCCTCTCCTGCGGAGTGCCATGCCTCCTCTTGGTGGGCGGCTTCGCGCCCCTGGCCGGGTTCGCCACGCGCTTCACTGCCGGGGCCTGCGGCGCAACATTGTCCTTCCCGTGCGGCCGGCTCGCCGCCGGCGCCCCCCGGGATGACCTGACACCGGCCGCACCGCCGCCTCCTCCACCTGGCGCCGCTGCGATAGCAACCCGCGTCAGCCTCCCAAGACCGTCCCGTGACTAATGACTCAACAAGCGAAGACAAGACTTACCTGCTCGGCGCCCTGTGCCTGCGTCAGCGGTCGCCTCCTCCCCTCCGCCGTGGGCCTCGGGCTCCTCCGAGGCAGCGCGCACCACCTGCGCCCGCGCCCGGTCGTAAGGATGTCGGATGGTGTTCAGAAGCACCTCCCGCGTCGCGTCGGGGCGAATAAGAAGATGAGCAGCAGCAAAGTATGGAGACCAAGGACTCACCATCGATGCCGGGTTCGCGTGGCTGTAGGGGGGTTTCCCGAACTCCCAGTCGTCCCGCAGGTTGGCCTTGGAGATGCCATTGACCCGTCGCGTGACCTGGTCCACCCCCAGCCGCAAGTTCACCATGCGGTTGGAGTCCTGAAGGCCGGTCATCTGACCGATGAGGTGGTGGCTGCGCTGTTGCAGCGGCAGCACTCGGCGGACGATGAAGGCGGTGATGAGGTCGGTGCCGGTGAGCCCCTCCCGCTCCTTCATCACCGACACCTGCTCGCACAGGTTGAGCACCTCCGGCGACGGGTGCTTCAGGTAGTACCCCCAGTTCTCCTTCTCCCTTGGCGGTGAGTTGACAAAGGGCAGCAAGTTGATGCGGTCCGCACGGAGGTTGCGGACGTCGAAGAAAGAATTCAGCCACTTCTTGGCAGAATCCTCCAGCGGTGGGTTGTGAGCATTTGAGTTTTTTGGATGCTTATTCTGGGTATCATCAGATCAAGATGGCAGTTAAGGACTAGGAGAAGACATCCTTCATCACTCCCTTTGGAGCCTTCTGCTATGTGTCTATGCCCTTTGGGCTCAAGAGTGCCCAGGCGACTTACCAGCGGTGTGTTCAAAATTGCCTTCATGGTCAGATTGGACGCAATGTTCATGCTTATGTGGACGACATTGTTGTGAAATCCAGGAAGAAGGAAACCTTGATAGATGATTTGAAGGAGACCTTTGACAATCTCCGGGTCTACAAGATGATGCTTAACCCGGCCAAGTGTGTCTTTGGTGTCCAGCAGGCAAGCTCTTGGTTTTTTTGTTTCTGAAAGGGGCATTAAAGCTAACCCGAAGAAAATCAAGGTTATTACTTCTCTGGCTAAACCGGCGTGTATTAATGATGTTCGGCGTCTGGCGGGTCGTATTGCGCCCTTAAGCCGGTTCATAAGCCGGTTGGGAGAAAAAGCTATCCCTCTGTACCAGATGATGAAGAAAACAGATCATTTCGTCTAGAGTGATGCTGCTGATCAGGCGTTTGAAGCCTTGAAGAAACAATTAGCTGAATCGCTGATCCTTGCTACTCCCATTGATAAAGAGCCCTTGTTGTTATATGTGGCTACCAATAGCCAAGCTGTTAGCGTGGCAATTGTTGTGGAAAGGAAGGAATAAGGCAAGGAGTATCCGGTTCAGCGGCCGGTTTATTATATTAGTGAGGTCTTCATTGAATCCAAGCAGAGGTATCCACATTGGCAGAAACTGGTATATGGAGTGTTTATGGCTAGTCGTAAGCTGAAGCAGTATTTCTTTGGTCATCCCATCACTGTGGTCAGTTCTGCCCCCTCTGGGGATATTATTCAAAACAGAGAGGCCACATGTCGGGTAGTGTTGTGGAATTGTCACGGCAGATGTCCTAGTGTGAGCACTTAGTCGTGAGGCCAACGCATCTATGTGGTAGCTTGAGAGGGGTTGATCGGGATGAGAGACGCAACACAAGACAAGGGTTTAGATAGCTTCGGGCCCCGGGAAACATCATCCGATAACAACCCTACATGTTGTTTGTGGCTAGGCCTCATTATCATCACGAGGGAGTCACCGTATCTCCGGCTCTCCTAGTTGTGTCTAGCCTTAACGATTATTCAACCTCCCCTCTTGGGATTCCCTGCCCCTCCTTATAGAAGTTGAAGGGGCGGGTTACATGTAGAGTCCAACTCGGATTAAGACTTAAACTATTCTGACTTCTCTTCACGGGCTTCTCTCCATGGGCTTCTCACCACGGGCTTCTTAATGTCTTGGGCTTCTTAACTCCAGGCGACTCATTTTCATGGCTAAGTACTTGCCGGGTCATAACTGTCTGTCGGCTTACAATCTGGCTTATAACTGTCTGCCGGCTTACAATTTGGCTTATAAGCATGCAATAAACACAATCGGCTTATATTGTCCGTTGGCTTACAATCGGCTTATAATCGGCTTATGACTGTCCTCCGACACAATCGGCTTATGATCTGCCTTGTCATCAATGAAATACCAAGTCGGCGGGTCATATCTCGGTCGGGTCATACATGAGGTATATCCCGACATTAGCCCTCGGTTTAATTTGGATTTATCCATGTTAAACTGATCCTGCAACATAAACACAAGAACAAATTTGACAGGTCGTGCTCTGGGTTAAATATTCTTGTAAGCCGGCACCTGATCATTCTTAAGTCCTTGTCATTTCCTTCTTCTAGAAAATCCGAGTCAATGGGCCAGCTTCATAATCAATTTGCTGACATTGGTTTCTCATAGAAAAATATTGTGAATAATAATTAATTTGATGTAGCTTCCAATGCTCTAACTTGATAAAAATATTGGTCCTGAAATACTCATCTGATTTTCAGCCGGTTTAAAGATGTAGAGCTTGCCGAGTTATAATTGCCAAAACTGTCGGTTTGTAAATATTGATGGCACCGGGTCATAACTATTGCTAACACCAAACTTGAAAGTGTACCTCCCTTATATGCATATCACCTGTAGCCCCCAAGTATTAAGAAGGGAGCGTAGTAACAGCTTAAGACTTGCTTTAATGTAAATGTTACAATCTTGAAGAAATCCGGATTGTTCATCTCAGTCACTAGTCAAAACTGAATATTCACATATGTAGTCCCCACGTGCCGAGTTGTCATGCTTGCAGCAACCTGGGACTTGTAATTGCCTTATGCTCATAAAAACTTCAACCAGTGTAGCCCCCAAGTGCCGGGTCATTATGCAATAATGAGAAGGGACTTTGTAGATATGATCATGTAGACTTGAACAGCAACGTGTAGCCCCTAAGGGCCAGCTCAACAAGACAGTATTGAGCTGGGACTTTTTATATATACTTCATTGAAAATAACATCATATGATGTAGCGTCCATCGTAGGGCTTGAACCCACGTCCACAAGGTTAAGAGCCTTGTGCTTTATCAACTGAGCAATGGACCCTTCAATATAATGGATTTAACTTGTGTACCTTGAATTTTTAACAGGAGCAATTGGTAGCCCCGAAGGGCCGGCTCACTACGATGTGACGAGTCAGGTCTTCAATAAGGCAAGTAAAAATGATCTTGCATTAGCCCCCAAGTGTCATGTGCATGCTGGCAGCGACACGGGACTTCCATATTTGATATAATCATGATCTGAATAATGTAGCCCCCAAGTGCCGGGTCATAAGCCTGTAGCGACTCGATACTATTCCTTCCATCGTAGAATAAATCATATCCATTGACAAATAATAGCCATTGTGCTGAAGCGACTTTGAAAACCTTAATCATAATACTGGTTATTGATAACCATAATAAAAATCCAGCCATGTTGGCTATTCAAGATTTGAATAATATAATCCAATGATTTAATTATAAGCGCATGATTCCAATGGCGCAATTCAAATATATAATGGCGACTTAACGTCCAAAGCCAGACCTGGTTAATAAACTCCGGATATGCTCAAATATGAGCCATAGAGATGAAGGCTACATGGCCAGAATTGTCTCAAGCCATATGTTAATATGGCGTAAATATATGAATCCCAAAAAATGCTCAGAAAAAAGATAACGAATCAAAATCGAGAAAATAGAGGCTTTCATAGGCATGAAGCCTAAAGCTCAAAGGCTTTCATGGGCGTCAAGCCACTGAGTTAACCTTTTACACTTTGTGAATCCAGCCTCACATGACCGCGGTTTAACATTGACAAGTTCAGTCTATGTAAGATTGGTATCAAGAGTTGACTTGTCATTCCAGGATTACCCGGGCGGAGTGGCAGATTCTACAAAGCAGGATAACCCGGAAGGTTTTGGTGAATACACCTGGTGTTCCAAGCCAGTTCACGAGGGTAGTAACGCTATGTTCTCTTTGGTGAATACACCTATGTTTGAACAGGAAGCCCCCAAGTGCTTTGTAAGCATGGCGTATAAGCCGAACCAAGAGGGATATTCATAGCTATGCTCAATGGGCATGAATCCCCCAAGTGGTTTGTGGCATTTTAGCCGAATTAAGAGGGATATTCACAGCTATGCTCAATGAGCAAGAAGCCCCCAAGTGATTTATAAGTGTGGCGTATTAGCCGGATAAAGAGGGATATTCACAGTTATGCTCAATGAGCAGGAAGCCCCCAAGTGACCATCTATAAGAGTGGCGTATAAACCGGATCAAGAGGGATATTCACAGCTATGCTCATTGAGCAGGAAGCCCCCAAGTGACCAATAAGATAAGCTAATAAGGCAGGATACCCATGTTTGAACTGCGCATCATGGCAGCAAATTCTCTTTGGCAACCTTTTAGTTTTTCCTGAGAACTCGAACTTGCGAGAGATGGATTCTTTTTGAACCGGATGTTAAACCGGATATTGAGAGCTTCAAAACTTTATGGGAGAGAGATGTCTCTTGAGCCGGATTTTAAACCGGAATCTTCATGTTGAGCCAGAAATTTTCTGACGACCTTTAAATTTTCAACAATATGGCAGCAGCCTCCAAGACCGGGTTATCTTCCCCTTCAATGTCCTAGGGTTCTTGAAATCACTGAGACCAGCCAATTCTGCCGAGTCATGTCATTGTAGCCCCCGAGTCTTAAGACTACTCGGGGAGTTGGCTTGAGACTCTCCATGCTTGACCATGATATGACCAGTGGATTGCTGGAATATGTTGAATCTCAGCGGTTTATAATTGACCCTATCCATTGACCCATCCGGTGTAGGCAAGGGCCATAGCTTGACGGTCTCCTTTGTAATAGTGAATTCTGCATAAAAAATCAAAATGAGAGTAATTGTTCTCGAAGAAAATAAGAATGTATCAATAGAAACTTGACAGGATAGATTTCACCTGATATGTCGTATCAAGAATTATCAGCCGTAGGGTTCCACCAATGATGACAGAGGTGGCAGCTTTAAGCGCGGCACCGGCCGGCTCAGAAGGGGTCCTTCGGGTCATGTTTGACCATTGGATTTTTTTCGTGGCCTCTAAGGTCTCTCTTTACCCCACCGGGTCAACCTCTTCTTTCACAAAAGGTGAGCCACGGCAGCAATGTTTGAGGCCAGGCTTAGCTCAATCCAGCACCTTGTGGCAGCAGAAGACGCGTCGGCGGGTCATGGCCGACGGTTCAACAGCACGAAGCGGCGGCTGAATCCCGTGGCGGCTCGCTGGTGATGAAGACGAAGGCCGCTCGCAGTCAGACACCGGACAGAGGCATCAGCAGTCAACAATCCATTACGCAATGCACTATGATTGGTGATACTTACAATCTCTCTTTTGGTAGCCCTGATTCATTCCCATTGATTAGTGTGATGTTCGATTTCACAGGGTGTATCATCATTACATTCAAAAGCATCTTGATCTTGCTGACTTTGATTGTGACACCCAATAAGAGTCTAGAAGTCATTTGTCAGTTCCTTTGGAACACATTCTTTTTCTTCATTTGCAGCTTCCTTGCAAGGATTGTTGGATTCAGCATATCACATAAAAGATTATTCTTTGCTTTAACAGACTCCCCGCATGAGGCATCAGCAGTAGCAGAATTAAGGCGCACTGTAGTCGAATATTGAATAATTGGCTCCATGAAGGCATCATATCGAATACTTGGCTCCACCAAATACTTGGCGGGAGTGCCTCGGAGGCGATCAACTCAATGCAGAGATAGCAGCTGCCTTAGCGTCAGAAGCGGCGGCTCATCATCAGCGGCGTGAGGCGGCCGGGCGGTTTAGAGGAGAAAAAGGGGCGCTGAATCGGCAAAATTGTGACGGCGACTTGATCGCGAAGCGGTTTAAGCGCGGCGCAGCGGCAACCAAAGTCTTGAGCGCAAAGGGCGGCTCGATGACTTCGGCAAAGTGGTAGCGGAGGTAACTCCGGTGATCGGCGGCCCGATCTGCGGCGGCGGCTTCTGGCGAGGAAAGAAGCAGAGGCACAGACACGCGGCTTAATGGCAACAGGGTGGCCAACCAGCGGACGCGACGCGATGAAGCAGCGACTCGGTGGCGGTTTAGCACATCAGGCAGCTCGTGTCGCTGCTGGAAGCAATGCGTCTGACAGCGACTCAACGCGAGCGACTCGTGAGTCCGCAGGCGCGAGCTCACGCGAGGGCGGCTCGGGGCGACCACAGGTGAAAGCGGCTTTCGGTGCCCGCGACTTCGTGGCGACTTCGAGCAGGAGCAGCCGCAAAGAGAGAGAACCTTTGTGGTGACAGCGGTTCTCCGTGGCGACTCAGCAAAGCGAGGGCGGTCTTGAGGCAGGCCGGCTTGGCAAGGTCGAGGCGACCCGACGCGAAGACAGGGTCGGTCCAGGCTCGAGGTGGAAGCATTTTGGCGGCTCACGGCAAGCCCGGCTCGAGGAGTCCCAACGTGGAAGGGTTTGAAAGAAATCGGCGAGGTCCGATGGCAACCCGGACGGGAGGCGACCTGGACAGGAGGTAGGGTGACAACGGCGGCTCAAGGCCAGTCGGCGCGGGCCGGCTCTCCGCAAGGGTGAAACAGCGGCGGAGGCGCAAAGCGCCGTGGGGCTCAGCGCGCCATGTGAGGCGGAGGTAGTCGGACAACGGCGGCCGGGGCGACTCTGAATGGAAACGGAGCAAGATGGCTCATAGCAGGGCACGGTGGCGCCACGCATGACGGCGGATCACAGCCGCTTGACAGCGGCGGGTCAACACTTGTCAGGGTAGAGACGAAGACGGCGACTCTAAGGTGTAGCGAGTCCGGTTTTTGCAGGCGATTTTGAGGGCGTTCAATCCAACTTGTTGTCCGACCGCGAATAGCAGAAAAATGTCGTTGGATCCCCCGGCGACAGGCGGCTTGTAATGCGGTCGTGACCGCAGTGGCTGCAGAGACCAGCTGCCGGCTTGAGGCACCATCTGCAGCGGCGGGTTGACGGCTCGACACGACTTGGAGTTGAAGATGCGGCCGCTCTGGCGGGGGTGGCGGCTCTGACAGCGGGGCCAGACGGCGATTTGCAGAGGTTGGATGAGACTGCTTGGGGGCATCTCAAAGCGGTGCGAGGCACGGAGGCCGGCCGCCTTACGCGAGGGCTTGGCGAGGCGACTTAAAAATCTGGGTTCCGCTGAGGTGGCACAAGGCCGGCTCGAGGATGATGCGGCGGTTCGAAACCGAGGCGACTCTGCGATGAGGTGATCTGTGGAAGACTCAGACAAGGCGAGCCGCGGCGTCAAAGACGAAATCCTCCTCCGGATCATCGTCACCCTCTGATACTTTTGCATGTCGGCGGCTCTAGCGGATATTGATGTCTTCGGATTCGACGGATCCCCGGGTTATGTTCATCTGTCGTGCAATACATAACCCCAATTTTTCCTCTTGAACTCAAACCTCATCCGGGTAATAGATCTGACTGCTTGTAAAAGAAACGATGTAAATCCTTCCCCAATGATTCTTCTTCATCTGGAAAATTGCAAACTTCTCGATCCCTAAAAGAGATCCCTCCAAGAACTCAACACCACCGTGCGCAGGCCCCACGGTGGGCGCCAACTGTCGTGGAATTGTCACGGCAGATATCCTAGTGTGAGGACTTAGTCGTGAGGCTAACACATCTATGTGGTAGCTTGAGAGGGGTTGATCGGGATGAGAGACGCAACACAAGACAAGGGTTTAGACAGCTTCGGGCCCCGGGAAACATCATCCGGTAACAACCCTACATGTTGTTTGTGGCTAGGTCTCATTATCATCACGAGGGAGTCGCCGTATCTCCGGCTCTCCTAGTTGTGTCTAGCCTTAACAATTATTCAACCTCCCCTCTTGGGGTGCCCTGCCCCTCCTTATATAAGTTGAAGGGGCGGGTTACATGTAGAGTCCAACTCGGATTAAGACTTAAACTATTCTGACTTCTCTTCACAGGCTTCTCTCCATGGGCTTATCACCACGGGCTTCTTAACGTCTTGGGCTTCTTAACTCCAAGCGACTCATTTTCATGGCTAAGTACTTGCCGGGTCATAACTGTCTGTTGGCATACAATCTGGCTTATAACTGTCTGTCGGCTTACAATCTGCCGGCTTACAGTCTGGCTTATAAGTGTCTGCTGGCTTACAATCTGGCTTACAATCTAGCTTATAATCTGGCTTATGACTGTCCGCCGGCTTACAATCTGGCTTATGACAGTCCGCCACCTTACAATCTAGCTTATGATTTGCCTTGTCATCAATGAAATACCAAGTCCCGGTCGGGTCATATCTCCGGCCAGGTCATACCGCGGGGTATATCCCCGACATCCAGATGGGCCATTGAGCTTGGACCCCATGGTTTGAAGTATATACCTCAGACAACTATCAAGTCTCAAGCACTTGTTGATTTTATCAATGACTGGACTGAGCTGTAGATGCCTGAGGAGAAGCGGGATAGCACATATTGGACTATTCACTTTGATGGATCTAGGTGGTTGGAAGGCTCGGGGGCTGGAGTTATTTTGACTTCCCCACGAGGTGATAAATTTTGTTACGTTTTAAGGTTGATATTCCCTTGTACTAACAATGCAACCGAGTATGAAGCCTTGCTCCATGGTCTTCGGATGGCTAAAGAGATGAATTTAAGTCGGGTGAGGTGTTTTGGTGACTCAGATTTGGTGGCTCAGCAAGTTTCAGGCACTTGGTATTCTAAGGACCCACTCATGGTGGCTTACCGCCGCGAGGTTGATGCTATTGCTGGTCATTTCAAAGGTTATCAAGTGGAACATGTTGATCGTAGGAAAAATGAGGCGGCTGATGCTTTGAGCCGGTTAGGGTCAAGCGCAAGCCGATGCCACCTAATGTTTTCCTTGATATTCAGCATAACCCTTCGGTCAAACTGCCTACGGAGGAAGATCTTGCTATTCCTGACCCGGAGGCACAATTGGTGGTGGCTGTTCATGCTATTCCTGATTGGACAGTTTCCATATTTGGCTTATATGACCCGGGGCGAGTTACCGAAAGATGAAACTTTGGCCAAGCCAATAACCCGGCGGTCTAAGTCAATGACTATTGTCAATGGAGAGTTGCATCATTGTAGTGTCACAGGGGTATTTCAACGTTGTCTTTCTCCTGAAGAGGGCCATGAGATTCAACGAGAGTTTCATGAAGGAGATTGTGGTCATCATGCCGGCTCTAAGTCCCCGATAGCCAAGGCTTTCCATCATGGGTTTTATTAGCTGACTGTCATGTTTATTGTCACGCCCCCGATTCAATCGTACACTAATCATACACGCAAATGTGTACGATCAAGATCAGGGACTCACGGGAAGATATCACAACACAACTCTAAAAATAAAATAAGTCATACAAGCATCATAATACAAGCCAGGGGCCTCGAGGGCTCGAATACAAGTGCTCGATCATAGACGAGTCAGCGGAAGCAAGAATATCTGAGTATAGACATAAGTTAAACAAGCTGCCATAAGATGGCTAGCACAAACTGGGATACAGATCGAAAGAGGCCCAAGCCTCCCGCTCGGATCCTCCTAAACTACCCTTGGTCGCCGCCAATCGCCGCATGCACGTAGTAGTAGGCACCTCCGTAGTAGGAGTCGTCAATCGACGGTGGCTTCTAGCTCCTGGCTCCAAAGATCTGGTTGCATAACTAGGTAGAATGGAAAGGGGAAAAGAGGGAGAAAAGCAACCGTGAGTATTCATCCAAAGTACTCGCAAGCAAGGATCTACACTACAAATGCATGGGTATCTCTGTAAAAGGGCAATATGGGTGGATCAACTGCGTAATGCCGTAATAAGAGGGGATAGCTAGTCCCGTGAAGACTACGCTCGCCACCTCCATCTTGCAAAGATGTAGAAGAGAGTAGAAGGTAAGTTCACCAAGTAGCATCGCATAGCATAAACCTCACCGGGCGATCCTCCTCGTCATACTGTTAGAGAGCAATCACCGGGTTATATCTCGGCTCTTGGAAGGGTGTGTTTTATTAAGTCTCCGGTTTTGTTACCAAGATCACGGCTATTTGAATAGACAAACTTCCCTGCAGGGTGCACCACATAACCCAACACGCTTGTCGGCATTCGGGAATGGGGTCCTCAGACTTGCCTCGCCTCGGCCCGCAGTGGGTTTCAAAGGGGGCCCAACACGGCCCATCTTCATCAACACGAAGCTCAAGACCCTCGCGGGGCCAGATTGCTGGGCGGACGCATGTGGAGCTTCTCGTGCACGGCCTCGTCAGTCTGGCTCGCGAGAGGCGAGAGATCAAGGCGGGGTACCTCACGAGGTGCCCATGACGCAAGCCATGACGACTAAGGGCGCCAAAGGGCACCAGCTCAAGCAGTGTCCTCCTTTCCTCTTTGGTGCAAAGGGAGCAAGCGCAAGCGAGAGCATCAAGCAAAGGCATCCATTTCGTGCAACAAGACCAAGACCAGTCCAACGGCAGAAGGAAGTCATCAGGGAGCCCAAGCCAAGGCCACCAATAGAGCCTTTGACACGCCGAGGACCAACTTTAGTCAGATAAGTGTACCAGATGTTCCCTTCAAATGGCTAATTGTTGGCACCTTCCCGCCAATATTTGGGAAGAGGCCAGGTCTTTGCCTATAAATAGGGACTAGCCACCCACAGGGTAGAGGGAGCTGAGATCTGGAATCGGCAGACTGGAATCAGCAGAGAGAGAGAGAGAGAGAGAGAGAGCGACTAAACTCCCCATCAGCTCATCACACCGCAGAAGAACAGACCTCATGAGGTCTGTTCTTCCTTGTATTGTTCATCACCATCAGCCCAAGAGGCAATCCACCACACCACAAACTAGAGTAGGGTATTACACCACAACGGTGGCCCAACTAGTATAAACCTTGTGTCTCTTGTGTTGTTCTTTCAGTAGCCTAGATCTTAGCGAGGCGGCGGGTAAGTGTAGGTAGAGGGCAGATTTCGCCGCACCCCAAAGTTGTTCGAACCTCAAGGGTCCGCGGAACCCGAAATATGACATTTGCGCGCCCGTAGGTGCGCGCAATTCTGCCTTCGCGTTCTCCGTCGACCACCACATCCATGTTCCGACGCCGCAGGTTCCGGCTGAAGCGCCGAGCCGCTCGCTTCGCTGCCGCCCAGACGGCTTCCTTGCACGGGCGCCTCGCCGTTCGCTCGCCGCCGCCGTCAACGCCGCCACCGCCCGATGGGGAACGAAAGCAGCATCGCCCCAAAGATCCTCCGTGAGGCAAGACGGCCGCGACTGCTACCCCTCTACCGCTTCGGCTGGTTCTTTCGCCTCGCATTCTGTGACGCTTATGGAGGCTCGAAGGCGCCATCGCGCAAACGAGCTCGTGTTACCGCCCCGCCGACGACGCTTCACGGCGAGTGGCTCGACCGCTGCCGCCGAAGCTCGGTTCGCTGCCGCAGGGGCTCTCACGGCCTGTCCCCGCTGCACCGCACTTCGCCCCGCGCTGGCGACGAGCCCGGGCGCCGCCGCCCTCAAGAAGGCGCCTCGCCCCAAGGCGCATGGTCCTCGGGCGAAACTCGCCCGTCCGGGGCCAAAGGCAAGAGCAGAGCTGCCGAGGTCCTCGCCGCAAGAAGCTGCCCGAGTGCTCCTCGATCCAGCTCGTCGCGACCACGCCTCGCTCCCGCAAGACGCCAAGACCCCAAGGCTACTCCCAGCTGCAGCATGGGGACCCGAAGACCAAGCTCTTCGTCACCCAAGGCCTCCTGCGGGCTACAAAGAGGCTGCCGTGTTTTCACCCCGAAGCCGCACATGTCGCGGGCCCGGCAAGTTCAAGCCGGACCCGCCTCGCCACGACGGTATGGCCGACCTCAAGAGAGTTCCTCCAGCTCTATGAGCTGGGCATCAAGCTGCCAACGGAGACGAGAAGGTCAAGGCGAACTGGTTTCCCATGGCGCCAAAGACGGGCTCGCACTCGCTCCTGAACTCGCCCTGTGCACGATCTCCTCTCGACGAGATGCGACTCGCTTATCGCTAACTTCCAAGGTACTCGTGGACCGACCACCCGCCGTGAGCGACATGCGCCGCATCAAGCGTAAGCTGGGGAGACCTCCGTAAATACATCCAGCCGCTTCAACAACGCAGACGCCAAGATTCCCAAGGTGACCGAGGAGGCCATCATCTCCGCCTTTCTCCGACGGCAGCGCAACGCCAAGATGAAGGAGGAGCCGGCGATGCATGAAGACTTGTGCACTTCCTTGAGCTGTTCAACTTGGCTACTGCGCGCCAGGCCGAGGAAGGGCGCCTCCCTCCTCGAGCTGCCTTCCGCAGACCTGTAAGAGAAGAAATCCAAGGCCAAGGATGAAGCGCAGGGGCTGCCGTGCTCATGCAGTAACCGACACCAAGCGGGCGTAGATCAGCCCGAGTCTTCCAAGGGCAGCCGGTATCACAGGGTACCACCACCTCCACACCCACAACACCAGCGAATGTCAAGAGCTCCGAGCAGGCGAGAAGGGAGGATCGGGCCGACATCCCGACCGCAGCGACCGGGCTACGGCCGATGAGGAGGAAGGAACACAGACGCTGGAAGATCAGCGCCCACGCCAAGGGTGGCGTGACCAACCTCGTGAGGATCGCTGGCAAGACCCGGCCACGAGGGAGGCCGGAGGGACCAGCCTCATGAGGACCGCCTGCAAGGCAACCCAGACTCCTCCTCTCGCCACGCAGCCTAAGGAGAAATGAAGACCATCATCAGATGAGGGGCTGGGGCTTCAGAGCCGCACATCGTCGCAGATCCCGGGCGGAGCTCAAGCCCCAGCCTCTCAATGCATCTTCAAGCAGTTTGCCCACGAGGTGAATGCAGTCCTCCCTAAGCTCGGCCACACGCCTCGTGGTCGGCGGCACCATCACGCTCAGCCAGCGGATCAGCTCAAGTGCGCGCCACGGCCGGAGTCCTCCCGATGCTCGCTCCCAATCATCGCGAACGCATAGTCACCAAGACCCTCATCGATGGCGGGCAGGGCTCAACGCCCCGTCCATGGAAACGCTCAACAATCTCCAAGTGCTCATAATCAGCTTCAGCCAACCAAGCCTTCCTCTGGGTCACCGACGGCTCCACAACCCCGATCGGGCAGGTTCGCCTCCTCGTCACCTTCGGCGACGCGATAACTACCAGATCGAGCTCATCGACTTCGACGTCGCCCACATTCGCCGCCATACAACACCATCCTCGGTACCCAGCCGCTGGCCAAGTTCATGGTCAGAACTCCACCACGGCCATAACGCCTCAAGATGCCAGGAAGTGGCGGAGTCATCACGGTGCCTCAAGCCAAGAGAAAGACGCAGCAGTGCTCCCCGAGCGAGCCTTTCAGCCGCATCACCGAAGACCCGGATCATGGAAGGTGGAGGCTTCCCGAGACTGCCCCCAAGAAGAAGAAGACATCGTCCGCCCGCCCCTCAGGAGGCAGTGCCCTCGTGGTCCGCTACCGCCTGTGGGGGAACCTCCTTCTATCACATAGGAAAGCGCCTGTGCCCTCCTCGTGCAGGGGCTCTGGGCCCTCGAGGGCCACCGACCTTGCTAAGGTCACGAGGGAGGCGCTTGGGAACCACCTGGAGGCGTGTTTCGAAGCATGTTTCCTCAAGAAGGAGCAAGGCAAGGAGGGCCAAACCCTCAGGAGTTCATCAGCAAGATCGCTCAGAGCTGCAGGAGTCAAGAGTCATGAGTGGCAGCCGCCGCTGCCTGTCGTGGCTCCCCATCCAGCGAGGATGGTGGGCTGCGCTGCCTGCATCGACATACCAGGCTCAACCGAGCCGCCTCAGAGCGCCTGCCCTCTCGCGGGGCGCCATGAAGGTCCACCCCATTGTAGCACGCTCAGATGCCTTACGGCTCGCCAACGCGGGCCGCCACGCATCAGCCTCATGAGGGACATCCTGAGCCTCAAGAGGCCAGCGCTCCGCAGCCCTCATGGGAGATGGAGATGGTCCACGAGGAGCCACTCAGCCTCCCGAGCCTCCCGAGGCCCCCGAGCCTGGGGCTCGTGAGGATCGGCTCCCAGCCCACCAAGTCCGCTGCACTAACACCTTTCATCTTCAACGCTACTAGGTGACATCTTCAAGTTTCATTTCCACTGGAGCGCCTGTGGCTGCATTATCCCAGCCGCGTGGTCCGCCCCTCAGCTGCGTATCCCTTTACTCCTCGCTCCTAGCTTATTTGTTGGGGGCGCCTTCGGCTGCATCATCCCCAAGTCGCCGGGCTGCATCTCCGCTGCATGTATCCCTCTTATGCTTATTTCGGTCATGCGCTCACCCATCATGCTTGTTATTTGATGCCAATCCATGGCACCTTCTCTTCATTCATGTCGACCGCTTGCACGCTAAAGGGGGGTACCGAGCATCGCGACCAGGGCTCCACTGCTCTCCAGCTCACATCTCCGCCTTTGTCCACGCATCGCGACCGGCATACCAGCCGACGGCTGAGACCAGCTCGAGAGCCGGACCCGGGACCCGAGGACGAGAGCCGCAGCATCTAACAAAATCTGCAGAACACATCACAAGATAAGGCCCAGGCCAGCGCGATCCCGCCTTTGAGGTAGGGCCCCGTGAGTCCCGCTACCGGCTCACGGGTGCCCAAATACACCTCGCAGCCCTACCGTGCCAGCCACGTGTCGTATGGGTCAGTACACGCCGGGCTCCTCCCGAGGGGAGCCCCTCCCACGCACTGCTGGAAGCACCATGCCCGCTACTGGCCGACGACATCGCCGAGGAGCGGCTATGCCTGCACACATACGGAAGCGCTATGTCTCTACCGGTGATAAACAATCGAGGGTGGCCCCCGGCTGCATTCCCTCGTGGAGCCCAGAGCTCGCTGTTCGGCCTCATTGCAACGCCTCCGGGAGTGCCGCGAGGGGCTGGGCACGGGCTGTGCTCGTCACGCCTAGACGCACGCCACCCAGCAGTGCCCTCGGCCTGGTTCGTCGCTGGCCCCTCCCCGAAAGGAGCTAAGGTACGAAGGCCGCTTGAACGTTAAGGGGACTCTCGAGCATCGCGACTCAGAGCCTAACTGTCACGTAGCCCTCACTCCTTAGATCCGAAGGCTAACGGCGGTTGAGGTATGCGCGGGCCGGGCTCTCGCAGACGAGAACGGTAGATCCACCCACATCTCACCTCCCTACTTGTTGTTCGAAAGGTTAAGGGGACTCCCGAGCATCGCGACTCAGAGCCTAACTGGTCACGTAGCCCCTCACCCTTAGTTCCGGAAGGCTAACGACGGTTGAGGTATGCTGGGCCGGGCTCGCAGATGTAGAACGGTAGATCCACCCACATCTCACCTCCCTACTTGTTGTTTAGTGCGCTAAGGGGACTCCGAGCATCGCGACTCAGAGCCTAACTTGTCACATAGCCCTCACTCCTTGGTCCCGGCCCCGTTCCCCTGGCCGGGCTAACGGCGGCTGAGGTATAAAAGGCCGGGCTCGCCACAGAGAACACAAGCAAGTAGGAAGGAAAGCGCAAATTTCAAGGAATTCAAAAGCAAATATTACAGTCCATAATTGTTATCACAACGCTAAATGTAAGTTTAAATGCCTCCCCGAGGCATGATACATGTGCAGAATCAAAAGCAGTAACAGAGCCAGAACGGAGTCACTTGTCGGCGGTGGAGCTGCGCTGAGCGGGTTCGCCTGTGGAGCCGCAGGTTGGCGTGGCCCGCCGCTTGGTGTCAAGACCCTAACTTCCCAAAGCAGAGCCTCCGACGACCCTTTCACGGCCTCAAAGAGCGGCAGCGGCAGCAAGCTCGCCGCGGTCACCGCTCCAGCAGAGGCTCAGCCGAGGTCGACGTTGGGATCACGAAGGTAGACGGGGTGAGGACCCACGCGGCACAGAGAAGACAAGACACGCGCTTGGCCTCACCAGAGGGCCAAGGCCAAGGGCTTACATCTTCAAGAGCGCTGACCAGAAGGGAAGCAGCTTGGCGGGCCGCCCTTCGCGCGGCCAGCGGGCTCTCCAGCCGCTATCATAAAGCTCCTCAAGAAGGTGCGAGCCTTCACCTCCATATCTCGTGAAGGCCACGCGATCCTCGGCAAGGACTTGTGCCTTGCCGCCCAGCTCGACCTTCCTCGCCTCCAACTCTTGCTCCAAAGACGCCTAGGCATTCACTGGCGCTTCTTGAGCTTGGCGTCCCGATCCTGACGGCCACCTCATGAGCTTTCATGCCTTCCTCCCGCTTCTGGGCGGCGGCCTCCTTGGCGAGATGGTCCCAGTCCCCGCAGCTCGCTTCTCCAGCTTTGCAGCGACCCCTGACCTCGGCTACCTCCCCCAAGGCGCGCCGAGCAGCTTTCACCCCAAGGACGGCTTGCTTCTCCTCGTCAGAAATCGCCGAGGCTCTGGACCAGCGCCACCTGGATTGAAGCGCCGAGCGAATCCAGCCGGTTAGCCCAGCGCCTGCCACCAGACGAGGGTCGGCGCCAAAAGATCTCGCCACAGCCCAGGGGCAGCAGCAGGACGATCCAGAACGGTAGGAGGAGTCGGAGAGACAGCAGCTTGGTGGAGTAGGAGGAGAGGACGGTAGTGTGACCACGGTATCTTGAGACGGACTCCTGCCATACCCAACAAATGGCGGGCGGCATCGTGCAGTGACACCTCAGAGTCGCTGGGCCATGGGGCTGAGCTCACCCCACCAGCTCCACCAGCCTCGCGAGTACGACCGGCAGGAGAGGCCCGTGCATCGCGGGGTCACCTTCTTTCACGGGCGGAGGCGCTGCCCCTGCACGGAACATCAGAGATCCCTCTTCTTTTGTCAAGCGGAGCCACCTAGCCAAGAGACATGTACGCCAAGCCTCAACGACAAAACAAGAAATAAGATAGGAATCGAGCACTTCATCGGTCATCGTCATGAAGCTCGAGCAACCTCCGCCATACTTGAAGCCCGAAGCTGCTACAAGGATCGGCCTCAAGGAGCTCGGGAGCAGGAGGCGCGCCATGATCACCTCGAGGCCGGGCACCTGGGGATCAGCCCGTCCTGTCCTTCTTCGGGATCGGGGCAGCTCACGCCGCCTGCTCGACGCCATCCATGTCGCTGCCGCTGCTCGTGAGAGGCGGAGAACGCTGGACTTGCGCCGAGGGAGGAGCCTCGACTCTCGGCCGGTCGCCTCGAGTCAAGCTCCTCCTTCCCGCCTCCCTTTCTCCCTTCTCCTCGCTGGAGTAGCCGGAGGACACATCCACCGCCTCGGGAGCCTCACGGGCACGGGCCCGCCCCCGCTGAAGACGGGCATGGATCGCACCACCGCCTCCCGGCCGTCGCGAGGAACAGGGTGTAGGAGCGCCCAACCTCGCCACGCCGCCTCGACTGTAGAGATTGAGAACCGCAGCCGTGTCTTCGCCGGCCAAGACAGCAGGGTTCTGTAGGGCCTCCACATCGGAAGTGGGAGATCGACGGTTGGAGCCACCGGTGCTCCAAGACTTCCTCAAGCACGACGCGCCGGTCAGCTTTCTTGCCGCCGCCATGCTGGCCGGCCTCAGATCCATGTCCATCTTCTCCAACACCAAATTTCACGCTGGGGTCCACGAGCTCCACTCGAGACCATTCGCTTGAGTGTATGGGGTGCCCGTGGGCAAGATTAGCCGAGGGTGGATGCGCCCAACATCTACCAAGACCCACTTGCTCCTCAAGCCCTCAATCCTCTTCCCGGGTTCAAATGGCGATGGAGCTACCAGACGCGATTTAAGCTCAGACACGCAGAGAAGGAACCACGAGAGGTCCGGAGGGAGAAATAGTGGCGCAGCAGGCCACCGAGGGCTGCACTCGACGTGAGCCTCACAATAGTAGGCGAAGATTGCCAGGAGGAGAAAAGAGTTGGGGTGGAGATGCAGAGCTTGTAGCTTGTAATGGCGGAGGATGAGAAGAAGAACTCTAAAAGGGAGGCATCGACCGCAACAATGGCACTTACAAAGAGCGGACAGAAGGTGCTCCCTTGGCCTCGTGGAGGGCGGAGCCGCCTTGAACACCTTCGCCTTGCCGATGCCCTCGCGCCGCCGCCATCCGGCGACTCGCAAGGCTCGCCTCGACACGCTCGGGCGAAGTCTGGGCTGGCGCTGCACTAAGCTCCGCCGGGTCTGGGCGAGGCGCCATGCCTTGCTAGGGCGCAACAAGTGGATCAAGATTTCGAGGCAGGAAGGAGAGGCGCAAGAAAGGGATCTGAGCAAAGAACTCAGAGAAAGCAAGGAAGCAGCCAGGGCGTACGCCGCCTTTGTCGACTTCGCGGGTTGCCGACGCACCCACGCCCAATCAACCGCCACGCTGGGCGCCAAGTCCGCACGCTGTTAGGGGCCCGCAGCTGCTCAAGACTTGCCCTTCGCCTCTCGCTCGCCAACTCCGGAAGGCTGGCCTGGGGCTACTGTCATGCGTTCGGGAACGGGGTCCCCAGACTTGCTCGCTCAGGGCCCGCAGCTGCAGGGTTTCAAAGGGGGCCCAACACGCCCATCTTCATCAACACGAAGCTCAAGACCTCGCGAGGGGCCAGATTGCGGGCGGACGACAGGAGCTTCCTGCACGGCTCACAGCTGGCTCGCGAGGAGGCGGAGAGGTCAAGGCGGGTACCTCACGAGGTGCCCATGACGCAGCCATGACGCACTGCTGCCGCCAAAGGGCGCCAGCCGTGCAAGGTCCTCCTTTCCTCTTTGGTGCAAAGGGAGCAAGCGCAGCGAGAGCATCAAGCAAAGGCCCATTTCGTGCAACAAGACCAAGACTAGTCGAACGGCAGAAGGAAGTCATTGTGGAGCCCAAGCCAAGGCCACCACCAGAGCCTTTGACAAAGCGAGGACCAACTTTAGTCGATAAGTGTACCAGATGTTCCCTTCAAATGGCTAATTGTTGGCGCCTTCCCGCTAATATTTGGGAAGAGGCCTAGGGCCTTGCCTATAAATAGGACTAGCCACCCACAGTGGTAGAGGGAGCTGAGATCTGGAATCGCGATCGGAATCAGAGAGAGAGAGAGAGCGATCAACTCCCCAACAGCTTCATCACACCGCCAAGAATGCACTGCGAGGCTGTTCTTCCTTGTATTGTTCATCACCATCAGCCCAAGAGGCAATCCACCACACCACAAACTAGAGTAGGGTATTACACCACAACGGTGGCCCTGAACTAGTATAAACCTTGTGTCTCTTGTGTTGTTCCTTTCAGAGCTTAGATCTTAGCGAGGCGGCAGAGCATGTGTAGGTAGAGGGCAGATTTCGCCACACCCTAGTGTTCGAACCTCAAGGGTCTGCTGAACCCGAACCGACAACGCCGATCCCATTTGGCCGACACACTTTCCTAGGTCATGCCCGCCCTAAGATCAACATGTCGCAGCCCCACCTAGGCACAACAGAGGTCAAGACACCGGTCTAAATCATATGGCGCAGGGTCCGCCCATCGCCCATTGCACACCAAGATTTTATGGGCGGCCGGAAGGCACTCTAGCCTCACAGCGCTCCACCAATCCGGCCAAGGCCGCCGGCCGCCGACGTCACGAAGGCTTCTACCGATACCATGACGCCGAGTGCCCATAACTCTTCCCACAGAGTTGGTTATCGCAGATAGGCCAAGGGCCGACTGCATCAAATACCAAGATCTCAAGCATGTTAAGTATCTCAACGCCGACAGGCCAGGCCCACCTCTCCCTAGGTGGTCTCAACTCGCCTTGTCGCCCGCCATTAAAGTAACAATGGGGCCATGGGGAACCCAGCCCACCTCACCGGATGGAGCCACCGCCCTTCAAATTTCCATCTCCTAACAAGATCATAAGTAATGCAACAAGATAAAGTATATAGCATATGCCCGAGATCACCTCCCAAGTGATCACGCCCAATAGTATAGCATGGCGACGGACAAGAGTGTAGGGCCACCGATGGAACACTAGCATCCTATACTAAGCAAGAGGATAGCGGTAAGGGTAACAATCAGTAGCAACAATGACATGATATGCAGCAGAATAGGAGTAACCGAAAGCAAGAATATGCTACACTCTTCTAATGCAAGCAAGATAGAGAAGAATAGGCGATATCCGTGATCAAGGGGGGCTTGCCTGGTTGCTCGCAAGAAGGGTTCGTCGTCGATGTAGTCAATTACAGTGGGTACCAAGCAGTGATCTCGGGTTCACCTGAAAGAAGTAACGAGGGGAAATGAAATAAATAATAGAGCAATCAAAGCAACATAAAGCATAACATGGCAATACGCAGTGCTAGGGGTGACCTAACGCAGTAGTAGGCAATACCGGCAAAGGGGGGATCAACCGGGAAAGTATCCCTGGTGTTAGGCATTTTCGGACAAACGGACCGAAGGGGGAAAGTTCCATGTTCGCTATGCTAGGGATGTGTGGCGGACGAATGGGCTACTTATTCGGATTCGTCTCATCGTTCTGAGCAACTTTCATGTACAAAGTATTTTCATCCGAGTTACAGTTATTTTATATTAATTTCTAAAGATTTGATCAATTTTCTGAATTTATTTATCTATTTAATTCTAACATTATCCAAAATAGTGTATGATGACGTGAGCAGTCAAGAGGGCGTTGATTGGGCCAATCTGACGTGTGGGTCCGCATGTCATACTCTGCTTATTCTAATTAAGGTTTAACTAATCTAATTATTGTTTAATTAATTAACAATAGTTAATTAGGTTAACAGAACAGGATTAATTAGGTTAATTATTTAATTAATTAATTTTATTATTCTTTTTTTAATCTCTTTTTTTAATGTTCCAGGGGCGGGCCCCATGTGCCATAGGCACAAGGGCCATAGTGGATTGTGCAGCGCTTACCTGGCGGGCGCTGGTTGCGGCGCCAGTGCCCGAGGCCACCAGGCGGGAACAACCAAGGCCAGGAGGGCGCGCTGGCGTGCTACGGCAAGGCCGGGAGCCGCGAGGGGGATCGGTGGTTGGAGGCGCAGGGGCGAGGGGACTCGGCGAGGTAGGCGAGGGTGAGGCGCAGGTAGCGCGATGCTGGCAAAGAAAGACGGCGGTGCGGTTCACGGGCGGCGGTGGATGCTGCATCATGGGACCCAAGGCTGGGAGGCTGCACGGGTGTAAGGAGCGCCCGGCGACATCGGCCATGGGCGTATGAGGGCGATCATGGCTTCGGTCGCGGCGGCGACGATAGCTACGAAACGGCGGCGAGGGTGCTCGAGCTCGAATCCGAGCTCGGGAATAAACGGGGAAGTAGCGGAGCTCACTTTGAGCCTGCAGATGTGCTTAGTGGGCTCGGGGAAGGCTCGGAGGTTCCGGAATCGACGGCGAAGCTCGACGGGGCGGACGAAGAAGAAGGCGGTGCGGGGCTCGACGCGGTAGCTTCCGGGAGGGAGATGGCGTCCGCGAGGTGGTGGTGGGACGAGGCAGTGATGCAGCGGCGGCGCTTGGCGGCGGTGCGACGAGCACGACGTCCTGCGGAGCTCGGGGAAGACATGCGTGGTGCCGGAGGGTGAAGAATAAGGCCGAGAGAGGGCGGCAAGGACGAGGCGGTCGGCGAGGTCCGGCGACGGGGCCGGGGCGGCACCAGGCGGCGGCGTTGGGGGAGAGTGCGATGGCGCCGGGGACGCGTCAGGGGCGGGCGTGAGCACCCCGATCCCGATCTGGATCGGGGGAGGGAGGGAGAGAGACATGGGAGAGAGTGGGGATCGCAAGGGGGTGAGTGGGGGTGTGCTAGGTTCCCGGGGTGGGGGCATGTAGGCTGCGTGGGGTGGGCGGCTGTCACTGGGCTTACGACCGGGCCGAGGTCCAGTTGACCATAGGGGGCTGTTGTTTCCTTTTTTACTTTGCTTTGACTTTTCAATTTACTTTTCCTTATTTTCCTTTTACTGGTTTAATTTTATTTTGGTTTAGTAAACTATGATGATAGCTCCTAGAATAATGTTTTTGGCCACCGTTTAAATCATTTTAGTACATTTATACATTATATAATAATGTGGATTCTTCATCATAATCACGTATGCATTATCTGGTACAACCCGAACATTTTGGTTTTAACATTTGAAAACTTTTGATGTTTGCCCTTATTTTAAATTTGAATTTGAATCGTTTTTGAACCATCGCGAGATTAACAACAGTAACCGAGGTGACGTGGCATCATTAACGTGTGATTACTGTAGCCTAATTATCCGGGCATCACACTGATGTAGAGGATTTGGTTAGTAAATGTGATGGTTGTTAGAAATTTTCAAGACGAGCTCATGTGCCAGCTCAAGAATTGAGGATGATTCCAATTACTTGACTGTTTGCAGTTTGGGGGCTGGATATGGTTGGACCTTTCAAAAGGCCCAAAGATAAAAAGACCCACCTATTGGTGGTGGTTGAAAAATTCACAAAGTGGGTTGAAGCAGAGCCAGTTAGTAAGTGTGACGCGGCAACAATGGTTCAGTTCATCAAAAAGGTGATTTTCTGGTTTGGCTTTCCTCACACATTATAACTGATAATGGCACTAATCTGTCCCATGGTGCTATGAAAGAGTTCTGTCAACGGGAGCATATTCGTCTTGATGTATCATCAGTGGCTCACCCCCAGTCCAATGGCCAAGCTGAAAGAGTCAATCAAGAAATTTTGAGAGGTATCAAGCCCCGGCTTATGGTCCCTTTGCAGAGGACGCCGGGTTGTTGGGTGGAGGAATTGCCCTTAGTGTTATGGAGTATCAATACTAGCTCCAACAGATCTACGGGTTAAACGCCTTTCTTCATGGTTTACAGAGCAGAGGCGGTTCTCCCTAGTGACAACCGTCATGACTCGCCCCATGTGGCGGCTTATGTGGAAGCTGATAATGAAAAAGCATGTCAGGATGCTCTTGACCTGTTGGATGAGGAGCGTGACCCTGCGGCGGCTCGTTCGGCGATTTACCAGCAAGATCTGCATCGTTATCATAGCGGCAGATGTATTAAGCCGGAAGATGAACAGTGAAGTACGCGGATATTCATATTGGCGGCTTAAAAGGGGACTAATGGTTCCTGTTGGGTTAAGATTATGCTGATTAAGCCGGCCTGTAACATCCCAAATTTTCAATTTGGAATGTTATACATAGGTCATCATATGCATATCATATTTTATTTGCATCTCATTTGCGATCATAGAAATCCTAAGCAACTCAAGGACCTACGGGGAGAGTTGGGGATTTCATTATTTTCATATTTGAATTTTTTTCTCAAATTTGAAAAGAGGATCATTTTGGTTTTAATATTTTTCTCTCCGAAATATTTTCAATATTAAAAATAAAAGAGAGGAGATAAAATGACTTCTCCAAAATAAAAGAAATATTAGAGGAAAAATGTTAAAATCAAATAAATATTTTATTTGGATTTTATTGCTATTTTATTTGAATTAGAAAAAAATATGCATTTTTCAAAATTGCATTTTTAGGCCATAAAAATGTTCACTTTGTTCTAAATATTTTATTTAGACGGTGAAAATTGTTTTTGGCATTTTTAGAAAAAATTTATATTTATTTAGGATTTTTTTCTTCTTCGGCGGAATTTGTTTTAAAAGAAAGTCTCCGGACCGACTAGGCCGAAGCCCAGCCGGCCCATCGCGCTGCCCACCCTCCTCCCGCTCGGAGTCCGGGGTCGACACGCCGCCGGAGTCCCGAAGGACTTCGCGACGCCGCCACCGCCTCGACGCCTCTATATTAAAAGGGCCGGCCCGACCCTCTACCTCGTCTCCCCGCCAAGAATCACCGCCGCCGCCAAGATTCGCCGCTTAGCGTCCGCCGCCGACGCCTGTTGTTGCCGCCCGACCCATCACGACATGCCTCACGAAGCCGCCATTCAGGATCTTTTCCGGTTCCCATCGGTTTATTTCGGTAAACCCTAGATCTAGATCGGGTTTCTCGGTTTTCTTGGTTTAGATCTATTCCGCGAACATTCGATCGTTTAGTTCTTATAACAAACAAATTCGTTCGTTTGACTCTGTCAGCAAACGTTCGCGTCGTAGCCTTTTTATTTTTATTTTTATTTTCACCAGACCTATCCGCGATTATTTTTATCGCAGATTAGCCCCTGAACTTCAAACCCTCGCAACTTTTTAATCGTTCGTTCAAATCGAGTGAAACCAACGCCAAAATCTTCATCTCGAACCCCTCTTTCTAGTTAATCAACTTGAACATGGTTTTGAAAAATTAAAATTTGGTTTCAAGCAGATTTGAATTCGAATTTCTTTTGACCGTAGTATGAGTTTCTTAGCTCCGATTTGGTTGATTCTTTTTGCAATTCGAAGCTCGTCAGTTGAACTTTCAGATTGGACTTTCTCCTCTGAGGTTTACCATTGCATCTAGGCTTGAGTGCTTAAGTATGCTATTGTGTGTTTGCGATAGAATTCCCGGAGTGCGAAGCGTGCTACTACGAGTCTCTAGGGTTTGCTGATCGTCAGCAAGGCAAGTAACACTTTGATCATATCCCTTTCATACCCAGTTTTTATGCACTAGTTACAACCCTCAAACATTGCATGAGTAGGATTGGTAACATGTGGGTACTGGGAAATAGATGATGAGGTAGAACCTATTGTCCTTTTATTATCAAACCCTGGGAGTTACTTCTACGTTATACTTATATCGCTATGCTATGCTAGTACACGTGGTTTGGGTTTGAGCGTATCCATGACAGATGTGAGATTGTTAATTAATGGTTAACTTATGGTGGCTACTTAAATATACATCTGGGTGGATTGGTTGTGGGCACCTGGAGAATCCAGTGTTATCCTAGGATATCCCGGAGTACCCGTGTGATCATCCTACGGTTCGCCACCCAGGCTCAAAGGGATCATAAGATTATTCATGCTAGAAACTTCTGTGTGCAGCCACAAGCCATTATGGGCTCGCATAGTTGAGTATGTTGCGTGACCTCTTTCAAAGGGTAGGCTAGCGATGTAGGGGATGTAGGTGGTACTGCTCACCGAGAGTAAAGAGTTAATGCTTCGAAAGACTGTCTCTTGGCCATCCGCTTCTCAAACACCATGTAGTGTGAGAAATCCAAGAGAGGAGATCGAGTCTTGTGGGGAAAAGTGCGCAAACCTCTGGAGAGTGTACAAACTAATCATGGTTAGTTGTGTCCCCAGTTATGGAAATCTTGAGTATCTAGTTCTTGGATTGTCATGTTGATCTCATCACTCTAAATTAATTTGTTGGGTTATTAATACTGTTTAATTGGGATTGAGTTGGAGGAACCTTCTCAATGTTTATCAACTACCATGATAATTAAGCAAAATATATTGCTTTATTGTAGGGAAAATTGGATTTTCGCAAAAACAATAACCGTAGAGCCTCCACCAGCCATATATGCATGTAGTGTTAGCTTTTACCTGTTCATTGCTCTACAGTGTTATTTTGCCAGCATATTCCATGTGCTGACCTATTTTCGGGCCACAACGTATTATGTTGCAGACTTTTCAGACGAAAAGTAAGGTGCGCTAGGTCATTGTCGTGCACTCAGCTATGCCGTTGGAGTTGATGGACTCATTTACCTTCGATGCTTCCGCAGTTATCTTATTTAGTTGGCCTTAAGCCATATTATTGTAATAAGTTCTCTTTTGAGACTTTCGATGTAATAAGTGTGTGATTGCACTCTGTTATAAATCCTTCAAGTACTGTGTGTGTCAGCATTACCGATCCAGGGATGACACTTATGCACAGAGATCTGACCGTCTGAGGTCAAATCGCTACAAGATGGTATCAGAGCACACGCTGATTGTAGGACGCGACCACTAAGATAAGCCATAGGTCACTCTTCTCTACTCATTTCTGACTCCTCTCCATTTTCCACTCTCTAGATGGCGGACCCCAAGAACAAGTTTGCTCAACCAGATGAAGACACACCATTTGGAAGACACTAGAAGGAAGTCACTAGGTACCTGAACATAGGAATACCAAGCTTCACCGGGACCTACACCGCCACTTTACCAGAAGAGGAGCGTTGGATGATTCGAGTTCAAGTTCCAGGAAGGACATTCACGCTAGTCACTGAGCCCATAGAGTTTTTCTTTGATGCACCAACCTGGAGTCTAGGAAAGAGCATGGCAGCTCACATCGCCATGGGATGCATCGGCGAAGTTTATCACAAGGATATTAAGGACACCATCTACCAGATATGTGGGCGCCGAGATGAGCAATGGGAGATGATCAACACCAGGAGGGACATGTCTATTGCAGCTTTCATCCAGGAGTAAAACCAACACATTCGCCGCCAGGAGAACCAAATGTGCGCAAGCATGATAGATTTGAAGAAGGTGATGACCAGGAACATGGAGCTTGAAGAGGAACTCAAGTCTACACGTGACGGATACGAGGTGGAAATCGCAATACTAGTAGAAAAGAATGATGGCATGACGAGGAAGCTAGGAGTATTCATGGGAGACCCCGCGCCAGGAGGAAATGACGTCATGGCGGGTTAAGAAGGTTCTGTGAGCTGACGTCATGGCGGGTTATAACAAAATTGTTAAAAGGATGATGCAAAATTTTGACAAGAGACGTACTAAAGATTGATGTCAACAAGTTCAAATCAACCTTGGGCCTAATGTTGGGGATATAACTGAAGGAAATATGCCCTAGAGGCAATAATAAAGTTGTTCTTTATATTTCCTTATATCATGATAAATGTTTATTATTCATGCTAGAATTGTATTAACAGGAAACTTAGTACATGTGTGGATACATAGACAAACAGAGTGTCACTAGTATACCTCTACTTGACTAGCTCATTGAATCAAAGATGGTTAAGTTTCCTAGCCATAGACATGAGTTGTCATTTGATTAACGGGATCACATCATTAGAGAATGATGTGATTGACTTGACCCATTCCGTTAGCTTAGCATTTGATCGTTTAGTATATTGTTATTGCTTTTTCATGACTTATACATGTACCTATGACTATGAGATTATGCAACTCCCGAATACCGGAGGAACACCTTGTGTGCTACCAAACGTCACAACGTAACTAGGTGATTATAAAGGTGCTCTACAGGTGTCTCCGATGGTACTTGTTGAGTTGGCATAGATCAAGATTAGGATTTGTCACTCCGATTGTCCGAGAGGTATCTTCGGCCCTCTCGGTAATGCACATCACTATAAACCTTGCAAGCAATGTAACTAATGAGTTAGTTATGGATGATGCATTACGTAATCTAGTAAAGAGACTTGCGGTAACGAGATTGAACTAGGTATTGAGATACCGACGATCGAATCTCTGCAAGTAACATACCGATGACAAAGGGAACAACGTATGTTGTTATGCAGTTTGACCGATAAAGATCTTCATAGAATATGTAGGAGCCAATATGAGCATCCAGGTTCCGCTGTTGGTTATTGACCGGAGACGTGTCTTGGTCATGTCTACATAGTTCTCGAACCCGTAGGGTCCGCACGCTTAACGTTCGGTGACGATCGGTAATATGAGTTTATGTGTTATGATGTACCGAAGGTAGTTCGGAGTCCCGGATATGATCATGGACATGACGAGGAGTCTCGAAATGGTCGAGACATAAAGATCAATATATTGGATGACTATGTTTGGACTTCAGAAGGGTTCCGAGTGAGTTTGGACGAATACCGGAGTATCGGGGGGTTACCGGAACCACCCGGGGAGTGTAATGGGCCTCATGGGCCTTAGTGGAGAGAGGGAGGGGCGGCCAGGGCAGGCTGCACGCCCCCTCCCCCTCTAGTCCAAATTGGACTAGGAAGGGGGGCGGCGCCCCCCTTTTTCCTTCCCCCTCTCTCTTCCTTCCTTCCCTCCTACTCCTACTCATGGAAGGGGTGGAATCCTACTCCTGGTGGGAGTAGGACTCCCCTTGGGGCGCGCCTAGGAGGACGGCCTGCTCCCCTCCCTCCACTCCTTTATATACGGGGGAGGGGGCACCCCATAGACACACAAGTTGATCATTGATCTCTTAGCCGTGTGCGGTGCCCCCTTTCACCATAATCCACCTCGGTCATATCGTCGTAGTGCTTAAGCGAAGCCCTGCGCAGGTAGCTTCATCATCACCGTCATCATGCCTTCGTGCTGACGAAGCTCTACCTCGAAGCTCTAATGGATCGTGAGTTTGTGGGACGTCACCGAGCTGCACGTCTGCAGATCGCGGAGGTGTCGTACATTCGGTACTAGGATCGGTCGATTGTGAAGACGTACGACTACATCAACCGCGTTGTCATAACGCTTTCGCTTTCGTTCTATGAGGGTACGTGGACAACACTTTCCCCTCTCGTTGCTATGCATCACCATGATCTTGCGTGTGCGTAGGATTTTTTTCAAATTACTACGTTCCCCAACAGTGGCATCCGAGCCAGGTCTATGCATAGATGTTATATGCACGAGTATAACACAAGTGAGTTGTGGGCGATACTAGTCATACTGCTTACCAGCATGTCATACTTTGATTTGGCGGTATTGTTGGATGAAGCGGCTCGACCGACATTACGCCAGACGCTTACGCGAGACTGGTTCACCGACGTGCTTCGCATACTGTGTGGTGGCGGGTGTCGTTTCTCCAACTTTAGTTGAATCGAGTGTGGCTATGCCCGGTCCTTGTGAAGGTTAAAATAGCACATACTTGACGAAATATCGTTGTGGTTTTGATGCGTAGGTAAGAACGGTTCTTGCTCAGCCCGTAGCAGCCACGTAAACCTTGCAACAACAAAGTAGAGGACGTCTAACTTGTTTTTGCAGGGCATGTTGTGATGTGATGTGGTCAAGACATGATGCTAAATTTTATTGTATGAGATGATCATGTTTTGTAACAGAGTTATCGGCAATTGGCAGGAGCCATATAGTTGTCACTTTATTGTATGGCATTCAATCACCATGTAATTGCTTTACTTTATCACTAAGCGGTAGTGATAGTCGTAGAAGCAATAGTTGGCGAGATGACAACGATGCTACGATGGAGATCAAGGTGTCGCGCCGGTGACGATGGTGATCATGACGGTGCTTTGGAGATGGAGATCAAAGGCACAAGATGATGATGGCCATATCATAGTACTTATATTGATTGCATGTGATGTTTAACCTTTATGCATCTTATTTTGCTTAGTTCGACGGTAGCATTATAAGATGATCTCTCACTAAATTTCAAGTTACAAGTGTTCTCCCTGAGTATGCACCATTGCGACAGTTCTTCGTGCTGAGACACCACGTGATGATCGGGTATGATAAGCTCTACGTTCACATATAATGGGTGCAAGCCAGTTTTGCACACACAGAATACTCGGGTTAAACTTGACGAGCCTAGCATATGCAGATATGGCCTCGAAACATTGGAGACCGAAAGGTCGAGCGTGAATCATATAGAAGATATGATCAACGTAGTGATGTTCACCATTGAAAACTACTCCATCTCACGTGATGATCGGACATGGTTTAGTTGATATGGATCACGTGATCACTTCGATGATTAGAGGGATGTCTATCTAAGTGGGAATTCTTAAGTAATATGATTAATTGAACTTTAATTTATCATGAACTTAGTCCTGGTAGTATTAGCATATCTATGTTGTAGATCAATAGCTCGCGTTTAGCTCCCCTATATTATTTTCGATATGTTCCTAGAGAAAACTAAGTTGAAAGATGTTAGTAGCAATGATGCGGATTGGATTTGTGATCTGAGGATTATCCTATTGCTGCACAGAAGAATTATGTCCTTGATGCACCGCTAGGTGACAGACCGATTGCAGGAGCAGATGCAGACGTTATGAACGTTTGGCAAGCTCGATATGACTACTACTTGATAGTTTAGTGCACCATGCTTTACGGCTTAGAATCGGGGCTTCGAAGACGTTTTTTGAAACGCCACGGAGCATATGAGATATTCCAAGAGTTGAATTTAGTATTTCAGACTCATGCCCATGTCGAAAGGTATGAGACCTTTGACAAGTACTTTGCATACAAGATGGAGGAGAATAGCTCAGCTAGTGAGCATGTGCTCAGAATGTCTGAGTACTACAATCACTTGAATCAAGTGGAAGTTAATCTTCCAGATAAGATAGTGATTGACAAAGTTCTCTAGTCACTATCACCAAGTTACTAGAACTTCGTGATGAACTATAATATGCAAGGGATAACGGAAACGATTCCCAAGCTCTTCGTGATGCTGAAATCGATGAAGGTAGAAATCAAGAAAAGCATCAAGTGTTGATGGTTGACAAGACCACTAGTTTCAAGGAAAGGACAAAGGGAAGAAGGGGAACTTCAAAAAGAACGGCAAGCAAGTTGCTGCTCAAGTGAAGAAGCCCAAGTCTGGACCTAAGCCTGAGACTAAGTGCTTCTACTGCAAACGGATTGGACACTGGAAGCGGAACTGCCCCAAGTATTTGGCGGATAATAAGGATGGCAAAGCGAACAAAGGTATATTTGATATACTTCTTATTGATGTGTACTTTACTAGTGTTTATAGCAACCCTCAAGATTTGATACTAGTTCGCCATAAGATTAGTAACTCGAAATGGGAGTTGCAGAATGAACATAGACTAATTAAGGGTGAAGTGACGATGTGTATTGGAAGTGGTTCCAAGATTGATATGACCATCATCACACACTCCCTATACTTTCGGGATTAGTGTTGAACCTAAATAAATGTTATTTGGTGTTTGCATTGATCATGAATATGATTTGATCATGTTTATTGCAATACGGTTATTCATTTAAGTCAAAGAATAATTGTTATTCTGTTTACGTGAATAAAACCTTATGTGGTCATACACCCAAGGTGCATGGTTTATTGAATCTCGATCTCAGTGATACACATATTCATAATATTGATGCCAAAAGATGCAAAGTTAATAATGATAGTGCAACTTATTTGTGGCACTGCCGTTTAGGTCATATTGGTGTAAAGCGCATGAAGGAACTCCATGCTGGTGGGTTTTTGGAATCACTTCATTATGAATCACTTGATGCTTGCGAACCATGCCTCGTGGCAAGATGACTAAACCAAAAGATGCAAAGTTAATAATGATAGTGCAACTTATTTGTGGCAATCGCCGCTTAGGTCATATTATGTAAAGCGATGAAGGAACTCCATGCTAATGGGTTTTTGGAATCACTTCATTATGAATCACTTGATGCTTAAGTAACCATGCCTCGTGGCAAGATGACTAAGACTCCGCTTCTCCTAACAATGGAGCGAGCAACCGACTTATTGGAAATAATACATACCGATGTATACGGTCCGATGAGTGTTGAGGCTCATCGGGTATCATTATTTTCGACCTTCACAGATGATTTGAGCAGATATGGGTATATCTACTTGATGAAACATAAGTCTGAAACATTTGAAAAGTTTAAAGAATTTCAGAGTGAAGTGGAAAATCATCGTAACAAGAAAATAAAGTTTCTACGATCTGATCGCGGAGACGAATATTTGAGTTACGAGTTTGGTCTTCATTTAAAACAATGTGAAATAGTTTCGCAACTCACGCCATCTGGAACACCACAGCGTTATGGTGTGTCCGAACGTCATAACCGTACTTTATTAGATATGGTGCGATCTATGATGTCTCTTACCGATTTACCACTATCGTTTTGGGGTTATGCATTAGAGACAACTGCATTCAGGTTAAATAGGGCACCATCTAAATCCGTTGAGATGACACAATATGAACTGTGGTTTGGCAAGAAACCAAAGTTGTCGTTTCTTAAAGTTTGGGGCTGCGATGCTTATGTGAAAAAGCTTCAACCTGATAAGCTCGAACCCAAATCGGAGAAATGTGTCTTCATAGGATACCCAGTGGAGACTGTTGGGTACACCTTCTATCACAGATCCGAAGGCAAGATATTCGTTGCTAAGAATGGATCCTTTCTAGAGAAGGAGTTTCTCTCGAAAGAAGTGAGTGGGAGGAAAGTAGAACTTGATGAGGTAATTGTACCTTCTCCTGAATTGGAAAGTAGTTCATCACAGAAATCAGTTCCAGTGATTACTACACCAATTAGTGAGGAAGCTAATGATGATGATCACGAAACTTCTGATCAAGTTACTATCGAACCTGTAGGTCAACCAGAGTAAGATCCGCACCAGAGTAGTACGGTAATCTTTTTCTGGAGGTCATGTTACTTGACCATGATGAACCTACGAACTATGAGGAAGCGATGATGAGCCCAGATTCCACGAAATGGCTTAAGGCCATGAAATCTGAGATGGGATCCATGTATGAGAACAAAGTATGGACTTTGATTGACTTGCCCGATGATCGGCAAGCCATTGAGAATAAATGGATCTTGAAGAGGAAGACAGACGCTGATAGTAGTGTTACTATCTACAAAGCTCGAATTTTCGAAAAAAGTTTTCGACAAGTTCAAGGTGTTGACTACGATAAGATTTTCTCACTCGTAGTGATGCTTAAGTCTGTCCGAATCATGTTAGAAATTGCCACATTTTATGAAATCTAGCAAATGGATGTCAAAACTACATTCCTTAACGGATATCTTAAAGAAGAATTGTATATGATACAACAAGAAGGTTTTGTCGATCCAAAAGGTGCTAACAAAGTATGCAAGCTCCAAAGAATCCATTTATGGATCGTGAAATCCTCTCGAGTTGAATATACGCTTTGATAGTGTGATCAAAGCATATGGTTTTATACTGCACTTTTGGAGAAGTCTCAGATTTACAAGAAAGTGAGTGGGAGCACTACAACCTTTCCGATAAGTATATGTAAATGACATAATGTCAATCGGAAATGATGTAGAATTTTCTGGAAAGCATAAAGGAGTGTTTGAAAGGAGTTTTTCAAAGAAAGACCTCGGTGAAGCTGCTTACATATTGAGCATCAAGATCTATAGAGATAGATCAAGACGCTTGATAAGTTTTTTCAATAAGTACATACCTTGACAAGTTTCTGAAGTAGTTCAAAATGGAATAGTCCAAGAAAGAGTTCTTGCCTGTGTTGCAAGGTGTGAAGTTGAGTAAGACTCAAAGCCTGACCATGGCAGAAGATAGAAAGAGAATGAAAGTCATTCCCTATGCCTCAGCCATAGGTTCTATAAAGTATGCCATGCTGTGTACCAGACCTATTGTATACCCTGCCCTGAGTTTGGCAAGAAGTACAATTTTGATCTAGGAGTAGATCACTGGACAGCAGTCAAAAATTATCCTTAGAGGACTAAGGAAATATTTCTCGGTTATGAGGTGATAAAGAGTTCGGCATAAAGAGTTACGTCGATACAAGCTTTGACACTGATCTGGATGACTCTAACTCACAATCCAGATACATATTGAAAGTGGGAGCAATTAGCTAAAGTAGCTCCGTGGAGAGCATTGTAGATATAGAAATTTGCAAGCAATGTAACTAATGAGTTAGTTGCGGGATGATGCATTATGGAACGAGTAAAGAGAATTGCCGTAACGAGATTGAACTAGGTATTGAGATACCGACGATCGAATCTCGCAAGTAACATACCCATAACAAAGGAACAACGATGTTGTTATGCGGTTCGACCGATAAAGATCTTCGTAGAATATGTAGGAGCCAATATGAGCATCCAGGTTCCGTTGTTGGTTATTGACCGGAGACGTGTCTCGGTCATGTCTACATAGTTCTCGAACCCGTAGGGTCCGCACGCTTAACGTTCGGTGACGATTGGTAATATGAGTTTATGAGTTATGATGTACCGAAGGTAGTTCGGAGTCCCGGATATGATCACAGACATGACGAGGAGTCTCGAAATGGTCGAGACATAAAGATCAATATATTGGATGACTACGTTTGGACTTCGGAAGGGTTTCGAGTGAGTTTGGACGAATACCGGAGTATCGCGGGGGGTTACTGAACCCCCGGGAGTGTAATGGGCCTCATGGGCCTTAGTGGAGAGAGGGAGGGGCGGCCAGGGCAGGCCGCGCACCCCCTCCCCCCCTAGTCCGAATTGGATTAGGAAGGGGGGCAGCGCCCCCCTTTTTCCTTGCCCCTCTCTCCTCCTTCCTTCCCTCCTACTCCTACTCATGGAAGGGGTGGAATCTTACTCTCGGTGGGAGTAGGACTCCCCTTGGTGCGCGCCTAGGAGGCCGGCCTCCTCCCCCTCCTCCACTCCTTTATATACGGGGGAGGGGGCACCCCATAGACACACAAGTTGATCATTGATTCTTAGCCGTGTGTGGTGCCCCCCTCCACCATAATCCACCTCGGTCATATCATCGTAGTGCTTAGGCGAACCCTGCGCCAGTAGCTTCATCATCACCGTCATCACGCCGTCGGTCGACGAAGCTCTCCTCAAGCTTCCACCGATCGTGAGTTCGTGGGATGTCACCGAGCTGCACGTGTGCAGATCACGGAGGTGACGTACGTTTGGTACTAGGATGGTTGATTGTGAAGACGTACGACTACATCAACCGCGTTGTCATAATGCTTCCATTTTCAATCTACGAGGGTACGTGGACAACACTCTCCCCTCTCGTTGCTATGCATCACCATGATCTTGCGTGTGCGTAGGAATTTTTTTGAAATTACTACGTTCCCCAACAATAACTACTGGGTATGAACCGCCCAGGAGGGGCCGGGTCATACCACTAGCGACTTATCAATGAAGATGGCAGGTCATAGCAAGCCTATTGACGGCCCAAGATCAGAGGCGACTTGAGGGCCAAGAGGATGAACCGCCATATGTATAACTTGTATTGTAAGGCAGGCTTAGTTAGTCACCGAGCCGGACACGTTGTGTATGAGCCAGTCGGGACTCTGTAAGCCGCCGGGCCCGGGCATCAACCTGTGTATATAAAGGGGTGACCCGGCGGCGGGTTAAGAAAAGTAACAAACAATCGAGAGCTAGGTCAAGCGTATTCGCTCCCTGGTAATCGAAACCCTAGCAATACAACACAAAGCAGGAGCAGGCTTTTACCTCGTTGAGAGGGGCCGAACTGGGTAAACTCTCTGTGTCCTTTGTCCCGTTTAACCCGTGATGGCTCCACGACTAAGTCCTTTCGCTAGGACATCTGTCGTGTTAAGTCCACGACAACCAGGGTTTCTCACCTCCTTCTCGATCGACTCCGAGATCCCCATCTCTCGACCTCCCCCCTCGTTCCCGTGCCCGCAGCCACACACGCACACATACACAACGCGACCAGGGGAGGCGCCTGATTCCCTCGCCCTGGGCTCACCTCCCATGGTGCTCGCGGCTACAACGCCGCCCTTTCCTTGCTGCTATGCTACTGACCCTCACCCGCCTCCAACTCTGGCCAGCGAGCTCCGCCGCCCCCTGGCTAGGCCTCCGCCCTCCACTTTCATGGTTGCTGCCCTCGCGATCATCTCCCATTACAATTGTTGTTGCTTGTTGTTCCAACCAGGCATCATCCGCGTGCATCTCCGGCTGTTGCAACCTCCTGCTCGCATCGGCCACCTTCGACCCTCGTCGTGGCCCTGCCTCCACGAGCAGCTGCCTGCTGTTGGCCACCTTCAACCTCGTTGTGGCCCTGCCTCCACCAGCAGTTGCCTGCACTGAAGCCAACAACAGCAGGACAGCGGGGCCGGGATGGGCAGAGGTGGACGGGGAGTCCAAGGAGGGGTGAAGCGGCGCGCGACATCGCGGCGGGGAGCAACGATGGCCGCGGCACACAGGAGTTGCAGGGGGAGACGCGCAAGAGAGCTGAAATTTATGCCCCAGCCTTCTCGATGAATGCTACTTGTGAGCTGCGTTGGCATTTCCCTGAAGAGGAGAGGATGAAGCAGTACAGTAGAGATAAGTATTTCCCTCAATTAAGAACCAAGGTTATCACTCCAGTAAGAGAACCACACAAAACCTCGTTAGCAGTACCTGCACATGTAAAAGCAAATACTTGCACCCAACACAAATAAAGGGGTTGTCAGTCCCCTCGGTGGTTACTTGTAAGGATTAAATCTCCTAGTAATAGGTAATAAGATAAATTGTAAAAGAAAGCAAAATAAATAAAAGTGCAACAAGGTATTTTTGTGTTTTTATATATGATAAAAGCATACCTGGGGGCCATAGTTTTCACTAGAGGCTTCTTTCTCGAGCACATAACATAGGGTGGTGAGCAAATTATTGTTGGGCAATTAATAGAACAACACATAGTTATGACGATATTCAAGGCAATGATCATGTATATATGCATCACGTTCGAGACAAGTAGACCAACCGTTGCCTGCATCTACTACTATTACTCCACTCATCGACCGCTATCCAGCATGCGTCTAGAGTATTAAGTATAAAACAAAGTAACGCCTTAAGCAAGATGACATGATGTAGACAAAGTATAAACTAAACTAATATGAATAGAACCTATCATTTTATCCTTAATGGCAATAGTACAAATGTGTGTGTTGTCCCCTACTTTGTCACTAGAATAGAGCACCGCAAGATTGAACCCATCACAAAGCATCTCTCTCATTGCAAGGTAAATAAATCTAATTGGAAAAACCAAACGGATAGATCGGAGAGAAATACAATGCTATAATAATCATGCATAAATGAATTAAAAAAAAGACTCAGCTGATATTCATGAATAATCCGATCATAAACCCGCAAATCATCGGATCCCAACAAACACACTGCAAAAGAAGAAGATTGTATCGGATAGAACTTCAAGAATATCGAGGAGAACATTGTATTGAAGATCAAACAGAGAGAGAAAAAAGTCATCTAGTTGCTAGCTATGGACCCGTAGGTCAGCGGTGAACTACCCACGCATCATTGGTAGGGCATCAAAGATGATGTAGAAGCCCTTCGTGGTCGATTCCCCCTCCGACAGAGTACTGGAGAAGGCCTCCATATGGGATCGTAGAAGAACAAAAACTTGCGGCCGTGGAAAACGTAAAAAAATGTTTCGGGTGGCTCTCTGGCATACGGGGAATATTTGGAAATTTATAGAGGTGAAATTAGGTCAGGAAGTGCCACGAGGGGCCCACAAGTCTAGGGGCACCCCCTAGGGCACCCACCTTGAGCTTGTCGCTCCCTGGTGACTCCTCGGGTCTTCTCCCAAACCTTCATGAGTCTATTTTGGTCCGGAAAAAATTAATCCAAAGTTGTTTCTTCGTTTGGATTTCATTTGATATTGATTTCTGAAAAGTAAAAAATAAGCAAAAAAACAACAGCTAATACTGGGCACTAGGTTAATAGGTTAGTCCCAAAAAACGATATAAAATAGCATGTAAATGCATATAAAACATTAAAGATTGATACTATAATAGCACGGAATAATAAGAAATTATAGATACTTCGAAGATGTATCAGTGAAGTATATTTAGGGGAGAAAGTTGAGGCCGGAATACAATTTTTACTCCCTTACATCTGATCGGGGATCGGCTAGTTACGTGTTAGAGGAATAAAATCAACTTTTTACTCCTCTAACGCCGGATAGAAAAGGTGGCAACATGAATCAGTCAACAAAAGATAAACAGTTAAAAACTTCTATGCATCTTGCAATCTCTTAGCATGCCGTCAGCCACACTAGTTGAAAATACATATCAAATTCCTTGTACGCATTGAAGAAAAACACCGACGCTTGTTTTGTGTGGTCATCAATGAAGTCCTTAAACAAAAAATCTACCAAATTTTATTAGTTATAATTACTTTACAGTGAAAAATAAAATTACGTTTGGGTTAAGACAAGAAACATTTATTTGAGCTAATATACAATATAATAGATAAATCATGTCAAATCAGTGTTAAATAACGTTCTCATCATCCAGGGGCATTATAGACTTTCATCATCAGCTACAGCCTCACCAACCATCCTAAAAAAATTACCAAACACATTTTTTGATCTTCTCAACTTCAACTAGCTCCAGATGCTTCTTGTTCAGCCGCAGCCCAAGCAAACAAGGCATAAGTACATGCTCAATTTTTAAAAAATACACACGATGAACCCATTAGATTTTTTTATTCTATGGTGGACATTTTTTAAACATGCAGCTATGCGAACTCACCATGTCACCATGCAGAACAAAAGACCCATCTTAGCATGCATGCACTTCTCTGACCGTGCAACTATGGCAACTTATCCTGTTATGTCATCATGCATGAAAAAAGGCACCCTTAACATGCATCATGCATTCTACGTATATCTAATAAATATTCTACAACAATGCAATAAAAATAAAATAAATTGTTTAGTTTCAGTTCTCATATTATTAATCTGAAAACTAATGCTTCGTACAACAAAATCTCATTGAAATTATTGTAACTAATTCCAGCAGCAACACTTGAGTATTTTTTTCGCGAATATGCAAAGCTTGCATATCATTTCACTGATAAAAGTTTAGAACGAGTACAAGATGTGGTACAACATATGACATAAACGCAATAGGCGTGAACATGGTGCGCAGAGCAGAGAAGTAGGGGATACTCAGCCCAAATAGAGAAAAATGTTGGGGAACGTTGCAGAAAATTAAAAAATTTCCTACAGTTTCACCAAGATCCATCTATGAGTTCATCTAGCAACGAGTCATGGGAGAGTGATTACATCTACATACAACTTGTAGATCGCGTGCGAAGCGCCCAATGGAACGGGATGATGGAGTCGTATCGCGCCGTGATTCAGATCACCGATGACCTAGTGTCTGAACGGACAGCACCTCCGCGTTCAACACACGCGACGGAGCGGATGACGTCTCCTCCTTCTTGATCCAGCAAGGGGAAGGAGAGGTTGATGATGATCCAGCAGCACGACGGCGTGGTGGTGGATGCAGCAGAACTCCCAGCAGGCTTCGCTAAGCAACTACGGGAGGAGGAGGAGGTGTTGCAGGAGGAGGAGGCGCCAGGCTTATGGGTGCGGCCACCCTCCCTCCCTCCCTTTATATAGGTGCAAGAGAGGGGGGCGAGCCTTTCCCTTCCTCCAAGGAAGGGGTGCGGCCAAGAGGGGGAGGAGTCCATCCTCCCAAGGCACCTCTGAGGTGCCTTCCCTTTAGGACTCTCCCTTTTTCTTATATCTTGGCGCATGGGCCTCTTGGGGCTGGTGCCCTTGGCCCATATAGGCCAAGGCGCACTTCTACAGCCCATGTGGCCCCCCGGGCAGGTGGACCCCCGGTGGACCCCGGACCCCTTCGCACTCCCTTGTACAATTCCAATAACGCTAAACTTTTTCGACCAAAATAAGACTTCCTATATATAAATCTTTACCTACGGACCATTCCGAACTCCTCGTGACGTCCGGATCTCATCCGGACTCAACAACATTCGGTTTGCTGCATACTCATATTCATACAACCCTAGCGCCACCGAACCTTAAGTGTGTAGACCCAACGGGTTCGGGAGACATGCGACATGACCGAGACGGCTCTCGGCAATAACCAACAAGGGATCTGGATACCCATGTTGGCTCCTACATGCTCCTCGATGATATCATTGGATGAACCACGATGTCGAGGATTCAATCAACCCCAGATACTATTCCCTTTGTCAATCGGTATTTTACTTGCCCGAGATTCGATCTTCGTATCCCAATACCTCATTCAATCTCGCTGCGGCAAGTCACTTTACTCAGATCAGTAATGCATGATCCCGTGACCAAACACTTGGTCACTTTGAGCTCATTATGATGATGCACTACCGAGTGGGCCCAGTGATACCTCTCCGTCATACGGAGTGACAAATCCCGCCTCGATCCGTGTCAACCCAATGACACTTTTGGAGATACCTGTAATGCACCTTTATAGTCACCCGATTCGTTGTGACGCTTTGGTACACCCAAAGCACTCCTACGGTATCCGGGAGTTACACGATCTCATGGTCTAAGGAAGAGATACTTGACATTGGAAAAGCTCTAGCAAAACGAACTACACGATCTTGTGCTATGCTTAGGATTGTTCTTGTCCATCACATCATTCTCCTAATGATGTGATCCCGTTATCAATGACATCCAATGTCCATAGTCAGAAACCATGACTATCTGCTGATCAACGAGCTAGTCAACTAGAGGCTTACTAGGGACATGGTGTTGTCTATGTACCCACACATGTATCTGAGTTTCCTTTCAATACAATTATAGCATGGATAATAAACGATTATCATGAACAAGGAAATATACTAATAACTAATTTATTATTGCCTCTAGGGCATATTTCCAACAGTCTCCCACTTGCACTAGAGTCAATAATCTAGTCCACATCGTCATGTGATTAACACTGATAGGTCACATCGCCATGTGACCAACATCCAAAGAGTTTACTAGTGTCTCAGAACTAGTTCACATCATCATGTGATTAAGACTCAATGAGTTCGAGGTTTGATCATGTTTTGCTTGTGAGAGAGGTTTTAGTCAACGGGTCTGAACCTTTCAGATCCGTGTGTGCTTTGCAAATTTCTAGGTCATATTTTAAATGCTGCTTCCACGCTCCACTTGGAGCTATTCCAAATGGTTGCTCCACTATACGTATCTGGTTTGCTACTCAGAGTCACTCGGATAGGTGTTAAAGCTTGCACCGACGTAACCCTTTACGCCGAACTCTTTATCACCTCCATAATTGAGAAACATGTCCTTATTTACTCCAAGGACAATTTTGATCGCTGTCCAATGATCCATTCCTCGATCATTCTTGTACCCTTGACTGACTCATGGCAAGGCACACTTCCGGTGCGGTACACAAGATAGCATACCGAGAGCCTACGCCTAAGGCATAGGGGCGACCTTCGTCCTTTCTCTCTTTTCGCCGTGGTCGAGCTTTAAGTCTTAACTTCATACCTTACATCTCGTGCAAGAACTCCTTCTTTGATCGATCCATCTTGAACACCTTCAAGATCATGTCAAGGTATATGCTCATTTGAAAGTACCATTAAGCGGTTTTGATCTATCCCTATAGATCTTGATGGTCAATGTTCAAGTAGCTTAATACAGGTTTTCACTTGAAAACACTTTTCAAATAACCCTATATGCTTTCCAGAAATTCTACATCATTTCGATCAACAATATGTCAACAACATATACTCATCAAAATTCTATAGTGCTCCCACTCACTTCTTTGGAAATACAAGTTTCTCATAAACTTTGTATAAACCCAAAATCTTTGATCATCTTATCAAAGAGTATATTCCAACTCCGAGATGCTTACTCCATTCCATGGAAGGATCACTCGAGCTAGCATACCTTTCAAAGATCCTTAGGATCGACAAGACCTTTCTCGATTGTATCTCATACAACCTTTCCTTACTTAAAACTGGTAAGGAAACTCGTTTTGACATCCATCTGCTAGATTTCATAAATGCAGCTAATGCTAACATGATTCCGACAGACTTAAGCATCACTACGGATGAGAAAATCTCATCGTAGTCAATCCCTTGAACTTGTCGATAACCCCTTAGCGACAAGTCGAGCTTTATAGATGGTAACATTACCATCCGCCCCCGCCTTCTTCTTAAAGATCCATTTGTTTTCTATCGCCGCCGATCATCGGCAAGTCTCACAAAGTCCATACTTTGTTTTCATACATGGATCCTGTCTCGGATTGCATGGCTTCAAGCCATTTGTTGGAATCTGGCCCGCCATCGCTTCTTCATAGTTCAAGGTTCACCGTTGTTCAACAACATGATTTCCGTGACAAGGTTGCCGTACCACTGCAGTGCGGAACGTGTCCTAGTGGACCTCTGAGTTCAGAGCAACTTGATCCGAAGTACCTTGATCATCATCATTAATTTCCTCTCAAGTCGGTGTAGGCACCACAAGAACATTTTCCTGAGCTGCACTACTTTCCGGTTCAAGAGGTAGTACTTCATCGAGTTCTACTTTCCTCCCACTTACTCCTTTCGAGAGAAACTCTTTTTCCAGAAAGGACCTGATTCAAGAAACAATCCCTATTGCTTTCGAATCTGAATTAGGAGGTATACCCAACTGTTTTGGGTGTCCTATGAAGATGCATTTTATCCGCTTTGGGTTCGAGCTTATCAACCTGAAACTTTTTCACATAAGCGCCGCAACCCCAAACTTTTAAGAAACGACAACTTAGGTTTCTCCAAACCATAGTTCAAACAGGTCGCCTCATCGAATTACGTGGTGCCCTATTAAAGTGAGTGCGGTTGTCTCTAATGCCTAACCCATGAACGATAGTGGTAATTCGATAAGAGACATCATGGTACGCACCATATCTAATAGGGTGCAACTATGATGTTCGGACACACCATCACACTATGGTGTTCCGTGCAGATTAATTGTAGTTTTCACTATGTCTTAATAGCGTGCAAAGCTCAGAACTCAGATACTCATCTCTATGATCATATCATAGACATTTTATCCTCTTGTCACGATGATCTTTAACTTCACTCTGAAATTACTTGAACCATTCAATAATTCAGACTTGTGTTTCATCAAGTAAATATACTCAGATCTACTCAAATCATCCGTGAAGTAAGAACATAACGATATCCATCAAGGCCTCAAAGATTCATTGGACTGCACACATCAAATGTATTACTTCCAACAAGTTGCTTTCTTGTTCCATTTCATCGAAAAATGAGGCTTTCAATCATCTTGCCCATGTGGTATGATTTGCATGTCTCAAGTGATTCAAAATCAAGTGAGTCTAAACGGTCCATTTGCATGGAGTTTCTTCATGCATATACACCAATAGACATGGTTTGCATGTCTCAAACTTTTCAAAATGAGTGAGTCCAAAGATCCATCAACATGGAGCTTCTTCATGCTCTATACCAATATGACTCAAATGGCAAGATGCCACAAGCAGGTGGTACTATCATTACTATATTATATCTTTTGGCATGAAAATGTGTATCACTACGATCGAGATTCAATAAACCATTCCTTTAGGTGCAAGACCATTGAAGGTATTATTCAAATAAATAGAGTAACCATTATTCTCCTTAAATGAATAATCAGACATGATAGACATAATCCAATTATGTCTATGCTCAACGCAATCACCAAATGAAAATTATTCAGGTTTAACACTAATCTTGATGGTAGAGGGAGCGTGCGATGTTTGATCAAATCAAACTTGGAAACACTTCCAACACATATCGTCACTCACCTTTAGCTAGTCTCCGCTTATTTCAGTAGCTCTTTTATTTCGAGTTACTAACACTTAGCAACCGAACCGTATCTTAATACCCTGGTGCTACTAGGAGTACTAGTAAAGTACACATTAACATAATGTATATCCAATATACTTCTATCTACCTTGCCGCCTTCTCATCTACCAAGTATCTAGGGTAATTCTGCTCCAAAGGCTGTTCCCTTATTACGTAAGCACTTAGTCTCGGGTTTGGGTTCAACCTTGGGTTTCTTCACTAGAGCAGCAGCTGATTTGCCGCTTCATGAAGTATCCCTTCTTGCCCTTGCCCTTCTTGAAACTAGTGGTTTCACCAACCATCAACAATTGATGCTCCTTATTGATTTCTACTTTCGCGGTGTCAAACATCGTGAATACCTCAAGGATCATCATATCTATCCCTGATATGTTATAGTTCATCACGAAGCTCTAGCAGCTTGTGTTGGGGAACGTAGTAATTTCAAAAAAATTCCTACGCACACGCAAGATCATGGTGATGACATAGCAACGAGAGGGAGAGTATTGTCCACGCACTCGTGAGACCGTAAGCGAAGCGTTATGACAACGCTGTTGATGTAGTCGACGTCTTCACGATCCGACCGATCCAAGTACCGAACGTCACGGCACCTCCGAGTTCAGCACACGCTCAGCTCGATGACGATGCCCGGCTCCGATCCAGCAAAGCGTCGGGGATGAGTTCCACAAGATGACGGCGTGGGACGATGATGATGCTCCACCGCGCAGGCTTCGCCTAAGCTCTGCGACGATATGACCGAGGTGGAATATGGTGGAGGGGGCACCGCACACGGCTAAGGAACGATCCGTAGATCAACTTGTGTGTTATGGGGTGCCCCCGCCCCAGATATAAAGGAGGGAGGGGAGGTGCGGCCGGCCCTCATAGGGTGCGCTGAGGAGTCCTACTCCCACCGGAGTAGGACTCTCCCTCTTGTCTTGTTGGAGAAGGAAAGGGAAGGGGAAAGAGGAAGGGGCGCGCCCCCTCCTTGTCCTATTCGGACTAGGGGAGGGGCGCGCCCTACCCCCCGGCCGGCCCTCCTCTTCTCCCTCATGGCCCACTAAGGCCCAACATCCCCGGAGGGTTCCGTAACCCCGGTGTTCCTATAAATCCCGATTTCACCCGAACCATTCCGATATCCAAATATAGGCTTCCAATATATCAATCTTTATGTCTCGACCATTTCGAGACTCCTCGTCATGTCCATGATCACATCCGGACTCAACAAACTTCGTACATCAAAACTTGTAAACTCATAATAAAACTGCCATCGTAACGTTGCGTGCAAGGACCCTACGGGTTCGAGAACTATGTAGACATGACCTAGAACTATTCTCGGTCAATAACCAATAGCGGAACCTGGATGCCCATATTGGTTCCTACATATTCTACGAAGATCTTTATCGGTCAAACCGCATAACGACATATGTTGTTCCCTTTGTCATCGGTATGTTACTTGCCCGAGATTCGATCGTCGGTATCCAATACCTAGTTCAATCTCGCTATCGCAAGTCTCTTTACTCGTTCGTAATACATCATCTCACAACTAACTTATTAGTTGCAATGCTTGCAAGGCTTATGTGATGTGTATTACCGAGAAGGCCTAGAGATACCTCTCCGACAATCGGAGTGACAAAACCTAATCTCAAATACGCCAACCCAACATGTACCTTTGGAGACACCTGTAGTACTCCTTTATAATCACCCATTACGTTGTGACGCTTGGTAGCACCAAAGTGTTCCTCCGTAAACGGAGTTGCATAATCTCATAGTTACGTGAACATGTATAAGTCATGAAGAAAGCAATAGCAATATACTAAACGATCAAGTGCTAGGCTAACGGAATGGGTCATGTCAATCACATCATTCTCCTAATGATGTGATCCCTTTAATCAAATAACAACACATGTCTATGGTCAGGAAAGATAACCATCTTTGATTAATGAGCTAGTCAAGTAGAGGCATACTAGTGACTATATGTTTGTCTATGTATTCACACATGTATTATGTTTCCGGTTAATACAATTCTAGCATGAATAATAAACATTTATCATGATATGAGGAAATAAATAATAACTTTATTATTGCCTCTAGGGCATATTTCCTTCGATCTCCCACTTGCACTAGAGTCAATAATATAGTATTACACAAGAATGATTCTAACACCCATGGAGTCTTGGTGCTGATCATGTTTTGCTCGAGGAAGAGGCTTAGTCAACGGGTCTGCAATATTCAGATCCGTATGTATCTTGCAAATCTCTATGTCTCCCACTTGGACTTGGTCCCGAATGGAATTGAAGCGCCTTTTGATATGCTTGGTCCTCTTGTGAAATCTGGATTCCTTTGCCAAGGCAATTGCACCAAGATTGTCACGAGAAGATCTTCATTGGTCCCAATGCACTAGGTATGACACCTAGATCGGAAATGAACTCTTTCATCCAGACTCCTTCATTTGCTGCTTCCAAGCAGCTATGTACTCCGCTTCACATGTAGATCTCGCCACGACGCTTTGTTTAGAACTGCACCAACCGACAGCTCCACCGCTTAATAAAAACACGATCCGGTTTGCGATTTAGAATCGTCTCGATCGATGTCAAAGCTTGCATCGACGTAACCATTTACGACTAGCTCTTTGTCACCTCCATATCGAGAAACATATCCTTAGTCCTTTTCGTATTTCAGATGTTCTTGACCACCGTCCGATGATCCACTCTGGATTACTTTGGTACCTTCCTGCCAAGCTTATTGCTAAGCATACGTCAGTCTGTACACAGCATTGCATACATGATAGAGCCTATGGCTGAAGCATAGGAACATCTTTCATTTTCTCTCTATCTTCTGCTGTGGTCGGGCATTGAGCCCGACTCAATTTCACACCTTGTAATACAGGTAAAAATCCTTTCTTTGCACGATCCATTTTGAACTTTTTCAAAACTTTATCAAGGTATGTGCTTTGTGAAAGTCCAATTAAGCGCCTTGATCTATCTCTATAGATCTTGATGCCCAATATGTAAGCAGCTTCACCGAGGTCTTTCATTGAAAAACTTTTATTCAAGTATCCTTTATGCTATCCAGAATTCTATATCATTTCCAATTAATAATATGTCGTCCACATATAATATCGTAAATGCTACTGAGCTCCCACTCACTTTCTTGTAAATACAGGCTTCTCCAAAAGTCTCAGATAAAACCATATGCTTTGATCACACTATCAAAGTGTTTATTCCAACTCCGAGAGGCTTGCACTGCACCATAAATTGATCGCTGGGCTTGCACACTTTGTTAGCACCTTTTGGATCAACAAAACCTTCTGTTGCATCATGTACAACTCTTCTTCTAGAAATGCATTCAAGAATGCAGTTTTACATCCATTTGCCAAATTTCATAATCATAAAATGCAGCAATTGCTAACATGATTCGGACAGACTTAAGCATCACTACGGGTGAGAAAGTCTCATCGTAGTCAACCCCTTGAACTTGTCGAAAACCTTTTGCAACAAGTCGAGCTTTATAGACGAGCTACATTACCATCAGCGTCGCCTTCTTATTAAGGATCCATTTATTCTCAATGGCTTGCCGATCATCGGGCAAGTCAACCAAAGTCCATACTTTGTTCTCATACATGGATCCCATCTCAGATTTCATGGCTTCCAGCCATTTTGCGGAATCTGGGCTCACCATCGCTTCTTCATAGTTTGTAGGTTCACCATGGTCAAGTAACATGACTTCCAGAATAGGATTACCGTACCACTTTGGTGCGGATCTTACTCTAGTTGACCTACGTAGTTCAGTAGAAACTTGATCTGAAGTTTCATGATCATCATCATTAACTTCCTCACTAATTGGTGTAGGTGTCACAGAACCGATTTCGTGATGAACCATTTTCCAATAAGGGAGCTGGTATGCTGTTACCTCATCAAGTTCTACTTTTCTCCCACTCACTTCTTCCGAGAGAAACTCCTTCTCTAGAAAGGATCCATTCTTAGCAACGAATGTCTTGCCTTCGGATCTGTGATAGAAGCTGTACCCAACTGTTTCCTTTGGGTATCCTATGAAGACACATTTTCCGATTTGGGTTCAAGCTTATCGGGTTGAAGTTTTTCACATAAGCATCGCAGCCCCAAACTTTCGAAACGACAACTTTGGTTTCTTGCCAAACCATAGTTCATAAGGAGTCGCCTTAACGGATTTTGATGGTGCCCTATTTAACGTGAATGCGGCCGCCTCTAAAGCATAACCCCAAAAGATAGCGGTAAATCGGTAAGAGACATCATAGATCGCACCATATCTAGTAAAGTACGATTCTGACGCTCGGACACACCATTACTGTTGTGGTGTTCGGTGGCGTTAGTTGCTAAACTATTCCGCAATTTTTCAAATGTAGACCAAACTCAGAACTCAAATATTCTCCTCCACGATCGATCGTAGAAATTTTATTTTCTTGTTACGATGATTTTCAACTTCACTCTGAAATTCTTTGAACTTTTCAAATGTTTCAGATTTGTGCTTCATTAAGAAGATATACCCATATCTGCTTAAATCATCTGTGAAGGTGAGAAAATAACGATATCCGCCACGAGCTTCAACATTCATCGGACCACATACATCCATATGTATGATTTCCAACAAATCTGTTGCTCTCTCCATAGATCCGGAGAACGGTGTTTTAGTCATCTTGCCTATGAGGCACGGTTCGCAAGTACCAAGTGATTCATAATCAAGTGATTCCAAAAGTCCATCAAGATGGAGTTTCTTCATGCGTTTACATCGATATGACCTAAACGACAAGTGCCACAAATAAGTTGCACTATCATTATTAACTCTGCATATTTTGGCTTCGACATTATGAATATGTGTATTACTACTATCGAGATTTAATAAAATAGACCACTCTTCAAGGGTGCATGACCATAAAAGATATTACTCATATAAATAGAACAACCATTATTCTCTCGATTTAAATGAATAACCGCCTCGCATCAAACAAGATCCAGATATAATGTTCATGCTCAACGCCGCACCAAATAACAATTATTAAGGTCTAAAACTAATCCGAAGGTAGATGTAGAGGTAGCGTGCCGACCGCGATCACATCGACTTTGGAACCGCTTCCCACGCCGCATCGTCACCTCGTCCTTTGCCGTTGCTCGCTTATTCCGTAGTCCCTGCTTTGAGTTGCAAATATTAGCAATGTAACCAGATATCAAATACCCAGGTGCTACTACGAGCTCTAGTAAGGTACACATCAATAACATGTATATCACATATACCTTTGTTCACCTTGCCATCCTTCTTATCCGCCAAATACTTGGGGCAGTTCCGCTTCCAGTGACCAGTTTGCTTGCAATAGAAGCACTCAATTTCAGGCTTAGGTCCAGACTTGGGTTTCTTCTCTTGAGCAGCAACTTTCTTGCTGTTCTTTTTGAAGTTCCCCTTCTTCTTCCCTTTGCCCTTTTTCTTGAAACTAGTGGTCTTGTTGACCATCAACACTTGATGCTCTTTCTTGATTTCTACCTCCGCAGCTTTTAGCATTGCGAAGAGCTCGGAATTGTCTTGGTCATCCCTTGCATATTATAGTTCATCACGAAGCTCTTGTAGCTTGGTGGCGTGATTGGAGAATTCATCAATGACACTATCATCCGGAAGATTAACTCCCGGTTGTATCAAGTGATTATTATACCTGACATTTTGAGTATATGTTCACCGATGTAACTATTCTCCTCCATCTTGCAGCTATAGAACTTATTGGAGACTTCATATCTCTCAATCCGGGCATTTGCTTTGAAATATTAACTTCAACTCTTGGAACATCTCATATGCTCCATGACGCTCAAAACGTCGTTGAAGACCCGGTTCTAAGCCGTAAAGCATGGCACATCGAACTATAGAGTAGTCATCACTTTGCTCGCCAGACGCTCACAACTTCCGGCGTTGTTCTCGCAAAGAGGCTCGCACCCAGCGGTGCTTCCAGACGTAATTCTTACGTGCAACAATGAGGATAATCCTCAAATTACGGACCCAGTCCGTAATTGCTACCATCATCTTTCAACTTTGCTTTCTCAAGGAACGATCAAAATTCAACGGAACAACAAAGACGAGCCATCTATCTACAAAGAAACATAGACAAGCAAAATACTATCGGTACTAAGTTCATGATAAATTTAAGTTCAATTAATCATATTACTTAAAAACTCCCACTTAGATAGACATCTCTCTAGTCATCTAAGTGATTACGTGATCCAAATCAACTAAACCATAACCGATCATCACGTGAGATGGAGTAGTTTTCAATGGTGAACATCACTATGTTGATCATATCTACTATATGATTCACGCCGACCTTTCGGTCTCCGTGTTCCGAGTCCATATCTGCATATGCTAGGCTCGTCAAGTTTAACTCGAGTATTCTGCGTGTGCAAAACTGGCTTGCACCCGTTGTAGATGGACGAGAGCTTATCACACCCGATCATCACGTGGTGTCCAGGCACGACGAACTTTGGCAACGGTGCATACTCGGGGAGAACACGCCTTGATAATTTTAGTGAGAGATCATCTTAAAATGCTACCGTCAATCAAAGCAAGATAAGATGCATAAAGGATAAACATCACATGCAATCAATATAAGTGATATGATATGGCCATCATCATCTTGTGCTTGTGATCTCCATCTCCAAGCACCATCGTGATCACCATCGTCACCGGCGCGACACCTTGATCTCCATCGTAGCATCGTTGTCGTCTCGCCAACTATTTCTTCTACGACTATCGCTACCGCTTAGTGATAAAGTAAAGCAATTACATGGCGTTTGCATTTAATACAATAAGCGACAACCATATGGCTCTCGCCATTTGCCGATAACTCGGTTACAAAACATGATCATCTCATACAATAAAATATAGCATCACGTCTTGACCATATCACATCACAACATGCCCTGCAAAAACAAGTTAGACGTCTTCTACTTTGTTGTTTGCAAGTTTTACGTGGCTGCTACGGGCTGAGCAAGAACCGTTCTTACCTCGCATCAAAACACAACGATAGTTTGTCAAGTTGGTGCTGTTTTAACCTTCGCAAGGACCGGGCGTAGCCACACTCGGTTCAACTAAAGTGAGAGAGCAGACACCCGCCATCACCTTTAAGCAACGAGTGCTCAAGCGGTGAAACCAGTCTCGCGTAAGCGTCTGGCGTAATGTCGGTCCGGCCGCTTCATCTCACAATACCGCTAAACCAAAGTATGACATGCTTGGTAAGCGGATGACTTATATCGCCCACAACTCACTTGTGTTCTACTCGTGCATATGACATCAACGCATAAAACCAGGCTCGATACCCTTTGTTGGGGAACGAGTAATTTCAAAAATTTCCTACGCACACGCAAGATCATGGTGATGACATAGCAACGTGAGGGGAGAGTATTGTCCACGCACTCGTGAGACCGTGGCGGAAGCGTTATGACAACGCTGTTGATGTAGTCGTGCGTCTTCACGATCCGACCGATCCAAGTACCGAACGTCGGCACCTCCGAGTTCAGCACACGCTCAGCTCGATGACGATCCCGGGCCCGATCCAGAAAGCGTCGGGGATGAGTTCCACAAGACGACGGCGTGGTGGCGATGATGATGCTCCACCGCGCAGGCTTCGCCTAAGCTCTGCGACGATATGACCGAGGTGGAATATGGTGGAGGGGCACCGACACGGCTAAGGAACGATCCGTAGATCAACTTGTGTGTTATGGGTGCCCCCGCCTGTATATAAAGGACGGAGGGGAGGTGCGGCCGGCCCTCATAGTGTGCGCTGAGGAGTCCTACTCCCACCGGGAGTAGGACTCCCCTCTGCCTTGTTGGAGAAGGAAGGGGAAGGGAAAGAGGAAGGGGCGCGCCCCTCTCCTTGTCCTATTCGGACTAGGGGAGGGGCGCGCGCCTGCCCCGCCGCCCTCCTCTTCTCCCTCATGGCCCACTAAGGCCCAACATCCCCGGAGGTTCCGTAACCCCTGTTCCGTAAAATCCGATTTCACCCTGAACCATTCCGATATCCAAATATAGGCTTCTTCTTTATGTCTCGACCATTTCGAGACTCCTCGTCATGTCCGTGATCACATTCGGGACTCCGAACAAACTTAGGTACATCAAAACTTGTAAACTCATAATAAAACTGTCATCGTAACGTTAAGCGTGCGGACCCTACGGGTTCGAGAACTATGTAGACATGACCTAGAACTATTCTCGGTCAATAACCAATAGCGGAATCTGGATGCCCATATTGGTTCCTACATATTCTACGAAGATCTTTATCGGTCAAACCGCATAACGACATACGTTGTTCCCTTTGTCATCGGTATGTTACTTGCCCGAGATTCAATCGTCGGTATCCAATACCTAGTTCAATCTCGTTATCGCAAGTCTCTTTACTCGCTCAGTAATACATCATCTCACAACTAACTTATTAGTTGCAATGCTTGCAAGGCTTATGTGATGTGTATTACCGAGAAGGCCTAGAGATACCTCTCCGACAATCGGAGTGACAAAACCTAATCTCAAATACGCCAACCCAACATGTACCTTTGGAGACACTTGTAGTACTCCTTTATAATCACCCGATTCTGTTGTGACGCTTGGTAGCACCCAAAGTGTTCCTCCGGTAAACGGGAGTTGCATAATCTCATAGTTACAGGAACATGTATAAGTCATGAAGAAAGCAATAGCAATATACTAAACGATCAAGTGCTAGGCTAACGGAATGGGTCATGTCAATCACATCATTCTCCTAATGATGTGATCCCTTTAATCAAATAACAACACATGTCTATGGTTAGGAAACATAACCATCTTTGATTAATGAGCTAGTCAAGTAGAGGCATACTAGTGACTATATGTTTGTCTATGTATTCACACATGTATTATGTTTCCGGTTAATACAATTCTAGCATGAATAATAAACATTTATCATGATATGAGGAAATAAATAATAACTTTATTATTGCCTCTAGGGCATATTTCCTTCAGCTTGGTGGCAATGACTTTGGAGAAACATCACTATCTCATCTGGAAGATCAACTCCCACTCGATTCAAGTGATTGTTGCACTCAGACAATCTGAGCACAAGCTCAACGATTGAGCTTTTCTCCCTTAGTTTGCAGGCTAAGAAAATCGTCGGAGGTCTTATACCTTTTGACGTGGGCACAAGCCTGAAATCCCAATTTCAGCCCTCGAAACATCTTATATGTTCCGAGAAACATCTTTGGTGCCTCTACTCTAAACCATTTAACTGAACTATCACGTAGTTATCAAAACGTGTATGTCTGATGTTCGCAACATCCACAGACGACGTTTGGGGTTCAGCACACTGAGCGGTGCATTAAGGACATAAGCTTTCTCGTCCGCATAATCGCTCTTCAAACTTTCAACTATATTTTCTCTAGGAACATATCTAAACAAGGGGACTAAAGCGCGAGCTTTTATATAATTTGCAAAGATCTTTTGACTATGTTCAGGATAATTAAGTTCATCTCATGAACTCCCACTCAGATAGACATCCCTCTAGTCATCTAAGTGATTACATGATCCGAGTCAACTGGGTTGTGTCCGATCATCACGTGAGACGGACTAGTCATCATCGGTGAACATCTTCATGTTGATCGTATCTACTATACGACTCATGCTCGACCTTTCGGTCTCTTGTGTTCCCAGGCCATGTCTGTACATGCTAGGCTCGTCAAGTCAACCTAAGTGTTTCGCGTGTGTTAATCTGGCTTACACCCATTGTATGTGAACATAAGGATCTATCACACCCGATCATCACGTGGTGCTTGAAACGCATTTAACTTTAGCAACGGTGCACGCTTAGGGAGAACACTTTCTTGAAATTGTTATGAGGGATCATCTTATTTACTACCATCGTTCTACGTAAACAAGATGCATAAACATAATAAACATCACATGCAATTATATATAGTAGTGACATGATATGGCCAATATCATATAGCTCCTTTGATCTCCATCTTGGGGCTCCATGATCATCCTGTCACCGCATGACACCATGATCTCCATCATCATGATCTCCATCATCGTGTCTTCATGAAGTTGTCACGCCAACGACTACTTCTACTTCTATGGCTAACGTGTTTAGCAATAAAGTAAAGTAATTTACATGGCGCTCTTCAATGACACGCAGTCATACAAAAATAAAGACAACTCCTATGGCTCCTGCCGGTTGTCATACTCATCGACATGCAAGTCGTGATTCCTATTACAAGAACATGATCTCATACATCACATATATCATTCATCATTCATCACAACTTTGGCCATATCATATCACAAAACACTTGCTGCAAAAACAAGTTAGACGTCCTCTAATTGTTGTTGCAAGTTTTACGTGGCTGCAATAGGGTTCTAGCAAGAACGTTTTCTTACCTACGTGAAAGCCGAACGTGATTTGTCAACTTCTATTTACCCTTCATAAGGACCCTTTTCATCGAATCCGCTCCAACTAAAGTGGGAGAGAGGACACCCGCTAGCCACCTTATGCAACTAGTGCATGTCGATTCGGTGGAACCGGTCTCACGTAAGCGTGCGTGTAAGGTCGGTCCGGCCGCTTCATCCCACAATGCCGCTGAAGCAAGATAAGACTAGTAGCGGCAAGAAAGTTGACAACATCTACGCCCACAACAAATTGTGTTCTACTCGTGCAATAGAGAACTACGATAGACCTAGCTCATGATGCCACTTTGTTGGGGAACATTGCGTAAAATTAAAAATTTCCTACGGTTTCACCAAGATCCATCTATGAGTTCATCTATAAACGAGTCATGGGAGAGTGATTGCATCTACATACCACTTGTAGATCGCGTGCGGAAGCGTTCAATGGAACGGGATGATGGAGTCGCACTCGCCGTGATTCGGATCACCGATGACCTAGTGTTTGAACGGACAGCACCTCCGTGTTCAACACACGTGCGGAGCGGATGACGCCTCCTCCTTCTTGATCCAGCAAGGGGAAGGAGAGGTTGATGATGATCCAGCAGCACGACGAGGCGTGGTGATGGATGCAGCAGAACTCCGGCAGGCTTCGCTAAGCAACTACGGGAGGAGGAGGAGGTGTTGCGAGGAGGAGGAGGCGCCAGGGGCTTATGGGTGCGGTCACCCTCCTCCCCTCCCTTTATATAGGTGCAAGAGAGGGGGCGCAGCCTGCCCCTTCCTCCAAGGAAGGGGTGCGGCCAAGAGGGGGAGAGTCCATCCTCCCAAGGCACCTCTGAGGTGCCTTCCCTTTAGGACCCTCCCTTTTCTTATATCTTGGCGCATGGGCCTCTTGGGGCTGGTGCCCTTGGCCCATATAGGCCAAGGCGCACCCCTACAGCCCATGTGGCCCCCGGCAGGTGGACCCCGGTGGACCCCGGACCCCTTCGGCACTCCGGTACAATACCGATAACGCTAAACTTTTCCGCGACCAAAATAAGACTTCCTATATATAAATATTTACCTCCGGACCATTCCGAAACTCCTCGTGACGTCCGGATCTCATCCGGACTCAACAACATTCGGTTTGCTGCATACTCATATTCATACAACCCTAAGCGCCACCGAACCTTAAGTGTGTAGACCCTACGGGTTCGGAGACATGCGAACATGACCGAGACGGCTCTCGGGCAATAACCAACAGCGGATCTGGATACCCATGTTGGCTCCCACATGCTCCTCGATGATATCATCGGATGAACCACGATGTCGAGGATTCAATCAACCCGTATACTATTCCCTTTGTCAATCGGTATTTTACTTGCCCGAGATTCGATCGTCGGTATCCCAATACCTCGTTCAATCTCGTTGCTGCGCAAGTCACTTTACTCATACCGTAATGCATGATCCCGTGACCAAACACTTGGTCAATTTGAGCTCATTATGATGATGCACTACCGAGTGGGCCCAAGATACCTCTCCGTCATATGGAGTGACAAATCCCATCTCGATCCGTGTCAACCCAATGACACTTTTGGAGATACCAGTAATGCACCTTTATAGTCACCCGATTACGTTGTGACGCTTTGGTACACCCAAAGCACTCCTACGGTATCCGGGAGTTACACGATCTCATGGTCTAAGGAAGAGATACTTGACATTGGAAAAGCTCTAGCAAAACGAACTACACGATCTTGTGCTATGCTTAGGACTGGGTGTTGTCCATCACATCATTCTCCTAATGATGTGATCCCGTTATCAATGACATCCAATGTCCATAGTCAGGAAACCATGACTATCTGTTGATCAACGAGCTAGTCAACTAGAGGCTTACTAGGGACATGGTGTTGTCTATGTACCCACACATGTATCTGAGTTTCCTTTCAATACAATTATGGCATGGATAATAAACGATTATCATGAACAAGGAAATATACTAATAACTAATTTATTATTGCCTCTAGGGCATATTTCCAACAAAAAACACAGGCAAACTCGCCATCCTGAGGAGTAGCCCAAACCAACAACAAGACAATCATAATCTCCTGATCAAGACCCAAGGACGCCACAAGCAAACAAGACGACGCCTTCATGAAGGAGAATGACACCGAGACGCCACTACCATCCGATCCGGATAGCCGGAGCTAGGGTTTCCCTTAATCTTTGAAGAGGGGCTCAGATAACGGCCGTGACAACACCTCCAAGAAGGGGGCGTCACCCGCGGGTGTCGCTGCTGCCATCATAGTATGCAGGGATTTCGCCCTGACCAGAGTCCGAGCAATCCCAAGCCGCCGGATCACGAATGGGAGAAGAGGAAGTTGTGGTTAGGTCGGGGCCGCAACTGCGTGAAGGGGAGCCACGTTGTCGTTGGGCACGCGAGCAACAAAGTAAGTGAAAGACAGATGGGGAACGGAGGTGGGCAGCTGGGCGAAATGAGAGGCGCTAATTATCTGCAACGCATCATGTAATTTGGATTCCCAAAAGAGAATAAGCATACGGGTAATATTTTCAATAAAAAATGCTTATGTACTTTTTGCACACTGAGACGAAGTATAGCTGAAAACTACTCCCTCTGTCTCATAATATAATAACGTTTTTAACATTGCATAGTAAAAAAACATTTTTGACACTAGTATAGTGTCAAAAACGCTCTTATATTATGAGATAGAGAAAATACTAAAAAAAATAGGTCCATCAGATACGTTCCACAATCTAAATAACGATGTAGAGTAGCTCTGTAGGCAAATAAACCAGCGGCGTACTAGCATTTTGAGACCAAAGCTATTATTCTTCACTCTCCAGGTATCAAACAGAACAAAAGGCCACTCCAAGAAGGCGAACACCAAAGTCGTAACAAATGAATTCCCTCAAAAACACAAAAAGTCAACTCTAAAAAAAAAGTCGTAACATATCTTTATTTTTTAAAGTCGTAAAAGAGGTTGCAGGCCGAACGGGCCCTGCGCGATACACTCGGGAAAAGCAAACGTCCAAGCACATCTCCACCGGCCCAGCAGCAAGCCAGCAACCCATGGACTGGGCCATGCACGAGCAACCATCATAAATCGAGGAAAGGCTCGACCACAGCATAATCCCACCTCGCCTGAGTGCAGCGGCACCGCGAAGCTAGGAATGTTATATATATGGGGTGCGGGGCTAGCGGTGAATGTTGCCTTAAACTAACTAGTAAGCTTTCACGTGCAACGCACGTATATACTAACATGCATTATGTCAAACATCTATAGTTGCAAAGAAATGTAATATGCTAGTCTATAGTTGCAAAGAAATGTGATATGTACTAGTCTATACTAGTCTATAGTTGCAAAGAAATGTGATATGTGCTAGTCTATACACACAATATATCAAACATCTATAGTAGTACAGAAATGTAATATGCACTATTGAAAATAAATAAATGAAAATGCAGTCTGTGTAATGAATAAGGATTATCTGAGATGATAAATACAACACCTTCCAAAATATTCATGGGATAATAACTTAATTATTTGAAGTGCATTGTTTGACCATTTACACAAAATAAGAGCTTATTTGAACAGTTGGCAAAAAAAGGCTTGTAAATACAAGCTCCGTCCAGAACTAACTCTCATTGTAATGAGTGTATCTAGATACACTCGTTTCAACAACATTTAGTCCGAGCGAAGAAAGTATTAAACAAGGTGTTTGAGTTGTCCAAAACAAAAAATCAGAAACGAAGATACATTTATGATATAAACAGAAAATGCGTAGATACCTATTACATGATTGCTCTTTATATGAAGTGTCAACTACTCACCTATTCTTTTAGTTGATTATTGATATGAAGTCTGAGCTACTCACTGATCTTTGACAAGAGCCTGCTCTTCGCAAACGCTAACGAATAGAAGGTCACCACGTGGTCATCCGTCTAATAGACGGGCCCTCGCCTTCTGCCGAGAGTCGCCATCTCAGATATAGACTTCGAAGCCACTCTTAAAGATACCCATTCATGTACAAAATTGCATAAATTTGACAAGCGCTCATGGATACATGAATCTTTGTTTTGACCATCTTGATGGCCTTGTAAATGCCTGAAATATGAGCAGCCACAACTCAAAGCACATTTGACGGTGTTCCTCTACAGTACTAAAATATTTTTAGTAGTAGTGAACCTTACAAAATAATTTATTCAAAATCAGTAACGTCTTCTCTGTTCATTTTTCCAGAATCAGGGACCATCATGTATGAGCCCAATATATTCCTGGAAAAAACAAAGATTACCATGTAAATGTGCTATAAATATCAAACATAATCTTTACTAAACGTGCCGCATGATTAGGCCCACTGAGTTCAATCTAATGGCTAGTGTTAATGTAATATGTTTCAGTGTGCACTTTCAGATTTACATTGACTGACCATACTCCACCGCAGAGGAGGATACAAACTCAGGCACACTCCACCGCAGAGGAGGATACAAACTCAGGCACACTCCACCAAAACCCCTACAATCACGCATAATGCAAGCCACGCAAATAATAAGAGACATATATCCCATAAAAAAAGGAACAGATCCCCAGGCTGATCCCCTCGCCGCACGGAAGCATTGTCGCCTTCCTGATTACCTCGCCACTGACAGCAGCGTCACCTTCCTGGCCGGCACCCTCCCCGCCCTGCACCTACCCATCAAGTGTGGGGTTGTTTCTCCATCACCTCCTCACCGCGGACAGGCCGTCAGCTCCCTGCACCGCCTTCTCCATCCTCTAAAACATCACACACGATTTTAATACGATATTAGACATCTCTTCTTCTCGTTCTTCTAATTAGCACGAGTTACTGGTGTGCTTCATGCCTCTTTCCCAAAACAATGTTAAAACAAACTATGTTCTGAATAGAATGAGCAGATTATGGATTTTTAAGTGCGGATGAGAGAGTGGTCTGAGCAAAAGAATGTTAAAACAGACTACCTTACCAGAACTACCTATCAAAATGGTTTGCTGCAAAAAAAGAACACAGTTATAATTCCTTATGCTAATCTCTTTGTTCAAGAACACTTCCTGACAAGCCAATCTCTATCAGATTTTGCAATGTCATTAGATAATTTTCTTATAGCCTCCTGCGGGTCTGCATGCCAACATTTTTTTCCACATGATCAAGCATGAATGCCTTCGTAAATAAAGCAACTCAAAATGGTGCAGTCGATTCAGTAGGGTGCTCTCTAACCGTGCTTGAATAATAAATTTGTTCGTGAGCTGCATCTGCAATATTGGGCCATGAATTTACTACAAATACATCTCATTTATAATTTAATCTTGGTATGGTTGCAAATGTCAAAAGGTATATTAGCTAAAGATTGTTGCTTGAACACTGACCTTTGTGGGTGCAGGGAGCAGGGACAATGAACCGAACAACCATAATCTAGAAAACAAACAAGTTCTTTATAAGGAAAAAGAAACAGATGGCATGGAGATGGAAAATATTTCTATTTCTTCACTTGTGCCTAGCACCAAATCTATACCTGCCCTATGATAAATCATGTGAATAATCTCATAATAGGTTCTTGTTTATACTGGTTTTTGGAAAATATTCCACAAACTTTGGCCCAGGATGAATCTTGTGCATCAACTCTTTAAAGGAAGAGGAAACATTAACTCTACAAGGGAAGGGGGAACTAAATTATTGGATGTCTCCTTTTCGTTGATTCAAAGCAAGTGGAAACTAAAATCTGGGAGATTTGTAGACAGGATAAAATATGAAGATATATGAGACAGCGTTGTACCTTCACATTGGGACATCAACAAAAGCCTTCGCCTGAACAAAAAATTGCTATCATCAAAAGAAAAGAAATATAGATAGATCACACCATTACGTAGCACATTGCCCTCTGAAACTCGCAGTTCAGCCTCTGTGGTTAGAACAGGTAGCTCAACTCGTCTGAACCCAATCTCATCTCCCAAAGCATAACTGGAAACCAACCAATGAACCAAACGCTCACACATAACGTAAGCTTGAGGCACTACCACATGAATACAGTCCAAGGGTGCGTTGTAGCCTTGTAGGACGTGGGGGAAAGAAAGGGGTGGATGGACAAAAAGCGTTGTCGCTGCAGCTTGGGAGCACCATGGGGAGCGAAATCTGGGCAATTGGCCCACCCTGATTCGAGCACGAACAACAGTCGATGGATACGGCTGCTGTCGCGGTGCACTAATGAATTCGTTGTTGTCCCTGGAGAACTTGGGTTACGAACACACTGCCATTACACGATTTAAATGTGATTCAGTTCTATATATAATTTAAAAATGATACGCCTCGTTTTGTTGAGTGCCACATAATTGTATACTACTGTGCACAAAATTGAGAACTATTTTATCTGTGCCAAGTAAAGTGATGGCAATAAATCTTATATCAATATCAAAGGAGACCCAAAAACACGTTTTTTAATTAAAAGATGCTTACAACCAGATATTAGTATGAAATCATGTGGTAAAGCCGAAAATTAAATGATATGCGTTACGAGCTAGCAAAATAAAAACAAAAGAAACATAATCCAAGTGCATAATAGCAAGTTTCGGTCCCATCCATGTTAAGACATGAATACCCTGGTTCATTCCTTCTCTCCTCGGATGTTAAGACATAATATTACTTAAAATGTGGTAGCTAGGTGCAGCGTAGCCAGAGAAAATAATGTGATAGATTTCTAAAAAATAATGGGAAGTATCAATTGGACTCCTCAGAATGGGAAAGATCCTAATCCCCAAGGATTAAATACAAGCGACAAAATATTATCATAACAAATAAATATTATCATAACCTTCTGAAAAAAACTCAAATTCCAGAGAAGAATGTTATATTTCGAGTGTATGTGGGTCCGATGTTTATGATGAAATTCCTGTGAAATGTTGATTTGCTCCAGTAAGGCTAATGGTAGCTACACCTGAACATCATGCAGTAAAACGATCTCTCTCGGCTATAAAGGATGCATCGGCTAGCTAGAAAACAAGTGCACAAAAATGACTTTCCGAGCGGGAGAATATTTCTTAACTGTGTACGTGAGATTCAGGAATGCTACAGCTATGCTTTTGAGCCCTACCGTCTCGCCTAAAATTCAAGTAGCCTGTGTCATGCCCCTAGACCAGGAGCTGACAAACCGATACCAAACATCACCAAATCCATGGATACAAGTGTTCCTGGTGTATGAATTAAATCACCAAACCAAAGTTCACAAAGGGACTACAATCCAGAGAAGGGAATCAAGGATGGGAAGAGCATAGAGTCAAGGTAGGCAGCAAGAGAGGATCGGGGAGAGGGATACACTCGTCTGCAGTGCGAGGGAAGGAGGAGCTGGAGGAGGAAGAAGGGCCAAGCCAAATCTATTCATTCGATGCCTCACTTCGGTGTCGCTGATTCTTTTATCCTCTCCAGCGCCAACACAAGCCCAAGACCACAGGCCACGGCCCATGACAGCCAAGCCTTGTGCGGTTCTATGCACGTATGACATTACCGCCCCAAGAAACATTGCTTGTCCCCAAGCAATGGCGTGATCGATCGCAACACCTTGTAGATCCCACCTCAGCTGGCCTCGACACAAACAGGTTTGCCGACTCGAGTTGGCAATAATACCTGGATCCCACCGCCGCTCCAGATGAACACATCCTTTGGGCGGAACAAGTCTTGAACTCAATGTATTCTTGTATACATCACGGGATCCCAAATGAGCTGCTGATACGTGGCTGCATGTTCAGTTCCTTGTTTCAATGACATACTTGCTCCCACGCCAATGAAAAACATCATAAGATCACAAACTCTTCCATCGTCTAATTCTTGTGTGAGCTGCAGTAGCTGTAAGAAAATAATTGGCATGTTCCCTTCTACATGAATGTACTTGTCCATCTCCCTATATTTCTCTAAGGTCACAAACAACAGATCATGTGGAGGAAGAACAAGAAGAGCCAACTTTGCTGAAGTTGCATGACCCAAGATCACCAAAGGGGAAGTAGAAAAAATGTGTCCTGTATAGTACCTACTCACACCATCTTCCTCTGAAGGACCATAGTGATTGTATGATGCAACCATAACATGTATTCTCCTCTGGAGATGCACTAGTGAACCATTTTGATCAATTCCATACTGGCCAAAATCTTGACAATGAAGTATCTCACCCAAAAATGTGTCCTGTATAGTACCTACTCACACCATCTTCCTCTGAAGGACCATAGTGATTGTATGATGCAACCATAACATGTATTCTCCTCTGGAGATGCACTAGTGAACCATTTTGATCAATTCCATACTGGCCAAAATCTTGACAATGAAGTATCTCACCCAACAAGTGATCGGTTGATGTATTATCATGAAAATCTGGACCAAAAATTGATTGCAGTTTCCCCAAAATAATTGCAGTCCTAAGAACAATCTTCCTAATTCCTGGGTCCCGTTGCACAAAAATATCAATTGCTAGAACCAAAATTTTGTTCTTCATTGCTAGAACCTCAAGCTGCACAAAATAGCACTTCCCTGCAACCTCTGTAGCTTTCCTACTTGTGTGCACCATTGTGCAGTACCAATGTACGGGAAGCAAGGGCACAACAAGAAATATATCGATGGGAACAAACTGTATGTATGCTCTTGCAAATTCATACGCAACACTCAGCCATGCTTGATCTCTAATGATCTGACCATCTAAATCCCATTTCGCCAGACGACCAATTCAGAAATGCTATGTCCCATGAACAAATCATTCCCATATAGAAGCGGATCAAGATTAGCAATTTTGCAACAGCTTCCAAGCAAGTTCGTAATCACGATAAGACAAGTGTCCAAACTCCCACCAATTGAGTGAACAATGCCTCGACAGATATAAAGTCGCAAGATGGACTGAATAGCATCGAAATTGTTCCAAACCGATAGCCATCTTTGAAGAGACCGATGGTCCAAGTGTCGTTGGCCTTATGCTTCATGGTACAAAAATATATTCCCAGCACACATATCTTCAAGAACTCTATAGTGCCTTGCACTATTGGATTTTCTTCAACAAGAGTACGCAGGACAAATAGACAAATAGGACATAATACTTGGTTCCCTTTCCAGGATCCCATGGTGAGTTGAACCATTCCTCACATGCAGAGCCATGCGAAAGCATTTGCAATACTGAATATTCAGTAAGCACCGCATACATATTCCGGGCATATTTGCGGATGTCGTGCAGACCGTGCATCGATTTCCTCGGCATAGTGGCATACCCAGAGATGGTGTCCAGTGAGCATAGGTTTCCTAGATGGTGCCTCATTCATCAAACCCGCACCAGGAAAGCAATTCATCACCACAATAGCAATGGAAGATCCCATTAATGTACCTTGAGGTGCTGGCCATGGGAAAGCTCGACAATCGCCTCCTCGGTCACACATGAAGGACGGGCATGGCAATGGCCGTGGCACACAGCTACCACCTATGAACATAACCAGAGAAGGGAATGGCCAAGTTGTGGGCCCATGCGCTTGCACCGATGAGTGATACTCGGGCGGTCAGGGACATGAAGGTGCACGCCGACTTGTCACGCTTGTTCGGAGACATAACACCGAGCAGCTTGCGGGCACTATGTTGATGCAACCGGTGGAAGAAGGAGGACGCCGACCCCATGAGCCCTCCCGACGTCATTGGCGATCGATGATGCGGTGTCATGGGCTGCCGCCACATATTGCAATGGATGTGATTGTTGCGAGGCCGAGTAGAAGTTAAAGCCGATGGAGTTGGCGAGAGACGAGTTGTTCCAGCTCCACATGATCCGCCACTCCACACAATCCCAATCGACCACGACAGTTCGAGTTGGGCAGCCTATGGACGCCGATCGATGATGGGGCGTCTTTGGATGTCCAAAAGGCAGAACCATCATAGATGCACCGTCCATGCAAGGCACCCTTAGCTTGGCTCGCCTCCGACCATGATTGGAACTCCACAAACACCTCCATGTGTGTCGATTTATGTGACACACACAGATCATGCACCCCATAGGCACCGAATAGCTTATCTAGTACCTCCTCATTACATGGTAAAACAAGTGGGTGATGGTGATATGCAAAACACAGCTCTTGGTCACCTCTGGTTGTATTGACATTTTGTCGAAAGCGGTGGTGAGCGGTGGAAAGGAACACCAAAATTTGAGGCAAATTTTCCGAATTTTTGACAAACTGGTGGGGATCGAACAGCTCTGAATACCAACTGTCATGCCCCTAGATCAGAGCCGACAAACCGATACGAACATCACCAAATCCATGGATACAAGTGTTCTGGTGTATGAATTAAATCACCAAACCAAAGTTCACAAAGGGACTACAATCCAGAGAAGAGAATCAAGGATGGGAAGAGCATAGAGTCAAGGTAGGCAGCAAGAGAGGATCGGGGAGAGGGATACACTCGTGCAGTGCGAGGGAAGGAGGAGCCGGAGGAGGAAGAAGGGCCAAGCCAAATCTATTCTGCTCGATGCCTCACTTCGGTGTCGCTGATTCTTTTATCCTCTCCAGCGCCAACACAAGCCCAAGACCACAGGCCACGGCCCATGACAGCCAAGCCTTGTGCGGTTCTATGCACGTGTATGACACTTCTTTGAAAAGAGAAGTGGGACAACAACATACAAACAATTAAGAGCAATCTTGACATGAATCCAAAGCGAATTCAGCGTATCCACGAGTTAAGAATTTCGTTCCGCACTGGTTATGCGATTTCCTAGCCGAGCTTGATGTAGATGCGGCCGCTATGGAAGCAGAGCTCTGGCGCGGTTGGCGAGCCTACCTCGCGGCGCCCACTTCGTAGGAAGGAGGAGACGTCGACCGGAGAGGCGAGGGATGCGGGCGCCGTCGCGTTCGCGGTGCTCACTCCGCGCCGATCACGTTCGCCGGAGCCCGCCTGCGTGCACCCACTTCATGGTTAGGGAGGAGACCGGTGCGGCCGGAGAGGATAGGCGGAGCGGCGCGCCGCCCGCTGGCCGAGCGCGCGCCGCGTTCGCCGAGCCCACCCGTGCACCCACTTCGTGGTTAGGAAGGAGACCTGCGACCGAATGGCAGGGATGAGGGCGCCGCCGGGCATTGATCGCGCCGCGCGTTCGCCAAAGCCGCTGGATCGTTCATGGCCGCTCCATGGCGACCAGCAGCGAAAAGCGCGACGGCGGCGGCTCCATGCATAGGATGCGGCGACCCGGCGAAGGGCGCGACGGGCGGCTCCGCGCGCGTTGCGGCGGCGGCTTGGCGGGCGACGGCAGGGCGGCGAACGGCGCGGGGAGGATGGGCGTGCGGAGGCCCGCCCGTGGTGTGGCGTCCGTTGGGAGGGGGAAGAGGGTGGGGGAGGTCGTGCGGGCGTTGGGAGGAGAGGGGAGAGGTCGTGCGGGCGTGAGTTGTTGGGAGTGATTTTTTTTTGTGCAGGTTAGCGAGGATGGATGGATTAGTGGCTTATGGTCAGTTTGGATCGCTCCCACAGCTCGAGGAGCCTGGCCTGGCGTGTGCCTGAAATCTGCCTCACGGCTGTTTGGTTGATGCCTGAGAGGAAAAGTGAGTGCCTGGCCTGAACTCCCCTGGCAATAGGATTAGCCTGGCCTAATTAAAAAATACCAATAAAATATAATATCTAGCCCAGGCAGGATGATCATCCTGGCCCAGGCGTAACTTTCTCCATGCCTGGCTATGGTGCCTGGACCAAATAAGCATATTAGCTACACTTGTGTCAGAGACTAGTACATCTACTTATATAAATAATTTATCCAGGCAAATTCACAAACCAAACAGCATACTACCATGCGTGCCTGGCCAGATTTCACCATTTCCCCAGGCTATTTCCAGGCATTGCTTTGTCCCAGTCATAGTGCCCAGGGCACGAACCAAACTAGCCTTTAATGCGTGGCTTGTTGTGTTAAACACAGGAGGATTATGGGCCATCAGATATTATAGATGGACGGATAAAATTGTTTGGATCTGCCCCTCTCTTTCTTTTATAGTGGTAGTAGATAGTAGATGAGTAAGGAAAACAAAGCGGTGCGGGGTCAAAACCTGCACGGCAATTTTTGTAGGGGAAAGAGGCTGGCGCGGGCACTGACACTGCCTTACTTTGCAGGACTTGCCTCTGCGGGCCTCCCTACCCACCAAACCATAAATCAAACTTTTTTGTTAATAATAATAATAATGTTGTGCATCTTTTGAAACATGTGAATGAACAAAAACAGAATGAGTCACTATTTTTTAAACATTCTATACAATATATAATTAGGAATCTATATAATGTGGGGTTCAATTTTTTTTAACACAGTGAAGACGCACACCCTACCCCTATGAGCACCTCCGAGAGACTGAGTCGACATATTATCTTTAGATTTACGCTCTGATAGACTGATCCAACATATTATCTTAAAATCTACAAAGTCACCATAGATGCCTCGTCGTCGACAAAAACGTCTCCTCCCACTGAAAGTGTATCGCCGGAAATTCAGGAATAATGCGAGCACCAGAAATTGAACCCTGGTGGGCTAGGGAATACCACTGTCCCTCTAACCATCCAACCATAGGTTGGTTCGCCCAAACCTCTTACTATGTACTCCCTCTGTCCGAAAAAACGTGTCCCAAACTTGTGCCTCAAATGGATGTATCTAACATTAATTTGATGCTAGATACATCCAATCAAGGGACAAGCTTTTCCGGACGAAGGGAGTACAATATATTGTGTAGCCTGGTTCCCCTAGTGACTCACTGGCCTTTTGTATACAAAAGAGCTTCAAAAGGGAATATATTTTTATTTTTTACTAAAGCAATATTCCCACCATATAAAAACTATAAAATAAAGCCTCAATTATTCCAACAAAAATAATCAAGGTTTGACTGACCAAACACGGTTTTTGATACATAACGGCCCTAATTCATACCACAACATCAAAAAGATAGAAACGAATGGGATAGTAAAATTTTGGAATAAGAGTATATAGGAACTTTTGGGTAATTATTAGTTTTGATTATAACAATCCAAAAGTTTTTTTTTGCCCTGAGCTAAAAAAATTGGATGAACAATTAAATCCAAAGAAAACATTTTATTTTAACTCATGCTCGTCAACTGAGTGAGTAGCCGCTGGATCAAATGGTACCGTACGGTACTCATGAATTATGCGTGATGCCTTTAAAAAAAACATCCCTCATTGACTAGTACTTGTCCAAGTAAATTATTAAAAAACATCACATTTGGAACTAGGGTTCCATTTTACTACCACTATTTGTTTTTTTAGAAGCCATCAGTTTTGAGGCTTATTGGTTATATACTGCATTGCTCGGATAAGTTGGACGTTCCAAACCGTTTTTTGATAGGATGATCCCACCTATCAATAATATAGACAATGCGGGGAGACGCCCATTAGCCCATTTCACTTATCCCTGTAACTGGTCTTTTCCTTCCCATTCTCTCCCCTTTGTCTCGAGCACTCAAAGAAATCATGATGATGGGAGGTGGCAGCGGCGACTTGACCGGCCACAGAGATGTTGGCTTCGGTGAATGAATCTTCCTGTGTATCATGCTGCAAAATTTCGTCCTCATTAGAGAACCAGCTTGGCATTGGAGTGGAAAGCAGATGCCCAACTTCATGGATACAAATACAAATTATAGAATTTCTAGTAACAATCATATCAACACTATGATGAAAAAAACTCAAAACATCTAGTTTGCTGGACTAATCACAAAGGCAGCTACAGTAATAAAGAAATAGGCTAGGACATGAGGGTTCACATACATGCACTCGGGATACAAACTAGATAAATCAAGCCCAACACAAATTTTGGAGCGACACAAGAAGACATCGTCGAGCCATCTAAGCAGTCCTAGTGAAGGCGGAGAAAGAAGGCACAGTGAAGTCGACCGAAAAGGTTGTGGAGAAGTCAATTAGAAAGGTCTTGCCATCGCCGGTCAATCCAGAGACGGTTATGGTTGGGAGACCTCTGGCTCGCCGAGCTCAAGCATCACGCCACCTGTCATGACTAAGGCCAGCACTGAGGCCTCCCAGGCCTACCTGTTTCATGCTGCCGGAGCGGCAAGGCGGAGCCCAACATTGCGACCCTAGGAGAAGCCACCATAGTAGGCAGTTGCAAAGGTGATGAGCTCAACATTTTCAATGAAGTTATGGTTTGATTCCACAATGGAATTCAAACTGCAAGTCGAATTGTCTCCTCATTATAACTATGACATGGATGGTAGTAGAATCCCTCGCTAGCATAGGTTTCTACTGGTCTTTCTTGCCCGTGAGGTTATGATTTGCAAGGCTTGTTGGCCCCTTAGATATCCTCTTCCCATGTGAGTGCAACCTCCGGTGTCGACATGAGGGTTGCTAGTTTTTTATTATTGTGGATGTTGAGATCTTGGATGTGTCGATCTTTCAGTGCTTCGACTATTAAGCCTAACTTGACCAAGACATTTGATGATTTCCCATCCGTGAACAATGAAGACTGATTAACATGACTTTAGAAAGACAACACATACTGGCTTGCCGGTCCAGAAGAAAGAAGATGATAGGTCCATTGTTTTCGAAGAATTCCCCTTTCTTGGGGTTTTGTGTACCAATGGTTTGCTTAATAGCAGATCTGTTTTTTTTTTTTTGAGAAAGCAAGGCATTTTTCATTAAAGAACGGAGGAAAAGAACAAAATTTCCAAATAAACACGACTAGTATCCAAAATCTATTTTGTAACCACGCTCGCACGGGGCACAGCGCAAAGTGACAGGCCACCTCTGCTCCACCACCGCCGCTCCACGTCGCGGCTTTTCTCCCTCCCCTCCGTCTCTCTCTCCGCCAGGCATCCCAGACGCGGAGGCGGAGATACCTTCCTTCCCGCACCGCACGAGATTGTGGTCTCAACCTCCTGACGGCGACGGCGAGCCTCTCGGAGGCCACCTCCGATCTAAGAGGTGCGCCCCTCCCTCCTTGGAATCTGACCAACTTCTCCTCTCCACTATCCCGCACCTTTCCTCTCCCTCTCATGGCCCATCCTCCACCCAAGCTCCGATCCGACCCAATGCGGCTATGAAATCTCTGCTGCTGTCCCACTGCCTCCGCCGTGCCGTAGCTTAGCGCCTCCCCCGTCGCCTCGCACCCCAAACCCCTGCAGCCGCCGTCGCCACTGCCGCTCCCGTTCCACCTCATCGCGATCTTGGGCGTTGGCTTTTGAGGTAGGTATGAGCTTCTACTTCTGGTCATCCAGTGATCACTTGAACCCACACTAACCTCCATAAGTTCGACACAGCATGTAGATCCGGCCTTATTTGTCTGTCCTCATTCATATTTGAGTTAGATCATGCCAAGACAAGCGGTTATTTTAAGACCTTTGCAGTTAAGATGGGGTGCGAGTGATTAACTTCTAACTGATGGAGAACTCTGAAATTCTCAGGGTCTCTTATGGACCCAGGGATAGGAAACACGCAGGATTGAAGTTGGATCATGCACCTTGTTTTCACTTGATTCTGATGGTTATGCTTGTGGTCGAGCATTGCCTCATGGAGAAAAATAGAATGCCAAACATCAGCCTATAAGTGATAATTCTAGGATTTTCACCACTTAATGCAGAAGCCAGTGCATAAGAAATCTTACTGTTGAAGCTAGAGTATTGGGCATTTCACTCGTGGGCTTCTTAGACTGTTAGACAAATATCATGTTCTATTCTCTTCAAGTAAATATTTGGCTTTGTGCTTGTTTTGCACGTCGGAATTTTCATTTTTTACCTCTTTTATCTATGCAGAATCATTAGCAGAAGTATTGAACCCTGAGTTTTCATTTATTTCGTCCTGGTTATTGTGAGAATGCGGAGGTTCAATCCCTTTGGGGGGAAAGTACAGACTGGATTGGAAGGCCGCACCATTGATGTAAGGAATGTGAAGATAACAGTACGCAATGCCATTGCACAAGGAGGTTTCTCTTGTGTGTATCTCGCATGTGACGCGTTGCACTCGTCAAAGCAGTATGCACTGAAGCATATCATTTGCAATGACTCGGAATCGCTTGATCTTGTCATGAAGGAGATCCAGGTGATGAATCTCCTCAAAGGGCATGCCAATGTCGTCACACTGGTTGCACATGATGTTTTTGACATGGGCCGCACAAAGGAGGCATTGCTTGTGATGGAGTTTTGCGAGAAGTCCTTGGTGAGTGCGATGGAGAGCAGAGGTACTGGTTACTATGAGGAAAAAAAGGCGCTTTTGATATTCAGAGATGTCTGCAACGCGGTTTTTGCTATGCATGGGCAGTCACCACCAATTGCGCATAGGTACATGGAATCAGTCATTTACAGATATTGAATCCATGTTTTATTCCCATTATATAGAAACGATCAGTGATAGGCATTTTTATCAAATAAAACAAGTCAGATTTCTTCACAATTATGTTGTTCTGTTTCAATATTTAATTAGTAGACTTAAGTTTACTTAGCAACTACTGGAGTGATGGTACGTTAGTAAACTGCCCACTGCTATTTGTTTGCCCGTACTACTTTTTATTCTTGCCTGCAGTACGGAATCCATATACCTTGTTGTAGCTTGGCTATCTGCGTGTGAGTAAATACCATGTGCAAGTAACTCTTACCTGCATGAATGTTTCAGATTTGGTATGAGTGTGGGACTTGCTTTGAAGTTTTGCAAACCTTTTTGTACATTTATTGTTTTATAATTCACCACGATTTTACATTCTGCCTCCTTCCTTTAGGGATCTTAAAGCCGAAAATGTACTTCTTGGATTAGATGGTGCATGGAAACTATGTGACTTTGGAAGCACGTCAACAAATCATAAATGCTTTGACAAGCCAGAAGATAGGGGGATTGAGGAAGATATCATTAGGAAGCATACGACCCCGGCATATAGAGCACCTGAGGTTAATGAGAACTTTTTGGCATGATGGATACATTTTTTTTACTTGTATGGCCTGCAGTGGTCTCATTTATGCATTCATGTTTTTCAGATGTGGGATCTCTACAGAAGAGAAGTTATTAGTGAGAAAGTTGATATTTGGGTAAGTCCATAACATATGAACATGTGAAATTCATTATTCATACTCAAATATCTGAATAGTAACTAAACCAATGCCATAGCATGTGATATATTCTCCGATTTAATTATTACACTAGCCCCATCTTGAGTGATGTCTAACAGAATGATTAGGTTGTTGGATCACAACTAAATCCTCAACTGCAAAGTTACTGTTTATCAAACCACATGTTCGCACCCAAATTATGTTGAAGTGATTTGCAACACTTTGTATTCCACAATTGGCAGGCCCTGGGATGTCTTCTCTATAGAATATGCTACTTCAAATCCGCGTTTGATGGAGAGTCGAAGCTGCAGGTCCTTAATGGCAATTATCGCATTCCAGAACAACCTAAGTACAGCACCAGTGTCACAGGGCTGATCAAAGATATGCTGGAAGCATCTCCAAATGCCAGACCAGATATCACACAGGTGATTGGCCATTCATCTTCATGATACTAGGTTAGTCATAGACTGCTGCATGTAGTCTTAGGAGCCAAATAAGCATGGTTTTCATTTTTCTGATGTTAGATTTTATCCAATTGACAGGTCTGGTTTCGTGTTAACGAACTACTGCCTCTTGAGTTACAGAAGAGTTTACCTGATGGGGCTTCAGCGGCAATTTCTATGGGCTTGCAGGACGATGGTGAGGTTTTCTTTAGATGCTATTCATAGGAGCAGAGTACATGTTCTGTATCATGCGGTCTTGCCTTCATTCATGCAATGGCTAGAATTTGAATCGGCATGTTTGTTTCTTTTGTTGGTAGAAAACTGTAGCGGTGCTTCACTTCTTCTCTGAATATATTAAATATTTCGATTAGCAGCATTATGCGAACTAAAATACCCTCGTGTTACAACCCACTCTGTGCTATTTATAATATTAGCCATCAATGTCATTATTTGGAAACCAGATTGACACGACAGTGTTTCCTAGAGAGTTTGGACTTTTGAGATTTTTTGTAGAGTATGCGATCATATTTAATAAATACAATTTTCTTTTGCTTATTGGATAACTCCAACGATTGTATTTGACGCGCCATGAAAAAATGGACCTATCAGAAATAGAAAAAATGCAATGTTTGCATCACTCCATATTTTTGTATATATTCTGTCATATTTTGTTTTGTGAGGTTAAAATTAGGAAGTGCCTGCCATTAATAAATTTGGCTTTAGAATTTTTTTTTTGGATGAAGTGGAATTTTACATGTCTATTAATGAAGTAAGAAGTCCTCATTTCGCATCCTCATAATTGTAGAAACTGCCATTTATAGATCCCACATCACCTAATTATAAGATTGTTATATAAGCATCTATATAATTTTTACAGGTGTTGTAGAGTAGTACCATACAGTTTAATACGAGAGTTTACATCATTCCATTTAGAGGGTATTAAATTAATGGTAATATTTGTATTGATTGTCTTATGAGCTACTTCTGTGGCATCTGACTGGGTCAATCACTACGCTGTCATTTGTTAGGTATTGTGAAATGACCTTATCTTCACATAACCTTTCTGACATGCCACCTTACAGCACACTGCGTGCTAGAACAAAGTATGGGTGTGTCTAGGGCACATCTAGATGTGCCATAGTCATTGCACATCTAAGTATCTTAATTAAGCATAAAAAGGAAAAGAAAATACTCACACGAATCTTATCGTAAGATCAACGATATAGGGCGTAGAAGTGCAATACTTATGGCACATCTAGATGTGCTTTAGCAAAAGTGACAAAGTATTTACTATTTGAGTCTGATTGTTTATTCTAAATATTCTCAGAAGAGATAGTGTGACTGGTTGCTGTCTAACTTTATTACCATCTTGTTTTGCCTGTGTAGGTGCTTATAAAAGAACACATGTGACGCCTAAAAGGAACCCTCCTGCACCTCCAAGAGAACAATCTGATAACTCATCATCTCATGGAAGTGCAAATGCCGGAGATGCACCTCTAGGTGCATTTTGGGTGACCCAACATGCACAGGGTTCTCAAGTTGCTGATAATAGGAATCCCTTGTTTGACGAGGAGCCAATTAAACCATCACCTTCATCAAAGTATAACCAAAGTAGGGTGGATATCAGCACCACTACCCCTGGAGATAGGCATGGTCATTCTGGTCAGGCTTTGCGAAATACAACAAGTAACACTGTATCCAGTAATGGACTTAAGGGTGGTTCGGACATAAATCTTTTCATGGAACCACAAGGTTATGTGAAAAATAAAGCATCACAGCCACAAAGCAAGACTATATCTGGGAACGACCCCTTCAACAGTTTTGTCGCAGATTTTGATGCAAACAATCTGCACTCAGGGACTACTGCTACTGGTAAGACATCTGAGCTTGAAGCTGAAGTGTCCAATCTGAAGGAGCAGTTGAAGAAAACCACGTCGGAGAAGGCTGAGATGACAGCCAAGTATGAAAAGTTGTCGGCAATCTGCCGCTCCCAGCGCCAAGAAATTCAAGAGTTGAAGCGCACTGTTGCTGAGACTACACCACCGCCTTCAAGTAAAGTCAGCTCAAGGATACCAGAACTTGGATCCCAGGTGCTTGCTCTATCTTTTTTTTTGCACACAAGTGCTTGCTCTATGTATATCTAGTACCCCCTCCGTCCCATAATGTGAGCGTTTTTGACTCTAGTGTAGTATAAGAGCGTTTTTGACACTAGTGTACACTACACTAGCGTCAAAAACACTCTTATATTATGGGACGGAGGGAGTACAACACATTTGTCTTAAGAATATTTCTAGCATCTTACATGAGACTTACAATCCATGTAGCGGAAGGAGAGGATTGAAGGAACGGTGTGGGAACTTGAGCAAGGAATGCTCTCAGGCAACTCCTCGGCACCCAGCTCTGAGGCCAAGACATGGCAGTCATTCCCTGAGGCAAAAGCTCAGGCCAGGCCAAAGGTCGACCATGCAACCAATGGGAGGCAAAACCTAACACGGAACACGAATGCAGGGCCTTCCCCTGATGCGTGGGGTTTCGGCACATCATCGGGTAGCAGTGCTACAGCAACACAGATGAACAGAACGAATGCCCAGGGGAGTTCCTCCCAGAGATTGAGCATGGGGGCAGCGAAGAAAGTAGATCAGCCATCAGGATGGGCCGGATTCTAGCTTCTCATCAGCACGCGGTAATCTCGGTTCTCTTGTTTCTAATCACAGGCTACTCTGCAAGTTGCAAAAGGATGAGATTTGTTGTGATTGTTGCCTGCCCAAAATTCGTTATTTTAAGGGTGTTGATAGTTGCTTGAGCCGACCTGGACGTCGGTTTTCTGCGGTCGTTTGTCAAGTACCTTGTTAATAAATTTATATGTTTACATATGTATATTTACGTGTACCTTGTACCATGTGGAACTGCGGAAATGCCCCTTTTAACTTGTGCTGTGAAAAGGACCGTATGCTGATTTACTCTGTTTCCTTGAGCTTACTCTCAGTGTGGGCTGCGTAGCTGGATGTACACCGGTGTTTCGAAGCAAAGAGCCAAACATCTTTGGTGCTCAAGGCCGGCTTGATAATTATTGTAAGGGCAAGCACTGCTACAATGTTTAGTACCGAGGGAACTGCACCGGGGGCCCTCAAAACTTACGCGTGGAACAGTTTGGTTGAGCAAGTTGAAACTGTTCAAACTCATAGTAACTTGACAGGGGGGGTTTGTTTCTGGTCCAAACAACCCCACAGGGCGATTGGTTTTTTTCCCCTACAGGTAGTAGGCCACATTCTTTCACAAGAAGCACTCTTTAAGTTCAAGCCTCTCTTTCCCCGCAAAATAAAGTTCAAATCCCTCTAGTGGATTCTTCACTAGGGAAGTTATCACACCCTCAGCAGTGCGTCCACGGACTGTGACCGGACAACACACAAATTTGCTCCTCCACAACTGGATGCATCTAAACCGAATACTCAAATTCATATTAGCCGCGGGCAATGATCAGACAACACACAAATTTGCTCCTCCATGACTGGATACATAAAAAAAAAAAAAATCTAAACCGAACACTCAAATTCATATTAGCTCATGCAACGTAGTGTACATACCTAAACACATGTCACCGGACTACCAAAAATTGACATGCTCTACTAACTACGAACGAAACGATGACCAAAGAAGTTGTTCATCCACGGTCAGCCTTGCCCTTGCCTTCGCACTTCTCGTCGTCCTTACGACAGTAGTGGTCGAAGACACAAAACAGATCGAGGTGGATCTGCTCACTGGCGGGGCTGTCTGATCCGTCGCCGTCCTTGTCTTTCTCCTCCATGGGGGGTAGTTTGGCCATGGCACGAATTGCCCGATTTTGATCTTTTGCCATTGCCTTGACCGCCCTCCTCCGTCGCTTCTCAGCTATGTGGGCATGGAGGGATTCCTCCAACGCCGCCTCACGGGCTGCCGAAGCCTCCTCTGCATGGCGAGCTGCCGTGGCCGCCTGCGCCGTGAGGGCTGCGGCAGCCGCCTTTGCTTGAAGCCGCACTCGACCGCCGCACTTCCTGTTCTCATTCGCGTCTAGTCATGGAGGCGTAAATGACCTCTGTTTTGGCGCCCGGCGCCGCGGGGACGAGGTGCCACTTAAAAGGTTTTGGCGGCATGGCGGGGTTGAGCCATGTGGCCGTGGTGACCGCTGCCGGCGACGCGCGGCGAGATCCTTCGGCCCCGGATCCGCCGGCGTCAGATCCGGCCGCCAGTTGGGCAACGGATTCCCGCCAGCTCGTTGAAGACCGTGGGAGGGCGCACCCCCCCCCCCTCGGGAGCGTCGGAGAGTAGCGTAGACGGCCATCTGCTCCTCGGGGCTGCAAGGGATGAGCTCCCAGTCGTCGGATCCGGACATGTTGCAGTCAGATCCAACCGCCGCCATGGAGGAGAACGCCGGAGCTGGCCGGAGAGAAGCTTGGCAGTGTGGGAGGGGAGTGGAGTGGAATGCGGTTAGGGTTTCCATCGGAGTGCGGATAGGGTCAAATTTATGTGGGGTCGGGTGCGCCAAAGTGGGCCGGATCGACGTGGTGGGCGCATCCGGGCGTCCCCATATCCGCCCCAGATTTCGGTTGTATATGGGGAGTGCCTGTCAGTCTAGGAGTTTGAGCCAAAAATGGAGCGCCTGGTTGGGTGGTATTTTTTCGTCCCGGCACTGACCGGGCAACCCGTCCGGGTGTTTTGGGAGGGTATAGGAGGTCCGGTTGTAGATGTTCTAAGATGCTATGAGAGATCAAGTACCTATTCAAGAACAAGATCAAGTCACTCATGTTCCCGAGAAAGATCAAGGGCAAGATCAACCAAGTGATGATCCACCAAATACTAAGGCCCAATATCTAGCTCAGGTGCAAGTCTTTTGATCACTTATATGCATGATTACTTATAGCCTCGTATTTATTCTTTGAATCTTTGGTTTAGTTAGGCCAACTAGATCAATTTTTCTTGCCATGGGAAGAGGTGCTTTGTGATGGGTCCGATCTTACGGTACTTGATCCCAGTGACAGAAGGGGAACCGACACGTATGTATCGTTGCTATTAAGGATAACAAGATGGGGTCTATTTCTACATAAATAGATCTTGTCTACATCATGTCATCGTTCTTATTACATTACTCCGTTTCTCCATGAACTTAATACACTAGATGCATGCTGGATAGCGGTCGCTGTGTGGAGTAATAGTAGTAGATGCAGGCAGGAGTCGGTCTGCTAATCTTGGACGTGATGCCTATATAATGATCATTGCCTGGATATCGTCATGATTATTTGAAGTTCTATCAATTGACCAACAGTAATTTGTTTACCCACCGTATGCTATTTTTTTTGAGAGAAGCCACTAGTGAAATCTATGGTCCCGGGTCTCTTCTTTATTATATTTGCCTTCGCGTCTATTTTTATTTGCTTTTATTTTTCGATCTATCAATCCAAAAAAACAAAAATACGTTGCTGTAATTTTTATTTATTTATTTTATCTCGCTTTCCCGCGAGATCTATTTATCCAATCTACTACAATTACCTATCTTTTTACCCGTGAGGGATTGACAACCCCTCTCTTACGTCGGGTTGCAAGTATTTGTTCTTTGTGTGCATGAGTTGTTTACGTGGTGTTGCGTGGTTCTCCTACTAGTTCAATAACCTTGGTGTCATCACTGAGGGAAATACCTACCGTAGTTGTGCTGCATCATCCCTTCCTCTTTGGGGAAATACCGACATAGTTCAAGCCGCATCAAAAGCCATCTAGATACTACCTATGGACCAGTAGGTCTGTGGTGAACTACTCACGCATCATCGGAGGGTCAAGGGTGATTATGAAGAACCCCTCTGTGATTGTTTACCTCTCCGGCAGAGTGTCAGAGAAGGCCTCTAGATTGGATCTCGTGGTTCTGGAACTTGCGGTGGCTGGAATTGTGTTTCGTTGACTCCCCTAGGGTTTTGGGGATTTTAGAGTATTTATAGAGCTGATAGTCAGTGGAGAAGCCTCCTGTGGGCCCTATTACCCACCAAGGCACGCCTGGGCCTTCTGGCGCGCCCTGGTGCCTAGTGGGCCCCACGGGCCTCCTCGGGTGCACTTCTTTGGCTCCCTGGGTGTCTTCTATCCAGAAAAAAAATTCCAAAAAGTTTTGTGGCATTTGGACTTCGTTTGATATTGCTATTCTACAAAGTAAAAAAAACAAGCAGAAAACAACAACTGGCACTGGGCACTATGTCAATAGGTTAGTCCCAAAAAATGATATAAAGTTGCTAGTAAATGAATATAAAACATCCAAGAATGATACTTTAATAGCATGGAATAATAAAAAATTATAGATACATTGGATACGTATCATGCTGTCATGAGCATGGACACACACAAGAAAGTGACAACTGAAATGTATGCTAACATAACAGACATTGTTCAGTTGCAGTACATCTCCAGTTTTGAGGTTCATCCATGTGTGGTTCTGTTGTCCTGTCGTTGGTATAACCAGTTTTCCAGGATCGCAAAACCCGAACATGATGATTATTTCAAATTCATCAATGTCAAGGTGGCGCACCACACCGACGAGCCTTATATTTTGGCAAATCAAGCAACACATATTTTTTTTGAAACTCACATATATTTTTCTTGGAAGACACATTTGCAAGTAACGAAGACTAGAGAGTATTACAAAAGTTTGAGCAGAGGAATTCGTTTAATGAAGTTGCATAACAAGATGATGCTTACAGTGTTGCTGATATAGAAGATTCCACAGATGTTCATAATATGTTTGAGAACTATCGCATCAATAAGGTTGGCGAAAAGAATCCCTGTCGGGTTGTAGACGTAGAATAGTTGATCAATAAGAAGCCAACATTCAAGGACATTGAGGATGAAGAAGAAGATGACACTGGGAGGAATTATGATTTAGACTGATATACATGGCGAAGATGTTGATGTTGCTGTTGCAGATGATGATTAGATTGCTTTTGTCGTATTTGCCTGTGAGAAGACACATTTTATCTACTATGTGAAATTGTGTTTGCTATGACAACTGAAACCTGATGAAGTTGTTGTTTAGCATTTTGCCACGAGAACGTCACTTATTATGTATGTTGATTTGTGTTTGATGATTGTATGATGACTAAAACATGATGGCATTGTTGTGTAGTAGTACTCATATTTGGATGTGAAACTTGTATTTGATGACATAGTTTGTTGTTGGATTACAATTTGCTCTACATCTTTCAATGGGAACAAAGCTGACCCAAGAGGGCCTCTACTAATTTATTTATTTATTAGCAAAAGGGGATAGCCCCCGATTTCTGTTAATAGAAATCATTAGATGTTTACAACACTACGCCCAGCCTGCTAAACGGGTTTCATTCATTACTAGTTTCAGCAAAATGCTCATGTCATAGGCACTGAATACATCATGAGTGCTACTTACACTTCAAATAAAGAGACAATCATCCTACAGAGCACAACGATCTTGCCCATTATCTTCACACGATCTTTCATCTCCTCATTGCTGCCAAGGTCGTTCCGCAACTGTTGCTTGGCCATGATATGATGAACTACATCTTTAACCTTCTGCTCTGCATCTTCCTCTTGTATCATTCCTTTGGTTACTTATCCAACACCCCAACCTTCTTGTGTTGGGATTACTCGGCTAACCAAATAATTGGCGTAGTTCCATTCCCCCTCATTAACAACTTCCCAGAAATACAAATCACAAAAATATTCCCTTTTCTGTATGAATCAAATTGGAAGATCATCAACCAAACTATTAAAAAAATCAGCAACTAAAAGCAGGCGAACAACTTAACCATATTATTACCCCATGATTTGGGCATTTGTAGAAGACTCGGCCAGGGTTGAGGATTGTAGTTGAGACACGATGGATGACTCTATGTGATTTGCAGCAGTGGCACCACACCAACGGCAGCGGGGTGCAATGAGCAACCGACTGGGGTGAGTGTGCCGGCGGGGGTGTGATCAGACTCACAGGCGGTGGTACAGGTGGCGAATTCGCGCACATCTGGTTGTTGGCTCAATTGCCTATTGAAGAGCAGGTGGACGAGCCAGCAGACATGGTTGATATGGCTAGAGCTTCTGATGCTAGGTAGAGTAACCAGAGAAGAGGAGAAGCGAATGTTGGATATGTCAGTTTCATTACTTGCAGATTAGCATAGCACTATATATAGTCTAAGTCTGGATTCGAACCAATTACAGGAGAACATCTCTCTTTTTTCTAAAAGTCAGCAACGTCTCATTACTGATACACTAGCTTGTTTTGTACGTCCTCACAAGTCTATCATTTTTGGGAATGTTATCTGGCGAACATTCCCTGGGAGGAGGACGACAAACGAATGCATTTTCCTGGCAGTTTTAGTTGCGGCGCAAGATCAAACGGTGGTAGTTTCGTGAACGTTATCTAATGAACTTTCCTTGCAAAAAAAGTATGCTACATGGTGTCGGCTTAGTCAACAAACGATTGTGACAACCTTGACCATTAGATTGACATTCAACGTCTGTCGTGTTTCTTCAGTCTCTTCTTCCTCCAGCCGCTAAAGCCAAACCAGCGCCGGTGGGACCGCCTGCTCCCGCCTCCCACGGCTGGCTGTGCTGCCGCGCACGCGTCTCCACATTGCACCCTAAAACTCTGGCGCATCTTCCCCGACTCCTGTTCGTTCCCGTCCGAGGCCTCACCGTCATCCTCTGCCTTGGTTTGCTCGCCGCGGTGCCACGCTCCGGCGTTCTCAACACAGTCAACAACCGAGAGGAATAAGGAGATGACTGTACGGGGAGAGGATGACAGTAGGGACCCACCAGGGTCATGGCAATACGCAAGCAAGTGCCTCCTTTATTACAAGAAAAAATGGTTCCTCCTGATGGTTTCCTAACATGTGTGTCACACGACACTTTCAACGTAGTCAATAAGCGAGATAACTGCACAAGGAGCGGCCCGGGGACCCAACAGCTCGCGCAGTACTTTTGTTTTGTTTTCGGGACGAAGTAGGGTATCAATTGGGTTGTGCGGGGGTTGTGGCCCATCCAACCCAGGCTTTCATTTCATATGTTTACCACATGACCAACCCAATTTTTTTTTCTTTCTGAAAATGGCTAGCCCAACTATTTTGGTTTTTTGCAGAATACCCAACGGAGGCCTACTTGCTTTCCTATGCCCTGCTGGGCCAGAAATCTTTCAAGGCAAGGAGGGATGCATTCGGCTTGCCCAGAAAATGGGCTATAAGTAATAAGAAATGGGTTGTAAATTCAAAAAATATAGCAAACGAGTAATTAGTTTCAAATTACTTTTTTTCTTTCAAATTTTGATATTTTAAATTTCATTGTTTTTTGTGCGGGTAAAATTCCATAGGATTTTAAATTAAGGTATGTTTGATTTTTAAATTAATTTGAATCTGGCTAGAAATTTTGGGTTGTATGTTGTTTGCGACATATTTGGAGGCTAACTTGTGGGTCTACTAGGTTGACGTGTAAGCAAGGCTTTGTCAACTTAGTTCACAAACGATTCTAGCAGCAGTGATCATTGGATGTTAATCCAACGGCCGTGCTGCTTCTGCAATATCTGATCTTCTTGCTCCAGCCCAAACAGCGCCGACGGGACCTCCTGCTCCCGCCTTCATGGTTGGCCGTGCTGCCGCGTAGGCCTCACCGCCCCACCCTACTCCCATCGCTGCCCAGACCATTCCTCTACTCACTCACACCTCATGTCATTTTCCAGCGACGACGGCCGAACCAGTAAACCATCATACTCTCCTCCGCGTGGGCAACCACCGCCGAGTCTTCCCCGGCTCCAGGTCGTTCCCTTCCTAGGCCTCACTGTCGTCCATCGCGTTAGTGCTCTTAGTGCAGCGTGGTCAACGTAGCCAACAAACGACAGCTATCGAAAGAGGGATGCATGTGGAGCGGCTGACAGTAGGGACCCACATGGTCCATGGCTGGACGCAAGCAAGTGCCTCCTTATTACGTGAAAAAAAGATTACTCTCACTGAAAGGCGGGACCCGCCAGCTACATCTTCACACGTAAGGAAGTGCCTCCTTATTACGCGGAAAAAAAGTTGCCTCCCCCTGACAGCTGAGACCCACCAGCTACATCTTCGCATGCAATAAAGTGCCTCCTTATTACGCGCAAGAAAAATGATTCCTCCCGCTGCTAGCTGAGACCCAGCCAATTTGGAGGCCGACTTGTGGGCCTACTAAGTTGACGCGTATGCAAGGCTTTGTCAACTTAGTCAACAAACGGTTCTAGCAGCAATGACCGTTGAATGTTAATCCAACCGCCGTGCTTCTTCTTTAACCTCTGATCTGCTTGCTCCAAATTACCCAAACCTGTGCTGGGCGTACTGCCTGCTCCTGCCTCCCGTGGCCGGCTATGCTGCGGTGCAGCCATCACTGCCCCACCCTACTCCCACCACTGGCCAGGCCTTCCCTTTACTCACCCACACCCCCTGTGGTTTGCCGGCGACGACAGCCTCACATCGCAGCCGAATCAGTCAACCCTCATACTCCCTTCCGCGTGGGAAACCACTGATACGTCCATTTTGCATCATGCTTTTATATCGATATTTATCGCATTATGGGCTGTTATTTCACATTATGCTACAATACTTATGGCTATTCTCTTTATTTTACAAGGTTTACATGAAGAGGAGAATGCCGCAAATGGAATTCAAAATGGAAAAGGAGCAAATATTGGAGACCTATTCAGTGCAAATCCAAAAGTCCTGAAACTCCACGAAATATCTTAAAATAAATAAAGAAAAATCATCACCAAAGATGAAGGCCAGGGGGCCCACACCCTGCTCACGAGGGTGGGGCGCCGCCCGCCTCGCGCGCCCCTCCTCGTGGGCCCCGGTGGCTCTCCGATGCCCATCTTCTCCTATATGAAGTCTTTCGATGAGAAAAAATAGGAAGCAACCTTTGGGGACGAGACTCACCGCCACGAGGCGGAACCTTGCGGAACCAATCTAGGGCTCCGCAGAGCTGTTCTGCTGGGACACTTCCCTCGGGAGGGAAATCATCGTCATCGTCATCACCAATGCTCCTCTCATCGAGAGGGCAATCTCCATCAACATCTTCACCAGCACCATCTCATCTCCAAACCCTAGTTCATCTCTTGTATCCAATTCTTGTCTCCAAGTCCGGATTGGTGCTAGTAGGTTGCTAGTAGTGTTGATTACTCCTTGTAGTTGATGCTAGTTGGTTTATTTGGTGGAAGATCATATGTTCAGATCCTTTATGCATATTATTACCCTCTGATTATGAACATGAATATGCTTTGTGAGTAGTTATGTTTGTTCCGAGGACAAGGGAGAAGTCTTGCTATTAGTAATCATGTGAATTTGGTATTCGTTCGATATTTTGATGAGATGTATGTTGTCTAGCCTCTAGTGGTGTTATGTGAACGTCGACTACATAAAACTTCACCATTATTTGGGCCTAGAGGAAGGCATTGGGAAGTAATAAGTAGATGATGGGTTGCTAGAGTGACAGAAGCTTAAACCCTAGTTTATGCGTTGCTTCGTAAGGGGCTGATTTGGATCCATATGTTTCATGTTATGGTTAGGTTTACCTTAATACTTTTGTTGTAGTTGCGGATGCTTGAAATAGAGGTTAATCATAAGTGGGATGCTTGTTCAAGTAAGAACGGCACCCAAGCACCGGTCCACCCACATATCAAATTATCAAAGTACCGAACACGAATCATATGAACGTGATGAAAACTAGCTTGACGATATTCCCATGTGTCCTCGGGAGCGCTTTTCCTATTATAAGAGTTTGTCCAGGCTTGTCCTTTGCTACAAAAAGGATTGGGCCACCTTGCTGCACTTTATTTACTCTTGTTACTTGTTGCTCGTTACAATTTATCTTTTCACAAAACTATCTGTTACCACTTATTTCAGTACTTGCAGAGAATACCTTGCTGAAAACCGCTTATCATTTCGTTCTGCTCCTCGTTGGGTTCGACACTCTTACTTATCGGAAGGACTACGATAGATCCCCTATACTTGTGGTTCATCAAGACTCTTTTCTGGCGCCGTTGCCGGGGAGTGTAGCGCCTTTGGTAGGTGGAATTTGGTAAGGAAAAATTATATAGTGTGCTGAAATTTTCTGTCACTTGTTACTATGGAAAGTAATTCTCGAGGGGCTTGTTCGGGTATCTTCACCCGTCCAATGAGAGCAAAGAGTTGCTCCTCAACCTACTGAACCTATTGAAAGTGAAACTCCTTTTGAAGTTCCTTCGGTATGATGGAAAAACTGCTAGCTAACACTTTTACGGAGATGGAACAAAGCATCCCGATGAACATCTACTCTATGTGGATGAAGTTTGTGGACTATTTAAACTTGCGGTATACCCGATGATGTTGTTAAGAAGAAGGTCTTCCTTTATCTTTGAAGGAGACACATTGATATGGTATAGGCTATGTGATGATACGAGATCATGGAACTATAAAAGATTGAAATTGGAATTTCATCAAAGTATTACCCTATGCATCTTGTTCACCGTGATCGCAATTATATATATAATTTTGGCCTCATGAAGGAGAAAGCATCGCTCAAGCTTGGGGAGGCTTAAATCAATGTTATATTCATGCCCCAATCATGAGCTCTCAAGAGTGACAATTCTTCAGAATTTTTATGCTCGGCTTTCTGATAACAATCGCACCATGCTCGATACTTCTTGTGCTGGCTCTTTTCTGTTGAAGACTATCGAATTTAAATGGAATTTATTGGATAGAATTAAATGCAATTCTGAAGATTGGGACCTTGACGAAGGTAAGGAGTCAGGTATGACACCTAAGTTTGATTGTGTTAAATCTTTTATGGATACCGATATTTTCCATAAGTTTAGCACTAAATATGGACTTGACTCGAGATAGTAGCTTCTTTCTCGTGAATCTTTTGCTACTTATGTTGATCTCCCAAGGAGAAGTGGTTTAAATATCATCCTTCCATAGAAGTAAAAGTAGCTGCACCTATTAAAGTTGAAGAAAAGACTGTCACTTATAATGATCCTATTGTTCCTACTTCTTATGTTGAGAAACCACCTTTCCCTGTTAGAGTAAAGGATCATGCTAAAGCTTCAACTGTTGTTCGTAAAAGCAATATTAGAACTTATACACCTCCTGAGCAAGTCAAAGTAGAACCTAATATTGCTATTGTTAAAGATCTCTTGTCTGATAATATTGATGGGCATGTTATTCAATTCTGCGGTGAAACTGCTAGAATCGCTAAACCGTGTGCTAAAGATAAACATAGACCTGTGGTAGGCGTGCCTGTTATTTCTGTTAAAATAGGAGATCATTGTTATCATGGCTTATGTGATATGGGTGATAGTGCTAGTATTATACCCATTGACTTATACAAAGAAATTATGCATGATATTGCACCTGCTGAGTTAGAAGATATTGATGTTACAATTAAACTTGCCAATAGAGATACTATATCTGCAATGGGAATTGTTAGAGATGTTGAAGTCTTGTGTGGTAAAACTAAATATCCTGCTGATTTTCTTGTTCTTAGTTCTCCACAAGATAGCTTTTGTCCCATTATATTTGGTAGACCCTTCTTGAACACTGTTAATGCTAGGATAGATTGCAAAAAGAATGTTGTTACTATTGGCTTGGATGATATGGTTCATGAGTTTAATTTCTCTAAATTTAGTAAACAACATCGTGAGGAAGAATTGCCTAGTAAGGATGAAATTATTGGTCTTGCTTCTATTGCCGTACCTCCTAGTGATCCTTTAGAACACTATTTGCTAGACCATGAAAATGATATGTTCATGAATGAAAGAAGGGAAATAGATGAAGTATTCTTTAAACATGAACCTATTCTGCAACACAATTTGCCTGTTGAAATCCTAGGGGATCCTCCTCCACCCAAGGGTGATCCAGTGTTTGAGCTTAAACCATTGCCTGATAATCTTCAATATGCTTATCTTGATGAAAAGAAAATATATCCTGTTATTATTAGTGCTAACCTTTCAGAGCATGAAGAAGAAAGATTATTGAAAACTCTGAAGAAGCACCGTGCCGCTATAGGATATACTCTTGATGATCTTAAGGGCATTATCCCCACTCTATGTCAACATAAAATAAATTTGGAAGCGGATGCCAAACCAGTTCGTGATCCTCAACGACGTTTGAATCCTAAAATGAAAGAAGTGGTAAGAAAAGAAATACTCAAGCTTCTGGAGGCAGGTATAATTTATCCCGTTGCTGATAGTCAGTGGGTAAGTCATGTCCATTGTGTCCCTAAGAAGGGAGGTATTACTGTTGTTCCTAATGATAAAGATGAATTGATTCCCCAAAGAATTATCACAGGTTATAGGATGGTAATTGATTTCCACAAATTAAATAAAGCTACTAAGAAAGATCATTACCCTTTACCTTTTATTGATCAAATGCTAGAAAGATTATGCAAACATACACATTACTGCTTTCTAGATGGTTATTCTGGTTTCTCTCAAATACCTGTGTCAGCTAAAGATCAATCAAAGACTACTTTCACATGCCCTTTTGGTACTTTTGCTTATATACGTATGCCTTTTGGTTCATGTAATGCACCTGCTACCTTTCAAAGATTCATGATGGCTATATTCTTTGAATTTTGTGAAAAAATTTGCGAGGTCTTCATGGACGATTTTTCCGTCTATGGTTCCTCTTTTGATGATTGCTTGAGCAATCTTGATCGAGTTTTGCAGAGATGTGAAGAAACTAATATTGTCTTGAATTGGGAAAAGTGGCAATTTATGGTTAATGAAGGTATTGTCTTGGGGCACAAAGTTTCTGAAAGAGGTATTGAAGTTGATAAAGCCAAGGTTGATGCTATTGAAAAGATGCCATGTCCCAAGGACATCAAAGGTATAAGAAGTTTCCTTGGTCACGCCGGATTTTATAGGAGGTTCATTAAGGACTTCTCAAAATTTCTCGACCTCGACTAATTTATTACAAAAGATGTACCATTTGTCTTTGATGATGATTGTGTAGAAGCATTTGAAATACTTAAGAAAGCATTAGTCTCTTTTTGTTGTTCAGCCACCGATTGGAATTTACCCTTTGAAATTATGTGTGATGCTAGTGATTATGCTGTAGGTGCTGTTCTAGGGCAAAGAGTTGATAAGAAATTAAATGTTATCCATTATGCTAGTAAGACTCTAGACAATGCTCAAAGAAATTATGCTACTACCGAAAAGGAACTTTTAGCAGTTGTGTTTGCTTGTGATAAATTCAGACCCTATATTGTTGATTCTAAAGTAACTATTCACACCGATCATGCTGCTATTAAATATCTTATGGAAAAGAAAGATGCTAAACCTAGACTTATTAGATGGGTTCTCTTGCTGCAAGAATTTGATTTGCATATTGTTGATAGAAAAGGAGCTGAGAACCTCGTTGCAGATAACTTGTCTAGGTTAGAGAATGTTCTTGATGACCCACTACCTATTGATGATAGCTTTCCTGATGAACAATTAAATGTCATAAGCACTTCTCGTAGCACTCCATGGTATGCTGATTATGCTAATTATATTGTTGCTAAATTTATACCACCTAGCTTCACATACCAACAAAAGAAAAAGTTTTTCTATGATTTGCGACATTACTTTTGGGATGACCCACATCTTTTAAAGAAGGAGTAGATGGTGTTATTAGGCGTTGTGTACCGAGCATGAACAGGAATGATCCTACATAAGTGTCACTCCGAAGCTTATGGAGGACATCACGCTGGAGATAGAACTGCACATAAGGTATTGCAATCCGGTTTTATTGGCCTACTCTCTTCAAGGATGCCCGTAAGTTTGTTTTGTCTTGCGATGAATGTCAAAGAATTGGTAATATTAGTAGACGTCAAGAAATGCCTATGAATTATTCACTTGTTATTGAACCATTTGATGTTTGGGGCTTTGATTATATGGGACCTTTTCCTGCCTCTAATGGATATACACATATTCTAGTTGCTGTTGATTACGTTACTAAGTGGGTAGAAGTTATTCCAACTAGTAGTGCTGATCATAACACTTCTATTAAAATGCTTAAGGAAGTTATTTTTCCGAGGTTTGGAGTCCCTAGATATTTAATGACTGATGGTGGTTCACATTTTATTCATGGTGCTTTCCGTAAAATGCTTGCTAAATATGACGTTAATCATAGAATTGCATCTCCATATCACCCGCAGTCTAGTGGTCAAGTAGAATTGAGCAATAGAGAGCTCAAACTAATTTTGCAAAAGACTGTTAATAGGTCTAGAAAGAATTGGTCCAAGAAACTTGATGATGCATTATGGGCCTATAGAACTGCATATAAGAATCCTATGGGTATGTCTCCGTATAAAATGGTTTATGGAAAAGCATGTCACTTACCTCTCGAACTAGAACATAAGGCATATTGGGCTATTAAAGAGCTCAACTATGATTTCAAACTTGCCGGTGAGAAGAGGTTATTTTATATTAGCTCACTTGATGAATGGAGAACCCAAGCTTATGAAAATGCCAAGTTGTTTAAAGAAAAAGTTAAAAGATGGCATGACAAAAGGATACAAAAGCGTGAGTTTAATGTAGGTGATTATGTATTGCTATACAACTCTCGCTTAAGATTTTTGCAGGAAAACTTCTCTCTAAATGGGAAGGTCCCTACGTTATCGAGGAGGTCTATCGTTCCGGTGCCATAAAAATCAACAACTTCGAAGGCACAAATCCGAAGGTGGTAAACGGTCAAAGAATCAAACATTATATCTCAAGTAATCCCATAAATGTTGAAACCAATATTATTGAAACCGTAACCCCGGAGAAATACATAAGGGACACTTTCCAGACTGTTTCAGACTCCGAAAAGGAATAGGTATGTGGTACGGTAAGTAAACCGACTCCAAAACAATTTTTAAGGCAATATTTCTCTATTTTGGAATATTTTGAAAAATAGAAAAATAAGTGGAAGTCCGGGAAGGACATGAGGGCCCCACGAGGGTGGTGGGCGCGCCCTACCCCCTGGGCGTGCCCCCTACCTCGTGAGCACCTCGTGTGCCCTCCGGACTCCGTTTTCTTGCATGATACGCATTTTGGCGGTAAAAATTCATTATATATGCCCCCGAAGGTTTTGACCCCGTATCACACAATTATCCTCTGTTCTTGTTTTGAGCTGTTGCTGCTGCAGATTAGAGCAAGGTGTCTTCTCAAGAGTCAGTCAGGGAGAGCCGGGTATCTAATCCGGAACCGGAACCAAGGGCAATAGCGACCCGACCACCTTGGGCCAAAGAACGGAGGAAGAGATGGAGGCCGACTTGATGAGGGTAGATGCCATGGAGGATCAAGAAGTCACCTCTCGCCTCTGAGCTGGGTTTACGATGGGGTAACTACAGAGCTCAGCTATTCCAAACTCGGTTATCCTTCCAATGTTAGATTTCTTTCTTATGAAAATATGAGGAGGAGTGTCTCTTGTTCTCCAAGAGCTATGCAACACCCTTGGGTGCAATGAGCTTTAGCTGTTACAGGAAAGCTTCATGAGGAAATAATGGACCTCAAGCAGCAAGTCAATAAGCTCGAGGAGGAGAACCGTATCTTGAGGGGAATCATCGCCAAGAATATTACACCAACAACAAAGAAGGGGACATAATCACATGGGTATGGGCACTCCCCTTGGCAACTGCCAAGCTTGGGGGAGGTTCCCCGGTATCGTATCACCATCACAACTCCTATCTTTACCCTTTTTCTTAGTTCGATCCTATTAGTAGTATCTTGATTTAGTAGAATAAAGTTTATGGCATGATCTAGTTTTGAGTTTTGCTTTATGATCCCTCTATGTAATCGAGTCCGTGAGCTATATATATAATAAAGATTAGTGTTGAGTCAAGGGCTTGATTATTTTGCCATGATCTTGGGTAAATAGAAAGGAGAAAAAGAATAAAAAGAAACAAAGAGTTCATATTGATCTTATTGAGAGTAATGACTTCACATAGAAAGAGTATGATGATTAAAAGTTGTTGGGAGTTGGCAAATATAGCTTTGGTCATCGTTGCAATTAATAGGAAGTAATAAGGAAAGAGAGGTTTCACATATAGATATATTATCATTGACATCTTTTATGATTGGGAGCACTCATTAAAATACAACATGCTAAAGAGTTGATGTTGGACAAGGAAGACAACGTGATGAGTTATGTTTTCTTATATCTGAGATAAAGTATGTTGTCATGGATCCTCTAACATGTTGAGCTTGCCTTTCCCCCTAATGCTAGCCAAATTATCAGCACCAAGTAGAGATACTACTTGTGCTTCCAAATACCCTTAAACCAGTTTAGCCATGAGAGTCCACCATATCTACCTATGGATTGAGTAAGATCCTTCAAGTAAGTTGTCATCGGTGCAAGCAATAAAAATTGCTCTCTAAATATGCATGAATTATTAGTGCAGAGAAAATAAGCTTTGTACGAACTTGTTGTGGAAGTAATAAAGCGACGGACTGCATAATAAAGGTCCACATACAAGGGGCAATATAAAGTGGCGTTCTTTTGCATTAAGATTTTGTGCATCAACCCTAAAAGCGCATGGCAACCTCTGCTTCCCTCTGCAAAGGGCCTATCTTTTATTATTATCCTCTACATTATGCAAGAGTCACGGTGATCTTCACCTTTCCTTTTTCATTTTATCCTTTAGCAAGCCCAGCATGTTGGAAAGAACATGATATACATATCTAACTGGATGTAGGGGAGCATGAATTATTATTGTTGACATTACCCTTGAGGTAAAAGGTCGTGGGGCAAAACTACAAGCCCCTATCTTTCTCTGTGTCCGATTAATACTCCATAACCACAAGTATTGCGTGAGTGTTAGCAATTATGAAGGACTAAATGATAGTTGAGCATGTGGACTTGCTTTTAAGCTCCGACATAGACTCTTTCCGATGTTATGATAAATTGCAATTGCTTCAATGACTGAGGTTATAATTTGTTGGTGCCCAATAAGGTTTCTGATTCATACCTTTGCATTGTGAAAAGATCATCACTCGAACATAAGTAATCATATGACAAAATCTATATATGTTGCTGTTATGATAATAATCATGATGCCTTCATGTCCGTATTTTATTTTTATCGACGCCTCTACCTCTAAACATGAGGACATATTTATTGTTATCGGCTTTTCGCTTGAGGACAAGCGAGGTCTAAGCTTGGGGGAGTTGATACGTCCATTTTGCATCATGCTTTTATATCGATATTTATCGCATTATGGGCTGTTATTTCACATTATGCTACAATACCTATGGCTATTCTCTCTTATTTTACAAGGTTTACATGAATAGGAGAATGCTGGCAATGGAATTCGGGTGGAAAAGGAGCAAATATTGGAGACCTATTCATGCAACTCCAAAAGTCCTGAAACTCCACGGAATATCTTAAAATAAATAAAGAAAAATCGTCGCCAAAGATGAAGGCCAGGGGGCCCACACCCTGCTCATGAGGGTGGGGGACGCGCCCCCCGGGGCGCGCCCCCCTACCTCGTGGGCCCCCTGGTGGATCTCCGATGCCCATCTTCTCCTATATGAAGTCTTTCGATGAGAAAAAACAGGAAGCAACCTTTCGGGCGAGACTCACGCCACGAGGCGGAACCTTGGCGGAACCAATCTAGGGCTCCGTGAGCTGTTCTCATTGGGACACTTCCCTCGGGGGGGAAATCATCGTCATCGTCATCACCAACGCCCTCTCATCGTGAGAGGGCAATCTCCATCAACATCTTCACCAGCACCATCTCATCTCCAAACCCTAGTTCATCTCTTGTATCCAATTATTGTCTCCAAGTCCGGATTGGTGCTAGTAGGTTGCTAGTAGTGTTGATTACTCCTTGTAGTTGATGCTAGTTGGTTTATTTGGTGGAAGATCATATGTTCAGATCCTTTATGCATATTATTACCCTCTGATTATGAACATGAATATGATTTGTGAGTAGTTACATTTGTTCCCGAGGACAAGGGAGAAGTCTTGCTATTAGTAGTCATGTGAATTTGGTATTCGTTCGATATTTTGATGAGATGTATGTTGTCTAGCCTCTAGTGGTGTTATGTGAACATCGACTACATAACACTTCACCATTATTTGGGCCTAGAGGAAGGCATTGGGAAGTAATAAGTAGATGATGGGTTGCTAGAGTGACAGAAGCTTAAACCCTAGTTTATGCGTTGCTTAGTAAGGGGCTGATTTGGATCCATATGTTTCATGCTATGGTTAGATTTACCTTAATACTTTTGTTGTAGTTGCGGATTCTTGCAATAGAGATTAATCATAAGTGGGATGCTTGTTCAAGTAAGAACGGCACCCAAGCACCGGTCCACCCACATATCAAATTATCAAAGTACCGAACGTGAATCATATGAACGTGATGAAAACTAGCTTGACGATATTCCCATGTGTCCTCGGGAGCACTTTTCCTATTATAAGAGTTTGTCCAGGCTTGTCCTTTGCTATAAAAAGGATTGGGCCACCTTGTTGCACTTTATTTACTCTTGTTACTTGTTGCTCGTTACAATTTATCTTATCACAAAACTATCTGTTACCACTTATTTCAGTACTTGCAGAGAATACCTTGCTGAAAACCACTTATCATTTCCTTCTGCTCCTCGTTGGGTTCGACACTCTTACTTATCGAAAGGACTACGATAGATCCCCTATACTTGTGGGTCATCAACCACTGCCGTGTCTTCCGCGGCTTCGAGTTGTTCCCTTCCTAGGCCTCATTGTCGTCCACCGCATTGGTGCCCTCGGTGCGTCGTCGTCAACGTGGTCAACGAATGACAGCCATCGGAAGAGGACTGCATGTGGTGAGGCTGACAGCTGGACCCACAAGCTACATCTCGCACGCAAGGAAGTGCGTCCTTATCCTCCCTGATAGCTGGGACCCACCAGGTCGAAGCGTATGTACCGTTGTCTCTGTGGTTGTAGACGTGTACGTAAATACCGGTTGATCGATCTGTTTGCCATGATGAACCATGGTCGAGTAAGGAGTGGTAGCAATTCAGGCAGTCCCATCTAAATCGTGTACACATAAGACAACCACACTACAAAAAATATGACCACATACGTACATTCAGGCGTGGTCACTAACGCATACATCGACGGCCTCCTGTTCATCGTCAGTCAACAGACTGGGTCGAAATAGAGAAACAACATCGTGTTCATCGGGAGGCAACCGACTGGGTTGAAATGTGTCATGTTCAACGCGAGCCAACCGGCTTGGACAGAACAACCAAAATGAGGTCTGGCATACTGCAGAACGGAGGAAACGACCTTTTGTTTGAGTGGCTACGGTCGAAATAGAATCCTGTTCATCGGGAAGGGTCCGGCGTTCCCCCAAACGAAGGAAACAGACTTCTCTCTAAACACCTATGGTCGAAATGAAGTCCTCTTCATCGGGAGGGGTGTCGCATACCACAAAACGGAGGAAACAGACTTCTCTCCAACCGTACGGTCGAAACGGGGTCCTGTTCATCGGGAGGGTGTGGTGTACCACAAAACGGGATTCCACGAGCTAATGTTCATCCACCGTCGAGTTCCTCCATCCTCCACATGCTACTGTTCATACACCGTCGACTCCCTCCAGTCTCCACCTGCTACTGTTCATCCATCGTAGACTTCCTCCAGCCTCCACCAGCCACTGTTCATCCACGGGCTACTGTCCATCCAGCCTCCATCTGCTACTGTTCAACCAGCCTTCACAGGTTCCTGTTCATCCACCCCAACCGTTTGGGGTGTGTGGCGGCCTCCTCGGAGTCCTGTTCATCCAGCGGCAACCGCCTACTATACCATGGGGTTCTGTTCATCCAGCGACAACCGCCTACTATACCACGGGGTTCTGTTCATCCAACGGTGATAACCCACAAGTATAGGAGATCGTTTGTAGCCTTCTTTGATAAATAAGAGTGTCGAACCCAACGAGGAGCTAAAGGCAGAACAAATATTCGCTCAAGTTCTATCGACCACCGATACAACTCTACGCACACTTCACGTTTGCTTTACCAAAAACAAGTATGAAACTAGTTTGTAGGAGTGATGCTAGAACTATTTTGCAAGAATAAAACTATAAGTACTTTGCAAGATAATAAAAGTTAGGTGTTTAGTAAAAGGGTTTGTGTCAACAAGAAAGTTATTTGTCCCTCGGCAATCGATAACAAGTAACGGTAATCATTCTTGCAATTTTATATGAGGGAGAGACATGAGCTAACATACTTTCTCTACTTGGATCATATGCACTTATGATTGGAACTCTAGCAAGCATCCGCAACTACTAAAGATCATTAAGGTCGTGAGACCCAACCATAGCATTAAGTATCAAGTCCTCTTTACTCCCATACGTCATACCCCAGTTACTCGGGTTTAAGCTTCTGTCACTCTCGCAACCCACCATAAGCGAACCATGAACATATTGCAACACCCTAAAGCGGGGCCCCTCACGTTTGCGCGAGAACGAAGGGCACCGTAGGACAGCACCATAAATGAAATATACAATCATACCAACCAAGATCACGATTAACCCATAGGACAAAACGGATCTACTCAAACATCATAGGATAACCACAGATCATTGGGAAATAATATATGGAGTTGAGCACCATGTTTAAGTAGAGATTACAGCGGGGAAAAGGGGTGTTACACTACTGCATAGAGGGGGAGAGAGTTGGTGTTGACGGTAGCAAGATTGTTGATGTAGATCGCCGTCCCGATCGTTGCCCCGGCGGCACTCCGGCGCCACCGGAAGCGAGAGGGAGAGAGCCCCCTCCTCCTTCTTCTTCCTTGGCCTCCCCCATAGATGGGAGGAGGGATCCCCCTATGGTCCATGGTTTCCATGGCGGCGGAGGGGCGGGAGCCCCTCCGAGATTGGATCTCCCTCTCTGTTCTCTTCTGTTTCGCGTTCCCCAGATCTGGCCGAAAACCGTTTCTTATATTCCCGGAGATCCGTAACTCCGATTGCGCTGAGATTTTAACACGATTTTTTTCCGGATATAAGCTTCCTTGCGCCCGAAGTAGAGCTCCAACCGATGTACGAGGTGGGCACAACCCACCACCATGCGCCTGGCTCAAGGGTCGGATCCTGGTGGGTAGTGCCCACCACGGGACTCCGTTTGCGGTGATTCTAACTCCCAAAAATCACATATATTTCAAAATAATTCTCCATAAATTTTTATCGCGTTTGGACTTCGTTTGATATGGATTTTCTACGATACAAAAAACAGGAACTGGAACTGGGCACTGGATCAATAGGTTAGTCCAATAAATCATATAAAAAGTTGCCAAAAGTATGTAAAACTTGTATAATATTGGCATGAAACAATCAAAAATTATAGATACGACGGAGACGTATCAGCATCCCCAAGCTTAATTCCTGCTCGTCCTCGAGCAGGTAAATGATAAAAAAGATAATTTTTGATGTGGAATGCTACCTAGCATAAACTTGATCATATATCTAGTCATGGCATGGATATTAAGACATAAGTGATTCAAAGCAATAGTATATAATTTGACATAAAGACATCAATACTTAGTCATCCCAACAAACAATCATGTGTTTCAAAATACCAACTCTAAAGAAACTTATCCCTACAAATTCATATACTCTTGTCATGCTCTGTCTTCTTAACACAAAGTATTTATCATGCACAACCCGGATGACAAGCCGAGCAATTGGTTCATGCTTTTTAACCCGCTTCAGCTTTTTCAACTCTCATGCAATACATGAGCGCAGGCCATGGATATAGTACTACGGGTGGAATAGATACGATGATAGGGGTAAATATAAAGAACAAGAAAAAGTAAGAAGGTCTCACATCGACTCGGCTAACCAATGGGCTATGGAGATGCCCATCAATTGATATCAATGCGAGGAGTAGGGATTGCCATGCAACGAATGCACTAAGAGCTATAAGTGTATGAAAGCTCAATATGAAAACTAAGTGGGTGTGCATCTAATCCTATAATGAAAAATTCCCACTAGTATATGAAAGTGACAACATAGGAGACTCTCCATATGAAAAACATGGTGCTACTTTGAAGCACAAGTGTAGTAATGGATACTAACAATGCCCCTTCTCTCTTTGTTTATTTTCTTTTTCTTTTCTTCTTCTTTTTTCTCTCTCTCATTGTCCGGAGTCTCATCCCGACTTGTGGGGGAATCCTAGTCTCCATCATCCTTTCCTCACTGGGGCACTGCTCTAAAAATGAATAATGATCATCACACTTCTATTTACTTATAAATCAAAAGAAATAAAAATTACAACTCGATACCTATGACAAAGTATGACTCTATATGAATGCCTCTGGCATGTACCAGGATGTGCAATGATCTAGCATAACATGTATGAAAAATGATGAACGGTGGCTGAGCCACAACTACTATGTCAGCTATATGATCATGCAAAATAATATAACAATGAATGCTCAAGTCATCAAACGGAAGCAATGGAAGTTGCATGGCAATATATCTCGGAATGGCCATGGAAAAGCCACAATAGGTAGGTATGGTGGCTGTTTTGAGGAAGATATAATAAGGCTTATGTGTGATAGAGCGTATCATATCATGGGATTTGGATGCACCTGTGAAGTTTGCACCACGTCTCGAAGTAAGAAAGGGCAATGCACGGTACCGTAGAGGCTAGCAAATTGCGGAAAGGTAAGAGGCGTATAATCCATGGACTCACATTAGTCATGAAGAACTCATATACTTATTGCAAAAGTTCATTAGCCCTCGAAGCAAAGTACTACTACGCATGCCTCTAGGGGGATAGATTGGTAGGAAAAGACCATCGCTCGTCCCCGACCGCCACTCATAAGGAGGACAATCAATAATAAATCATGCTCCAACATCATAGCATAATGAGAGACTATACGTGCATGCTTCGGGAATCACAAACCTTAACACCAATATTCTTACTAACCACAACCGTTTACTAGTACCTCCCACATATTATCATGTCTATATCACAAAACTATTACAAGGAATCAAACATATCATATTCAGTGATCCATAAGTTTTATGTGGGATTTTATGACTAACCATGCAATTGGCCAATTCCTGTTGACTCTCTAAATAGATATAAGTGAAGCAAGAGAGTTTAATTCTTTCTACAAAAGACCATGCTCTAACAAATATAAGTGAAGCTAAAGAGCATTCTTCAAATAACGGTTTTCTATGTGAAGAGAAACATGCAATCCAAACTTCAAATGATATAAGTGAAGCACATGAAGCATTCTATAAAGCCACACTCAAAAGATATAAGTGAAGTGCAATGAGCATTCTATAAATCAACCATGGACTATCTCATACCAGCATAGTGAATAAAAGAAAAGTGAAAACTAGATGCAAAAGACGCTCCAAGATTTGCACATATCACATGAACGAAATGAAGACGAAAACATACCGATACTTGTTGAAGAAAGATGGGATGCCTTCCGAGGCATCCCCAAGCTTAGACGCTTGAGTCTCCTTAAATATTTACTTGGGGTGCCTTGGTCATCCCCAAGCTTGAGATCTTGCCTCTCCTCCTTCTCCTCACATCCAGACCTCCTCGATCTTCGAACACTTCATCCACACAAAACTTAACGAACTTTTAGTGGCGGGTTAGTGAATATGGCAATGAAATCCCATCATGTACTGTTGTAACATTATTGTATAATTATAAAAAACATTACCCACTGTATGCTATCACAATTCTATGGCCCCAAGTCAAGGAGGCTTCAACAAGAATTCAAACATACGCAAATAATGAAGCTATAACAGCAATCTGTGAAAACAGGACAGTCTGTAAAGATTTGAACATCCACCATACTTCTGTAACTCAAAAAATTCTGAAACAATTAGGAAAAATAAACATTTGTATATAAATACATTGCAAAAAGTTTCATAAACATTTGACCTTCCAGTAAAAAAATGTAAAATCGCGCACTACAGCCAAAGTTTCTGTTTTGCACCGCACAAACCAGCAAGCAATTTAAACATCGTAAAGGCAAACCTTGGCACATTATTTTTGTAATACAATGGAACTTTACAAGGGGATAATTATTTTTGTTTAAAATTTTCTGCAATTCAATATTCACAAAGTTTCCAAGGGCATGAACAAAGTTCAAGGCATGCTCCCGCTTCCATGGTGCTCGTTTATCTCACTTTCACTTTTCTTTATGTGAAGTTTTAAGTTTCCCTCTACATTCTTTTGTTTTTAAACTTTAGAAAAGCACTCAACAGAAATAAATGACTCTCTCAAACTTCCGGGTTGTCTCCCTGGCAGCGCTTTCTTTAAAGCCATTAAGCTAGGCATAAAGTGCTCAAGTAATGAATCCACCCGGATCCCAAGGTATATCAAAGCCAATTTGAATCAACAATGATTTAGCATTTAGTAGTGAGCACAAAGTAACATATATCAAGAAATTACGAAGTCTAACTCTCTTCCTATGCATCGGCATGTCATAGAAGAACAATTCATGAACATCAAGTAAAGGCCAATACATAGCATAAGCAGTTTCTTGCATTTTTATCGTGTTGGAAACATAAAGAGGCGGAGATGTAGTTCCTCTCTCATAATAATTGCAAGTAGGAGCAGCAAGCACATGCATATAACATTCATCAAAATTATCATGTGCAATGGTAAAAGGCAACCCATCAATATAATCCTTAAGAAGAGCAAACTTCTCCGATATAGTGTAGTTGGGAGAATTCAAAAAGATAATAGGACTATCATGTGTGGGTGCAATAGCAAAAATTTCATTCTTAATATAAGTAAATATAGCAAGTTCATATCCATAAGCATAATTCATATTGGCATCTTGGCCACAAGCATAGCAAGCATCAAGTTCATCAAAAAGGGATATTTCAAAAGAATCAACGGGATCATAGCAATTATCATAGCATTCATCATGTGGTAAGAACGAAGGGGCATTAAACAATGTATGAGTTGAAGATTTACTCTCATTAGAAGGTGGGCACGGGTGATCAATCCGCTCTTCCTCCTTTTGTTCTTCGCTCTCCTCATCATCTTTTTCATCCAATGAGCTCAAAGTTTCATCAATTCCTTCTTCCATAGAATCCAGCAAAAATATTAGTCTCTTCTTGGACAGCGGAGACTCTCTCAATAAATTCATCAATATTGGAATTGAATTTATAATTGTCATAGCAATATTTAAGGATGGCAAAACTTTAAGGTCTATAAACATCATCATCAAAAGCTTCATACTTTTCAAACAAAGATTCAATTTCATAAGCACCCTTAAAAGCAACAAATTCTTCTATTCATTCCACATAATAATAATCATATATACCATTGGCATAAGAAGCCAAGGTTTCATTATAATTAAATTCACATGAAAAGGGAAGATGTGGAGTGTTCATCCTAGAGCAATAAGTATAATCATATCTCAAGCATAGCTCCCGAGCATAGCAATGCAACATATGAATTTGATCCCATAACAATTTCCCTTTATGAGTCAAGTGATAATCCCTAAAGTATTCACGTTGATCCAACGTTTCTCCCATTAAATAGTTGAATGGGGTTTTCTCAGGATTATCAAAGTAGTGCATAATATCTTTTAAATAACGAGCATCGAGGGTTTTAGGAGGTTCCCCATCTCCATGAGTAGCTAGTACAACTAATTTTTTTGGTGTTTCGTGTTCCATATCCATAACTAAAGATAGAGAAAAACTTAGAACAGAAAATAAAAACTACTTAGTGATAAAGCAAACAAGCACACACGATAATATTCACCCCCACGCTATTTGTCGGTGTACAAAAAGAGGGGTGCACTTTTTGTACCCCTATAACTGTGCACGGGCAGTCTGAGCCGCGGGCGCCACCACACTGAGCAAGGCAAGGGAGGTGAGCCAAGGTAAGGCCGAAGCTCGAAAGAAGCAGAACGATGCCAAGACCAAGACCACAAGGAGCAAAGGGGACGAAGCGGACTCCCCCGGCAAGACCCTTGCCGGGAGGCGGTTTTAGCAAACCCGGTAGGACCCTTGCCGGGGCGGCTCGCCCCACACCTACGGAGCGAATCACCCTTGAGTCCACTGCCCCCATGGGGCAAGGATTCGGGAGACATCCCCGTGGTGGCATGCAGATCTTTGTGAAGACATTCAAGATCAGATACACTCCATAGAAGATGACGACCCTTGGCGGAATCCCAGCCGAGGAAAACCACAAGGCCCCCGGCAAGAGCCTTGCCGGGGATGACAGCAGGCGCCACGGCAAGACCCTTGTCGGGGCTACGGCAAGGCCCTCGCCAAGAACCCCCGTAGGGCCACCATCAGGCCCGCGCCAATCAAACCTTCACCACCGTTCGCATGCAGCTGCCGACCTAACCAGTTGGGCAGGCACCTGCGTGGCGGCAAGCGGATCTTCGTGGAGACCCACCGCTACGCCACCTCAGCTGCATGCCTGCCTACATGGAACCACGGGCACCGCTGGCCAGGGCGCGTGTCGACCCGAAGGTGAGCGGCGACGGACGAGACATGGCTCTCCCCCGTCCCTGATAAAGCGAGGACACCTAAGCAAGACGCATTAAAGGCGCCTTGTCATGTAATGCGAGGGATAAACTCGCATCACTGTACCCTTTCCACCTCCTCTGTGCCACTGTGGCAACCCCTTTCCCTATAAAAGGAGGCCCAAGGCGACCAGGAGGAGGATTCGGCTTTTTGGAGCTCTTCATGCCCCATTGCTAGTTCATGAACACAGATAAACAAACCACCAAAGAAGGAGTAGGATTTTACGCATCCTCGCGGCCCGAACCTGGATAAAGAGACCGTGTGCTATCTATTTGATCCGCTCTTCTCACGACCCCGCGCCCCGCAACCGTAGTAGGGATTCTTGTGATCCCATAGGTGTCGTTCTTACACCGACACCATTGCTCCCCGGCAACGGCGCCAAAAAAAGGTCTTGATAACCCACAAGTATAGGGGGTCGTTTGTATCCTTCTTCGATAAATAAGAGTGTCGAACCCAACGAGGATCTAAAGGCAGAACAAATATTCCCTCAAGTTCTATCGATCATCGATACAACTCTACGCACACTTCACGTTTGCTTTACCGGAAACAAGTATGAAACTAGTTTGTAGGAGTGATGCTAGAACTACTTTGCAAGAATAAAACTAGAAGTACTTTGCAAGATAATACAAGTTAGGTGTTTAGTAAAAGGGTTTGTGTCAACAAGAAAGTTATTTGTCCCTAAGCAATCGATAACAAGTACCGGTAGTCATTCTTGCAATTTTATATGAGGGAGAGGCATGAGCTAACATACTTTCTCTACTTGGATCATATGCACTTATGATTGGAACTCTAGCAAGCATCCGCAACTACTAAAGATCATTAAGGTCGTTGTTAACCCACAAGTATAGGGGATCACAATAGTTTTCGAGGGTAGAGTATTCAACCCAAATTTATTGATTCGACACAAGGGGAGCCAAAGAATATTCTCAAGTATTAGCATCTGAGTTGTCAATCCAACCACACCTGGAAGACTTAATATCTGCAGCACAGTATTTAGTAGCAAAGTAGTATGGAAGTAACGGTAACAGTGGCAAAAGTAATAGTAACAGTTTTGTAGTAATTGTAACAGTGGCAACGGAAAAGTAACTAAGCAAAGATCAATATGTGAAAAGCTCGTAGGCATTGGATCAGTGATGGATAATTATGTTGGATGCGATTCCTCATGCAACAGTTATAACATAGGGTGACACAGAACTAGCTCCAGTTCATCAATGTAATATAGGCATGTATTCCGAATATAGTCATACATGCTTATGGAAAAGAACTTGCATGACATCTTTTGTCCTACCCTCCCGTGGCAGAGGGTCCTATTGGGAAGTAAGGGATATTAAGGCCTCCTTTTAATAGAGTATCGGACCAAAGCATTAACACTTAGTGAATACACGAACTCCTCAAACTACGGTCATCACCGGGAGTGGTCCCGATTATTGTCACTTCGGGGTTACCAGATCATAACACATAGTAGGTGACTATTGACTTGTAAGATAGGATCAAGAACTCACATATATTCATGAAAACATAATAGGTTCATATCTGAAATCATGGTACTCGGGCCCTAGTGACAAGCATTAAGCATAGCAAAGTCATAGCAACATCAATCTCAGAACACAGTGGATACTAGGGATCAAACACTAACTCGATTACACGAGGGTGGAGGGCGCGCCCACCCCCATGGTTCGTGGACAGGGTGTGGGCCCCCTGGTGTTGATTATTTCGCCAGTATTTTTTATTAATTCCAAAAATATTCTCCATGAAGTTTCAGGTCATTCCGAGAACTTTTATTTCTGCACAAAGCAATTCAGCTGAAAACAGCGTCAGTCCGGGTTAGTTCCATTCAAATCATGCAAGTTAGAGTCCAAAACAAGGGCAAAAGTGTTTGGAAAAGTAGATACGTTGGAGACGTATCAACTCCCCCAAGCTTAAACCTTTGCTTGTGCTCAAGCAATTCAGTTGACAAAATGAAAGTGATAAAGAAAAACTTTTACAAACTCTGTTTGCTCTTGTTGTTGTAAATATGTAAAGCCAGCATTCAAGTTTCCAGCAAAGATTATGAACTAACCATATTCACAATAACACTTAGGTCTCATGTTACTCATATCATTGGCATAATCGACTAGCGAGCAATAATATAAATCTCGGACGACAACACTTTCTCAAAACAATCATAATATAATATAACAAGATGGTATCTCGCTAGCCCTTTCTGAGACCGCAAAACATAAATGCAGAGCACCTGTGAAGATCAAGGACTGACTAGACATTGTAATTCATGGTAAAAGAGATCCGGTCACAGTTGTACTCAATGTAAATTAATAGTAATCCATGCAAATGACAGCGGTGCTCTCCAACTGGTGATTTTTAATAAGAGGATGATGACTCAACATAAAAGTAAATAGATAAGCCCTTCGCAGAGGGAAGCAGGGATTTGTAGAGGTGCCAGAGCTCGAGTTTTGAAACAGAGATAAATAATATTTTGAGTGGCATACTTTCATTGTCCATAACAACCAAGAGATCTCGATATCTTCCATGCTACACACATTATAGGCGGTTCCCAAACAGAATGGTAAAGTTTATACTCCCCCACCACCAACAAGCATCAATCCATGGCTTGCCCGAAACAACGGGTGCCTCCAACTAACAACAGTCCTCGGGGAGTTTTGTTTGCAATTATTTTGATTTGGTTTAAGCATGGGACTGGGCATCCCGGTTACCGGCCATTTTCTCGTGAGTGATGAGCGGAGTCCACTCGTCGTGAGAATAACCCACCTAGCATGGAAGATACAGACAACCCTAGTTGATACATGAGCTATTCGAGCATACAAAACAAAATTTCATTTGAAGGTTTAGAGTTTGGCACATACAAATTTACTTGGAACGGAAGGTAGATACCGCATATAGGAAGGTATGGTGGACTCATATGGAATAACTTTGGGGTTTATGGAAGTGGATGCACAAGCAATATTCTTGCTTAGTACAAGTGAAGGCTAGAAAGAGACTGGGAAGCGACCAACTAGAGAGCGACAACAGTCATGAAAATGCATTAAAATTAATCAACACTGAGTGCAAGCATGAGTAGAATATAATTCACCATGAACATAAATATCGAGGAGGCTATGTTGATTTTGTTTCAACTACATGCGTGAACATGTGCCAAGCCGAGCCACTCGAATCGTTCAAAGGAGGATACCAACCTATCATACCACATCACAACTATTTTAATAGCATGTTGGCGCGCAGGGTAAACCATTATAAACTCCTAGCAAATTAAGCATGGCATGAGCAACTATAATCTCTAATTGTCATTGCAAACATGTTTCATTCATAATAGGCTGAATCAGGAACGATGAACTAATCATATTTACAAAAACAAGATAGGTCGAGTTCATACCAGCTTCTCTCATCTCAATCAGTCCATCGTATATCGTCATTATTACCTTTCACTTGCACGACCGAGCGGTGTGTATAATAATAATAGTGCACGTGCATTGGACTAAGCTGGAATCTGCAAGCATTTAATACAAGGGAGAAGACAAGGTAATATGGGCTCTTGCTTAAATCAACAATAATGCATATGAGAGCCACTCAACATTTTCTTCAAGGTCTTCTCCTCTCGACCCCCAAAGAAAAGAAAAAGAAATAAAACTATTTACACGGGAAAGCTCCCAACAAGCAAAAGAAGAACAAGAAATCTTTTTTGGTTTTCTTTTAATTACTACTACTACAGGCATGGAGTAAGCTAGCTAAAAGCTACTACTATTTTTTTGGTTTTTCTTAAGGTTTTTCAGACACACAAGAAGAAGGCTTAGAAAAGAAAATAAACTAGGATGGATAGTACAATGAAAAAGTATGAGCACCGACAACTAGAATGAGTGTGTGAACATGATTGTAATGTCGGTGAGAAATACGTACTCCTCCAAGCTTAGGCTTTTGGCCTAAGTTGGTCTAGGGCCACGGCTGGCCTGGTGGATATCCAAAGTTGTAGCTGGGGTCGTACTGAGATGCAGCGGCTGCTGCCTGACGAGCTGCCTCCGTCCTCCTTTCACACTCGTTTGCCTCCTTCCTGGTCATAACATATCTCCTTTTTGCCTGAAAGTCAAAGAAAGTAGGGGCAGGGAAAGCAACATGGACAGTGCGGCGTCTGTCGAAGATTAGTCGGTACTGGAGGAACTGTTCATTCCTCTCAACAAACTGATGGCGGACCATAGCTTATAATCTAGATAAGCAGGAGGTAACTCCAAATCATTTCTATGTATAGGTACTTCGAGATAATTAGCTACACGAGTTGCATAATTTCCACCAAACAAATCTCCACTTGTACCGTTATGATGCAACCTTCGTGCAACAATAGCCCCCAAGTTATATTGTTTATCACCTAATACCGCACTTTTGAGGACACAAAGATCTGGAACGCACATGTGACAAGCTTCATCTTTACCGTTAATGCATCTACCTATAAAGAGAGCAAAATAATGTATGGAAGGAAAATGAATGCTCCCTATGGTAGCTTGTGTGATTTCTCTAGATTCCCCCACAGTGATACTAGCAAGAAAGTCTTTATATTCAGCTTTGCGAGGTTCACTAACATTGCCCCAGCGGGAGTTTACAAACATTATTAAAATCCTATAAATCCATGGTATATGATTTGTCATAAAGATAAAATAAAACAGTGTGAGAATTGCATGACGATGTAAATTTAAACCTCCTCACAAAGGAATCAGTTAGGTAGTGGTATTGCGGGCACTTATCTGACACGAAGCCCTCAAGATCAGCATTACGCACATATGCATCAAATTCATCCTTGATGCCTGCCCGGACCATAAACTCCTCTGACGACCATTCACAAGGCCGCACTTGAGCTTCCCTTGGTAGTTCATTGTCTGGCTCACGTAGCGCGAGCCTGGGTCCTTGCTTTCTTGAGGAACCACCTTGGTACATTTTCCTAAACATATTTCTTCCTCTGAAAAATTTCTGAAATTTTTAATGACTCAAAATAAAAGTGAACCAAACTCAACAAGATTGATAGCAACTACTCCCACAAGTGCCTAGAGGCTATATCATGCATTAGAACTACCTTTGACCATATAAATTTGACATGCAAGCTCAAGAACAGGGTCACCTCAGCAGCAAAAATTTGCAATAAATAAAGCACTAGAACAAAAACTAATTGGACCATTGGAGGAGTCACATACCGAAGTACAATTCCCCAAAACAGTTTCGTGAATGAAGCTTTGAGCAAAGAGATCAAAAATGGTAGCAAGATGAGCTAGAACACGGGTTTGAGCTATGGGAGGATTTTTTCTGGAGGAAGACGAAGTGAATGGGTGCAGGAATAAGTGGAGGGGGTCCACATGGGGCCCACGAGGCAGGGGGCGCGCCTTGGACCCTCGTGGCCAGGTGGTGGCCCCCTCTGGTGTGTTCTCAGTGCCAGATATTCTTAAATATTCTACAAAAAATCATATTTCATTTTTGGGACATTTGGAGAACTTTTATTTTTGGGGTATTTTTTTATTGCAAGGATAATTCAGAAAGCAGACAGAAAATACTAATTTTGCTTTATTTTATCTAAATAACAGAAAGTAAAAGGAGGGTACAGAGAGTTGTGCTTTCTAACTTCATCCATCTCATGCTCATCAAAAGGAATTCACTAACAAGGTTGATCAAGTCTTGTTAACAAACTCATTCCGAATCGCATGAAACCGAAGAATTTTCGAATAGCACTAGGTTACCTCAACGGGGATATGCACGTCCCCAACAATAAGAATACCATATTTCTTCTTGACAGTAGGAAGAGGAAATTCAAAACCTCCAATAGTAATCGTTGGAATTTTTCCAATAGAATTGATACTGTGGACTTGAGGTTGTTTCCTCGGAAAGTGTACCGTATGCTCATTACCATTAACATGAAAAGTGACATTGCCTTTGTTGCAATCAATAACAGCCCCTGCAGTATTCAAAAAGGGTCTACCAAGGATAATCGACATACTATCGTCCTCGGGAATATCAATAATAACAAAGTCCGTTAAAATAGTAATGTTTGCAACCACAACAGGCACGTCCTCACAAATACCGACAGGTATAAGAGTTGATTTATCGGCCATTTGCAAAGATATTTCAGTAGGTGTCAACTTATTCAAATCAAGTCTACGATATAAAGAGAGAGGCATAACACTAACACCGGCTCCAAGATCACATAAAGCAGTTTTAACATAATTTCTTTTAATGGAGCATGGTATAGTTGGTACTCCTGGATCTCCTAGTTTCTTAGGTATTCCACATTTAAAAGTATAATTAGCAAGCATGGTGGAAATTTCAGCTTCCAGTATCTTTCTTTTATTTGTAACAATATCTTTCATGTACTTAGCATAAGGATTCATTTTAAGCATATCAGTCAAACGCATACGCAAAAAGATAGGTCTAATCATTTCAGCAAAGCGCTCAAAATCCTCGTCATCCTTTTTCTTAGATGGTTTAGGAGGAAAAGGCATGGGTTTCTGAACCCATGGTTCTCTTTCTTTACCGTGCTTCCTAGCAATGAAGTCACTCTTATCATAATGTTGATTCTTCGATTGTGGGTTATCAAGATCAACAATAGGTTCAATATCTACATCATTGTTATTGCTAGGTTGAGCATCAACATGAACATCATCATCAATTTTATCACTAGGTTCATGTTCATTAGCAGATTGTGTTTCAGCATCAGAGATAGAAATATCATTGGGATTCTCAGGTGTGTCAATAACAAGTTCACTAGAAGCATGCAAAGTCCTATCATTTTTCTTTTTCTTCTTCTTAGAAGAACTAGGTGCATCAACATTAGTTCTCTGAGAATCTTGCTCAATTCTCTTAGGGTGGCCCTCAGGATACAAAGGTTCCTGAGTCATTTTGCCCCCTCTAGTCATAACTCTAACAACATTATCATTTTTCTTATTATTTAATTCATTGAGCAAATCATTCTGAGCTTTAAGCACTTGTTCTACTTGAGTGGTAACCATAGAAGCATGTTTACTAATAAGTTTAAGTTCACCCTTAACTCTAGACATATAATCACTCAAGTGTTCAATCATATAAACATTACGTTTCAATTATCTACCAACATAAGCATTGAAGTTTTCTTGTTTAACAATAAAATTATCAAACTCATCTAAGCATTGGCTAGAAGACTTATAATAAGGAATATCACCTTCATCAAATCTATAGAGAGAATTTACCTTTACTACCTGTGTCGGGTCATCAAGACCATGTATTTCTTCAATGGGTGGTAAATTATTAACATCTTCAACTTTAATACCCTTTTCTTTCATATATTTCTTTGCCTCTAGCATATCTTCAGGACTGAGAAATAGAATACCCCTTTTCTTTAGAGTTGGCTTAGGAGTTGGTTCAGGAAGTGTCCAATCATTATCATTACTCAATATATTATTCAATAGCAATTCAGCTTGCTCAGCAGTTCTTTCCCTAAAAACATAACCAGCACAACTATCCAGGTGGTCTCTGGAAGCATCGGTTAGTCCATTATAAAAGATATCAAGTATTTCATTTTTCTTGAGAGGATGATCAGGCAAAGTGTTAAGTAATCGGAGAAGCCTCCCCCAAGCTTGTGGGAGACTCTCTTCTTCAATTTGCACAAAATTATATATTTTCCTTAAGGCAGCTTGTTTCTTATGGCGGGAAAATATTTAGCAGAGAAGTCATAAATCATATCCTGGGGACTACGCACACAACCAGGATCAAGATAATTAAACCATGTTTTAGCATCAACCTTTAATGAGAACGAAAATAACTTAAGGATATAATAGTAATGAATTTTTTTCTCATGAGTAAATAGGGTGGCTATATCATTTAATTTAGTAAGATGTGCCACAACAGTTTTAGATTCATAGCGATAAAAAGGATCAGATTCAACCAAAGTAATCAACTTAGGATCGACAAAGAAATCATAATCCTTATCAGAAATACAGATAGGTGAAGTAGCAAAAGCAGGGTCATATTTCATTCTAGCATTCAAAGACTTTTCCTTCATCTTAGCTAACAGTTTCTTAAGATCATATCTATCTTTGCAGGCAAAAAGATCTCTAGCCGTTTCTTCATCCATAACATAACCCTCAGGTACATAAGGCAATTCATATCTAGGGGGAGAATCTTCATCGTCACTTTCATCAATATTATCAGTTTCAATAATTTCATTCTCTCTAACCCTACCAAGTTGTTCATCAAGAAATTCACCTAATGGCACAATATTATCAAGCATAGAAGTAGTTTCATCATAAGTATCATGCAAAGCAGAAGTGGCATCATCAATAACATGCGACATATCAGAATCAATAGCAGGAGTAGGTGTCGCAAGTTTACTCATAACAGAAGGTGAATCAAGTGCAGAGCTAGATGACAGATTTTTACCTCCCTCATAGTTGAGGGATAAATCTTGATTTTTTCGTCTTTCAAGTTCCTCATAGTGATCAACAGATATAAATCCCAAGTGACTCAAAGAATAGAGCTATGCTCCCCGGCAATGGCGCCAGAATAGTCTTGATAACCCACAAGTATAGGGGATCGCAACAGTTTTCGAGGGTAGAGTATTAAACCAAAATTTATTTATTCGACACATGTATTAGCAGCTGAGTTGTCAATTCAATCACACCTGGAAGACTTAATATCTGTAGCAAAGTATTTAGTAGCAAAGTAGTATGGAAGTAACGGTAACAGTGGCAAAAGTAACAGTAGCAGTTTTGTAGTAATTATAACATAGGGTGACACAGAACTAGCTCCAGTTCATCAATGTAATGTAGGCATGTATTCTGAATATAGTCATACATGCTTATGGAAAAGAACTTGCATGACATCTTTTGTCCTACCCTCCCGTGGCAGCGGGGTCCTATTGGAAACTAAGGGATATTAAGGCCTCCTTTTAATAGAGTACCAGACCAAAGCATTAACACTTAGTGAATACATGAACTCCTCAAACTACGGTCATCACCGGGAGTGGTCCCGATTATTATCACTTCGGGGTTACCGGATCATAACACATAGTAGGTGACTATTGACTTGCAATATAGGATCAAGAACTCACATGTATTCATGAAAACATAATAGGTTCAGATCTGAAATCATGACACTCAGGCCCTAGTGACAAGCATTAAGCATAGCAAAGTCATAGCAACATCAATCTCAGAACATAGCGGATACTAGGGATCAAACCTTAACAAAATTAACTCGATTACATGATAAATCTCATCCAAACCATCACCGTCCAGCAAGCCTACGATGGAATTACTCACGCACGGCGGTGAGCATCATGAAATTGGTGATGGAGGATGGTTGATGATGACGACGGCGACGGATTCCCCTCTCCGGTGCCCCGAACGGACTCCAGATCAGCCCTCCCGAGAGAGATTAGGGCTTGGCGGCGGCTCCGTATCGTAAAACGCGATGAATCCTTCTCCCTGATTTTTTCTCCCTGAACCTGAATATATAGAGTTTGAGTTGACGTCGGTGTAGCCTCAGGGGGCCCACGAGGCAGGAGGCGCGCCCCAGGGAGGTGGGCGCGCCCTCCACCTTCGTGGATAGGGTGTGGGCCCCCTGGTGTTGATTTTTTGCCAGTATTTTTTATTAATTCCAAAAATATTCTCCGTGAAGTTTCAGATCATTCTGAGAACTTTTATTTCTGCACAAAAATAACACCATGGCAATTCTGCTGAAAACAACGTCAGTCCGGGTTAGTTCCATTCAAATCATGCAAGTTAGAGTCCAAAACAAGGGCAAAAGTGTTTGGAAAAGTAGATACGTTGGAGACGTATCAGTCGTGAAACCCAACCATAGCACTAAGTATCAAGTCCTCTTTACTCCCATACGTCATACCCCAGTTACTCGGCACCATAAGCGAACCATGAACATATTGCTACACCCTACAGCGGGGGCCCCTCATGTTTGCGCGAGAACGGAGGGCACCGTAGGACAACACCATAAATAAAATATACAATCATACCAACCAAGATCATGATTAACCCATAGGACAAAACGGATCTACTCAAACATCATAGGATTGAAGGAAATATGCCCTAGAGGCAATAATAAAGTTGTTATTTATATTTCCTTATATCATGATAAATGTTTATTATTCATGCTAGAATTGTATTAACCGGAAACTTATTACATGTGTGAATACATAGACAAACATAGTGTCACTAGTATGCCTCTACTTGACTAGATCGTTGAATCAAAGATGGTTAACTTTCCTAGCCATAGACATGAGTTGTCATTTGATTAAAGCGATCACATCATTAGAGAATGATGTGATTGACTTGACCCTTTCTGTTAGCTGAGCACTTGATCGTTTAGTATGTTGCTATTGCTTTCTTCATGACTTATACATGTTCCTATGACTATGAGATTATGCAACTCCCGAATACCGGAGGAACACCTTGTGTGCTATCAAACGTCACAACGTAACTGGGTGATTATAAAGATGCTCTCCAGGTGTCTCCGAAGGTGTTTGTTGGGTTGGCATAGATCGAGATTAGGATTTGTCACTCCGTGTATCGGAGAGGTATCTCTGTGCCCTCTCGGTAATGCACATCACTATAATCCTTGCAAGTAATGTGACTAACGAGTTAGTTGCGGGATGATGCATTACGAAACGAGTTAAGAGACTTGCCGGTAACGAGATTAAACTAGGTATTGAGATACCGACGACCGAATCTCGGCCAAGTAACATACCGATGACAAAGGGAACAACGTATGTTGTTATGCGGTTTTGACCAATAAAGATCTTCGTAGAATATGTGGGAGCCAATATGAGCATCCAGGTTCCGCTATTGGTTATTGACCGGAGACGTGTCTCGGTCATGTCTACATAGTTCTCGAACCCGTAGGGTCCGCATGCTTAACGTTCGGTGATGATCGGTATTATGAGTTTATGTGATTTGATGATCGAAGTTTGTTCGGAGTCTCGGATGAGATCGGAGACATGACGAGGAGTCTCGAAATGTTCAAGACGTAATATCGATATATTGGAAGGCTATATTCGGATAACGGAAAGGTTCTGAGTGGTTTGGGTATTTATCGGAGTACCGGAGAGTTACGGGAATTCGCCGGGGAGTATATGGGCCTTATTGGGCTTTAGGGGAGAGAGAGAGGGGCTGCCTAGGGAAGGCCGCGCGCCTCCCCAAGGCCTAGTCCGAATTGGACTAGGGGGAGGGGCGGCGCCCCCTCCTTCCTTCTCTTCTCTCTTCCCCTTCCTTCTCTCCTACTCCTACTACTTGGAAGGGGAATCCTACTCCGGTGGGAGTAGGACTCCCAGTAGCGCCATAGTAGAGGGCGGCCCTACCCTCCTCCACTCCTTTATATATGGGGGAGGGGGGCACCCCATAGACATACAAGTTGATCATTGATCTTTTAGCCGTGTGCGGTGCCCCCCTCCACCATAATCCACCTTGGTCATATCATTGTAGTGCTTAGGCGAAGCCCTGCGCCCGGTAGCTTCATCATCACCGTCATCACGCCATCCTGCTGACGAAGCTCTCCCTCGAAGCTCTACTAGATCGTGAGTTCGTGGGACGTCACCGAGATGAACGTGTGCAGATCGCGGAGGTGTCGTACGTTCGGTCCTAGGATCAGTCAATCATGAAGACGTAGGACTACATCAACCGCGTTGTCATAACGCTTCCACTTTCAGTCTACGAGGGTACATGGACAACACCCTCCCCTCTCGTTGCTATGCATCACCATGATCTTGCGTGTGCGTAGGATTTTTTTTTGAAATTACTACGTTTTCCAACAGTGGCATCTGAGCCAGGTTTATGCGTAGATGTTATATGCACGAGTAGAACACAAGTGAGTTGTGGGCGATACTAGTCATACTGCTTACCAGCATGTCACACTTTGATTCGGCGGTATTGTTGGATGAAGCGGCCCGGACCGACATTTCACGTGCGCTTCTGCGAGACTGGTTCTACCGGCGTGCTTCGCATTACGGTGGCTGGCGGTGTCAGTTTCTCCAACTTTAGTTGAATCGAGTGTGGCTACGCCTGGTCCTTGTGAAGGTTAAAACAACACATACTTTACGAAATATCGTTGTGGTTTTGATGCGTAGGTAAGACCGGTTCTTGCTCAGCCCGTAGCAGCCACGTAAAACTTGCAACAACAAAGTAGAGGACGTCTAACTTGTTTTTGCAGGGCATGCTGTGATGTGATATGGTCAAGACATGATGCTAAATTTTATTGTATGAGACGATCATGTTTTGTAACGAAGTTATCGGCAACTGGCAGGAGCCATATGGTTGTCGCTTTATTGTATGAAATGCAATCACCATGTAATTGCTTTACTTTATCACTAAGCGGTAGCGATAGTCGTAGAAGCAATAGTTGGCGAGATGACAAGGATGTTACGATGGAGATCAAACTATCACGCCGGTGGCGATGGTGATCATGACGGTGCTTTGAAGATGGAGATCAAAGGCACAAGATGATGATGGCCATATCATATCACTTATATTGACTGCATGTGATGTTTACCTTTTACGCATCTTATTTTGCTTAGATCGACGGTAGCATTATAAGATCTCTCACTAAATTTCAAGGTATAAGTGTTCTCCCTGAGTATGCACCATTGCGAAAGTTCGTCATGCTGAGACACCACGTGATGATCGGGTGTGATAAGCTCTGCGTTCACATATAACGGGTGCAAGCCAGTTTCGTACACGCAGAATACTCGGGTTAAACTTGACAAGCCTAGCATATGTAGATATGGCCTCGGAACACTGAGACCGAATGGTCGAGCGTGAGTCATATAGTAGATATGATCAACATAGTGATGTTCACCATTGAAAACTACTCCATCTCACATGATGATCGGACATGGTTTAGTTCATATAGATCACGTGATCACTTAGATGATTAGAGTGATGTCTATCTAAGTGGGAGTTCTTAAGTAATATGATTAATTTAACTTTAATTTATCATGAATTTAGTCCTGGTAGTACTAGCATATCTATGTTGTAGATCAATAGCTCGCGTTTAGCTCCCCTGTTTTATTTTGATATGTTCCTAGAGAAAACTAAGTTGAAAGATATTAGTAGCAATGATGCGGATTGGATCCGTGATCTGAGGATTATCCTCATTGTTGCACAGAAGAATTATGTCCTTGATGCACCGCTAGGTGACAGACCGATTGCAGGAGCAGATGCAGACGTTATGAACGTTTGGCAAGCTCGATATGATGACTACTTGATAGTTTAGTGCACCATGCTTTATGTCTTGGAATCGGGGCTTCAAAGACGTTTTTGAAATGCCACGGAGCATATGAGATGTTCCAAGATTTGAAATTAGTATTTCAGACTCATGCCCATGTCGAAAGGTATGAGACCTTTGACAAGTACTTTGCCTACAAAATGGAGGAAAATAGCTCAGCTAGTGAGCATGTGCTCAGAATGTCTGAGTACCACAATCACTTGAATCAAGTGGGAGTTAATCTTCCAGATAAGATAGTGATTGACAGAGTTCTCTAGTCACTATCACCAAGTTAATAAAACTTCGTGATGAACTATAATATGCAAGGGATACGGAAACGGTTCCCAAGCTCTTCGTGATGCTGAAATCGATGAAGGTAGAAATAAAAAAAAAGCATCAAGTGTTGATGGTTGACAAGACCACTAGTTTCAAGAAAAGGGCAAAGGGAAGAAGGGGAACTTCAAAAGGAACGGCAAGCAAGTTGCTGCTCAAGTGAAGTAGCCCAAGTCTAGACCTAAGCCTGAGACTAAGTGCTTCTACTGCAAAGGGACAGGTCACTGGAAGCGAAACTGCCCCAAGTATTTGGCGGATAAGAAGGATGGCAAAGTGAACAAAGGTATATTTGATATTCTTCTTATTGATGTGTACTTTACTAGTGTTTATAGCAACCCCTCAGTATTTCATACTAGTTCAGTTGCTAAGATTAGTAACTCAAAATGGGAGTTGCAGAATGAACATAGAACTAGTTAAGGGTGAAGTGACGATGTGTGTTGGAAGTGGTTCCAAGATTGATATGATCATCATCGCACACTCCCTATACTTTCGGGATTAGTGTTGAACCTAAATAAATGTTATTTGGTGTTTGCGTTGAGCATGAATATGATTTGATCATGTTTATTGCAATACGGTTATTCATTTAAGTCAAAGAATAATTGTTATGTTGTTTACGTGAATAAAACCTTTTGTGGTCATACACCCAAGGTGCATGGTTAATTGAATCTCGATCGTACTGATACACATATTCATAATATTGATGCCAAAAGATGCAAACTTAATAACGATAGTGCAACTTATTTGTGGCACTGCCGTTTAGGTCATATTGGTGTAAAGCGCATGAAGAAACTCCATACTGATGGGTTTTTGGAATCACTTGATTATGAATCACTTGATGCTTGCGAACCATGCCTCGTGGGCAAGATGACTAAGACTCCGTTCTCCGGAACAATGGAGCAAGCAACTAACTTATTGGAAATAATACACACTGATGTATACGGTCCGATGAGTGTTGAGGCTCGCGGCGGGTATCATTATTTTCTGACCTTCACAGATGATTTGAGCAGATATGGGTATATCTACTTGATGAAACATAAGTCTGAAACATTTGAAAAGTTCAAAGAATTTCAGAGTGAAGTGGAAAATCATCGTAACAAGAAAATAAAGTTTCTACAATCTGATCGCGGAGATGAATATTTGAGTTACGAGTTTGGTCTTCATTTGAAACAATGCGGAATAGTTTCGCAACTCACGCCACCTAGAACACCACAGCGTAATGGTGTGTCCGAACGTCATAACCGTACTTTATTAGATATGGTGCAATCTATGATGTCTCTTACCGATTTACCACTATCGTTTTGGGGTTATGCATTAGAGACAACTGCATTCACGTTAAATAGGGCACCATCTAAATCCGTTGATATGACACCATATGAACTATGGTTTGGCAAGAAACAAAAGTTGTCGTTTCTTAAAGTTTGGGGTTGCGATGCTTATGTGAAAAAGTTTCTTCCTGATAAGCTCAAACCCAAATCGGAGAAATGTGTCTTCATAGGATACCCAAAGGAGACAGTTGGGTACACCTTCTATCACAGATCCGAAGGCAAGACATTTGTTGCTAAGAATGGATCCTTTATAGAGAAGGAGTTTCTATCGAAAGAAGTGAGTGGGAGGAAAGTAGAACTTGATGAGGTAACTATACCTGCTCCCTTATTGGAAAGTAGTTCATCACAAAAATTTGTTCCTCTGACTCCTACACCAATTAGTGAGGAAGCTAATGATGATGATCATGGAACTTCAGATCAAGCTACTACCGAACCTCGTAGGTCAACCAGAGTGAGATCCGCACCAGAGTGGTACGGTAATCCTGTTCTGGAGGTCATGTTACTTGACCATGACGAACCCACGAACTATGAGGAAGCGATGATGAGCCCAGATTTCACGAAATGGCTTGAAGCCATGAAATCTGAGATGGGATCCATGTATGAGAACAAAGTGTGGACTTTGGTTGACTTGCCCGATGATCGGCAAGCCATAGAAAATAAATGGATCTTCAAGAGGAAGACGGACGCTGATAGTAGTGTTACTATCTACAAAGCTAGACTTGTCGAAAAAGGTTTTGACAAAGTTCAAGGTGTTGACTACGATGAGATTTTCTCACTCGTAGCGATGCTTAAGTCTGTCTGAATCATGTTAGCAAATTGCCACATTTTATGAAATCTGGCAAATGGATGTCAAAACTACATTCCTTAATGGATTTCTTAAAGAAGAGTTGTATATGATGCAATCAGAAGGTTTTGTCGATCCTAAAAGTGCTAACAAAATGTGCAAGCTCCAGCGATCCATCTATGGACTGGTGCAAGCATCTCGGAGTTGGAATATACGCTTTGATGAGTTGATCAAAGCATATAGTTTTATACAGATTTGCGGTGAAGCCTGTATTTACAAGAAAGTGAGTGGGATCCCTACGTCATTTCTGATAAATATATGTGAATGACATATTGTTGATCGAAAATAATGTAGAATTTTCTGGAAAGCATAAAGGAGTATTTGAAAGATTTTTCAAAGAAAGACCTCGGTGAAGCTGCTTACATATTGAGCTTCAAGATCTATAGAGATAGATCAAGACGCTTGATAAGTTTTTTTCAATGAGTACATACCTTGACAAGATTTTGAAGTAGTTCAAAATAGTATAGTCAAAGGAAGAGGTCTTTCCTGTGTTGCAAGGTGTGAAATTGAGTAAGACTCAAAACCCGACCACGGCAGAAGATAGAAAGAGAATGAAAGTCATTCCCTATGCCTCAGCCATAGGTTCTATAAAGTATGCCATGTTGTGTACCAGATTGATTGTATACCCTACACTGAGTTTGGCAAGGGAGTACAATAGTCATCTAGGAGTAGATCACTGAACAACGGTCAAAATTATCCTAAGTGGAATAAGGATATGTTTCTCAATTATGGAGGTGACAAAAGGTTCGTCGTAAAGGGTTACGTCGATGCAAGTTTTGACACTGATCCAGATGACTCTAAGTCTCAATCTAGATACATATTGAAAGTGGGAGCAATTAGCTAAAGTAGCTTCGTGCAGAGCATTGTAGACATAGAAATTTGCAAAATACATACAGATCTGAATTTGGCAGACCCGTTGACTAAACTTCTCTCACAAGCAAACATGATCACACCTTAGTACTCTTTGGGTGTTAATCACATGGCGATGTGAACTAGATTACTGACTCTAGTAAACCCTTTGAGTGTTGGCCACATGGCGATGTGAACTATGGATATTAATCACATGGTGATGTGAACTATTGGTGTTAAATGACATGGCGACGTGAACTAGATTATTGACTCTCGTGCAAGTGGGAGACTGAAGGAAATATGCCCTAGAGGCAATAATAAAGTTGTTATTTAAATTTCCTTATATCATGATAAATGTTTATTATTAATGCTAGAATTGTATTAACCGGAAACTTAGTACATGTGTGAATACATAGACAAACAGAGTGTCACTAGTATGCCTCTACTTGACTAGCTCGTTGAATGAAAGATGGTTAAGTTTCCTAGCCATAGACATGAGTTGTCATTTGATTAACGGGATCACATCATTAGAGAATAATGTGATTGACTTGACCCATTCCGTTAGCTTAGCACTTGATCGTTTAGTATGTTGCTATTGCTTTCTTCATGACTTATACATGTTCCTATGACTATGAGATTATGCAACTCCCGAATACCGGGGGAACACCTTGTGTGCTATCAAACGTCACAACGTAACTGGGTGATTACAAAGATGCTCTACAGGTGTCTCCGAAGGTGTTTGTTGGGTTGGCATAGATCGAGATTAGGATTTGTCACTCCGTGTATCGGAGAGGTATCTCTGGGCCCTCTCGGTAATGCACATCACTATAAGCCTTGCAAGCAATGTGATTATGGAATGAGTAAAGAGACTTGCCGGTAACGAGATTGAACTAGGTATTAAGATACCGACGACCGAATCTCGGCCAAGTAACATACCGATGACAAAGGGAACAACATATGTTGTTGTGCGGTTTGACCGATAAAGATCTTCGTAGAATATGTGGGAGCCAATATGAGCATCCAGGTTCCGCCATTGGTTATTGACCGGAGACGTGTCTCGGTCATGTATACATAGTTCTCGAACCCGTAGGGTCCGCACGCTTAACGTTCGGTGACGATCGGTATTATGAGTTTATGTGATTTGATGATCGAAATTTGTTCGGAGTCCCGGATGAGATCGGGGACATGATGAGGAGTCTCGAAATGTTCGAGACGTAAAGATCGATATATTGGAAGGCTATATTCGGACATCAGAAAGGTTTTGAGTGGTTCTGGTATATATCGGAGTACCGGAGAGTTACGGGAATTCGCCGGGGAGTATATGGGCCTTATTGGGCTTTAGGGGGGGAGAGAGAGAGGGGCTGCCTAGGATAGGCCGCGCGCCCCCCAAGGCCTAGTCCAAATTGGACTAGGGGGAGGGGCGGCGCCCCCTCCTTCCTTCTCTTCTCTCTTCCCCTTCCTTCTCTCCTACTACTACTTGGAAGGGGCGGGAATCCTACTCCCGGTGGGGGTAGGACTCCCCAGGGTGCGCCATAGTAGAGGGCCGGCTCTCCCCCTCCTCGACTCCTTTATATACGGGGGAGGGGGCACCCCATAGACATACAAGTTGATCATTCATCTCTTAGCCGTGTGCGGTGCCCCCCTCCACCATAATCCACCTCGGTCACATCGTCGTAGTGCTTAGGCGAAGCCCTGTGCCGGTAGCTTCATCATCACCGTCATCACGCCGTCGTCTTGTGAAGCTCTCCTCGAGCTCTCTTTGGATTGTGAGTTCGTGGGACGTCACCGAGCTGAACGTGTGCGGATCGCGGAGATGCCGTACGTTCGGTACTAGGATCGGTCGATCGTGAAGACGTACGACTACATCAACCGCGTTGTCATAACGCTTCCGCTTTCGGTCTACGAGGGTACGTGGACAACACTCTCCCCTCTCATTGCTATGCATCACCATGATCTTGCGTGTGCGTAGGATTTTTTTTGAAATTACTACGTTCCCCAACAAGGATAACCGTAGATCATTGGGAAATAATATATGGAGTTGAGCACCATATTTAAGTAGAGATTACAACGGGGAGAAGGGGTGTTACACCGCTGCATAGATGGGGAGAGAGTTGGTGTTGAAGGTAGCAAGATTGTTGATGTAGATCGCCGTCCCGATCGTTGCCCCAGCGGCACTCCGACGCCACCGGAAGCAAGGGGCAGAGAGCCCGCCTCCTTCTTCTTCTTCCTTGGCATCCCCCCTAGATGGGAGGAGGGATCCCCCTCTGGTCCATGGTATCTATGGCGGCGGAGGGCCGGGAGCCCCTCCGAGATTGGATCTCCCTCTCTGTTCTCTTCTGTTTCGCGTTCCCCAGATCTAGCCGAAAACCGTTTCTTATATTCCCGGAGATCCGTAACTCCGATTGCGCTGAGATTTTAACACAATTTTTTTCCGGATATAAGCTTCCTTGCGCCGGAAGTAGAGCTCCAACCGACGTACGAGGTGGGCCCAACCCACCACCACACGCCTGGCTCAGGGGTTTGATCCTGGTGGGTTGTGCCCATCATGGGACTCCGTTTGCGGTGATTCCAACTCCCAAAAATCACATATATTCCAAAATAATTCTCCGTAAATTTTTATCGCGTTTGGACTTCGTTTGACATGGATTTTCTGTGATACAAAAAACATGAAAAAAAACAGAAACTGGAGCTGGGCACTGGATCACTAGGTTAGTCCAATAAATCATATAAAAAATTGCCAAAAATATGTAAAACTTGTATAATATTGGCATGAAACAATAAAAAAATTATAGATACGATGGAGACGTATCAAGCGGCAACCACCTACACACGATCGAGGTACTGTTCATCCAACCCCCACCGGGAACTGTTCATCCACAGGCAACCAACCGGCTGGACTCACCATGTCTCGACCCGTTCTACGTATCGCGCACGCGGCAGCAACAAGCACTGTTCATCCAGAGGCAACCCAACCGGCTAGCTACGTCTCGCACGAGGGCGAGATCGGGTTTAGTAAGCAGCGAAGGGATCGCTTAGGTTCAGTTAACAACTCGGGTTCATTTAGTAGCGCAGGGATCGATCGATCGGCTTCAGTACGTAGCAGTGCGACCGCTCGGGTTCAGTAAGCGAACATCTCGCTCGGGTTTAGTTATAACGAACACGGGTTGCACCACGCTCGCGTGCGAGAGAGAAACACGCAAACCACACTGCATAACTCGGCCCCGACCACATACCGTAACTGGCAACTCCGCGAAAATTTCCTCGCCCTCAGTTCTACCATGATTTTTTATGTGATGGATGGCCCAAAGAATGTCATGCAGGTGTGTCCCCGGCCCGCCTAGGACAAAAAACCTATTTTCTGTCATGATTTTTTGTAATAGAAGTATGAGTCCACCACATCTACGTGATACGTGTTTTTGTCATAATTATTATCATAAAAGTGTCATAATCATGACAGATTTTTTTTCCGTTCGGGTCATAATGTCGCGGATGTGTTTTTTTTTTCAGTGTCAAGATCAACCTCGAGTGATTCGAGGCTCATCCGCTGGGGTGACCCGGAGGGAGTAACGATGAGCGTTGGTGTTGTTCCGGAGTTTTGGCTTCGGCACCGCTCCACTGAAGATGGGCACTTCCCAAAAAATGTGAACATGTGGATGGATCCATGTCCCCGGCTCACTTGTGGTTAATCATTTTCTGCACTTTTACTTGCCTTGTATGCTTTTGACTTGCTAATTAGTTTGTTCACCTAGTTGTATATATAGAGAACCTACTTTATCTGCAATTCCTAAAATTGAAAGATGAGCTTAAAATTTGTAGTCTCATGTTCACCTCCCCCTCTAGTCAACCGTATCGATCCTTTCAACTATTCTCGCAACATAATTTACACAAATGATTCACATCCGTGGTAACCTAATTTGTAGCCTCCCTCCGGATTTGAGTGAAGATGATTGAAGACGGCTTGAATTTGTTATTGAATACTCTCACATTGCGTTCATTTTAAATTTCCCAACACACACGGATAGCAACAATGGCCATTGTGCACCAAGTGATTCCATCAAATCTTGGCATCATTAAAAGGTTGCCAAAAAAGCGAGTCGAGGCCGGGAATTCCAAGCCAATCCTTAGCCATACTCCAAATGCTAAGGGAGAAGCGGCATTGAAAGAGCAAATGCACCGCGTTTTTCTTGAGTCCTCTTGTATACTCCCTTCGTTCTTGAAAGAGTTTACTTCTAACTTTGTTGGAGGGTCAAACTATCTTAAAGTTTGACCGAGTTTGTGCAAAATTATATCAATGCTTGTGAAACCAAATAGGTATATGACAAAAATATATTTTATCATGAATCTAATGCTATCAATTTGATGGCATAAATGTTGGTCTATTATTGTATAATACGGTCAAAGATAAAAAAAAGTTTGACTTTCTAACAAAGTCGGAAGTACACTTTTTCAAGGACGGAGGAAGTAAAGGGCAAAGCGGCCATCCACGGTTCTCAAGGCGGACCGCTGTCCAAACTCAACTGTTATGGTAAGCCGAGCAAAAAACTTGCATTTCGATGGCGCCCAAAACTTTCAAATAGCAGCCCTCCCATGCAATAAGAAAAAACAAGATGAGTGCGAAGCAGCCCATGAAAGTAGATGAACCTTTGTTTTCCTAGCTCACGTACCGCATGGTTGTAGGTAGCCCTTCTTTTCTTTTCTTTCTGTAGGTGATACACACGAGTTTGGTAGCACCAGCAGGAAATACAGTGCTGGACGGGTTGCATACGGACGGAACGCATCCGGGCCGGCTGGCAATCCATCCATTCCATTCCATTGTAGGAGCAGCTAGCCGGTCTCCCTCCCTCCCTCCCTGTGTCTACACTAGACGATAGCTACTGCTGAACCGTAATAACTTTGGCGTGCGTACTTCCTCATAGATCCCACACCCACACCCTCTGCCTCTTCTGCTTGCTAGAGTACTGTGCTGCATATCCCCTGCACCGATACGCTACACGAACCCCCCGCGAAGAAAGAAAAGAAAAAAGAAAGGCTACACGTAGTAGTACGTAGGAGTACTCCTACTAAATGGCCGTGATCTATTCTTGATACTGTAATAACTCGACCACTCGTGATCGAGCCAGGCAAACAAAGGCTACAAGGACATGATCGGAAACGGGAGAGCTTGGCCAACTCCACCGCGCGATCCTATCCTGTCCGCCCCGTCCGTTTGGCGTAAAAGGGACAAATGAGACGGCCCAGCGCGCGGGCGCAAACGGACTTTTGTCTGCTTGTGTCCGCTTTCGACCCATCCACGACCCAAGTTTGCGCCGTTTTTGGGGTGAAACAGACACCACACGGACGCGTGGGTCGTCTGCGTGTGTCCTCCCCTGGCCCGCCCATCGATGGCACCGGACGGGCCTTTTTCTATTCGCCCCCCGCCCTCCCTCCGGCCGCATCCACTCCACTCTTTCCCTCGCCGCCGCCGGCCGCCCGCTGCCATTGCAGCCGTAACTCAGACGCGCTTGCTCAACCTTCCTCTCGTCGCCGCCGAGCTACCCAAGCACGACCACCTTGTTTGCGCACCCGCCGGCCGGATTTGGGGCGGATCCGGTCGGTCTTGAGCTTGCCCGGCTGTAGGAGGCCGGGCCGTGCCATGGACTGGTCGGGCACCTCACCGGAAGGCCCTGGCAGGGCCGCAAGGCCACATGCACGATGGCTCGTCCTCTAGCCGCTTCGGATCTGCACCGTCGGTGGTCCGCCGGCAGATCTGCTAATGGTGGCGGCGGGCTCGGTGCTTGCCCAAAGCTCGTCGGCGCACCGTTGCCCCTCATCAAGTCGACCCTTGCCCTAAGGGTGATCGTGCGCGCAGCGTTCACAACGCCGAGCATCCCGGATGGGTGTTCATCAAGTGCTTAAATGATGGGGTATGTGCTCTTTTAGCTTCGGTTTGTGCTCTTGGATTAGACTAGTGGTGCTAACTTTAAGTTTTATTGTGTAGAACGGATGCAAGTTTTGGTATTGGAAAGAAGGGTACATCGATATGTTGATAGAGCGAAATGTAGTGCATGTTCGTGCACTTTTAGCTAGCCTAGAGGCTTTAGATGAGACAAGTGCACTTGTTGCTAGATTAGAGGCTAGGCACGATACTACGTCTTGAAGAAGCAACAAGGCACGATACTATGTGAGGAAGCAACGTCGACTTACGGCGAAGAAGAAAGGAGGGTGCAACGTCGTGTCTCCTCCACAGATCAACAATGAATGCATCGAGAAGGGCCTAACCCAACTCAAGAGAGCAGTTATGGAAGTTGGGTATCTTCTCAAATGTATTCTTGTGGTTCTTGTTTTCTTTGGCCTTGCTTTACTAGTCAAAATGTGATGATGTATTGTCATGTACCAAAAATGAATGATAAAAAAAGTTTAAGGACTTGCAAAGAAATATACGCAGACAGGATGGGGCAAATGGATGCGGCCGCGCGCTGAGCGCACGGCCACTGCATCCCAGGACAGGCTCGGACACAACCCCAAATCCCTACTCAAACGGACAGAATCCAGACAAAACGAACGTCCATTTGGGCTCGTGCGGTGAAGTTGGCCTAACACAGGTTGTTCTCTTCCTGTGGAAAGGAGAGGGCAAACACATCACGATATAAAAAAATTGGTCGGATGCAGAAGGACAGCATCGCACATCATATATCTATCCCATCGATACTGATCAATCAGCCCGGATGGACGGATAAGAGCTTACTTGATAATATAACATAACGAAGCCAGGTTGAGCTTCAAATAAAATACGTAGATAAATAAAGAACTAGAGAAAGCAGCTTGTATGTTAGCTTAGTGACGATTTGACCGGCCAACGAACACGTACTACGTACTATCATCGGTAGGGTGGATGCAGCATCATCATCATCATCGATCAATCACCTCGGGCCGTGGCCATTAACTAGGGATTACCACATACTGCATTTTAGGTAGAGCACCACTATTCGAGTAGCACATGTATATATATCGTGGTGGACGTCAGGTCGAAAGGTACGAGCAGCAATTAGCCAATCATCGGCCAACCAAACCAATCAATCATTAGGAAAAGAGAAGCATCTGATAATTGAGGGCTGAGCGCTTTGGTGGCGTTTCACTTCATACCAGAGGACACGTGTTGTTTCATTGCTAGAAGGCAAAAGAAATTTGGTGTAATTCGGAAATAGATGGCGTGATTAGAAAAGCTTGTGAAATTGAGTTCTTAGGGCATCTTCAACGGTCACCCGCACATTTCTTTCCACACCCGTTCGCAAACAAGGGGAATAGTCCGCAAACATTTCTTCCTTACGTCCACTGGTGCGAACACGGCGGATTTCATACAGGTTAGACGACCTTCATGCAAACACGACAAATTTTCATTAGATTTTCAACATTTAGAGAAAAACAAAACATGCAGAGCTGACTCTAAACCTATCCTACGGCGCGGCCGGCGTCCAAGCCCTTGTCGTCCTCCATCTGTTGTCTTCATGAACACCGGCGATAAGACCAATGAAGTGAAGCCGCGGTCTCCGGCAAGGAAGAGTAGAACATGGGAGACGGACCTGCCCACATGGGACTCAAGGCCATGCCGGCTCCCATGCCCTACTCATCCTCGGAGGAGTCCACGCCTTGTCCGTCACCAGTGGACGTGAGGTCCACGATGGAAATGGTGGCTCCTGCGCTGTCATCATCCCACCGGGCTGCCTGGTAGTTTGTCGGTGGCGCGTGGTGTTGTTCTTGTCCGGGATCGCCTGTAGTTGTGCCTTCGCGGCGGCCGATTCCTGGCGAGTGGCGGCTTGAGCGCGGACAGCCTCGTAGATCGCACGTTGCTCCACGACGAAGTTGGGATTCGCCGCGACCATGGTCGCCATGGCCTCCTCGCTCGCGCGCTCGCCATCGATCTGGCCTTCCGCCAGCCGGTGCTGCTCTACGAGGAACGGGTTGTATCGTTGTTCCTCCTGCGTCTGCTGCAACACCGACATAGGCGTCGACGCAGGCTGCTCCTCCGCCATGGTAGCGTTGTAAGTGCGCTTACGCCTGCTCCATGGTGAAGCCAGCGTGCACAGGTGCGGGCTCTGGTGCAGTATCGTCGGAGCCCGTCTCCGTCATGGGGTCGGCCTCGTCGTCGGAGACCTCAGGCGAGTTGGCCGGCATGCCGGCCTCGATCCGCCTGGCATGGTGGCTCTGCCAGGCGGCCGCAAGGGCGGCTACCTCGTGCTTCATCTCCATGGAAAGGCTCTCCCACGAAGTGTTGCCGCATGCAGTCATGGCGGATGCGGTGTAAGGGAGGAGGATGTGGAGCGGCTTGTGTTGTGACGTGGAGCTAGCTGGGTGTGGCCGCCTTTAAATAACAGATTCCGGTGAGGCCAGGCGTCCGGGTGTGTCAAAGCGCGCCATCGGAGTGGATTTCTCGGCTGGTAAGCCTGCTTAATGGCGGCATCCGGATGGACTGGGCATTGAACGGGCATGGTAGATATCTGTCCCGTCCAATAACATGTCTCCGGAATTGAACAGACACAGACATCAAGTATGCGTCACGTGCGGCGCCCTCAGTCGGCGCGCCGCTTCAATGGCGGAGCCAGTGAGAGGTCGCGTTCGCTCTGGGCTGACTTCAATGTGGAGCGGCCGCTGTACAGTAGCATGCATGCGGGCAGCTGGTGCAGGGTGGGTACGCGCGCGGGCAAGGGAGAATGATTTTGGGTGGGCCAGGGTGGTCAGAAGTGCGCGTGGGTGATGTCCGAATTGTAAGTGCATCTAGTGCCCCTTAGTGATTTTGGTGTATTGAAGACTTATAGGTTAAGGGACTAATGTGTTTGTGAGTGTACACAGGTCTATAAGTCTATGAGGAGTTTGATATTTACAGTGAAAGTCGACCCCTAAAAATGAAGTTCTTCGACTGAAGATTTTGATATTCTGAAGACTTTGAAAGTGAAGAAATTGGTGTGACCCTAAAGACTTGGTATTCATTTGAGGAACATGAAGCGTGAAGACTTTTGTTTTCGTAGTTTCGTTTTTCTTTTTCTTGAGTCATAGGAAACACCGTACTGTTAAAGGGGGTCGAGGAAATACTAAGGAAAAATTTCCATGTGATGCTCAACTCAAAATCCTACACCTACCAAACCCTTCGAGTGAAGCCTTTGAAAAATCTCATACAGATTCAGTCAATTTCTTGATGTGAGAGACGAAGTTCTTCCGTCATTTGGAATTTGTTCGGACCGAGGAGTTAGGAATTCGCCAAAGGGATTGCCTACACATGAGGAACATGATAGCCCCGAGGAATTTGAGATTCAAATTTCCGACCGTTCTTTGTGTTGCTTGCCACCTGTCCCAAAATATCTTATCCACCTAACGGTCATATCATTGAAGGGCATTTATGTCTTATCATGTCGGGCTGCTCCCTAGGCTATAAATAGTCGCCCCTACAACCACTAGCTGGTTGGCTGCTCGAGAGAAACTTGACACTTGTCATTTGAGAGCAACCCATCCTCCGAGGACTTTGGCGAAAATCATCGAGTGAGGAAAACCCAAAACCAAACCCTACAAACCCAAAGTGATTGAGCATCATCAAGAGATTGATCCTGCGTGGATCCGACGCTTGTTACCTTTGAAGACTGTGCTTCTTCCAGGCGGTTAGGCGTCATGGTCTAGAGCATCCAAGAGGAATTGTGGATCGCCGAGTGACCAAGTCTGTGAAGGTTTGGAAATCGCATGAAGACTTACCACGAGTGATTGGACGAGGTCTGTGTGACCTTAGTTTAAGGATAATACGGTGAGGACTTGGTGTCCTGAGCTGCGTGCTTAGCGACTGGGTGTCCGGGACTGTGTGTCCTCGAGTTTAAATACTCAGCCGCTCCAACTAGACGTACAACTGAGACAGCAGTTGGAACTGGTCTACCAAATCATTGTCTTCACCAACCTAACTGGTTCTATCTCCTCAACCCTTTCATTTCCTCATTATCGTGTTGAGTATTCTTTCATATCTGTGTTTGAAGACTTTGATCAAGACTTTCTCAATTTCCTCGGTTCAATTTCTTCATCTGTTTGTCTTCATCTTGTGCTATCATGTGTTTACGCTTTACAGACTCTTTGTTTGTCTTCATTTCATCATGATGACCATGCCCGCATTCTCTTATGCTTACTTAGAGTACTTATTCCGCTGCAAGTAGTTCTTCGCTAAGGAATTTCCTCACCGCAAATTCCTCGATGAAGAATTCATAAAATCGCCTATTCACCCCCTCTAGTCGATATAACGCTTTCAATTGGTATCGAGCAAGGTACTCCTTGTTCGTGTGATTTTGGTTTAACCACCGAGTTTTAGTTATGTCGACCGCAGTATGATCAAGGTCTCAGCAGGTGTCCTACCTTTGATGGGACCGACTACCCTCTTGGAAGAACAAGATGCGAATGCATCTTGAGGCAATTGACAACGATCTCTGGTATGTTGTGGAAAATGGTGTTCCCTCAGTCACACCTTCTCTGAATGATGCCGATGTGAAGAGATTCAAGCAACTCGATTATCAAGCGAAGAATATCATATGTGGCCATCTGAGCAAAGGACAATATGGAAGAGTGAGTGCTTTGGAAACTGCCAAGCTCATCTGGGACAGGCTGTCCAAAGTAAATGAAGGAGTCTCAACTCAGAGTGACTCTCGAGTTGATGTTCTTCGCAATCTCTTCAACTGCTTCAAAAGACTCGACAACGAAAATGTTCAACAAACCTTCGATCGCCTCACTGACATCTCAAATGAGCTTCAAGCGCTTGGTGCCACTGACATCACCGACCATGAGGTGGTGAAGAAATTGTTAAGATCGCTTGATTCCTCATTTGATACTCTGGCACTGATGATACAAGAGCGTGTTGGCTACAAGTCACTTGATCCAGGTGATATCCTCGAGAGGCTAAATACTCATGAGTTCCACTTCTTTGAAAGAGAGATCTCTATGGTTCTAGCTATGGAAAAACACGTGCCACGAAGGCCAAGGCTGTGTCTGAATTTGAGTGTGAAGACTCGGTAGTAGCCTTGGAGATCTGAAGAATTAGGCCAGAGCTAGCACTGCTCGTGAAGAAATTCAGAAGTTCTCAAGGCGTGGTCGCTTTGGAAAATCCTCAAGAAGTAGTGATTCCTCATCCAAAGACTATAAGAGAAGACTTTGTCACAAATGCAAGAAACCTGGTCACTACATTCAAGATTGTCCTCGATGGGAAAAGGAATTAAAGAAGAAGAAACACAAGGATTACGCTTACGATGGCGCTAAGAAGAAGAAGAAATCGTCGAAATCTTCATCATCAAAATCCTCAAAGCCTTCTTCTCACAAGAAAAGCAGCTCCAAAAAGTCTCGGGCATTCATTGGCAAGGAAATGGACTCTGAAGCTGAATCTGAGGAACATGAGGAAGAGGAGGCATCGAGAAGAATCTGAGTGCGGTGTGGTGAGTCTAGCTCCGCTCTCGCTTTCAATCGACAAGTCCATCTTCAAACTCTGAAGAAAATGACCTCACCAACAAAGCTGATGAAGATAGTGATGACTACGCTCCCACCTATTGCTTCTTGGCAAAGGGTGCCAAGGTACTCAAATATACCTCCTCTGAATCTAGTGAAAATGAATCTGATGAAGATCTAAAGCCCAGTTACTCAAAACTTGCTAAGATTGCTGTAAAACAACAAAGGGCTTTTGAAAAGGTTCAAAACATGCTAGATAAGAGTGATGATATGTTAGGTGAAGAAATGGATCGCACTAAAGCCCTGACTGAAAATCTTCAGAGACTTGAGTCTAGGTTTGACAACCTTCAAGGTCATCATAACTCTCTCTTATCGATCATGAGAAACTTTCTTATGAATTTCTTTAAAGAAAGCAAGATCTTGAGAAGCTAAGAGTGAGTTATGAAGATCTTCAGAAGGAGCGCGATTCATTACTTGCTCAACAAATCAGCGCTTCTCAGGAAGAATTTGTTCCTCCATGCTTAAAGTGCATTGAGCGTGAATATGCTAATTCTTCACCAATGTTCAAATGCTTCAACTATTACAAATTCTTCACCTGCCTCTGCTATCACTAATTCCTCATCTGAGGACATTGCTAGTATCACTGACGATGCAGGGCTGAAGGAATTGTACATGACAGGCATGTACAAAAGCCTCAAAGGGCATCGACTCTTTGTGATGTGCTTAAAAGCAGATCCTCAACAGAACCCTAGGAAAGAGGGTATTGCCTTTGAGAGGAAACTCAATGCTGATGGAACATATTGGAAGCTTTGAGCGGTATCCCAAAACCTCATGGGTTGCTGCAAAGGGACCTCGATTGATCCATCTAACTTATCTGGCTTTACATGCGAATCTCCTCATTCTTCTGATGAGTCATTTGACTCCAACTATAAACTGTTCAAAAATCAGAATGGTGAAGTATTTGCTAGATATGTTGGCACTAACTACAGGAACGGTTCCCCTATGAAGAAAATCTGGGTTCCCAATAAGTGCCTTGAAAGTCTTCAGGTGAATGTCCTCATGACACCACCCGTGAAGAATAGGAACCCCAGATCAAACTCTTCATATGGACCAAATTCTTCATATGGATCCAAGTCCTCATATGGACCAAATTCCTCACGTGGATCAAATTCCTCAAATGGATCAAAGTCCTCATATGATTATCATCGTGCTAACAACTCTGTTTCGCAGGTAGAGCTAAGGGCTATGAATATGTGCATTATTCTTCAAACCAATATGTTCATAAGTCCTCAAGAATTTCTCTGCTTATTCATATGCTTACCCTAACCCTCTTATGTGAAACGAAATGGTTTGGCCTCTATGCCACCATTCTCATATGGTGCTCGCAGAGTGATGAACTCTTTGCCACCCCTTCGATGTGGGTGGTGAAGAAAAGAACTAACCTCTTCTGCGGGGTCAGGTCTCGGGCGTGCTTTAAACGTCTGAAGAATTTGCTGGGGGCCTGACAAAAATACTGCATGAAAGGACGCAGGCTAATCATGATGAAATGAACTTTCATTTCACACGTCCTCATACTGCTTATCTGTTATACTGCTTGATATCATATTCTTCACTGATGAAGTATATGAGATCGTAAGTTGCACTAATTCATCTGCAGGATGATCAACCCAAAGCCACTGAGTGGGTTCTCGATAGTGGATGTACAAATCACATGACTGTTGACAAGAATCTATTGATGGATGCTCCCTTATCACCGTCACATCTGAAGCATATCATCTTTGCTGACAAAGGCAAAAGTCAGGTATTGGGTCTTGGTAAGGTTGCGATCTCTAAGGACATACACATGGACAAAGTCATGCTTGTTGAGTCCTTAGGATACAACCTCATGTCGATCTCAATGCTTTGTGATCTTGATATGGTTGTTATCTTTGGCAAGTATCGTTGTGTTGTGATTATGGAAGTGACAATTCCAAAGTCTTCAAGGCTTTAGGAGAGGAGACTTGTATATTGTTGATTTCTCTACAGACCACAACCAGCCGTGTGTCTACTTGCAAAAGCTTCAGAAGGCTGGCTATGGCATCGGCGACTTGGTCACGCAGGCATGAGGAATTTGCACGCTTGCAAAGAAGAAGCATGTCATTGGCATTGAGAATGTCAAATTCCTCAAGGATCACTTGTGTGGAGCCCGTGAAGCTGGAAAATGACCAAGGCCAAGCATCCAGCGAAGACTATCATGACCACTACTCGTCCCTTCGAATTTCTTCACGTGGACCTCTTTGGTCCTAATTATTACTCAGTTGTCACTAATGACGCATCTCTATATGGCTTTGTTATTGTTGATGATTACTCTCGTTACACATGGGTACACATTGTTACTTACAAAAATGAAGTGCAGGAAGTCTTCAAACGATTTTCCTCGAGGGCTTCAACTAACTTTGGTGTGAAGATCAGACACATCAGGAGTGACAATGGAACTGAGTTCAAAAATTCTGGTCTTGATGCCTATCTTGATGAACTTGGTATTACTCATGAGTTATCTGCTCCCTATACTCCTCAGCAAAATGGCGTCGTGGAGCGCAAGAACATAACTCTTGTTGAGATGGCTCGCACTATGCTTGATGAATACAAAACGCCTAGTCGTTTTTGGATTGATGCAATTGATACTGCGTGCCACATCATCAACAGAGTATATCTTCACAAATTCTTCAAGAAGACTGCCTATGAACTCCTCACTGACAAGAAACCCAATGTGAGTTATTTCAAAGTCTTCGGTGCTAAATGCTGGATTAGAGATCCTCATCACAATTCTAAATTTGCACCGAAAGCACATGAAGGTTTTATGCTTGGTTACGGAAAGGACTCGCACACCTACAGAGTCTTCAACATCGCACTTCACAAGATTGTTGATATTAGATGTGCGGTTCGATGAAACTAATGGCTCGCAAAGAGAGCACCTACCTTTTGTGTTAGATGAACCAGCTCCTGAGGAATCTATCAAGTTCAAGGCAACTGAGGATGTCATTCCTACTGAAGAATCTGCTGAAGAATTCATTCCTGACTGCGAAGAACGCCGAAATGATGCACCAAGATAATGTCAAGACAATGGTGCCGAGGAAAATGATCAAATTCCTCGACGACAACCAGCTCATCCTCGCGTTGCAAAAGAAGTACAAGTTGACAAGATCATCGATGACATTGAAGCGCGGAGTCCTCTCACACGCCAAAAGCTTCACATTTATCTAACTTTTGTGGGCACTATGCTTTTGTCTCTATCACAGAGCCCACTAAGGTAGATGAAGCATTTCTGGAGCCTAAGTGGATTCAGGCCATGCAAGAAGAATTACATTAGTTCGAGCTCAACAATGTCTGGGAACTGGTCAAACGTCCAGATCCTCGCAAGCATAATATCATTGGCACAAAGTGGATCTACCGCAACAAGCAAGATGAAATTGGCCTTGTGGTAAGGAATAAGGCACGACTTGTAGCTCAAGGCTATACACAGGTTGAAGGAATTGATTTCGATGAAACTTTTGCGCCTGTTGCTAGACTTGAGTCTATTCGCATATTACTTGCCTATGCTAACCATCACAATATCACTTTATATCAAATGAATGTGAAAAGTGCATTCCTCAATGGTAAGCTTGAGGAAGAAGTATATGTTGCTCAACCCCGGTGTTTTGAAGATCCAAAGAATCCCGACAAAGTCTTCGACTCAACAAGGCCCTCTATGGTCTCAAACAAGCCCCACGGGCGTGGTATGATACATTGAAGGAATTCTTCATGAAGAATGGCTTCACACCAGTTCACTCGACCCTACTCTCTTTACTAAATCATATGATGGTGAACTGTTTGTGTGCCAAATATATGTTGATGATATTATCTTTGGTTGTATTGACCAACGTTATAGTGATGAATTTGCCTATATGATGAGTGAAGAATATCAAATGTCTATGATGGGAGAGTTGAAATTCTTCTTAGGTCTTCAAATTCAATCAACAACACAATGGCATATTCATATCTCAGAGAAATACCTCAAAGATGTCCTGGAGAAATTCGCATGCAAGATTGCAAAGGCGTCAAAATTCCTATGCCCACAAATGGCCATCTATGCAATCGATGAAAATGGTATTGACTTCGATCACAAGGTATACCGCCCATGATTGGTTCTCTATTGTACTTATGTGCATCTAGGCCAGATATAATGCTTAGTGTTTGCATGTGTGCCCGATTTCAAGCTACACCAAGGAATCACACCATAAGGCTGTGAAGCATATTCTTCGATATCTAGCTCACACACCAACACTAGGATTATGGTACCCCAAGGGCTCTACTTTTGATCTCATTGGATATTCTCGACTGACTATGCTGGTGATCGTGGACCGCAAGTCAACATCTGGTACTTGTCATTTCCTCGACGATCTTTGGTCCATTGGTCCTCAAGAAATAGAATCTGCGATCACCGCTTCATCGCGAAAGCTGAATACATTGCTGCTGGCTCGTTGTTGTGCTCAATTGCTGTGGATGAAGCAAACTCTCAAGGACTACGGCATCAACGTGAAGAATGTGCCTCTCATCTGTAATGATGAGAGTGCCATCAAGATTGCTCACAACCCAGTTCAGCACTCAAGACAAAGCACATTCAAATTCGCCATCATTTTCTTCGTGATCATGTGTTGAAGGGCTTACATCTCCATCGAGCATGTGAAGACTCAAGAACAACTAGCCGATATCTTCACTAAGCCCTTGGATGAGAAGAGATTTAGCAAGTTGCGTGTGAGCTAAATATCTTAGAATCTTGAATGTTCTTTGAAAAGGACACATCCCGACACTTATGCAAAATTGATGACTTAGATGTGCAACACATGAAGAAACGTTTTCTTCAATCCATGAAGAATAACACTCTAAATGTGAAGAAATTAATGAAGAATTTGATTCTCGTAACCCTCGACAATTGTACGCGGTTCTGAAATCATCATTCTTATACGGTGGGTCACGCCACCACCAAAGTTGAAAATCTTCAATTTGAGTTTTTCCTCGTTTTGAAATTCTTCAGTTTTCAAATTCTTCAACTTTGCAAAATCTTCACTGTTTTCTTTTTTCTTCATTGGCTATATATATATATATATATATATATATATATATATATATATATATATATATATATATATATATATATATATATATATATATATATATATATATATATATATATATATATATATGGGTTTATGTCCTCTACAACATTCACTTATGGCTATTTCTTCAAGTTGCTTTTTTGCTAAGTGAATGTGATCGGACCCTTCCCCTCTATGCTATACTCAACCCAATCTATTCACAAATTCTTCATGTGCGTTCTATTTGAAACTCGCTCAAAATCTTCACCGAGTCCTTGTCACCAAGAAATTGCGAACGAACTTTAAAACTGATCTTATCCAAATTTTGGTTTTGCCATTAAACCGCTCCGCATCCCACGATGCATTATTTTATTCACCCACGATTGTACACGATCTCCACTACACAAGACATGGGTGACACATGTCGTGAGAAGGAGAATGGTCAGGCACGCTCGTCCCAAATCTTCGGCGAACAGTTTTTCACCGTGGCTATATATACCCCTCCCCTTCCTCACTTCTTTTACTCCGCCGATCTCTCTCTCCGCCGAGCTCCTCAAACCCTAGCGCCGCCGCTACTCCATCGTCACCCGGTGAGGAAGAGCTTCATCGCCTCGACCTCGTCGCCGACGTACTCGCGCCGATCATGGAAATCCTCACTCCGTCGCCGCCGTAGCTGTCTTCCTCCGCCAAGTTAGGGCGTGAAGATCTGAACCACGAACTTCCCAACTGTTCTTCTTAGTTCGTTGTGTTCTTCACTTCGGTAATTAAAAGTTACTTTTATTACTCGCTTTGATTCTCAAACCTTCCTGAAAATCTTCAAAGGTGTTTATTCTTCAAATCTTCACACATATGAACACCTCAAACAAAATATGCTCTTGATTCGTTTCTCTAAGCAATGATTTTCTTCAAGATTCCTCAATTGTGTGGATCCTCGATCTATACAACTCTGGAACCTAAGACAAAGAACGCTTAGTGAAATTCTTCAAGGCTCATCTGGTCAAATTCCTCAAACTTGTTCTTTTTGAAAAACCTTCTGAGAACGCATATGACCTCTCCAAATTCCTCGCAACTATACTCTGTTCACAGGTACTCATGTCCGCTGCTGAATCACTAGGTTCTCATCAACTTAACTCATTTGCAGCGTTCCTCGAAGAAAAGTTGCATACTTCTTCAGAGAATTCATTTGTTCAAATTCCTTAGCTGAAGAATATGGCAGAAGGAAAGAAGCCACAGAAAGGAGGAAAGAGGCCTGAGGTCATGACAGCGTTTGAAATCCCTGAGGAAATATATGCTGATTATTGCACACCTGATGAAGCCGAGTTCGGCAAGGAAAACAAAAATCTGCGCAAGGTGCGCATTCAAAGGATTGAACGGAGATGGGCAAGGGAATGGAGGGAGTACAGATATGTAACTCCAAAGTACATGAAGAAATTCGCACTCAATCCTCCATGCCCAAGAGCTCCATTGGCACCTGGTCAAGAAGTCGACACCACCAAAGATCAAGCGTGGTGAGGACTTTCTGAAGAATGGGCCAACCGCCAAGCCAAATTGGCAAGACAAGCCAATGAGGCAAAGAGGAAATTCAATGAGGACTCTCATCTGCTGCTGCCCCGAGGCCTTTGTCAAGCCAAGAAAATCTATGGCAAAGAAGCCCGCACACAAGCCAAGTGCTTCACCAACAAAGCCCTCACGGCCAAGTTCTCAGCAGCGCCCTCACGGCCAATTCCTCATGCTGCTCCTGCTCCTCCAAAATCCTCAGCTCCTTCAAAGTCCTCAGCAGCTCCTCCCAAGTCCTCAGCAGCCCGACAAAGTCCTCTCACACTGCATCATCGCCACGTGCCAAAGGACTGCAGCTTCTCCATTGCATCCGTGTTTCAAAGAAGTTCCTCACCGCACCAAAGTCTTCATCCGCCCGACTCTCATCAAGACTAAGGCCACAAATGGACGAGGTCCTCGCCAAGTCCCAAGAAGAAATAGGTCGCCTTCCAAGAGCCACACAAGATGATGAGGCTGATGATGATGAACTAGCGAAATCATCGAGACCGCCAAGAAAGGGTCATAGAGCCAAAGGCACATCTGCGTCTCGTTGTTGGATCCGAGGAAAATCCTCGATTACATTGATCTCTGGCACAAGGATCCAAACACCCCTATGCCTGATTTTCATCTAACCCCTGGACAAAGTCACATGCTGACCCATTTCATCACTGAAGAGAAATGGAAGTTTGAAAAAGCAAGAGAGATCAAGAAAGCTCAATACAGAAAGGAGAAGTTCCTGAAGAAAAACGTTATCAGAATGACACCTGAGGAACTTCTCAAGGTCCAAAATGAAATCCAAGCCCTCAGCAAAAACTTTGATGCTTATTACGCTGATTGGCAAGGAGCCAAAGTCAGATTCGTCAACCTGACGAAGAAATTCACCAATGTTGCTGCCCCAACACAACATGAAATTCCTCAGCCGAGCCTCACTCAGCCAATCGAAGAACATGCCAAGACCACTGATGACATTCAGGCTGGTCAAGAAAATGCTAGTTCCAGGCTGATGATCCCATTCCACCACCGAAGAAATTGCTGTGGCATCCACTAGTGGTGCGCTCAAGAAATCGAACAAGACAGGCAATCAGATCGGGCCATACCGAGGAAAATCAACCAGATTCTCAGCTCCTCCTGCGCCAACACCAACTCCAATTCTTCCATCGCCTCTAATGTGAAGAAGACCAAGGCTGCGAGAATGAGCTGCAGTGAAGAAACGGAAGGCATCACCGCGCCAAATTCTTCGCTGCAAGAAAATGAAGCCAATGACCAGCTCCTTTGAAAATCCTATTGATGTTGTTCCACTTTCTCAATTCCATCAAAGGACCTTGTTCCTTTTGATGAAGATTATGTGATCCCAAGCGGATCTCGATGAAGAAAATCATTCTGCCGCTTCGTCGAGCAGATTGATGAAGAAATTGAAGTGGAAGCAATCCTTCAACCCCAATCATTTCCTCGCCTATGCCTCGGTTCACACCAAGAGGCCCGTGTTGAGGAAATTGAAGAAGATGTGGATATTGGAAGCACAACGCCAGGATGAACGATGACTTTGGGAAATTCAGCATCCAAATTCTCCACTCTTCACCCCAATCCAACAGATACCTCACCCCCGCTCCAACAGCTCAAATGGGCTCAAGAAACTCATCCCACTTCATCTCGTCAATGAAGAAATTCCAGCCACTAGCGCCGATGAACTCGCTCAGCTGATCCTCGATCGCACTCAGAGAGAACAAGAAATTCTCACCAAGAACCCGAGATTGCGATTCCAGAGGTCGTGATGCAACTCATCGACACTCCACCGCCAAAGCCAAAGAATCCCTTCTCAACAAAGCAAAAGTTCAAGGTGAAGACTTCTTCAATGAGCATGTATTCTTCATCGGTTACAATCCATATGATTCTGCTCAGATAAGGAAGAGGCGCTTCGAATGCCACCAAGCCAATTTCTATTCCTCGGTGTTTTCAACAAAGACAAAGTCTTAGATCATGCACATATTCCTCATGTGGACATGGAGTCTCTGCCAGCTTTGAGCCACCCTCGGTGTTCTTCACGACGCAGACTTCAATTTCTGCACCGACATCTGTGATTGGAATGAAGAACTCATTCTTCAATTCTATGCAACGCTGCACATCACCGGAGACGCCAAGACGTGAACTCATGGATATTAGATCGATGTCTGAAAATACTCACTACAAGGCACCAAAGAATCGAATTGCTTCGCTCTACCACTCGATCCTCCACTTGATGGTGCTCGTTGTATCTACAACGAACCAGAACTTTCAAATCACTATATGCAAGTGCTGATGAAGCCTTTGAAGCCAAGGAATTCCTCGTCAAGGAATTATTGTATGTGCCTCGGACTGTCTATCGGATTCTGACGAAGACAATGAGTCCTATCAAAGGCCACGACTCAAATGATGAAGAAGTCGTTGGCATCATGAAGAATATGCTTTTCAATATCATTCATGGCGCTCCGTCCAACTTCCATGATTTCTTCATGAGGACTCGCAAACATTGCTATGTCACCATTTGAGCTGAAGCCTTATGCGCCTTGGATAATGAGATTCATCAGACAAGGTCTTCACTCAATTACAAGGCTGATACTCAACCACCGCAGCTACTTGCCCCGATTGAAGTCCTCAAACGGACATTTACCTCACCGATGACAAGGGCAAGGCTATCGCAGTGATCGATGAAGGCATTCGTCCATTGGATGGATAGTTTCGCAGCAGCATCCTACTCCACCAATGATGACTCGCCACACATGACTCTGCCAAGCAAATACCTCACCAAGCAAAGTCCTCAAGCCACAAGACCTGTGGATGACTGATCGTGAGTTACTCCTCGGTCTTCATCGGAAGGTTGATCGCAATCATAAATGGGTCAAGCATCGGTTGGTTCAATTCTTCACAACATGACCTCAACACACAATGCAAAGAAGAAAACCACTACTACCTCCATGAAACCTTCAAACGCACTGGCTGTTCTTTCTAATGTCTACAAATAGGAAGAACCGACAACAATGGGTCTCAAGGAAGAATTTGACTGGTCTGCACCTCCTCCAAGAAATACAAGAAGGTCAAAGTTCCTTCCTTGGTGGCTAGCTCCTATTCTTCATCGCGGACACCGATGAAAATGAAGACTTGGGCGACATCGCGGCAGCCCCACTACAACAACCGACCCCAACAATGTCAAGCGCCCTTCTTCAACTTGAAATTCTTCGTAGGCGTTAGTCCTCGGTTCGATCCTTTTGGTCATTCGATGACAAAGGGGAGAAATTTGAGTTAGTCTTCAAGCCGGTCTATTATATGGGAATTTATTTTGTTAAGTTACAACTCTCTCTTCTTGAAACTTTTATTGATCGAGTTGTAATCTTAAACCCAATGGTGCTTTGATACTTTTGATGCACTGTGCTCTTGCACTATGCTCTGATACTTTTGATGCACCGAGCTATGATTCTCTTGAGCTCTGATACTCTTGATGCGTTATTTTGCATGCCTGTTCCTCATTAATGTTATCGCACGCATGCTGAATTTCATCAAGCACCATATTTCATCATGCATTTCAAATTCTTCATATTATATGTCAAATGCGTGTATGAATTACAAGATATAGGGGGAGATCTCCATGATTCAACTCTTCAAATGTGCATTGCCTCAAAAGCAAATTCCTCACTATGCACATCTTCAGGGGGAGTTCTTCTATATCTTGCAATCAAATTCCTCAATATCAGTATTTACACTTCATATGTTTATCCCCGTTGAAAACTTAACCTATATTGTCATCAATCACCAAAAAGGGGGAGATTGTAAGTGCATCTAGTGCCCCTTAGTGATTTTGGTGTATTGAAGACTTATAGGTTAAGGGACTAATGTGTTTGTGAGTGTACACAGGTCTATAAGTCTATGAGGAGATTGATATTTACAAAGAAAGTCGACCCTAAAATGAAGTTCTTCGATCAAGACTTTGATATTCGAAGACTTTCTCAAGACTTTGAAAGTGAAGAAATTGGTGTGACCTTGAAGACTTGGTATTCATTTGAGGAACATGAAGCGTGAAGACTTTTGTTTTCGTAGTTTCGCTTTTTCTCTTTCTTGAGTCATAGGAAACACCGCATCGTTAAAGGGGTCGAGGAAATACTAAGGAAAATTTCCATGTGATGCTCAACTCAAAATCCTACACCTACCAAACCCTTCGAGTGAAGCCTTTGAAATTTCATACAGTTCAATCAATTTCTTCAAAGGATGAGACGAAGTTCTTCCGTCACGAGGAATTTGTTCTCGACCGAGGAGTTAGGAATTCGCCAAATGGATTGCCTACACAAAGGAGGAACATGATAGCCCCGAGGAATTTGAGATTCAAATTTCCGACCGTTCTTGTTCTTGGCGCACCTGTCCCAAAATATCTTATCCACCTAACGGTCATATCATTGAAGGGCATTTATGTCTTATCATGTCGGGCTGCTCCTAGGCTATAAATAGCCGCCTCTACAACCACTAGCTGGTTGGCTGCTCCGAGAGAAACTTGACACTTGTCATTTGAGAGCAACCCATCCTCCGAGGACTTTGAGCGAAAATCATCGAGTGAGGAAAAACCAAAACCAAACCCTACAAACCCAAAGTGATTGAGCATCATCAAGAGATTGATCCTGCGTGGATCCGACGCTTGTTACCTTTGAAGACTGTGCTTCTTCCAGACGGTTAGGCGTCATGGTCTAGAGCATCCAAGAGGAATTGTGGATCGCCGAGTGACCAAGTCTGTGAAGGTTTGGAAGTGCTCAAGACTTACCACGAGTGATTGGACGAGGTCTGTGTGACCTTAGTTCAAGGATAATACGGTGAGGACTTGGTGTCCCGAGCTGCGTGCTCAGCCGATCGGGTGTCCGGACTGTGTGTCCTCGAGTTTAAATACTCACCGCCCAACCAGACGCATAACCGAGACACAGCAGCTTGGAACTGGTCTACCAAATCATTGTCTTCACCAACCTAACTGGTTCTATCTCCTCAATCCTTTCATTTCCTCATTATCGTGTTGAGTATTCATTCATATCTGTGTTTGAAGACTTTGATCAAGACTTTCTCAATTTCCTCGCCAATTTCTTCACTGCTTTGTCTTCATCTTGTGCTATCCTCGTGTTTACGCTTTCAGACTCTTTGTTTGTCTTCATTTCATCATGATGACCATGCCCGCATTCTCTTATGCTTACTTCGAGTACTTATTCATTGCAAGTAGTTCTTCGCTAAGGAATTTCCTCACCGGCAAATTCCTCAGTGAAGAATTCATAAAAATCGCCTATTCACCCCCCCTCTAGTCGATATAACGCACTTTCACGAATGCCCGCAAAGCCCCCCACGTTTCTATCCTGTTTTGCGGGAGAAAGTGTGTATGGACCTTCCAGCGGACTGATACCGATCCGTGTTTGATGGCTTTCGTGATCCGGACAGCACGGTTCGAAGTATGCAGGTTGTTTGAGGGTTGGCATTGGAGATGCCCTCACTCCTTTTGCCAGAGCAAGATCTGTGTATTCTGGGCCTTCAGAATGTTCGTGAGTCAATCACTATCACTTCTTGGTACTTATGGTGAGAAATAATACGTAAGGCTGGTCGTAATGGGAGTATCATAACTACTATCATGCATGCCAACTAGGCAATTTTGATGAGGTGTCATAGAATTAAATAAAGAAAAAGAGAGTTGAGTATCTTATCATGATACCTTATCATAATAAATAGTAAGCTACTATATGTGTCATGCATGGCAATAAATAAAATACTACATAATACTAATATATAATACCATGCATTGGGGAGGTAGTATCATACAGTAGTACCATATGCATGATACTAATATATGATACTCCCTATTACAACCAACCTAAGATGGTCTACGATGGGAAGACTCAAAATGTGTATCTACTTTTTTATGGGATTCGTGCTACAACATCAAACTATGTTAATGACTTATGAAAGGACTCTTCTGGAATAGCAGAGGTCTAGCAGACTTGGCTAAACAAAGATTCTTAGCAGAGACAACATTAGAGCATCACTTAGATTTTATTGCACTTTTGGAAACGGGACGAGATAATTTCACATCCCAATTCCTTCAAACCCTCTCCAGTGGTATCGATTTTGACTGGCAAATTTTACCTCCTAGAGGAAGATCCGGCGGGATTTTACTAGGAGTACGGTGTGAGACGTTAGAGGTGCTTAACGTGGTTCATGGAGATTTTTCAGTTAAATTCAGGGTAAGATCAAAATTGGATGGGTTCCGATGGTCTCTTGTTGCGGTATATGGGGCAGCACAACCTGAATTAAAACCTGAACCTGATTTTCTGGCCGATCTAGTGTGGATTTGTGGAGATGAAAATCTGCCAATACTAGTCGGGGGGGGGGGGGGGATTTTAATATCATTAGGAGGAGAGAAGAAAAGAATAATGACAATTTCGATGGGCGTTGGTCTATGATGTTTAACATGATTATCGAGAGCCTCAATTTGAGAGAAATTGAGCTCACCGGTAGACAGTTTACGTGGGCCAACTTGCTACCTGTTCCGACTTATGAAAAGTTGGATAGGGTACTTGCTAGTGTGGAGTGGGAACAAAAATATCCGTTGGTGTCGGTTCATGCGATGCAGAGAGCGATCTCAGATCATACACCACTCTTTTTAGATTCGGGTGAGGCTACCCATGTGGCAAATAAAAATATCTTCTCCTTCGAGCAAAGCTGGTTTGAACGAGAAGGATTTATGGAAATGATTGCACGTGAATGGGCTAAGCCGGTGACGGAAGGACGATGTCGAGAGATGGCAGAATAAAATTAGACACCTACGACAATTTCTGAGAGGATGGGCCAGAAATGAGAGTGGGATTTATAAGCAGGAAAAAGAGCATCTTACTCAACTTATTGAGGCACTAGACGTAAAGGCTGAAACCACTCTCCTTTCTGTTAATGAACATCGAACCAAGTCCGAGGCTGAGCAAGGCCTATGGGCTCTCCTGAGAGAGGAGGAGCTCAAGTGGGCGTTGCGTGCGAAAACACTTAAGGTTGTCCAAGGGGACGACAACACACAGTTCTTCCATATGGTTGCAAATGGTAAACATAGGAAGAAGAAGATCATACAGCTTGAACAGGACGAAGGAACAATCGTGGGCCATGAAAATCTGAAAGCGTATATTTCCAACTATTATAAAAACCTTTTTGGACCCCCGAATACGTCCACGGTGTCTCTTGATGAGTCTGTGATTGATGATATACCTCAATTACAGGCAGCAGAGAACGATGTTCTCTCTGCACCATTTACTGAAAAAGAAGTTCATTTGGCCATAACCCAAATGAAGCCGAATAAAGCACCGGGACCAGATGGGTTTCCAGCTGAATTCTATAAAAAATGTTGGCATATCATTGAAGATGATCTTATGCCTATGTTTCACGATTTTTTCGATGGCCATTTGGAGTTGTTTCACCTCAACTTTGGTACGATAACGTTGTTACCTAAGAAGAATGAGGCGGTTTGGATCGAACAATTCCGACCCATTTGCCTGCTGAATGTGAGTTTTAAAATTTTCACAAAGGTAGGGACCAATAGATTGACACAAATTGCTCACTCTGTGGTTCAACCTTGTCAAACAGCTTTCATGCCGGGACGACACATACTAGAAGGTGTGGTCGTCTTGCATGAAACACTTCATGAGATTCACTCGAAGAAACTAGACGGGGTTATCTTCAAAGTGGATTTCGAGAAGGCTTATGATAAAGTAAAATGGCCTTTTCTTCAACAGGCAATGCGTATGAAGGGTTTTAGTGAAACCTGGAGGAACCAAGTGGATACTCAAGTCCAGAAGGGTAGTGTCGGAATTAAGGTGAACGATGACATCGGTCACTACTTCCAGACGCATAAGGGGTTGAGACAAGGGGATTCCGTGTCACCTCTTCTGTTCAATATTGTGGCAGATATGTTGGCCGTCATTATTGGAAGGGCTAAGCAGCATGGCCATCTAGAGGGTCTAGTTCCTCACCTAGTTGATGGAGGGGTGTCCATTCTACGATATGCTGATGACACTATTCTATTCATGGAACATGACATGGCTAAGGCACGTAACATGAAACTTATCTTGTGTCTATTCGAACAATTGTCCGGCTTAAAAATCAATTTTCATAAGAGCGAGTTGTTCTGCTTTGGGAAGGCCAAAGACGAGGAACATACATACAGACAATTGTTTGGATGTGATTTAGGTGCTTTACCATTCAGTTATTTGGATATTCCGATTCATCACAGTAAGCTTTCCAATAAATAATGGAAATGTATTGAAGAACGAATTGAAAAAAAACTCAGCTGCTGGAAGGGCAAGCTGATGTCATATGGCGGTCGGCTAGTTTTGATTAACTCAGTACTGACTAGCATGCCAATGTTTTTACTTTCGTTTTTCGAAATTCTGAAAGGGGTCCGAAAGCGACTTGATTTCTTTAGATCTCGTTTCTTTTGGCAGTTTGATGAGGTCAAGAGGAAATACCGCCTCGCGCGATGGGATATTCTGTGTCGACCAAAAGACCAAGGGGGGATTGGTATTGAGAACTTAGAAATTAAGAATAAATACCTTATGAGCAAATGGTTATACAGGTTAGAGACAGAGCCGGAGGGCATGTGGTCTCAAATCCTGCGTAATAAGTATTTGCACACGAAAACGCTTGCCCAGGCTACCATCAGACCCACTGATTCGCCGTTCTGGAAGGGACTTATGAGAGCGAAGGACATGTTCTTTCGTAGGGTCAAATTCTTGGTTGGCAACGGGATGTCAGCAAGATTCTGGGAGGATACGTGGCTAGGAGAGACGCCTCTGGCCTTACAATATCCTACCCTCTACAATATTGTGCAACGTAAGGAGGATTACGTAGGTATCGTCCTTCAAACTATCCCCTTGAACATCCAGTTCAGACGTACGTTAGTGGGTGAGAGGTGGACAGCCTGGATGCACTTGGTTCGGAGATTGATTGAAGTTCGACTCTCCGACATGCCGGACTCAACACAATGGAAGTTAACTAAAAATGAGATATTTACTATGAAATCTTTTTATACGGATTTGATTAATTCTGGCCCCCTCTCAAGGTCATTACATATTTGGAAGGTTAAAGTTCCTTTGCGGGTTAAATTTTTTATGTGGTTTGTCCACAAGCAAGTAATTCTCACCAAGGACAACCTACTTAAGAGGCGATGGGTAGGCAACTCGCGGTGTTGTTTTTGTGCTCAGGATGAGACAATACAACATTTATTTCTTGAATGCCCACTTGCCAAGTTACTTTGTAGAACGATTCATATAGCCTTTAATATTAATGCTCCAGTAGATATTGCGTCTATGTTTGGGACGTGGTTAGCTGGGATTGAACAGATCACGGCAGCTCGTATTCGGATTGGAATATGCGCGCTATTATGGGCTATATGGAACTGCAGAAATGATATGATTTTTAACAGACAACACAACTTAACTTTTTTTGTAGGTTATCTTCGAGCTACAGCTTGATCCGTCGTGGTCCTTACTCACTCCTATGGACTCCAGGGAGCCTTTGGTTATTGGGTGTAACCAATGGGAGATGGAGGCTCGGGTTATATTCAACCGGTTCGGATGGCGTTCGCATAACAGGATAGGAGTCTAGAGAGCTTATCCTTATTTTTACCGTATCGGTTGTCTTTGTCCGCTTGTATTTTTCCAGTTTATGTATTTTGTTTTGCTCCGTTTGCGAGCTGTAAGACAATTATGACGATACTTTCTGGATTTTTAATAAGAGGGCCGCATGCATCATCATGATGCAGAGGCCGGGGGTATGCCTCCATATTTATATATGTTAATGCTTCCTCCCCCGATGCAACTAGTAAAAGAGGGGGGATGGGTTAGGCCTCCTAGGGATTTGCAAAATTTAATGTTGATGCATCTTTTGATCAATACCTGCTTAGAGGATAGCTGATGTTCTAATCAGAGATGGCAAAGAAAAAATCATTGCTGGAGGAAATTGGAAGATTAACTGGTGTGTTGATATTTTGACGGTTGAAGCTTTGGTGTTAAGATATTGCTTATCTGCACAAAAGGCTGACTGCAACCATCTTGTTATTAATTATGATAATGTGGAGGTCATCGACATCATGAAGAACGGAGGACGTTTCGTGGGAGTGGCGGCGGCAATTTTTGCTGATTGTTTTTTTTCTTCTTGTGATTTTCCTCTCACTTGTTTTGAACATTGTTCCTCGCACTAGTTTTGAACATTATTATAGAGAAGCGAATAAGGTTGCTCCGGAACTTGCTAGATTAGCTAGGTTTTCATCACTAAGGATTGGTTTGAGCATCCTCTGAGCGAAATTCTACCTCTTCTTATAGGACGACGTAACTGTTATTTCAAATAAATTAAGTTTGTTAATTTGTTTTTTTAATGTTCATGTGTGGTAAGTACTCTTAATAGTGCGGTAAAATTGACAAAAATGACCCAGAGGCATAACAAATTCATAGAATGAACTCTTCGCGAAACTATTTCACTCAGCTAACCCTTCAAGTAGCGCTCGCCGCATCAACGCTATACTACACTGCATAGCGCCCGTCTAACATGCGCTACACGCCTCGCCAGCGTGGCTCCCTGGGCTAGGCCGGGCCCAATCTCTGGTTAAGTAGCGTCAACTCATAGGCGCTATACTACCTCGTGTAGCGCCTCTCCGTAAGGCGATACACTGTGACTTAGTAACCGACACGGGCCGGCCCTCTCTGGCCAGCCTGCACACAAAGTTGGTGAACAAAAAGGGGGGGGCGCCATGGTTTCCTCTCTCGCCCCCTCTCAAATCCCTCTCTGAATCCTCCCGGTCAAAGATGATGGACATAAACACATGTTCTCCTCATCCCTAAAATAATTAAAACAACACAACAAAAATACATTTCATAGTACTCATGCGAAGGTTAACACAAAATCCTAGTCACATAGCCAAACCCTAGCCCTAGCATAGAAATCGAACAGTAACCCTAACCCCAACATAACAAGAACTATAACCCTAACCCTAACAAAATTCCAATGCATATGCTAAACACCCAACAATCATTTCATATTTCCATACACATTTCAAAACACATGAAGAACTAGGGTTTGCCTAAACTTGAAAGACTTGAGCAAATGTGAGCATTTTTTCGGATGAAATGAGTTGTGCACTACTTCACTAGGGGTGGGGCCTGGCCTGGCCATGGGATGCCACACTGGCGAGACATGTAGCACCTATCAGACAGGACGCTATGCAGCGTAGTATAGCGCCGATGGGTGGGACGCTGTCTAAAAAGATTAGCCGGGTGAAATACTTTTTGTGGGGAGTTTATTTTGTGAATTTGTTTCGCCGCCTACTAGTGCCCTTGTCTTGTGTCGCAGTGAGCATCTTCACCGGAGCACAGAGAGAGCAGGACTGCGTGCAGACTGCAGTGGCGCAAAATTTCGACATTAACATGTACTGCAGTGGCGCTGATCCACACTACACGCTGCCCGAAGGAAAGGCACATGCAACTGCTGCTGCATGGGTGGCCACAAGGTAAAAAGTGCTCGCCATTTACTTACACTGCCTACCCATGGAGTATTAAACACACACCAGCGCAGCGCAGCGCAGTGGAGTGGAGCTGACGGCATTTACAGTTGTCACATGCCATGGAGAGTGTGAAACGGAGAAACCTTTCTTGATTCTTCTGCATGCCAGCCAGACCAGACCAAAGGAAAGGGTCGGTGCTCTTTTCACAGGGAAAAGGCAAGCAGGAGCAGCCGACCCCACCACACACGCACACGTTTCTCTCTCTGGGTGGATTTCTCTTTCTTCAGACTTGAGAGAGATGCCATGTTTGCTGATGTTATTAATGCAAGTGTGACTCTTTTTTTTTAAAAAAAAGAGAAAATACTACTCCATCCACCGTGAATCAATAGGGGCCGACTCCACCACCCGCAGGCGCAACGTTTCCTCCACTACTCAACTCACTCTATGCACCGCACCGCGACCGCCAGAGAATGGAATGGAATCGAATGATGAAACCGACGACGGATTAATTAGTTGAGCTCCACATAAAGCACGCCCTAACCACCCCTAAAATCAAGGGAAAGCAAACAAACACACGGACTGCTGCTGCTGCACTCCCTTCCCTTCCCTTCCCTTGGTCTCCTCTGTCTTCCTCCTCGACCACACCCGACCCGACACACACAAAGAGCGAGCGCGGCGGCCATTATTGTGCCATTTCCACACGCGTGGACACGGGCCGCGTGCAGCCGTGCAGTGCATGCACGCTCTCCTCTCCTCTCCGCGACCATCATTACCAGGGGCAGCGCCGTGCCCGTGTCCTGTCCTCACCTGAGCGCCATCGAAGAATCATTTATACGCGCCCAGTCGCCACCGCCAGCAACACTGACTGCGCCACAAGACGAGCAAGCAAGAGGAAGAGGTGAGGAATCCGATGGAGCAGTACGAGGTGGTGGAGCAGATCGGCCGGGGCGCCTACGGCACCGCCTACCTCGTCCACCACAAGGCCGAGAAGAAGAGGTTCTACTTCTTCTCTTCAATCTTCCTTCTCCTCTGCAGCTAGCTGCAGCCTCGCTTCTTCAGATTTCTCTTCTCCGCCGTTCCTTCCCCTTGAACCAACCCAATCTTTGGCTCACCAAGCAGGTACGTGATGAAGAAGATCCGGCTGACCAAGCAGAACGACAAGTTCCAGCGGACCGCCTACCAGGAGGTAATCAATCAATCAATCACCTCAAACCTTAATAAACCCTCGCAAATCCCACGCCTCAGCTTGGCAGTCCGTCCGTCTGCAGATGTCCCTCATGGCCAGCCTCAGCAACCCCTACATCGTCGAGTACAAGGACGGATGGGTCGACGAGGTGCCACACATTTTTCTTCTTCTTCTTCTTCTTCTTCTAAACAGACTAGACTAGAATTTTGATTGGGGTGGGTGTTCCTCTTGTCGGCCAAGACTGAACTGAATCTGTTTCGTGGTTGCAGGGGACCTCCGTTTGCATCGTCACAAGTTACTGCGAAGGAGGTGACATGTAAGAACATCTCGTTGCACTTTGCCTCCTCACTGTACCTTACCTGCTGGTTTCACTAACGTCGAATTCACAGGGCGCAGAGGATCAAGAAGGCAAGAGGCGTCCTCTTCTCCGAAGAGGTACCAATGCTATTACTTACTGTAATCAGATGAATAAATATGCTACTCCTACATGTTCAGGCTTCAGAAACTTACTGTATATTTGGTGCTTGTGTGATGTGAAGAGGGTGTGCCGGTGGTTCACACAGTTGCTCTTGGCCCTTGACTACCTGCACTGCAACCGCGTGCTCCACCGTGACCTCAAGGTAAAATATAATTGCTGGCCCCCATGGATCCATCATTTCATTTCTAGTACAAGGTATGCGTCGGTTAACATTTTCCTCACCACCTGTTGCATTGCAGTGTTCCAATATCTTGTTAACCAAGGATAACAACATACGACTTGGTAAGATACATATATATAGGCTCAAATTACTACACAACTTCATTGGTCAGATGAAAATATCATGACGTGTGTATTCATTCTTTCTCCAAACAGCTGATTTCGGGTTAGCAAAATTACTCATGGAGGATCTTGCCTCGTCGGTACGCCTCAACCTTTTGCTAACTTATTATATATGTACATGTTATTGGCAGGACATGTTCAGTCATTCACAACCATCTGTTACTTGTAACTTGTGTATAGTCCCAATTAAGTATTGACAGTAGTTAAACGTGAAAGCAAAAACTGTATAACATGAATAAATGTTCATGAAAATAAGTAAATAGCATGTGCCCAGGGATATACCGACCAAAGTTTATACGATATATAAACGATTGGCCAGATTCCACTTCTCAATTTTCAATCTTTGAAATTTATGTTTTTCAGGTAGTAGGAACCCCAAACTACATGTGCCCAGAAATACTCGCGGACATACCTTATGGTTACAAATCTGATATATGGTCGCTTGGTGAGCTCCCAGTACTATTAGTTTTGAAGTTAACTCTAGTCTTCTGTGATAATGATTGACAGAATTAAACAGCTGCTCAAAAAGCTTGTCTTTCTTCTTTTACTGTCAGGTTGCTGTATGTTTGAGATTTTAGCACACCGCTCTGCATTCAAAGCTACAGTTAGTGATTATACAACACAATTTTTTGATTACCTGCTTCAGTTTCTCTCTATATATGTTGGCAACTCATGAAATACTCTTTTATGTGTGTGTGAAGGACATGGCAACCTTAGTCAACAAGATAAACAGATCGTCAATATCCCCAATGCCCCCAATATACTCATCGTCACTGTGAGTACCTCACTTTAAATGATCTCTCAGTACTGCGGATCAACTGTATTTTTACCAAATTGAGCATTCTTTCACAGGAAACAGATAGTTAAGAGTATGCTGAGGAAAAATCCAGAACATAGACCAACTGTAAGTACCAGAAGCTTTGTTCAACTGTTTCAATCAAAGCCGTCGATACATGAATAGCATGCAAATTAAATGAATATATATTTTACAGGCTGGGGAGCTATTGAGACACCCATATTTCCAGCCATATCTGGCTGAATCAATCAACTGCTCTCCAATCTACCTTCCAGTAAAACCCAACAAGAGTAACCTGGGAGACAAGCAGTCAAGAAAACCAAGTGGTGGCAGAAAGAGAGTCGGCAAAGCCAGCGGATCCAGCGAAGCATTACAAGCAGCGGCAGAGCAAACATCAGAAACAAGAGACAGCTCGACAAACTATTCAGATCTATCAACTGTTGGTACCCAGGATGCCTGCATTTTGCAAATGTCAGTGGATCCTGAAGCCAGAAACAAGGAAGAGCTAACAGCTCATGTTGTATCACCTCAACATGTAGAGGAGAATTTGGCAGCAACAACTGATGGACAGATTGATGAGACAATACGTCTTAAAACTATCAGAACCCGCAGTCCAGTAGAGGCTGCGTCGGTTAACAGTGCAAGTCAAAAGCTTAATGAGGCACCAGTACCAAATGAGGAAATGACGATTGGAGTGGTGCAAGAGCACAGGAAGGGTGTGGAGACAGAGTCTTGTCAAGGAGTAAAACAAGGCATGGGTGATGTAGATGTTGTTACAGAGGAATCATCACCAGTGAGCACGCTAAAATTGGGAAATGCAGGCAGCGCACCTGCCGAGTTTGATCATCTGAACATAGTGCAGCAGAGAGCTGATGCTCTGGAGTCACTTCTTGAGATCTGTGCAAAGCTACTGGAGCAGGAGAGGCTTGATGAGCTCGCAGGTGTTCTTCGACCGTTCGGCGAAGGAGCTGTGTCATCTAGAGAGACCGCGATATGGCTGACGAAAAGTCTCATGACTCCACCAAAGTTTGGAGGGTCCCCATAACTAATCTAGTGGAGAGAATTTGAGAATCTTGTGTGTGAGTGTGTGTTCCCTATTTTGAGAGTGTATATAGCTTCACTAAAGTTTGTGACCGAGGCTTGAGTTTATTTATCTTGATGTATATGGTTTTCATGACTGCGCACATTTGTGTGCACTAATTATTCAATTATGAGTTATCCATTGTACAACATCACCTGCTGATTGTGTGCTTCTACTAGGTTTCAAGCAATAATGGAGACCATAGCGATTTCATTCCCAATTATTTCCTTACATGATAGTAACAATTTGTGAATGGGGACATGTCCTGTTTCTTTGGTCCAAGATTTGGTTTTTGCCAAACAGGGATTTTTATTATATGTTTAAAAGCAAGATTCTGCTGACAGTAGCATCAGTTTACTCTTGGATTCTATCCTGATACAAAATAGATGCAGAAGCAAATCATAGTTCATAGGAGTTAATGATTAGAAATTGGTAGTAGGCAATAGGCAATTTTTGTGTCCTCATTGAAGAGAAACAATTCAGAGAAAATGCAGGCCAAGTCACATTGAAATTCTGTATGGGGATGATGCTTTCACAGAAACCATGGCTCCATTTCGACCTGACTCCATTTCCTGGAACAGGCATGCCAGTGGCGAATATTCGGCTAGTTCCACCTACACGTCGCAATTCATTGGCTCTCATCCATGCTGAGCCGAAGTGCAGACTTTTCTCTTGGCTCGCCTTCACAACAGATCCTGTCTGTCAGCTCTGCCTTAGGCCCCCGGAGACCGTCTCCCACCTCTGTCTGGACTGCCCATTCACTTCGACGATCCGCCTAAAAAAACACTTCGGCGATCCGCCTGCTGGTGCTCTCCTGGGCGTACGGACATTTCTCGCCGGTAATGGCATCCACTGATAAGAAAATAGGCAGTTTTTCGATTAAATTAATCTATGAATAAATCATGAGCATGATATGGACAGTATTGATAACACACTGATTACGATCTAACAGAGCATGTACTACGCATATAGTAGAAACATCTATGCATATTACTAGTACTGCTACAACAGAAAGAAACATGAGAGGGATAAACGATGTACACCTCCAATCGCCACGCGGGCGGTGGTGGCGGTGGCAGCAGCCGCGCATCCTCGGCCTTCTTGTCGGCCTCGCCTTCTCGGGCCAAGCGGCACGGTCGGCGTCGGTCGACATGGTGATGACGAAGGTGATGCGGACGTAAATGAATGAAGCGTAGCAATCGCGTAGTCGCTACCAAAAACCTAATCGCCCAGTGGGTTTCGAGGCCTGCTCTCCCGCCAACCGTGTCGCGTGAACAGACGGAGCGCCGCGGCAAAGAAGAAGAGGAACGACGCGGGCGTGAGACGGAGAGATGCGTTACGTTTTCGTCGCGGCTAGGGTTGGCAGCGCCCCACATATATATGTGCGGCGGCGCGTGGAGAGACGTGGGCTGAACCCACGTCCAAGTCGGTAGCCCATGATCCAACGTCTCGGATCGTGGCCTCACCACAAAGACTCTCCGTTCTCGACCGCAAAAAAGAAGCGATAGGAGTGAGCTCGGCTTGGCTCAATCCCGCAACCACAAGGCCGTGACGAGGCGTGGCGAGGCGAGCGGAGGAGGAGGAGTGCGCGAGGGCCTCATCTCTTCTCAAGCTCCAATAGCATGAGGGAGAGAATCCCTTATAAACCACTCCAACTCTCCTTCCACTTTCGGGGTGGGACTAAACTTCCCATCACCTTGTCATGCCACCTCCATGGCCCCCTAGAGATTAAATCTGAAATTGTCATATGGGCTCTAGGCTCATCTCATATTTCAACAATCCCCCACCAGATCTCAGGGGCCCAGTTTGTCCTTTGTTCCAAACGCTGTTTTGATATACCAAATCTCGGTGGAGACCGATTAAGGTTGAGCTCCACCTACACAAGTAGTTACACTCCTTCACAACCCAACAATGGACTATGCCTTGAATTGTCGGTTTACGCCAAGAAGTTTCACCACAAGTCTCACTGACACGAGGCTGCCAAGGCCGACCCCTCGGGTGGAGCATATTAGTCACACTCTGGCCTGTTCATGAGCTTGCTAGAGATCACCCCAATCTCATAGACTGTGACCAGCAGTCGGGCTCATATATGTGTGTTCCTCCAAAGATCGCTCTGTAGGACAGCATCTTGCTTATGCATATAAGCCTTGGAACACATTAAGACAGTAGTCATCCTTCCATACAGTTTCTGAGAGTATTGCATCTCTGACGGAGTGGGTTAGTGCCGCGATGATGAAGATGGCCACCGGTGATGGATCCCTCCCAGTGGTACCTAAAAGGGTCCCGATTGGTTTTTCGTGGCTTTGGAGGCTTACGCGCGGAACTCCCGATCTATCTTCTGTTCGGAAGTTTTAGGGCACGAGGTATATATGGGTGAAAGGAGTACGTCGGTGGAGCTACGGGGCCCCACGAGGCAGGCGTACCGGTGGGTGCGCCCCCACCCTCGTGAGCACCTCCGTATCTTCCGACGTGGGGTCCAGTCCATCGTGGGTTTCTTCCAAAAATAACTTCTCCAGCTTGATTTTGTTCCGTTTTGACTCCGTCGATATTCCTTTTCCTCGAAACACCAAATAGGCATAAAACAACAAATCTGGGCTGGGCCTCCGGTTAATAGGTTAGTCCCAAAAATAATATAAAAGCGGATAATAAAGCCCAATATTTCCTAAAACAGTAGATAAAGTAGCATGGAGCAATAAAAAATTATAGATACGTTGGAGACGTATCAAGCATCCCCAAGCTTAATTCCTGCTCGTCCTCGCGTAGGTAAATGATAAAAAAAAGAATTTTTGATGCGGAGTGATACTTTGGCATAATTTCAATATAAATCTTCTTACTTGTGATATGAATATTCAGATCCAAAAGATTTAAGGCAAAAGTTCATATTGACATAAAAATAATAATACTTCAAGCATACTAATCAAAGCAATTATGTCATCTCAAAATAACATAGCCAAAGAAAGTTCATCCCTATAAAATCATATAGTTAGGTTATGATTCATTTTCATCACACAAAGATGTTCCCAACTTCTATACCCCGATGACAAGCCAAGCAATTGTTTCATACTTAAATAATCTCAAACTTTTTCAACCTTCACGCAATACATGAGCGCGAGCCATGGGTATAGCACTATGGGTGGAATAGAATATGATGATGGGACTGTGTGGAGAAGACAAAAAGAAAGAAAGTCTCATATTGACGAGGATAATCAACGGGCTATGGAGATGCCCGTCAATTGATGTCAACATGAGGAGTAGGGATTGCCATGCAACGGATGCACTAGAGCTATAAGTATATGAAAGCTCTACAAAAGAAACTAAGTGGGTGTGCATCCAACTTGCTTGCTCACGAAGACCTAGGGCACTTTGAGGAAGCCCATCATTGGAATATACAAGCCAAGTTCTATAATGAAAAATTCCCACTAGTATATGAAAGTGACAAAATGAGAGACTCTCTATCATGAAGATCTTAGTGCTACTTTGAAGCACAATATATGAGACTCACTACATGAAGAACAAGGTGCTACTTTGAAGCACAAGTGTGATAAAAGGATAGTAGCATTGTCCCTTCTCTCTTTTTCTCTCATTTTTTTTATTTTTTTGGGCCTTTTCTCTCTTTTTTTGGCCTATTTTTTTATTTTTTTCGTCCAGAGTCTCATCGCGACTTATGGGGGAATCATAGTCTCCATCATCCTTTCCTCACTTGGGACAATGCTCTAATAATGATGATCATCACACTTTTATTTCTCTTACAACTCAACCATTACAACTCAAACTTAGAACAAAATATGACTCTATATGAATGCCTCCGTGATGTGTATCGGGATGGTGCAATGAATCAAGAGTGACATGTATGGAAAATAATGCATGGTGGCTTTGCCACAAATACGATGTCAACTACATGATCATGCAATGGCAATATGACAAAAGTAATGTATGTCATAATAATGATGATGGAAGTTGCATGGCAATATATCTCGAATGGCTATGGATATGCCACGATAGGTAGGTATGGTGGCTGTTTTGAGGAAGATATAAGGAGGTTTATGTGAAAGAGCGATCATATCACGGGGTTTGGATGCACCGTGAAGTTTGCACCAACTCTCAAGGTGAGAAAGGGCAATGCACGGCATCAAGAGGCTAGGAAATGCGGAAAGGTAAAAGTGCGATAACCCATGGACTCAACATTAGTCAAAAGAACTCATATACTTATTGCAAAAATTTAGAAGCCATCAAAATCAAGTACTACGCAAGAATTGCTCCTAGGGGATAGATTGGTAGGAAAAGACCATTGCTCGTCCCCGACCGCCACTCATAAGGATGCACAAGCCAGGTACACTTCATGTTTCAAATTTGTTACACAACCTTAGCCATACGTGCATGCTACGGGACTTGCAAACTTCAACACAAGTATTTCTCAAATTCACAATTATCAACTAGCACGACTTTGATATTATTACCTCCATATCTCAAAACAATTATCAAGCATTAAATTTATCTTAGTATTCAATTCACTCAAAAGAAAGTTTCACATATCTTGAATACCAAGTATATTAACATTAAGCAAATTACCATGCTATTAACGACTCTCAAAATAATCTAAGTGAAGCATGAGAGATCAAGTTTCTTTAAAACAAATCCACCACCGTGCTCTAAAAGATCTAAGTGAAGCACTAGAGCAAAAATTATCACGCCTAAAGATATAAGTGAAGCACTATGAGCAAAACTATCAAGCTCAAAAGATATAAGTGAAGCACATAGAGTATTCTAACAAATTCCAAATCATGTATGGCTCTCTCAAAAGGTGTGTACAGCAAGGATGATTATGGTAAACTAACAAGCAAAGACATAAATAATACAAGACGCCCAAGCAAAACACATATCATGTTGGTGAATAAAAATATAGCTCCTAGTAAATTACCGATGGAAGTGGATTTAAAGAGGGATGCCTTTGGGGCATCCCCAAGCTTTGACTTTTGGTGTCCTTGATTATCTTGGGGTGCCATGGGCATCCCCAAGCTTAGGCTCTTGCCACTCCTTGTTCCATAATCCATCAAAAGAATTCACCCAAAACTTGAAAACTTCACAACACAAAACTCAATAGAAATCTCATGAGCTCCGTTAGAGAAAGAAAACAAAAGACTACTTTAAGGTACTGTAATGAACTCATTATTTATTTATATTGGTGTTAAACCTACTGTATTCCAACTTCTCTATGGATTATAAACTATTTTACTAGCCATAGATTCATCAAAATAAGCAAACAACACACGAAAAACAGAATCTGTCAAAAACAGAACAGTCTGTAGTAATCTGTAACTAACGCAAACTTCTGGAACTCAACAATTCTACCAAAATTAGACAACCTGTACAATTTGTTTATTGATCATCAGAAATTGGAATCAATATTTTATCACGTTCTGGTGATTTTTAACAATTCGGGCACTGAGCGCAAAGATTCTGGAAATTACAGCAAGATCAAATAACTGTCACCCAAGAAGATCTAATAGGTTTAACTTGGCACAAACACTAATTAAAAGATAAAACCTGTGACGCCTCCGATTCAATCATACACTAATCATGCACGCAAATGTGTACGATCAAGATCAGAGACTCACGGGAAGATATCACAACACAACTCTAAAACATAAATAAGTCATACAAGCATCGTAATACAAGCCAGGGGCCTCGAGGGCTCGAATACAAGTGCTCGATCATAGATGAGTCAGCGGAAGCAACAATATCTGAGTACATACATAAGTTAAACAAGTTTGCCTTAAGAAGGCTAGCACAAACTGGGATACAGATCGAAAGAGGCGCAGGCCTCCTGCCTGGGATCCTCCTAAACTACTCATGGTCGTCGTCAGCGGGCTGCACGTAGTAGTAGGCGCCTCCAGTGTAGTAGTCGTCATCGATGGTGGCGTCTGGCTCCTGGGCTCCAACGTCTGGTCGCAGCAACCGAGTAGAGATAGGGGGAAAAGGGGGAACAAGGCAACCGTGAGTACTCATCCAAAGTACTCGCAAGCAAGGAGCTACACTACATATGCATGGATATATGTGTAAAGGGCCATATCGATGGACCGAACTGCAGAATGCCGTAATAAGAGGGGATAGCTAGTCTTATCAAGACTACGCTTCGGTCACCTTCGCCTTGCAACAGTAGAAGAGGGTAGGTTGAAGTCCTCCAAGTACATCACATAGCAATAATCCTACCCGCGATCCCTCCTCGTATCCCCGAGAGAGAGCGACCACTTTGGTTGTATCCGCACTTGGAAGGGTGTGTTTTATTAAGTATCCGGTTCTAGTTGTCATAAGGTCAAGGTACAACTCAAGTCGTCCTGTTACCGAGGATCACGGCTATTCGAATAGATTAACTTCCCTGCAGGGGTGCACCACATAACCCAACACGCTTGATCCCATTTGGCCGGACACACTTTCCTGGGTCATGCCCGGCCGTGAAAGATCAACATGTCGCAGCCCCACCTAGGCTCAACAGAGAGGTCAGCACGCCGGTCTAAACCTAGGCACACAGGGGTCTAGGCCCATCGCCCTGAGCACACCTGCACGTTGCGAGGGCGGCCGGAAGCAGACCTAGCCTAGTGGCGTTCTAGTCCAATCCGGCGTGCGCCGCTCAGTCGCTGACGTCACGAAGTGCTTCGGCTGATACCACGACGCCGAGTGCCCATATCTTTCCCACGTAGTTGGTTAGTGCGTATAGGCCCGTAGCTAACTCAGATCAAATACCAAGATCTCGTTAAGCGTGTTAAGTATCCGCGAACGCCGAACAGGGCCAGGCCCACCTCTCTCCTAGGCGGTCTCAACCTGCCCTGTCGCTCCGCCACAAAGATCCACTCGCGGGTGCTCCACCAGCCGACCCGACTTTAGTCTCCATATGTATCATGTATAAAGTATATAGTATATACCCGTGATCACCTCCCGAGTGATCACGGCCTGATAGTATAGCACAGCAGACGGACAAGAATGTAGGGCCATAGATGAAAATACTAGCATCCTATACTAAGCATATAGGATTGCAGGTAAAGGTAACAACAGTAGTAACAAGGACAAAGCTATGCATCGAGATAGGTATAATGAAGCAAGAATATGCTACACTACTCTAATGCAAGCGGTATAGAGTAGAATAGGCGATATCTGGTGATCAAGGGGGGGGCTTGCTGGTTGCTCGGCAAGAGAGAGGGGTCGTCAACTCCGTAGTCGAACCGGGCAGCAAAGCAGCGTCGGTCTCGTAGTCTACCGGAGAGAAGAGGGGAAGAAACAATGAATACCATGTAAGCAGATGCATATCGATGCATGACATGACAAGCAACGATGCTAGGTGTGACCTAACGTGGTATGAGGTGATACTGTTAAGAAACATCCGGAAAATATCCCGGTGTTTCGTGTTTTCGAGCGAGGAGCCGAGGGGGAAAGTTGCGAGTTCGATAGGTTAGGGGTGTGTGGCGGACAAACGGACTGCGTATCCGGATTCGTCTCGTCGTTCTGAGCAACTTTCATGTTGAAAAGATTTTATTAATTTCTGGAATTTAATTAATTATTTAATCCAACATTATCCAGAATAGTAAATGATGACGTCGGCATGACATCGAGTGATGTCGGCGATCAACGTTGACCATTGACTGGTCAACTGGCGACGTGGGTCCATGGGACCCACCGCCATTCTCTTTAGGTTAATTACAGATTAGTTAATTTAATTACTATTTAATTAACCTAACTAGTTAATTAAATTAATTAAACCGGATTAATTAACTTAATTAATTCATTAGATAATTAATTAATTAATAATTAATTTTATTAAATCATTTTATTTTTATTTATTAATTTTATTTTTTTATTCTCTTTTTTTTCTTAACGTTCTAGGGCGGGCCCCATGTGTCTGCATGTTGAGGGGGCTTAGCGGGCGCCGGGCGAGCAGCGGGCGAGGCGCCTGAACAGGCGTGAGCCCGAGGGCCACTGGCGCTGGGGCACGCCGGCTGTGGCTCGGGAGGCGGGCTCGGCGAGTGGAGGAGCGGACGCTGGGTCCGTGGAGGCGCACGAGCTTGTCGGGATCGAGGCGCGGCGCGCGCCCGTAGGGCGGCCGAGGACGCGCGAGGCGCGCGAGAGGGGTTCATGGGCGCGAGCGCCGGCGCGAGGCAGCGCGAAGGCAACAGTCTTGGCGGCGGGCTGCGCTGGCCGCGTGGGCACGGCGAACTGGCCGAGCCAGGCCGCCCAAGCTCGCGCGGCGAAGCACGCCTGACGCAGGCGCGGTCGGGCGGCCGTGTACGGCGAGGCGACGGCGGAACGGCTCGGGCGCGATGGCCATGCAGAGGAGGCGCGACGAGCACGGGAGGTCATGGCGAAACACGGCCTCGGTATGTGATGACAGAGGAAGAGGGGAGAGGAGGGGACGCCACGGCGGGGCTCTAGGGCACGGGCAGCGTGGCGTGGACGCGGTCGGGGAGGTCCGACGAGGAAGGGGTCGAGGTGGCGGCAGTCCGGCGACGATGGGGAGGCAGCTCCGGCGGGGTTGGGAGGGGGGGCGAAGCTCCGGGCGGAGACGGGGTTCGGCGGTGGTCTCCTCCCGATCCAGATCGGGGGAGAGGGGGGATATTTCGTGGAAGTGGGGGTGTCGGTGGGGAGTGGGGAGGAATGGATAAGGGAGAGGAGTGGGGCCGACTGGGCGGCTGGTTGGCCGATGGCCACCTGGGCCATGATCCAGCAGAGACCTTCTCCTCCTTTTGTTTTTTTTGTTTGTTCTGTTTTCTTTTGTTTTCTTTCTCTTTTATTTATTTTCTTTTTGTTTTTATTTTACTTTCTTTTAAGTTTACTTTTTACTTAATATTAAAATGATCCCTAAATTAGCAATACCATGAAACCCACTGCCACAAAAGGTTTTATCCCAAGACAATTTAGTTTAGTATTTTATTTATTTATAAAAGCATTTAAATATCGGTTTTGCTACTGTTTTATTCATTTTAGATTATTTAAACATTTTATAAAAGTGTGGTTTCTCCATCATAATTACCTATGCATTATTCGCCTCCACCCAAACATTTAGTTTTTAATATTTGAAAACTTTTATTGTCTGCCTCAATTTTGAATTTGAATTTGAATCATTTTCGAACTAACGCGAGATTAATCAACAGTAATCGAGGTGACGTGGCATCATTTGCAGAGCTTACTGTAGCTTGATCACCCGGGCGTCACAATTCTCCTCCACTACAAGAAATCTCGTCCCGAGATTTAAGAGGGGAAGTAAGGGGGAAGGGATTTGGTTACGAAATTCTAACGATTCTTCTCGGTCATATTTTCTCTTCTCAAGAGGTCGATCCATGACATTGGTGTCTTCATTCCTCCGCTTGTGTCACCATGATGAAGTTGTCGCCCTTTCTTCGGGCACTCCATCGTACTAACGAATAGGTAAGGGCAGCTTTACAACGATAGGATGTTATAAGGGAAAATCATCTGGGGGTATCCCAAAAATGAACATATGAGTATCTCTCGAGTTGAACAAATGACACACATCAAGAACAAAGTAAGACGGTGCAATAAGAAGTTTCAGCTTAATAGGAAATCGCTCATTGCCTCAAGCAGAGTCACGAAAGGGGTTCAGAGCGACGGAATAAGTATTGTGTCCGATACTGAATAGATCAACGAGCAAGTGGCCCGTGAATTACAAACAAAGTCAAGCACGAGGAATAACTTTGACATCGGGTTGTACAGAGAGTCGGTTTCAATCCGGTGGACCTGTGGTTATGGGCCCACCATGTGGGTTGAAAGTAGGAAGGGTGGTGACATCTTGCACCATCATGTAAGCAAGGCATGTCGAGGATAGCCTGCCGTTATGTCGGCAACAACATCGAGCATTAAGGGCGAGGGACGAAGAGAACCATTTTCCCTTTCGTTGAACGAGGCGGACCAATAGGCAAAGTTCTCATCCATCAGTGGTTACCGGAATGTCATCAACAATAGAAACAGGGTCTTACTGACACGGTTTGTACACCAAGGTGTTTTACATATAGATCACAAGAAGGGTTAAGAAAACCCAGGGAAAGGAAAATGAGATTCCCGGATTAAACAGAACAATGGAAAGGAAAATGTGTTTAACACATATTTCAGGGGTATATCCTTCCCAAGGACAAGCAGAGCATGATATCAATGACAGGATATAATGTAGAAAACCCTTTAGGAAAGGGGAGAGAAATTTCATGACATTACCCATACAACGGTGTTTGGATAATTTGAGCAGGAAACATTTAGCATTGGGCTTCAAATGTTCTTATTGAAAATCAGAGTACCACATACATGCTTCGAGATAGCGTTGGCATGGTCTTTGGGTAAAGATCATACTTTGGATTCACAAAGGATCCGTCAGGAGCAACTTATAAAATAAGTCTTACAATTTCCTCAGGGAAGAATGGCTAAACGTGCTAAAAAGGATACTACAACAATAGGTCCTCCACCCAAGGGGGGGGGGTGCTAGGCATGACATCATGTTACCGGGTCATCAAAGGACCAACATCATAACTCTTGGAAAGTTGTCCCAACCATCATATCTGACTGAGATTCAGATCCGATTGGTGTCATGATACCTCGCACTCGTGGATGTCCGAGAAGAAAAGGTGCAACACAAATAGACGAAATGAGATTTCAAGATTCTTAGGAAATGAACTAAGGGAGCGGGTTCTTGAAGAAATAGTTCATCCTTAACCAAGGAGAGGATGAGGGGGTAGCTGATGGAATCAACGAAAATCCTCGAGATTTCCAAAAAGGTGGATTTCCACAGTTATGTGAACAAGGAGATAACATTTGTCGGATCAAATGATAAAATGGTGTATGCTCGAGGAGAACATACACAGTTAAACATTGGATGAGAGGTGCACCGAAATATGGGCTGGGTTGCACGACCAACGTCGGAATGATGATTCAATAATCAATAGTCTAGGAATGAACGGTTGACCATTAACTTCAAAGCAATAGGGTTGCTAGAAGTACAGAATCCAAACAACACCGTTCACTTGTAGGTACCTCGGTTAGAATTATCACGGGAACCAAGAAAGAATGGTGATGGTGAGAAGTATCACTATACCAAGAATTCTTAAGAGGTGAAGTAATCCTCATGACATTCTTGTCATAAAAGAGGGTAATACTCCAAGCTAAAGAAGAACAAATGTTGGATAGTAAGGATCTCTAGGTATAACACGAAACACGAACAAGTTTGTGTTGAACGGAAGGCAATAAAGTGGTCAAATATAACCCAAATCATCGGGGGCAAGGATGGTATTTCTCATCATGATCTCAATTGATATCCTGGAAGAGCTCATAAGGTTGATGAGGATCACGACACTTTTGTCGACAGATTTCATGAAGAAGTAATCAATCAGCTACGACATCAAGTCAAAGGAATGGTGAAGCCAAAAGTCATTGGAACCATGGGTACGACACAAACTCGAAATCAAGCTTGCTGTACAAGGTCAAACGGTATGACGAGGGAGATCGATTGTAAGATTAGCTCACCGTCGAAATATGTGCTCCGAGAAGAAGGACCCGGTAGCACAGTTAAAATTTAGCATGTTAATGATATAGCCGATCAGGCTAGGAATGATGTGATCGGGTACAAACTCGTACTTATAGAAGCTTACAAGAGTTGTTGAACCAGAAAGTGGACTCGGTTCGCTTATTGGTGTCTTTGAGTGTTTAATAACTCGAGCCCGTGAAAAATTGGAATCGGTGGGAATGTAGCACTTGATGAAGAACTCATAAGAAGTTATGCGATTACATGATAATCTCGAGATACCAGGGGTAATACTCGATGATAGATCAAAGTAGAAGTTGGATGGGTATTGCTCTCACCAAGACAAGTGCTTAAACTTGCACGAGAAATGGTATTTAAAATAGAACATGGTCGGAACCACGATTGCAAAAGGCCAGATCCCAGATATAAGATGAACTTATACCAAAGGAATAAATAATTTAAGAGATGCTTTAATGATAAGATCTACATCGTGTCCATGGGCATGAACACAAAGTTCAAGGTCGACTCCCACTTCTCCAATGCATAACCTTTCATTCACTTCTCACCTTCGAGGAAGTTGTAGTGTTGAAATTTTATCTGGCAAAATACCAGAAGTGTATGACTCACGAAAACTGTCGAGTTCACACATATTAAGGAAGGCATAGGTTCAACCCATCAGGGTATCGTGGAAATATATACCACAAGCTTCAATAGAAATACCACCAGCTCGAAAGCTGAGCAGGGCTGAGAAAGCAGAGGATACAATTTACCAAAGGCATTATGTATCGGAGAAAGAACTCACAAAGTGATTAATTATGAAGGACACTGTTGGATAATAATCCAACAGTGGATATGGCGATCCACAATGGGGCTGATATGAGCATCGATACCCAATCAGAGGAAGAAAGATTGCAAATGCATCGGCTTATAGAACAGCTGAATAGTTCAACGCTTAATTAGCAAAGTAATTATGATTTTCAAATCAAGGGATCAGGAGCAAATGTTCTGATCAAGAATGGATAAGCTGAATAGACTTAGGGGTACAATCAACGACAATTGGATTGGTCGAGAACCAATTCCAGTTAAAAGAATGGCAGCTCAGCCGGAAAGGTAATTTATAAGGATCAAGGATGATTGCGTATTTACAAAACATATTGAGTCAATAGACCCAAAATTATAATGACAAGGAATGTCAATAAGACTACGAGACTTATGGGATTAACCATAATGCAAGCAAGCAAGAATTTCAAGAGCCAAAGGCTCCGGAGGATTTTCGAAGATCGAATAGTATTTTGAAGACTTTTGTGAAACACATGAACAAGCGGGATGAGCGGATACTCGACAAGTGCGAGGATTTGTTTGAAGGGGTATTCATGTGGCAAAGAACTGCTAGGCAGTAGGCACAAAGTATTCTCGGAACAATAGAGAAAACTTTGGGGTATCTTGTAATAACAAGATCAATGGGGGATGATCGTATGAATGGCAAGTGTAAGTAGTTATCCATACAGTTTTATCGGTGGTCGGGAATAGCAGAAGTGATGGGCACAAAGTCTCGAGAGATTATCAAAGAGTATCTCCGAAATCTTCTGGTGCAGTCGATGATCATCTGGACTGAAGGGCCTCTCGGGAGAAAGTATTTTCGAGAACCTAAAGTTAGATTTTAGTAAAAATTGTTTAACCCGAATAAAAGAGAGTTCAGAATCCCAGAGTAAAGGTCAAGGAGTAAAAGATCCTAATACCACCCAATGGCGACGTGGGCCCATAAGGCACACAGCCATGTTAGTAAAAGTTTTGCAATGACTAGACTCGACTTCGGCCAAGAAGTGTGGAAGGGGAATTCCTACAGGCAGTCGGCTCTGATACCAACTTGTGACGCCCCCGATTCAATCGTACACTAATCATGCACGCAAATGTGTGCGATCAAGATCAGGGACTCACGGGAAGATATCACAACACAATTCTAAAACATAAATAAGTCATACAAGCATCATAATACAAGCCAGGGGCCTCGAGGCTCGAATACAAGTGCTCGATCATAGACGAGTCAGCGGAAGCAACAATATCTGAGTACAGACATAAGTTAAACAAGTTTGCCTTAAGAAGGCTAGCACAAACCGGGATCTGATTGAAAGAGGCGCAGGCCTCCCGCTGGGATCCTCCTAAACTACTCCAATGCTGCGCCGAGGGCTGCACGTAGTAGTAGGCGCCTCAGGTGTAGTAGTCGCCATCGACGGTGGCGTCTGCTCTGGGCTCCATCGTGCAGTCGCAGCAACCGAGTAGAGATAGGGGAAAAGGGGAACAAGGCAACCGTGAGTACTCATCCAAAGTACTACTTAAGCAAGGAGCTACACTACATATGCATGGATATATGTGTAAAGGGCCATATCGATGGACCGAATCGAGAATGCCAAAATAAGAGGGGATAGCTAGTCTTATCGAAGACTAAACGCTTCGTCACCTTCGCCTTGCAACAGTAGAAGAGGGTAGGTTGAAGTCCTCCAAGTAACATCACATAGCAATAATCCTACCCGCCATCCCTCCTCGTATCCACGAGAGAGAGCGACCACCGGTTGTATCTCGCACTTGGAAGGGTGTGTTTTATTAAGTATCCGGTTCTAGTTGTCATAAGGTCAAGGTACAACTCCAAGTCTTCCTGTTACGAGGATCACGGCTATTCAATAGATTAACTTCCTGCAGGGTGCACCACATAACCCAACACGCTTGATCCCATTTGGCGGACACACTTTCTGGGTCATGCCCACCGCTGAAGATCAACACGCCGCAGCCCCACCTAGGCTCAGCAGAGAGGTCAAGACGCGGTCTAAACCTAGGCGCCGCAAGGGTCCGGGCCCATCACCCCGAGCACACACTGACGTTATGCGGGCGGCGGAAGCAGACCTAGCCTAGTGGCGTTCCAGTCCAATCCGGCGCTGGCCGCCTCGATCGTGGCGTCACGAAGTGCTTCGGCTGATACCACGACGCCGAGTGCCCATATCTTTCCCACGTAGTTGGTTAGTGCGTATAGGCCCGTAGCCAACTCGGATCAAATACCAAGATCTCGTTAAGCGTGTTAAGTATCCGCGAACGCCGAACAGGGCCAGGCCCACCTCTCTCCTAGGCGGTCTCAACCTGCCTGTCGCCTCCGCCACAAAGATCCACTCATGGTGCTCCACCACCAACCCGACTTTAGTCTCCATATGTATCATGTATAAAGTATATAGTATATACCGTGATCACCTCCCAAGTGATCACGGCCCGATAGTATAGCACAGCAGACGGACAAGAATGTAGGGCCACAGATGAAAATACTAGCATCCTATGCTAAGCATATAGGATTGCGGGTAAAGGTAACAACATGAGTAACAAGGACATGCTATGCATCGATAGGTATAACGAAAGCGAGAATATGCTACAAAGACTCTAATGCAAGCGGTATAGAGTAGAATAGGCGATATATGGTGATCAAGGGGGGGCTTGCCTGGTTGCTCTGGCAAGAGAGAGGGTCGTCAACTCCGTAGTCGAATCAAGGCAGCAGCGGCGGGTCTCGTAGTCTACCGGAGAGAAGAGGGGAAGAAACAATGAATACCATGTAAACAGATGCATATCGATGCATGAAATGACAAGCAACGATGCTAGGTGTGACCTAACGTGGTATGAGGTGATACCGGTTAAGGGGGGAAACATCCGGGAAAATATCCCCGGTGTTTCGTGTTTTCGGGTAGAGGAGCCGGAGGGGGAAAGTTGCGAGTTCGATAGGTTAGGGGTGTGTGGCGAACGAACGGACTGCGTATCCGGATTCGTCTCGTCGTTCTGAGCAACTTTCATGTTAAAAATATTTTAATCCGAGTTAGGGATTAAAAGATATGATTTTCTTAAGATTTTATTAATTTCTGGAATTTAATTAATTATTTAATCCAACATTATCCGAATAGTAAATGATGACGTCGGCATGACATCGAGTGATGTCAAGCGATCAACGTTGACCATTGACTGGTCAATTGGCGTGTGGGTCCATGGGACCCACCTGTCATTCTCTGCTTAGGTTAATTACAGTTAGTTAATTTAATTACTATTTAATTAACCTAACTAGTTAATTAAATTAATTAAACCGGATTAATTAACTTAATTAATTCATTAGATAATTAATTAATTAATATTTAATTTTATTAAATCATTTTTATTTTTATTTATTAATTTTATTTTTTATTCTCTTTTTTTTCTTAACATTCTGGGGGCGAGCCCCATGTGTCTGTGGCCCAGAGGGGCTTAGCGGGCGCCAAGGCGCAACGAGGCGAGGCGCCTGAACAGGCGTGAGCCCGAGGGGCTGGCGCTGGGCACGCCGGCTGGCCAGGCTGAGCGAGGCGGGCTCCGGCGAGTGGAGGAAGCGGACGCTGGTGGTCCGTGGGGCGCACGAGCCGGTCGGGATCGAGGCGCGCGCGCCTGAGAAGCGGCCGAGGACGCGCGAGGGCGCTGTGAGGGGGGTTCGTGGGCGCGAGCGCCATGGCAGCGGGGCCGCGGGCGAGGCGGCCGCGGCAGTGGGCGGGCCGCGCGAGTGACGGAACCGGCCAGCCAGCTCTGGCGGCGGGGCAAGCACGCCGACGCAGCGCGGATCGGGCGGCCGTGTCGGCGAGGCGACGAGGGAACGGCTCGGGCGCGATGGCCATCCAGAGGTGACAGGAAGAGGGAGAGGAGGAGGACGCTCACGGCGGGTCAGAGGGCACGGGCAATGGCGTGACGGGCGGTCGGGAGGTCCGACGAGGAAGGGGTCGAGGTGGCGGCAGTCCGCGACGATGGGGAGGCAGCTCCGCGGGGGGGGCGGCGGCGGCAGGGGTTGGTGGTGGTCTCCTCCCGATCCAGATCGGGGAGAGGGGATATTCGGTGTGGAGTGGGGGCATCGGTGGGGAGGGGGGGAGGAGTGGATAAGGGAGAGGAGTGGGGGCCGACTGGGCGGCTGGTTGGTTCGATGAACAGCTGGGCATGGTCCAAGAGAGGGCTTCTCCTCCTTTTGTTTTTTTTGTTTGTTCTGTTTTCTTTTGTTTTCTTTCTCTTTTATTTATTTTCTTTTGGTTTTTATTTTACTTTCTTTTAAGTTTACTTTTTACTTAATATTAAAATGATCCCTAAATTAGTAATACCATGAAACCCACTGCCACAAAAAGGTTTTATCCCAAGACAATTTAGTTTAGTATTTTATTTATTTATAAAAGCATTTAAATATCGGTTTTGCTACTGTTTTATTCATTTTAGATTATTTAAACATTTTATAAAAGTGTGGTTTCTCCACCATAATTACCTATGCATTATTCGCCTCCACCCAAACATTTAGTTTTTAATATTTGAAAACTTTTATTGTCTGCCTCAATTTTGAATTTGAATTTGAATCGTTTTCGAACTAACGCGAGATTAATCAACAGTAATCGAGGTGACGTGGCATCATTTGCAGAGGTTACTGTAGCTTGATTACCCGGGCGTCACAAAACCACATCTAACCAGATGCTAGATGGATTATTTATTCCTAAACATAACCAAAAAGAAAGAAACTAAAATAAAATTGGGTTGCCTCCCAACAAGCGCTATCGTTTAACGCCCCTAGCTAGGCATTATGATTTCAATGATGCTCACATAAGAGATAGGAATTGAAACATAAAGAGAGCATCATGAAGAATATGACTAGCACATTTAAGTCTAACCCACTTCCTATGCTTAGGGATTTTGTGAGCAAACAACTTATGGGAACAATAATCAATTTGCATAGGAAGGTAAAACAAGCATAACTTCAAAACTTTAAGCACATAGAGAGGAAACTTGATATTATTGCAATTCCTACAAGCATATATTCCTCCCTCATAATAATTTTCAGTAGCATCATGAATGAATTCAACAATATAACCAGCACCTAAAGCATTCTTTTCATGATCTACAAGCATAGAAATTTTATTACTTTCCACATAAGCAAAATTCTTCTCATGAATAATAGTGGGAGCAAACTCAACAAAATAACTATCATATGATTGAACATTAAGATCAAGATGACAAGTTTCATGGTTATCATTATTTTTTAAAGCATACGTGTCATCACAATAATCATCATAGATAGGAGGCATGCTTTCATCATAGTAAATTTGCTCATCAAAGCTTGGGGGACAAAAAATATCATCTTAATCAAACATAGCTTCCCCAAGCTTGTGGCTTTGCATATCATTAGCATCATGGATATTCAAGGAATTCATACTAACAACATTGCAATCATGCTCATCATTCACATATTTCATGCCAAGCATTCTATGTAATTCTTCTTCTAGCACTTTAGCACAATTTTCCTTTTCTTCATTCTCACGAAAGATATTAAAAAGGTGAAGCGTATGAGACAAACTCAATTCCATTTTTTTTGTAATTTTCTTTTATAGACTAACTAGTGCTAAAACAAAAAACAAAAAGATCCGATTGCAAGATCTAAAGATATACCTTCACTTACCTAGCCTCCCCGGCAACGGCGCCAGAAAAGAGCTTGATGTCTACTACACAACCTTCTTCTTGTAGACGTTGTTGGGCCTGCAAGTGCACAGGTTTGTAGGACAGTAGCAAATTTTCCTCAAGTGGATGACCTAAGGTTTATCAATCCGTGGGAGGCGTAGGATGAAGATGGTCTCTCTCAAGCAACCCTGCAACCAAATAACAAAGAGTCTCTTGTGTCCCCAACACACCCAAAGACAATGGTAATTGTATAGGTGCACTAGTTCGGCGAAGAGATGGCGATACAAGTGCAATATGGATGGTAGATATAGGTATTTGTAATCTGAAATAATAAAAACAGCAAGGTAACTAATGATAAAAGTGAGCGTAAATGGTATTGCAATGATAGGAAACAAGGCCTAGGGTTCATACTTTCACTAGTGCAAGTACTCTCAACAATAATAACATAGATAGATCATATAACAAGCCCTCAACATGCAACAAAGAGTCACTCCAAAGACACTAATAGCGGAGAACAAACGTAGAGATTATGGTAGGGTACGAAACCACCTCAAAGTTATTCTTTCGGATCAATCTATAAAAGAGTACGTACTAGAATAACACCTTAAGACACAAATCAACCAAAACCCTAATGTCACCTAGATACTCCATTGTCACCTCAAGTATTCGTGGGCATGATTATACGATATGCATCACACAATCTCAGATTCATCCAACCAACATAAAAGTACTTCAAAGAGTGCCCCAAAGCTACTACCGGAGAGTCAAGAACGTGTGCCAACCCCTATGCATAGGTTCCCAATGTCACGAAACCCGCAAGTTGATCACCAAGACATACATCAAGTGTTCTCATAAAAGACTCAATTCGATAAGATAACTCCAAAGGGGAAACTCAATTCATCACAAGAGAGTAGAGGGGGAGAAACATCATAGATCCAACTACAATAGCAAAGCTCTGGATACATCACAATCGTGCCATAGATGGAACACGAGAGAGAACACGAGAGAGAGAGAGAGAGAGATCAAACACATAGCTACTGGTACATACCCTCAGCCCGAGGGTGAACTACTCCCTCCTCGTCATGGATAGCGCCGGATGATGAAGATGGCCACCGGTGATGGATCCCCCTCCGGCGTGGTACCGGAAAGGGGTCCCGATTGGTTTTCGTGGCTCGAGGCTTGCGGCGGCGGAACTCCCGATCTATCTTCTGCTCGGAAGTTTTAGGTGCGTGGGTATATATGGGTGAAAGGAGTGCGTCGGTGGAGCTACGGGGGCCCCACGAGGCAGGGGGCGCCCCCCCTCGTGAGAACCTCCGTATCTTCCGACGTGGGGTCCAAGTCCATCGTGGGTTTCCTTCCAAAATAACTTCTCCAGCTTGATTTCGTTCCGTTTTGACTCCGTCGATATTCCTTTTCCTCAAACACCAAATAGGCATAAAACAACAAATGGGCTGGGCCTCCGGTTAATAGGTTAGTCCCAAAAATAATATAAAAGTGGATAATAAAACCCAATATTGCCTAAAACAATAGATAAAGTAGCATGGAGCAATCAAAAATTATAGATACGTTGGAGACGTATCAGTTTGCAGTCCGAATATCCAAAACGACTCAACACCTTCTCAACATAATGGGATTGCAGAAGTGTAATCCCACCCTCATCATCTCTCAATAGCTTGATGTTCAAGATAACATCAGCCACTCCAAGGTCCTTCATCTCAAAGTTCTGAGATAGAAAAGACTTAGCCTCCTCGATCAACTTGAGATTAGTCCCAAATATCAGTATGTCATCAACATACAAACACAGTATAACTCCTTCGCCCCCACCATAGCGATAGTATACACATTTGTCGGCCTCATTAACAACAAAGCCAACAGATGTCAACGTTTCATTAAACTTGTCATGCCATTGCTTAGGCGCTTGTCTCAGGCCATACAAAGATTTCACCAACTTACACACCTTTCCTTCCCGACCATCCATCACAAAGCCATCAGCTGTTGCATATAGATTTCCTCCTTTAGCTCTCCGTTCAGGAAAGCCGTCTTAACATCCATCTAATGAATGAGAATACCATGCGAGGCCGCCAACGAGAGTAATACTCGAATGGTGGTCAGTCTGGTCACAGGTGAATAAGTGTCGAAGAAATCTTCTTCTTCTTTCTGGGCGTAGCCCTTGGCCACAAGCCTAGCCTTGTACTTTTCTATCGTACCGTCGGGCCTAAGCTTCTTCTTGAACACCCACTTGCATCCCAATGGTTTGCAACCATAAGGACGCTCAAGAAGCTCCCAAGTCCCGTTAGCCATGATGGAATCCATCTCTACGGACCGCATCCTTCCAAAGAGTCGACTCGGAGATGCATACGCTTCAAATAGAAGTGGGATTATCCTCCACGAGGTATATGAAGAAATCATCACCAAAGGTCTTTACAGATCCTTTGTATCTTGCCCCTACCAAGGGATTCCTCATTATCCTCCTCGGATTTTCATCATGTGTTTGATTATAATATTCCATCGGAATGGCAGGTTCAGAGTCTCCTCATTCCTGTCTAGAAGTGCTTTGTACATCTCTCATGGGGAAAATGTCCTCAAAGAATGTAGCATCTTTAGACTCCATAATTGTACCGACCTTCATGTCAGGTACCTCAGATTTCACTACTAGAAATCTATAGCCAATACTATTCATAGCGTAGCCCAAATTAACACAAATCCACGCCTTTGGTCCAAGCTTACGCTTTTTGGGGATCGGCACATTAACTTTCGCCAAGCAGCCCAGTGCGTAAGCACGAGAGTGTTGTCCTTCTCTTGGTCCACTTCTCGTAAGGAGTGATCTCGTTATCCTTTGTCGGAACTTTATTCAGGACATGACATGATGTCATTATAGCCTCCCCCCACCATGCCTTGGATAAACCTGACGTATCTAACACGGCGTTAACCAAATCAGTTAGACTACGGTTTTTCCGCTCGGCAACCCCATTTGACTGGGGTGAGTAGGGAGGCGTCCTCTCGTGAATAATACCGTGTTCCGCACAAAAGGCATCAAACTCTTTTGAGAAGTACTCTCCACCACGATTTGACCGGACTCGTTTAATTTTCTTTTCAAGTTGATTCTCAACTTATGCCTTATAGATTTTGAAGTAGTGTAGAGCCTCATCTTTAGTATTTAACAGATACACATAGCAATATCTAGTGGAATCATCTATCAAAGTCATGAAAAATTTCTTTCCACCTTTAGTCAACACACCATTCATCTCACAAAGATCAGAATGTATGAGTTCCAGTGGCGCCAAGTGTCTCTCCTCTGATGCCTTGTGAGGCTTGCGAGGTTGCTTAGATTGCACACACGAATGGCACTTAGAACCTTTGGCTAAAGTGAAACTCGGATTAAATTCGATTTTGCTAGCAGCGTCATAACACGAAACTAATGTGACAAAGACGTGAATGCCGACTTGATTCATTAACACTCAAATGAATATTGTTCACGACTTTATTACATAGATCTGCAAGAGAAAGGTGGAACATGCCTCCGCATTCATAACCCTTTCCAACAAATAGTCCATATTTCGTAACAACTAATTTATTAGACTCGAATACCAACTTAAACCCTTCTCTACATAGAAGGGAGACACTAACGAGGTTCTTCTTGATGGCGGGGACATGCTGCACGTTCTTCAGCTGCACGATCCTTCCCGAAGTAAACTTCAGATCGACCGTGCCAACACCAAGAACAGAAGCACTCGCGCCATTCCCCATCGCTATGGACCCGTGACTGTGGCACAGTAGGAAGAAAACAATGAAATGTCAGCACACACACATGAACACCTGCACCTGTGTCGACCCACCAACCGGTGGACGGCCAAACTGAAAATACAACAAATAAATTACCGTACCCAGATGCACCACTCTCATTGTTGCTCACAATCATATTGACAGACTTGGAGTCCTGCCCTTGCTTCTTATACTTGTTTGGGCACTTGTTGGCCCAATGTTCAAGCGAACCACAAGTAAAGCAGCCCTCATCCTTCTTGTTCTTCTTGAAGGTCTTCTTACCCTTCTTCTTAAAGTCGGCACTCTGTTGGACACCGTTCTTTCCCTTGGGTTTGTGGGAATTGGAGTTCTTCTGATGCACCATATTGACCACAGAAGTTCCTTCGACCCCTTATCCGTGCGAGTCCTTTGCCCTTGGATTCTGCTCAACACTCAGATGGCCAATGACATCCTCCATAGAGAATTCACGCCTCTGATGTTTCAGAGTGGTGGCAAAGTTCCTCCAGGAATTGGGAAGCTTAGCGATTATGCAGCCCGCGATAAACTTGCCCGGTAACTCGCACTTAAGAAGCTCAAGCTCCTTAACAATGCATATTATCTCATGAGCCTGCTCCAATACAGGACGGTTTTCAACCATCTTGTAATCGTGGAACTGCTCTATAATATACATCTCGCCTCCTGCGCCGGCAGCCTCGAACTTAGATTCGAAGCGCCCCACAAGTCCTTGGCAGACCGCACATGCAAATATGCGCCAACCAGCTTATCTCCAATCACGCTCGAATCTGCTCCGAGGAACACGACGGTGGCCTCCTTGAACGCCTTCTCCTGTTCGGGAGCGATCGTTCTGTGGAGTCACACCGCGACCTGAACACGCTCATGGCCGTGAGCCATAAGATGGTTTTAGTGTGCCAACGCTAAAGTACGTCCCGTAAACAGTGACGGTTTGGTGCAGCAGCAAAACCAGAATTCAAAAACTCCTACACACATTAGGTTTTGGATTGATAAGAAAATAGGCAGTTTTTGATTAAATTAATCCATGAATAAATCATGAGCATGACATGGACAACATTGATAACACACTCGATTACGATCTAACGAGCATGTACTACGATATAGTAGAAACATCTCGCATATTACTAGTACTGCTACAATAGAAAGAAACATGAGAGGGATAAACGATGTATACCCTCCAATCGGCCACGCGGGCGGTGGTGGCGGTGGCAGCAGCCGCGGCATCCTCGGTGGCCTTCTTGTCGGCCTCGGCCTTCTCGGTGGCGGCACACGGTCGGCGTCGGTCGACATGGTGATGACGAAGGTGATGCGGACGTAGATGAATGAAGCGGCGATCGCGTAGTCGCTACCAAAAATCCTAATCGCCTCTCCCGTCATGTGATCCGGAGAGGCGGGTTTCGAGGCCTGCTCTCCCGTCAACCGTGTACGCGGTGAACGGACGGAGTCGCCGGCGGCAGCAGCAGAGGAACGACGCGGGCGTGGAGGCGGAGAGATGCGTTCTGTTTTCGTCGCGGCTAGGGTTGGCAGCGCCCCACATATATATGTGCGGCGGCGCGTGGAGAGACGTGGGCTTAACCCACGTCCAAGACGGTAGCCCATGATCCGACGTCTCAGATCGTGGCCCCACCTGTCAAAGACTCTCCGTTCTTGACCGGCAAAAAGAAGCGCATAGGAGTGAGCTCGGCTCGGCTTAACCCCGCAACCTGTGACGAGGCGAGCGGAGGAGGAGTGCGCGAGGGCCTCATCTCTTCTCAAGCTTCAATAGCATGAGGAAGAGAATCCCTTATAAACCACTCCAACTCTCCTTCCACTTCCGGGGTGGGACTAAACTTCCCACCACCTTGTCATGCCACCTACATGGGCCCTTAGAGATTAAATCTGAAATTGTCATATGGGCTCTAGGCCCATCTCATATTTCAACATCCACCTCACCATCGGAGGACGCATGGTGGGAGGGATGTGTGTAGCATTTGGATGACGGTCAAAGGAGGTGCCTTAGCGGCTACCTAATTTACATTATGTGGAATGCCTGGAAGGAGCGGAACCACTGAGTCTTCAACGGCACGCGTATGATGTACATCGAGGTGGCTCATCTCACCTTCAAGAACATTAGGCATAGGGAATTGGCCTTTTGACCAAGAGTATACTGCAACCAGGAGTAGTTCGCATATGGGGTGAGGGAGTGATTTGTGGGGTTTCCGGCATGTACCCGTTCTTTCCAAAACATTGCCAACATGTACATATTTTCGTCTTCTTAATATAACGGCAGCGCTCCTACCGGTTGCTAAAAAAAAAAGAACATGGCGAAAATATGGTGGCGACGGCGGCGGCAAGTCTGGGAGAGAGAGGAAAGACCAGGAGGGACTTGCTAACCGTTTTCGGCTGTTTTAACCGCTAGGGGCTAACAGCCTAACATCGAGATGGCACATCAACCCAACAGGTGGGTCCAAGCGGTAAAAAAACTGGTTAAACAAGGAAATCGTACACGTAATGCTATCTGTCATACACCTGCGTCAAAACTGGTGAACTCTTTTTTCTTTTATCAAAGATGATGGTTTTCCGATACCCAGCCGTGGTGGTTTTCTGCATTTTTCTCCTGTTTCTTTGGTCCAAAATTTGGTTATTGCCAAACAGGAGTACTATTATATGTTTAAAACCAACATCTGCCGACAGCAGTATCAGTTTACTCTTGAATTCTATCCTGATAAAAAATACTAGCTGCAAAAGCAAATCATAGTTCATAGGAGTTCATGATGTCAGAAGATAAATCTACCTACACCACAGCGCTGAAATGAAAAATCCCTCTGTGGTTGTTGGCAGTATAGAAGAGGCAATGACCTCACCGAATGATCATGTCTTTCTCACCCCTGAGACTTATGACAGGCATGCCATGCCATGCCATCTTTTTCCCTTGTACTGTCATGTTGGCTGTCTGCAGCGGCAACATCGTGCTGCACTGCAGCACTGAGAAATGAGTACCTCTCCCTTCGCCGTGCTTCCAAGCAAGGAGCATTGCCGTGCCCCGAAGCAAACAAAATCCAACCCCATCATTCTCCAGGCAGGGAGCAATCCCAGCTCGCCTCGAGGTCGCAGATCGGTGTCCCGCTGCTGTACCATGTCCTGGAATTGATCCTTGCAAATAAAACCGCGGAAAGCAGCTGGCACAAGGTAGGTTGTTCGCTGAGAATTCAGGACGACTCTGAAGTCTGAATCGCGGAGGGCCGTTGTTCTAATATTTTTTCAGGGGAGCATTGCTGTTCTGTTGTGAGGTTATGGGCATGTTTGGTTCATGGCTAACTTTGCCAAAACTAATCTTAGAGGCATTGTGGCCGGGAGCCGCTACAGGTCACCACATGGAAGAAGTTGAGACGGGAAACAACTAGTACATCGAGCCATTTGATGCTACCGATGCACTCGTTGATTTAGCCATTTTACAAATGTCAAATAAGTCTGAATGTTTTTTATGTTGTAATTGTAACAAGAATACATCATGCTACATTTTTTTCAGATTCAAAGTCAAAACATAATATGGGAAACGAAAATGACAAAATATGTTGATGATCAGAATGGGCCCAGTGTTTTTTCAATGTTTCAAATGGAAATTATAGAGACCGGATGCATAGGTAGCACCAAATGCTTGGGTGCATCAGCTACGTTCCCAAGTGCAGACCTTGTCCACAGCCGCAGGGACTATGGGCATGTTTGGATCATGACTAACTTTGCCACAACTTATCTTAGAGAAATTGTGGCCGTCATAAAAAGTGTGGCTAATATAATGATGACCACAAGTGTGACAAGATTTGGTGAAAAATTAGCTTATGACATCCGGATCATGCAGCTAAAAAAGTATGACAATAAACCAAACACATGCTTAAGACGTTGTTGCATGACTAAGGTTAGGCGTGGCAACATAATGCTACAAACCAAACAGTCAATGTATCTTGCTTGGTGTGAGTGCTTCTTCTGTCTCATTCAAGCTTTTGCCCCCGTGCTGTAGCTAATAGGTCGGCTCGTTTTTCTCTTGTTTTCTTCGTTGGGTTTCGTTCGATCATCTCGCTCGGTGGCTTGGTTGTTGAACGGTTCGGTCCGTTTTCTCCCGGATTCTTTTTCTTTTTTCTTTTTCCTTTGTGTTCTCGCGTTCTTGTCTGCTTTTTCATTGATTTTCTTCTTTTTTTCTCGGTTTTCACCGATGTTCGTTTTTCTTCATTTATATTTGTTTCTTTCTGATTTTCATTGAATTTTTTGCTTTAGTTTCTTTATATCTTCAATTTTCATTTATTTATTTCTTGGTTTTACTGGGTTTTTCTATTTACATTATTCTTTTTTTATTTTATTTGGGTCTTTTCAGTTTTATTTGTTTTGTCGTTTTCCATCGGTCTCTTTTTGGTTCAATGTATGTTAACATTTTCAGTACACATTTAATAAGTTCCGTATACATCTGAAACATTTTTAAATACATGATTAATATTTTTTTACGAATCATAGTTTTAATGTCTTTTTTCCATACACACTGTACATTTCTGGTATTTCTAATACATGTTTAACATTTTTAAATACGTGATTAACATTTTTGAGAACTTAAATTTTTATTTCTACTTTCTCCCATATATATTTTAAAACTTTGGTATATATCTAATACATATTTAACATTATTCAAATATAAGATTAACTTATTTTAATTATGGTCAATATTTTTATATACATATTGTTTTCAAATGCTTGATTAACATTCTTGAAATACAAGATTAACATTTTCTGAGTACATGGTCAGCATTTTTCTATTCACATTTAATATTTTTCAAATGATTGATTAAAATTTAAATACAAGATTACCATTTTTAATATATGGTCAATATTTTTCTATACACATTTATTATTTTTAAATGATTACATTTTTAAATACACAACCAAATTTTTTCGCACACACTGTATATTTTTCATATACATGAGAAAAGTTTCTCTATACACATTTAACATTATTTAAATGCTTGGTTAATATTTTTATAAAATGTTTTTGTAACATATTTTATTAAGGATATTTGGAAGTGTAAACAAAAGTAAAAAGGAAAAAACACAAAACAAACAAAATAAAGGTTGTCGTCTCCAGCGCATCTGGATCGGCCCATCTGTGGACCCCTTGACGCGAGGCTTCTCTACGACCCTACGTCTCGCTATTAGCGAGACATAGGGGCGTCCCTCTCCAGTGCTTTAACCGCCAAGGGGAAGAAGGTAGCCAACGCTCATGCACCCCCTTGTGGGCCGGCCCAACAAGAAGGCGAGCGCTCGCTCGGGACGTATTGGATTTTTCGGTTCGCTGGTCATGGTTGACCGGTCCACCGTTGATCATTGACTTTTCAAGAAAATATGATTTTTTTTGTTAAAAAAAATTAGGGATTAAGAAAATGTAAGCGACTTCGAAAAGATTCTTGGTTTCTAGATTTTCCGGTTCATTGGTCATGGTTGACCGGTCCACCATTGATCATTGACTTTTCAAGAAAATGTGTGTTTAAAAAAAAAAGGGATTAAGAAAATGTTCATGAGTTCGATAAGATTCACGGTTTCAAAAAAGTTGGGCCTTCTGCAAAAACGAAAGAAGGAAGGAGACGCTACATGTTGGCCGGATGATAATCCTAGAAGATCAACCGTGCAGGCAGATGTTCGATGGAGCCGTCACTAACCGTTCGATCCCCCCATGTGAGCCCTCGAGCCTTTGAAACAAGGTTTGTTGAGCTTAAAAAGCGCTTTGTAACACAAGCTTTGTTGCAATCTCCGTCGAACAAATTTTTTCTACGACTGCAACCTTTTTTGCAACAAGGTTCAAGTTGCGCTCATCGCTTTGCAACAGAGCCTTGTTGCAATCCCCGCCAAATAGTTTTTTTTCTATGACTACAACTACAAGTAATTCTTTGCAACACGAGCCTTGTTGCAATCCCGTCAAATATTTTTTTTCTACGACTACTACTGCAAGTAATTCTTTGCAACAAGGTTTGTATTGCTGTCAAGGCTTTGCGACATGAGCCTTGTTGCAATCCCTGCCAAACAATGTTTTTGCGACTGCAAACTATCCTCAATTCCCCTCAACAAGGTTCGTGTTTCACTCAACGCTGTGTAACACAAGCCTTGTTGTAGTCCTCGCCAAATAGCTTTTTTCTTGCTTATGAAATTGCGTGGTCGCGTGAGAAGAGTAGCGTTGTATGCCATCCAATCAACTCGTATCCTACGACCATGGGGACGGCCGACGATTGCAAGTTATCAGTCGTTTGACACCGAGAATTTCCAAAGAAAGAACGAAAACTCTTATTCAACCGGATGATATTTTTGCACGCGCTGACCGCCTCCGTGGACGTTACATCTAATTTTGATCGGATGGCTCGGAAGCAATCTCTACCCATAGTTCAGTTTTTGCAACTTGGTCCCTGTTCCAGTGGACTCGATTGCAACACAGGGTCAGTTGCAGACCGAACAGGCGCGAGTTAGTTCGTTGCTCGCTGCCCTTGCTCCTTTCCTCCTTTTCCACTCCTCGCCTTCTCTTGTCTGATCGAGCGCACCCCCAAGCTCCGCTCACCTTCATCTGCTCCCCCTCTCGTCCTCCATCGTCGCTCTACCAACCGCCGCCATGCACGCCTGCCACGCGCCGAGCTGCGGGCTGTTGTGGCTACCCAAGCTCCACCACCCTCTCGCAGTTGGCCGCCACCATCTCATGCAACCGTCGTTGCCGCCGGAATCGGTCGATGCTTTTTTTTGCAACATGACCTTTGTTGCAGTAGTGAGGTAGATGTCCGCGAGCTATAGCGGTTTTTTGCAGCAAGGGTCCTATTGAAATTGCAACAAGGCTCTTGTTGCAACAAGGGTCTGTGCTTCAGAAGGAAATAACGGTTCAGATTGTTTGGAACAAGGCTTCTGTTGTAGAGGGATGAGCGCTAGGCTTACATGGGAAGAGCTCGGACGGTCGATTTTTCAAGAGCATCAATCGACAAACACGTTATGAAATATGAAAGCAATTAGCCACAAATAGAATAATATCTAGGGAACCGAAGGCATGTCGGAAACAACATATAAGAGGAATAGACGAGGAGATTGGTGGAATCGATGATTGTATTTCTTGAGCCTCATGGGCGTATATATAGAAGTACATGATCATCTTAGAGTACAAGGCAAGGTAGAATAAATCATACGCTATCCTCTGTTTCCGAAATAATCACGGTACTCAATATCCCCCGTGGTCACAACGGTAGTGATGCATATGGTGAGACTGGAGAATAATCCGAAGTTTGTAAGCCAACGGACATCCCCCCACAGTTGTAACGATCGATGCATCACGGAAGTTGTGACTGGAGTGAAAACTGACTAAATTGCTCAAGAAAGGCGGTAGCCCTTTGTGCCGTCGAGGTAGCTAAGAGCGTAGGGTGGTGTAGACGTGGTCGAGGTAGCCGTGCGAGGGACGTTGTGGTCAATGTCGAGTCGGGGTGGCCGGTGTCGAGGTGGTTATCATGGAGCGGAGGGCGCAAGGACGCACCATGTTATTCACAGTGCAGTGGTGCGCCAGGACGAAGACGGGGAGGACCAGGGACCTCCCCATGTTTGCCAAGCCCGGGGACACGTCAGGGATGAATGCATGCTCTGGTGTTGCTAGCACCGGGCATGCATAGACGGGAAGAAGTCGATGTTGACCAGGCCCCACACTAGGTTTGCCAATCCCAGGGACACATCATGGACGAAGGCACCCGTCGGCGTTGCCAACATCGAGCATGCGTAGACGAGGACTAGCACGAGCTGTATGTTGGGGAACGTAGTATTTCAAAAAAAATTACCTACGATCACGCAGGATCTATCTAAAAGAAGCATAGAAACGAGCGGGGAGAGTGTGTGTACGTACCCTCTTAGACCAAAAGTGGAAGTGTTTAGTAACGCGGTTGATGTAGTCGAACGTCTTTACGATCCAACCGATCCAAGTACCGAACGTACGGCACCTCCGCGTTCAGCACACGTTCAGCTCGATGACGTCCCTCGGTCTTTTGATCCAGTTGAGGACGAGGGAGAGTTCCGTCAGCACGACGGCGTGGCGACGGTGATGATGAAGTTACCGGTGCAGGGCTTCACCTAAGCACTACGACGGTATGACCGATGTGTGTAACTGTGGAGGGGGCACCGCACACGGCTAAGACAATTGTCTGTTGTGCCTTTGGGGTGCCCCCTGCCCCCGTATATAAAGGAGGTGAGGAGGAGGCCGTCCAACAAGGGGCGCGCCAGGGGGAGGGGAGTCCTACTAGGACTCTAGTCATAGTAGGATTCGGCCCCACCCTTTTTTCCTTCTACCGAAGGGGGAAAAGGGGAAGGAGAGGGAGTAGGAGAAGGAAAGGGGGGTGGCGCCCCCTTCCCAAGTCCAATCCGGCCTCCTCCCTTGTGGGGGACGCACTAGCCCCCTGTGGGCTGGTTAGCCTCCCTCCTATGGCCCATAAGGCCCATATCTTTCCCCGGGGGGTTCCGGTAACCTCCCGGTACTCTGGAAAAATGCCCGAATCACTCGGAACCGTTCTGATGTCTGAATGCAACCTTCCAATATATGAATCTTTACCTCTCGATCATTTCGAGACTCCTTGTCATCTCTGTGATCTCATCCGGGACTCCGAACAAACTTCGGTCATCAAATCACGTAACTTATAATACAAATCGTCATCGAACGTTAAGCGTGCGGACCCTACGGGTTCGAGAACTATGTAGACATGACCGAGACACATCTCCGTTCAATAACCAATAGCGGAACCTGGATGCTCATATTGGCTCCTACATATTCTACGAAGATTTTTATCCGTCAAACCGCATAACAATATACGTTGTTCCCTTTGTCATCAGTATGTTATTAGCCCGAGATTCGATCGTCTGTATCATCATACCTAGTTCAATCTCGTTACTCTTGTTCCATAATGCGTCATCCCGTGACTAACATGAATAATAAACATTTATCATGAAATAAGGAAATTAATAATAACTTTATTATTGCGTCTAGGGCATATTTCCTTCACTGTACACCAAGTCGGAGGGGTCAGTAGAGGAGGACTCGACGCATTTGCGGCACTAACCGGCGTGGGGTAGAAGGTGCCGATGTCGCTCGAGGTTGTTGGAGCAATGAAGTGGTCAGGGAAGATGAAGGTGGCATTGACGATGAGCTGACGCTGGATGAAGACGAAGAGGTGGAGGCAATATGGTCGGGGAACCAAAGGCACCTGCAGGGGGGGGGGGGCACGTCGATCACTGGTAGAAGTGCGGTGGCGGTGCTCGAAGTAAGCGAGGAGAACCCAACAACATGACAAAGACCGTGCGTGGACGACGGCGTTCCCGTGAAGGTGGCACAATGCATACCACATAGAAATCGACGCGCGGGGACGATGGAGTGGATCGCCTGCCACAACGCTACGGCCCGAAGGGCAACGCCACGACAACATGCCGGTCGGGGCGATGGCGGAGAAGACCTCGAGGCGGCAGTGTGGACTGCGCGCCGCGGTGCTATGGCCCGAAGGGGCGACGCAGCAGTAGCGCGTGGGTCGGTGCAACTGCTGGGACAGCCTCGGGGCGGCGGTGTGGACCGCGCCGTGGCGCTACGGCCCAAAGGGGTGACATAGTGGTAGCGGGCGGGTCGGTGCAGCCGCGGGGTGAACCAAGGGGCGGTGGCCCGATGGGGCGACACAGCAGTAAGCCTGTTGCTCGATCGATGGAGTGGCACGATGTACTCGGGGATGATCTTCACGGGACCTGCGTAGGCGTGCGCAACTAATTGATCAGGTCGGTCCCGCGGTGCGGATGGAGCGGATCATTGGCAGGCGGGTGATCAATTCGATCGTGTGCGAGGTCGGGGGCGCTGCTCGGTGATGAGGTCGAAGTCACAAACGACGGAGATGGGGTGATGGAGGAGTCCGAGCAAAAGCAGGCGACAATGGCTGACGTGTGGGCGAGCGCGTCCAGCGCCGATGCTCAAGCAGCCAACGCAGCGCCGTGCGTGAGGCGGACATACATACACAACAGAGGTGGGAGGTGATGGAACAGTCCCGATTATAGCAGGGCGGTGACAGACGACGCAGAGTGACGGCCGGGCAGATGCGTGGACGACAGCCGTTACGGGCCGCCGCGTCGTGCGAGATCGCTGTGTCATAGAGAGGCCTGGTGGTCGCGCCGATGTCGAAGTAGAGACGCGCGAGGGTCGACGACAGGCGGCGGGTCAGGCGGACCGATCTTAGATCAGAAAACCAAAATACAAGTGTCGATTAAGACGACCAGCGAGAAATAGAAAACTCAGATCAAATGATCGGGGAAACAAGCGTTTTAGGGCAGTTGATCAACACGATTGACAGACGAACACTTAAGTACATGGGGCGCAACGCCAGGTCGCGATTATGGAGATTGACCGTCCCAGAGGCTCTCGGTGCAGAAGTAGCGGCGGCTAGAGTTATTGGATCAGGGTTAGGCTGATACCATGTAATAGGAATAGAGAGGAAGATTTGTGGCATCAATGGTTGTATTGCTTAAACCTCATGGACGTATATATAGAAGTACATGATCTTTTTGAGTAAAAGACAAATAAAATAAATGTTACGCTATTCTATATTTCCAAAATAATCACGATACTCAACATGGCATATGCAAATCCTTAGTATATACTCTCCGTTCCACAATACATGCCTTTTATTTGTCAAAATATACATGTATCTAGATATGTTTTAATATATAGGTACATCCATTTTTTAATAAATAGAAGTCAAGTATTTTAGAACGGAGGGAGTAGAATTTATCCACAACACGCAAGTCTCAAGAGTTAAGACTCGATACATGTTAGCAATAGCAACCGAACTTGCCCATTGATAGAGTGTGAAGAAACTAAAGGTGATTACTTAGATGGTTCGCCAGAAGAGGCGGCATTTATAAACGATTTTGCTGGCAGTTTAGTTGTAAGGGGTGAAAGTATCTTCGGAACGATATGGCAGTTTTTGTGAGAGAAGGTAATTTTTCGTTTAAAAACCGTTTGATCTCGTCTGAGAACTAAATTGCCATTAAAAGATGATTCGTTTGCCATCTCTATCCCAGCAAGCGTCAGACAAATAAGATTTTCGAATTAGATTACCCATGAAGGTAGCAAGCCGGATCTGTCTGATCTCGTGGATAGAAGAGCATCATATCATATTGGGCGATCGATCCAGCGGCACAACACAAGGGTGGGAAACAAAAGTGAAGACAAGGTTGGGCGTAAAGACGATGCGGCTTTGGACTCGTTCGGGTCAGCAGAGTGACCTGCTCCCTATAGCTATTTTTTAATGAGTAAAATGTACTGGCAGTCACTAAACTTGCGAAGAGCGCTCACTTTGGTCACTGTACTTAGAAATACGGCCAATACGGTCACCCAATACGACAAGACGTGTTTGTACTTTCACTGTTCCTCGTATGCCACCCGTCGCCCCTCGGTTTGACCATGTGTTGACCAATCCTAGACGCTAGCTGCCATTAAGCAGGCGGTAGCGTGGTGTTTTTACAAAATCCTCCCTGGTTCGCTGTGCTTTAGCCGAAAGCGCCTTGCCTGTTCGGCTTCTATCATAACGAGGGGAGGAGGAGGAGAAGAGAGGAGGAGAGCAGAGGAGGCGATCGTCGGCGGCAGCGCACCATCTCCGGTCATCGAGATCGCGGAAGGGCCGGAGTTGCCGCGGAGGTGCGCCGCATCGCGTCGCTGTCGGAGGGGCGCCGCATCCTCCTCAGGATGGCCCCTGTTCGTCGACCAGATGGAGCTCCTCCACCGTACTATGGTAAGCCCCACTTACATCCGCCATGATTGGTGCTTGCGCCTCGATTATGCGATTTAGGGTTTCGTGACAGTGCACATGAAGATGTAGGAGGCCAATTTTGCCCGCAAGATTTCACAAGATTTAAGCTAGGGTTTTTGCCTGACAAATTGGGGGTTTTCGGTGTATGGTTTTTGCCTAACAAATTGGGGGCTAACTGTTTGCTTGGAGGTCATTATGATGCAATTGTAGGCCTTTTAGATGTTTGAACATACGGTTAGGGTTTTAGGTTAGGAAAGGTGGTTCCTTGTAATATATGTTGACAGAATTGTGCTCTGTTTTCATTTTTGTAGGACCACGCAGCAGGAAAGTTTCAGTTCAATTTAACCATGGTGGATATTTCCTTGGCTAAGGTAGCAACCGTTCTTATGTCAATGGGCATGTGTTGTGGTATGATGATCTGGATACAGTGACATGGTCCCCAATCATGGTTGAGCACCTAGTTGAGGAGATTGGTTGGGAGATGGCAGGAAGGCTCAAGGTGTACTACCGCATTCCAATCCTAACCTTGCAGAAGAATGGCTTGAGAGAAATAAGAGGAGATGGAGACACAGACCAGATGATAACATTTATTGATCTTGGCCACCACTCATTCAGTCTCTACTTAGACCATGAAGACAGTCTGAGTTCAAACAATGATGATGATGATGTGGTCAATTTCCCAAGAGTGCAGCTACCTCCAGTGTTTAGTCCTTCTAAGACAAGAGTTGATCAAAGTGTAGCATCGAGGTCAGAAATGCAGAGATGATGTTCATGTACCAAGGTGAAGCAATCCCAATACAAGTTGTGTATCCAGAGAGCTCAGATGTTAATGTGGGCAATTATGTGTTTGCAAGGAGGAATTGTTCTTTTGTTGAGCAGGATGAGCAGGATGAAAATGTTATGGCTCCAGATGTAGTGCTGGAGGCAAAACAACAAGGAAGTGATGAAGCTGGATCATCAAGAGTATGCAAAGGAAAATCGCATGTAAATGCAGTTCAATTCTCGAAGATGTTGATTCGACTCAGATGACTCGACTTTGATCCCGGAGCCATAGTGGACAAAGGACTATGATATAAGTGATGGTGATGATGATTTGTTTGCTGATAATGTAGACATGGATGAGCCTGTGGAGACAGAGAAGAAGAAAGAAGAGAAAGGGAAGCAAAAGGTTCAAAAGGGAAAAGAAGCTGTGAAAGGAAATGAGAAAGATGCAGATAAAGCAGCAGCATATGATTATGAAGATGAGTTCTATGAATCAGAGGGTGATGACTTGTGGGCACCAGATTCTGATGATGAAGAGGTATTCATGAAGTTCAAGGCATTTAGACCAGAGGATCTTCATTGTCCCAAGTTTCATCTTGGTCAAGTTTTCCAAACTGTTGAGCTCTTGAGGAAAGCCATCAAGGAGTACTGCTGCAAAAACAGGGTAGATGTGAAGTTGCCAGTCAATGATAAGAAAAGAGTGAAGGCAACATGTGATGAGGACTGTACTTGGTATCTTTGGGCTTCATATGATAGCAGGACCAAGTGTTTCATGGTCAAGAAATATGTGGATGAGCACACTTGTACCAAGAAATGGAAGATCAGGGCTTTCACAGCACCATTTCTAGCACAGAAGTATCTTGAGAGCTTTAGAGCTGACCAAGACATGAATTTGAGAAACTTTTCTAGAGTTTTCCAAAAAGAGTGGCATATGACCCCAAGTAGGACCAAGTTACAAAGAGCTAGGAGGCTAGCAATGAAAAAAAAATTATGGTGATGAAGAAGGCCAATACAAGATGCTCTGGGACTATGGTAATGAGTTGAGAAGAAGTAACTCTGGGACCTCATTCTTTGTTGCACTAGATAGTAAAGCAAGGTTTAATAAAGCCTATATGTGTCTAGATGCATGCAAAAGAGGGTTCTTGCAAGGATGTAGGCCTATGATATTCCTTGATGGCTTTCATATCAAGACAAGGTATAGAGGACAGCTACTCACTGCTGTTGGGATAGACCCAAATGATTGTATTTTTCCAATTGCAGTAGCTGTAGTTGAAGTGGAAGACAAGCCTAATTGGTGTTGGTTCCTTGAAAGACTAAAGAATGATCTTGCTATCTTTAATACTACTCCATGGACCATTATGTCAGACAAACAAAAGGTAAACAACATCAATTGTAGTATAAGTAGTACTCCATATTTAGTAGCCCATGCTTATGTTTATCTTTTGTTATTGTAGGGCCTTATCAATGCTGTGGATGAGTTATTTCCAGAGTCAGAACACAGGTTCTGTGTCAGACACATGTGGCAGAACTTTCAAAGAACAATTCAAAGGGATGTTCTTAAGAATCAACTTTGAAGATAGCAAGAAGTACCACCTCACCAAGTATGAGCAAGACATGGTTGAGATGAAGGACATCAGCTTGATGCTTACAAGTGGTTGCATGAGTTGGAACCATACACATGGGTTAGAGCATTTCAAAGTGATCGTCCCAAGTGTGATATATTGCTCAACAATAACTGTGAAGTTTTCAACAAGTGAGAAGCCAATTAACTTGCTATGTGCATGTTCTTACTTCAATGTTTGACACTTAACTTAGTTTTGTCTTATACTTGTAGGTACATACTAGATGCTAGAGAACTACCTATACTTTCTATGCTAGAAAGGATCAAAGGCCAACTGATGCAGAGGCACTACAGCAAGCAGCTTGAGGCAGAGAAGATGAAAGGAAATATTTGTCCAAAGATCAAGAAAAAGGTGGAGAAGCTAACTGAGTGGGCAAACCTGTGCTATATGGAGGGAGCTGGAGATGGGGTGTTCCAGGTAGGTGACAGGGTGAACTTCCTTGTGGACTGGCACACCAATGAGTGTAACTGTAAGAGGTGACAGAAGAGTGGCACACCTTGTGTACATGCCATAACATGTGCTAGACATGAAAGAGTTGACCCTCTTTCATTGGTGAATCAATGCTATTCTGTAAACATGTTCAAAATGGCATACAAGAACATAATCTATCCATGTAGAGACATGATGAATGGGAGAAGATGAATGGGCCACCGCTTCGCCACCATTGTACACCAAGCAAGTAGGCAGGCCATGCAAAAGGTAAGAAAAGCACCAGTGAAGTAATTTGTAGTAATGGTGGCAAGAAAATGTCTAGGCATGGTGTCATCATGCACTGCAACTACTGTGGAGAGCCAGATCACAACATTAAAGGATGCAAGTACCTGAAGGCAGGAGTACCTCCTCCAAATATGCAAGCACCATCAGCAGCACAAGCAAATCATAAAGCAACATCACCAGATGAGCAACATGTGCAAGATGAAGACCCTGTCATTACTTAGGTATGTTTTTGCAGAAGATGTTCCAGTTTTGTCATACAACACCACAAGCAAATCATGGATCACTTAAATGTTGCTTCATTTTGAGCAGGAACACAACCCTGCAGAAAATCCTATCATAGAAGATCTCATGGTTGATCAAATGATAGAAAGGGTAAGTTTTGTCATACATGACCTCATATATTTTGCCAAGCCTACTATTATTGTGTGATCATTTGTACAAATGTTATGTCATGCAGAGGCCAGTGCCAAGAGTGATTGCACAAGGACCAGTTCCAGAGTCAACATTCCTTTCTGCTGCTCAGTTGTTGGTCAATCAAAACCAAGGGAGCACAAGCACCATTCAGCAAGGAGAGATGGCCAAGAAGTTACTTGCATTAAAAAAGTAGAGAGACAAAGAGTTAGAAGACAAGAAAAATGCTATACTTGCAGCAAGGAGAGAAGAACAGGAAAAGAACGCTGAAGAAGCTGCCAGGAAGAGACATCTGCATGAGGAGAAGAAAATAGCAGAGACAGAGAGGAAGAGACAGGCAGCTGCTCTAAACAGAGAGAAGAGAAAAGAAGAAGCAGCAATAAAAAAGCAGGCTCAAGCAGAGACAAGGCATATTCTTTTGGAGGTTAAGAAAACTATAGCTGCTGAGAACAAAGCAAAGAAGGAGGTTGAGAAGAAGGCTAAAAAAGAACAAGATGCTGCCAAGAAGCTAGCAGAGAAAGAGGTTGTTGCAGCAAAAAGAAGAGCAGATAAGAAAGCAGAGAAGGAGGTTGCTGCAGCACAAAAAAAGGAAGAAATGAGGCTGATATCTATTGCAATGGGTAAAAGCCAGGATGATTCACAACACCAAGAAGATGGTCAGCCAAGGAAGGCCAGCAGAACATCCATGTTTGATATCTTCAGTGATGAGACAAAGGACAGCCAAAGACATCCATGTAGTATGCAAGCATCTTATTTTGCCCAATCCATGTAGTATACAATCAGTGGTAATGTAGGAAAATGTTGCAATTGATCCATAATGATGTAGAGACATGAGTATGGATCAATTGTTGCTCATTTTGTAACCAGTTCTACAAGATACTTCTTTGCCCTACTTATGACTATGCTTAATGCCTTGGTTATAACAAGAGTTAGTCTTATAACATTGCCCAACATATGACAATGGTCACATTTGTCCTCTTCAATTTGCAGCAGTTCTATAGTTTTTTTGCATGCAAAATTAACAGGAAAATGGTATAGAAGCATCATCAACTAGCTTTGCAATGCACACACACAAGACAAATATGACAATGGTCAAATAGTACTCATGGTCAAATGTGCCCAAATTGACAGCATCATCAACTAGCTTTGCAATGCACACACAAGGCAAATATAACATAAAAATGATATCTTCATAAGACAGCAGGATGATCCATTAACTTCATTTGCAGTACAACATTGTCACTTGCATTACGTATTGCAAAAGCATCAGATACAATGCAAAAGATTGACACTTGACACTAACAGCACCACCATATAGTACCAGCTCATCTCCTAACAAACTAGGCATCATTCCTAACATACCAACAGTGAAATAACTACTGCAAACACTACATCAACTACATATTGCATCACTCTTGCATCCACTCCATCACTTCATCATCACAGAAATAGCTACTAGCACTGCAACCACAATGAGTGCTGCCAACAGTGCCTTCATCATCACCAATATTTCATTGCCTAACCCTACGAGTGCTTGTGCTTGCTGATTGCTCATTTGACCTGCAACTCTTCCATGATGTCCATCTTCAAAGCCTGGAAGATCAACTGCACCTACATTTGCACCTCCACATGTATATCTTCGATTCCTTGCTCGAATCAACTCTTCCCTCTTATCCTCTGCAGCTCCTAATGCATCTACAACTTCATTGCCAACGAGAAACTGATTATCCATCAAATATGCAACGTATTCCAACTCCCAATGCCAGAAATGGTCCTGAAGATCAAATGAAAAGAACAAACGCCAGAAATCACCATTACAAGTTCCCAAAATTTGACCAAAATGAAGAACTAGGGATTCACTCCACTTACACCAACAGGACACCTGTAAAAGACCCAGCCCTCGTGCTTCTCCGTGTTGGACAGATAGAACTTCACACGAGTGCGGCAAGAAGGGCACCTGATGAGCGGCACCACCATCGAACGGCCGCCAACTGATGACTTGACCGAGCTTGTCGACATGGCGGAGTGAAGCAACCAAGCGTGGCAAGCGGCAGGAAGAGGGCGGCGGCAACAAAGAGGGAGAGGGCGCGGCAACAAAGACGAAGAGGCGGCAAGAATAAATGAGGGAGAGGCGGCGGCAACAAAGAGGGAGAGGCGGCCGCGTCGGTGGCGGAGTGGGGAATTTGGGAGAGGGCGGCGGCGTCGCCAGCACAATGGGGATTTAGGGATTCCGCTACAGATTTCAGGGGGGTGGATGGATAATTACCTCCGCCGGCGTAATTTACAGAAATAACCCTGAGCGTGCCGACGTGGACGACACTGACTGGTCAAACCGAGCGGCGACGGGTGGCATACGAGGAACAGTGACCGTACAAACACGTCTTGTCGTATTGGATGACCGTATTGGCCGTATTTTTAAGTACAATGATCAAAGTGAGCGCTCTTCGCAAGTTCAGTGACTGCCAGTGCATTTTACTCTTTTTTAATTCATAAGATGAATCAAAGCGCGTGGCTCGCTTCTCCGGATAATTTGTAATCTTTTGTTTCTTTTCGCAGTTCCGATATGTCCAATTCTATGTGTTGGATTCAGAGATTTGGACCACAGACTTGGTCTTCCAGCATGCAAAGGAGCATCTGTTCTGTTCCAAATTCGTTGTCGACATTCCACGATGCACACATGTAGGAGTACTCGTAAATACGTACGCGCTTTTCTTGCGGGTCTCCTCAAGAAAGCTACGTAGTACGATTCAACACGACTGGTCTTTAGGTCGATCGAGAAAATGTTCTGTGGACCCCACACCCCACCAACGAATAGTTGTATGTATAATCGCACAGAAGGGAAGAGGGAGAGATGAACACATTCACAGCCACATACAATTAGAGGGCAAAAGAAAAGAAAAATGAAAAGATTAGTTGGAAGGGATCTGTCATCATCCATGCATGAGTTGGAATCAAGGATAGAGATTGATCTGTGCACAAACCTCCTAAGGTAAGGTGATGTTAACCTGCACGTCAATCCATCATTCACTGCACTACCCGCGGAACTATCACCTGCTTAATTATTCTAACTTGCTAATTAAATATTCTATCGCAGGAAAGACTATCTTGCTTTACATAGTGGATTACATAATTAGGGTTAGGCGTGTATGGACCATTAATTGTACTTAGTGCATGGGTACCCACTAATAATGATTCTACTACTCCCTCCGTCCGGGTGTATAAGTCATTCGCGTAGTTCTAGGTCATCGATTTAAGAAATTAAATATGTGTTATATGTCATGAAAAGTATACCACTAGATTTCCACACTGATGTATTTTCTAAATATATATTTTTTGTCACATATAATACATATTTAGATAGTTAAATTATCGACCTAGAACTACGCGAATGACTTATACACCGGGACGGAGGTAGTACTAGGTTTCCGTTTTCGACTAGAGATTTGTAGGTGGGATTAGTCTCTTTGGCGGTACCCATAGCTAGCCAGCCAACCTATCACCCATGGGAATGGTTGATGTCAAAAAATAAAATAAATGGGAATCTTGGCAAAGAAAATAAGAGGAATATGCAAGCCTCCAATTCATCTTTTTTAAAAGAGGAATATATTAATATTGCGAAGATATCAATTACACCGAGTCTCTGCAACTATAAGATGTGACAAATGCATTTAGGATGCACACAACCAAATGAAAAAAAGGTCCCGCCACAGCGATTGACTCCTCTCAACAGCAGCACACTTATCACCACCTAATACAACCCGAAAAACATAAAAAGTCTCCAAAAGAAACGCCTTTAAGAAGGTAACAATGCACAAGCGCCGTTGTTGCTCGATCCAAGATCTTAAGTTTTCACCCTGAAGAAAGTTCGCGCTCTCAAAACAATTCCTTAAGCAAGGCAATCGTCAGACACAACCAATGAAGGTAAGACCTTAGATTTTCACCCTGAAAGTCATGACTCGGCACTCGAGGAGTACCACAAAAAATGAAATCCGCCAGTGTTGCCGCCCCCACTTATCACTTCTGCTCCTGAGACTTATCTGACACATGTCTGACTCCATCGCCTCCAAGGCTCCGTCTGTCTAACTGATCCTCCGATCTCGGCCATCATGACCTTCTCCACCGATGTCTTCACCATGGAAATCGGGAAGCCGACATGTCCCAAGGTGTCATCAATCAATAGAGCTTCGTGCAACGCCCTCAGAACCTCATAGGCTGATATGAGCATGCACGACCGGAATCTAACCGATCCAGATATCATGAGCAAGATCTCCAGCAGCCGGCCCGGAACACGTAGATGGCCAGATCGAGGAGGACCGATCATGCAGGCTGTTGCCGTGATGCGAGAAGAGTACGGGGACCGCTACCTTATCATCACGGCAGCAGGCCCCCACGCCGCCCCGTTCTAGCCTGCCGCCGCCAGCCCGAGCATCGGCACCACCACGGTACCTAGCAGCCGGCACCGTCAGGCACCACCGCACCAGCCTACAACCACGTCCCAGAGCCGTCAATCCGCCCAAGCCCATCCGGGCCACTCAAGATCGGCGCTAGGAGATATGGAGCAGACCTCACTCGGACCGACACCACCACCGGAATACCGCGGAGGTACCATACACCACAGCTGCACCCGCCACAAGGGGCAAGTGCTGCACCACCGAGACGAAGACGGACATGAAGGCAATCCGAAGGCTGGCGGCGCCCAGATCTGGACCACCAGCCCCGAGCGTCATAGCTCTGTCCCCGCCACACTCTTGAGCATCCTCGTCGTCTTCGACCCTTGCCAGACGCCCGTCGAAGACCTTCGCCCCACCCCGCTGCCGTCCCATGCAGATCGGGAGTGCGCCGCCGAGCCGCCGCCACATGCTATCGTGGCCGAGAGAATGGGAGCGCAGGTTGCACAGGGGAACCGCCCCACCGCCGCCATCATTGGATCCCGCCCAGGCTTTGCCGGCAGCACCTCCAGCAGCGGCGAGACATGGAGGATAGGAGGAAGGAGGCCCTCGGCGATGTGCGGGAGTGGCCCCCGTGTCGCCAGAGGGCGACACGGGGGTGGGCTATTGGGCCTCTCCAATTTTATCCCTGTAAGCGTATCCTCTCTACGTAATTATTGGCTGTCGGTGGAAACAACACCTATGGAATCACTGGGATCCCTTCTATGGTTGGCGGGCGCGGGGTTGTGCAAAGAGCAGTGTCCGTAGTCAAGACAAGGATCGTTTACCTGTGTTCGGACGCCAAGATGCGTAATACCCTAGTCCTGCTTTGGTGTATATTTGAGTGTTCTTGAGCTCTTGAACTAGCTATGGTGCGTGCATCGTCAAAAGATCCGAATCCTTCTCCAAGATGCCTCGGCCTCCTTTTATAGACAAAAGGGTCGCCACAAAGGGCACATGTGAGGTGGAAAGGTATACATGTACAAGCTTATCGCTTTGTCATTACGAGACAAGGCGATTAAATGCGCCCTTAGGTGTCCCGTTGCTTTATTGGGGACGGCAACGAGGCCCTTCCCGTTCGTCGCCGCTCCGCCTCACTCCGACACGTGTCCTGGCGAACGAGGCATGCAGCGCCACGTAGGCTGGTAGGCTGCTGAGATGACGTGGTGGTAGGGTCTTCACAAAGATCTGCATGCCACCACGCAGGTGCTTGCTGAGTTGGTTCGAGGCCGACGCTGTTACGCAGTGCCTGCCCAACTGGTTGGGCTGGCAGCTGTATGGGAACGGCGGTGGAGTCTTGGCAGAGGTGGGTCTGGCTATGGCCCCGCAGGTGTCCTCGGCAAGGGTCTTGATGGGGCATCGCGGTCGTCCCCGGCAAGGATCTTGCCGGGGGTCTCGTTGATTTCCTCGGCAAGAATCTTGTCGAGGATCATCGTCTTTTGGTCCTCATCTGATCTCGTGTGCTTATGATCTTCACAAAGATCTGCATGCCACCATGGAGGTGCCTGCGGAGCCTTGGTTCCAATGTGGTTGGTTGTGTTGGAACCCTTGGGCTCAAGGGTGGCGCGCTCACGGGCGTTAGCAAGCTGCCCCAAAGAAAGCTCTTGTCGGGTTATTGAGGACGCCTGGCAAGGGTCTTGTTGGGCTGCGGAGGCCGCCCCGGCAAGGGTCTTGCCGGGGGAGTCCACCTCACCCTCTTGCTCTTCATGTCTTTGGTCTTGGCGTTGCTCTGCCCGTCTTGTGCCTCTGGTTCCTCCCTTTGCCCTGCTAAGTGTGGCCGCAGGCGCGACTCTGACCGCCCGTGCACAAGTAGAGGGGTCAAAAGGAGAGCCCCTACTTTTGTACACCGACAGGAGCCCCGGGCCTGGGCCACTCATAAGCGCAACACGTTGTTGGGCTAGGCCCAGAACGGTGCGCGGGCAGGCGGGGCGGATTTTTACCGCAGTAACCCCTTTGCTCGCTGCGCTTCCCCACGACCCGCGCTGAATGTGTGACGTGGAGGGCCGTGCGTGACCTGGGGGTCGTGCGTGGGGTGGCTGCTGCCCTCATGCGTCACATCTCGGTAAATGCCAACGAAGCGGCCCGCGCCTTCCGCATAAAAAAGGTGAAACCGTAGGCGCGACACCCATTTACCCTCTGTGCTTCTTCCAATTTCGCAACCGTCGTTCCTCTCCTCTTCCTCACGCGAAAGTTTCAAAGTTCTTGCCTCTTCTTGTCGCCGTTGTGCCCGCATTGCTCTGGATCCTTTGCCCCTTCCCAGCGGCCATGGCGCCCAAAACCAGCAGGGGCAAGGGAGCGGCCAAGGGCGCCGCGAAGAAGGAGGCGCCGGAGAGCGAGGTGGCGGTGCGGCGGATGCAGCTTGCCTACTTCCCGTCGATGGTGGATGCGGCCCACCTCAAGAACTTCTTCTTTCCCCTGTGGGGGAGGAAGACGACAGGGCACCCTGCCACGCACGTCGTCCCCGCCGATTTTGCTGAGGCCGGACCAAATCGGTCCCCCTTTTTCGTCGATTTCTTCTCCTGTGGGCTCTGCCCCCTTTCTCTGACTTCTTCAATGACGTTATGCACACCTAGGGCTTCCATCTTCTGGACCTCACGCTGAATGCCATGGCGTGCATGGCTCTCTTCTCCCACTTCTGCAAGGGTTTTGCAGGGGTGATGCCCAGCATGGGGCTCTTCTGCCACTACTTCTCCCCTCGTCTCCAACCAGGGGGCGCCCTTTCTAGGAGCATCGCCTGGATCCCGAGGACCCAGGGGAAGGGCACGTACCAGGAGGGTGCCCAGAAGGAGAGGTGGGAGGAGTGACGGGGCCGATGGTGCTGGATTGAGGAGAAGGACCCGCCAGAGTTCTGTCGAGTTTGTCAGAGCCTGCCGACCCATCGTGGGGACTGGAGTGACCTCGGCGCCGATGAAGAGAAGCTTTCAATCGCCACCACTAGGATCCATCACCTCACCATGGCCGGGCTCACCCTCGAGATGATTGGGGCGGACTTCATCCGTCACTGAATCACCCCGCTGCACAACAAGGGGAGGCCGGCCTGGCTCTTCACGAACGCGGCCGACATCATGAGGCTCCGCCCTGGCTTGAAGCATAACTTCATGGTGATGGGGCACACTCACTTCTGCCAAAGGCTCTTTTAGCTCGACGTGAACAGCGATGGCAGGGCTGAGAGGACCAGCAGGGCCGCGAAGGCCGGCAAGACCGCCAAAGGGCCCCTGTTTGGGTTGCCGGTGGGAGTGGTCCCGCTAATCAACAACTCCCGCCAAACCGGCATCATCGCTATGATGCCGAACTTCAACACGCACGACCTTGACCCAAACTGGGCCGAGCCGGAGGCGGAACGGGTGCAGGAGTTCTTCGACACCCTGTCGGAGAAGTACGTCCGCGACGAGCCGCTGCTCGTCCAGGACACCACCCAGGCGGAGCTGGACTACATCGCCGCTAGGGCGGCGGAGGCGGAGCTCGCCAGGGAGGCCGGCAGCACTGGCGGCGTGGAGGATGAGGCCGAGGAAACCGCGGAGGAGAGGGAGCTCGCCCAGTGGGCGGAGTCTGCTGGGGAGGCCAGTAGCACCGGCACCGTGTCCCCTCTCATCGAAGACGTGGTCGACGAGTCGACCGAGGAGGAGGCCGAGGCTGACGACCCTCTGGCCTTGGAAAGAAGGCGTGTCTTGCGGCGGGCCACCTCTGGCGAGCCGATCTGGCCCAGCAGGACCGAGTAGCGGCAGGAGATCCAGGGGGAGTCCGTGCGCCTGACGAGGGCAGCAGCAGCAAAGAAGGTGGTGAAGGCCGCGGTGGCGAAGAGGAAAGCGACCGCCTCTTCTTTGTCCAAGCGCCCTCAGACTCCACCCGCTTCCCCTCCTCCCGCAGATGTCGACATGGAGGTCGTCTTCGACCTTGGGTCTCTCAGCCCGAGGAGGAATAGGAAGGCAGCAGAAGAGGAGGCGGAGGATGAGTAAGTATCTTGTCTTTTGTCATCTCCGTCCCCTCAGACCGCGCCGCTTTTCTTGACTTGTTTTCATCTTTGCAGGGACGTGGAGGCACTGGCCCAGAGGGTGGCGAAGAGGGCCAGGGCCTCGACGGGCGGCCAGCCCTCGGCGGGCACCTCGAGCACGCCGCTGGTGGTGGAGAGCAGCCCGGATAACAACCCTCAGCGCAGCCCCCAGCGTGCGTTCACCACTCACTCCCCATCAACGTGTGTTGGGGTACGATCTCTTGGCGTTGACCTTGCCGTGGTTGCAGGAGGAGGGCGGTAGCAGGAGGAGCCACTGAGGGCCACCCCCAACACGCCACCCCCGTCAACCACGCCACCCTGAGGGGCGTCCCCAGCAAGGGCGCCAAGCACTGAGCCCATGCGCACGGAGGAGGAGGAGGAGGAGGCGAACCCGGGCGTCGGCGGCTCCGTCCCGACACCGAATGTTGGCGGGAAGGGGGCCAATTCTTCCCAGTTTGGCACGGGTGAGTTATTTTCCTTCTGTCCCCGTTCGTTCTTCTTCTTTCATACTCTGATTCGGCTCTGCCTCATCCTCCTTCTTGGCATCTAGGCGCTCCCTCGGCGGACCAGGAGAACATCGATACTTTCATCGAGGAGGTCGCCAGGGATGCCGAGGACGAGGCCAAAAAGATCGCCGCCGAGGAGGCCGCCATGACCGCCGATGAGCACGCTGCAAAGGAGCCTGCCGAGGATGCCGCCAAGGGGCCGGGCAGGGAGACCGGCAAGGCCACTGCCGAGGTGGCCGGCAAGGGGCCTGCCGGGGAAGCCGGCAAGGCCGCTGCCGAGGAGGGTGCGGTTGACGACCAACCTTCCTCCTCCGCTACTTCTGGCTCGGGCAGGTACCTGAAGGTGAGCGACGACCTGTTCGTCCACCTCCCAGGGACGACGAGCACCAGGGCGCCCACCGAGGGGGAGGTGTTCGACGATGAGGTGCTTGCCGCCGTTGGGCTTGAGGTTGTTGACGAGCCGAGCGCCTGTGGCGGCGGTTCCCAGGAAGAACGACTCCTCCAGGCCATGAGTGCCAACTTCCAGAAGCTCCGAGCACTACACCGCGCCCGCCTGGACAAGGCCAGGTCCAGGATGGCGGCGGTGGGCAAGGCGGAGGCGAACCTTGAGGGGTGCGTCACCGAGACGCGAGCTTGGTTTCGCCAAGCCCACGAGGAGCTGAAGGTTGCCCAGGACCTGCTGGCCGAGCGCAAGCTGGAACTTGTTATGAAGCAGGCAGACATTGAGAAGGCCCAGGAGGAGGCGAGGGAGCAGGCTGCCAAGGACGAGGCCGCTCGGCACCAGCACCAGGCCGTGCTAAAATCCCAGGAGGAGGACCTTGCCGCTCACGAGGAGAAGCTCGCCGCGACACTCCACGGAAAGGATGAGGAGGTGGAGAAGCTCGTCGTGCAGCGGACCCAAGAGCTGGAGCAGAGGCAAGGGGAGGCGCTCGATGCCCAAGCCTTGGTTCATGCTGGCAAGGTGAAGGAGATGGAGGTGGAGCCGGATGGGTTGAAGGAACAGGCTCTGAAGGTGGCGAAGGAGAAGTACACGCTCAACGATGCTTTGGTGGAGGCGCAAGGCGCAGTCCTTGGCAAGACTGAGTAGCTCTCCAAGACCAACGACTCCATCAAAGACCTGAAGCTGAAGCTGGAGGGTCTTTAGGGGACGCATTTGGAGGTCAGGGCCTAGGAGGAGACCCTGACCAAGGATCTGGAGAAGGAAAGGCAGCTGCGGAAGAATACCGCCGCCAACCACAAGGATTTCGTGAAGTGAGAGAACCTCTGTGACGCCCGGATAATCAAGCTACAGTAACCTCTGCTAATGATGCCACGTCACCACTCTTACTGTTATTAACCTCGCAATGATTCGAAGCCGTTTCAAATTTAAAATTCTAAATATAGGCAAACGACAAAAGTTTTCAAATTATTAAACAAAAATGTTTGGTGTGTGACAAATATTGCTATGGTAATTATTTTGAAGAAAACATAATTTTACAAAATACCTAAATGCCCTAAACTAAATAAAGCAGAAAAAAGAAATAAATAAAAGAAAAGGGGAAAAGACAAAACAAAAAAAAGAGAAGAAGAATAGAAAGAGAAACCCCCTGCCCCATGGGCTTCGGCCCGGCAGGCCGCAAGCCCCCCCTCCTTGGGCCTCAGCCCACTAGGCCCAACCGGCCACCCCCTCCCCTTATCCACTCACTCCCTCCCGAAACCCTAACCACCCCGCACTCCCCCCCCCCACTCGCTCTCCCCCTCCTCCCCGATCCATATCGGATCGAGGGGAACGAACCACCCCGCCTCCCTGACGACCGCACCGCCCCTGCCGTTGGACGCCGCCGCCCGGAGCCAGCGCCACCTCGCCGGCCTCCTCCTCCTCCCCACGCCGGACCTCCTCGTCCTCTTCTCCAGCCATGCTCGGATGCCAACGCCGCTCGTCGTCGCCGCCACCTCACCCCCGTCGTTGATCTGCCTCGCCGGACCTCCCCGAGCCCACTGCCTTTGCCCTACGGCCCCACGGTGAGGCCCCTGGCCTCTCCCTCTCTCCTCGTCGTCGTGGTCACCGTTCTTTACACGCGCAGGCGGTCACGGCCATGGCCTCCTCTCCCCTCGTTCTCTGTCGTCGATGTTGTCCGCCGCGCCCCATCGCGGTTCCCCACGTGCCCACGCAAGCTCGGCGACGACCGCGCCGCGCGCCTCCTCCTCCCTTTTGCCAGGCTCGCCTCGCCACGCCGGGCGAACCCTCCCGCCATGGCCCCGACTGGTTATGTCTGCTTGGCGCGCAGAGCGCCTAGCGCACTCGCCAGCAGCCCCGGCGCCCAAACCTCCTTTGGCTCGGGCAGCGCCAACGGCCGACGCCTGCGCCCGGTGCCGAATCGCCTGGCGCCCATTTGGCCCTATACATCGACTAGGGGCCCCACCCCCTGAAACGTTATTAAAAAAATAAGATAAAAAAGAATAAAAATAAAAATAAATGTAATTAACTAAGTAATTAATTAATTAATTTAATTAATCATAATTAGATTAATCTAAGCACTAATTAACCTAATTAACTATTAGTTAACTAATCAGTCAATGACAGCCGGGACCCACACGTCTGTTTGACCAGTCAACACCTCTGTTGGCTGCTGACGTCATGCTGATGCAATAATACTAATTTTGAATTAATTTAATAATAATAATTTAGAAAATGATTTAAAACTTTAAAAATTAATATAAAATAAATCGTAGCTCGGATGGAAAAACTTTGTACATGAAAGTTGCTCAGAACGACGAGACGAATCCAGATACGCAGCCCGTTCATCCGCCACACGCCCCTAGCATAGAGAACACTTAAATTTCCGCCTCCGGTTCATCTGTCCGAAAACGCCAAACACCGGGGATACTTTCCCGGTTGTTTCCACCCTTCACCGGTATCACCTCCTACCGCCTTAGTTCACCCCTAGCACCGCTTATTGCCATGTTATGTTCTGTGATGCCTTGTATGCTCCGTATTTACTGTTTCTTCCCCCTCTTCTCTTCGGTAGACTACGAGACCGACGCTGCTGCTGCCCAGTTCGACTACGATGTTGACGAACCCTCCTTCTTGCCAGAGCTTCCAGGCAAGCCCCCCTCGATCACCAGATATCGCCTATTCCTTCTCTATACTGCTTGCATTAGAGTAGTGTAGCATGCTACTGCTTTCGGTTAATCCTATTCTGATGCATAGCCTGTCATTGTTGCTACATTTGTTACCCTTACCTGCTATCCTACTTCATAGTATAGGATGCTAGTGTTCCATCAGTGGCCCTACACTCTTGTCCGTCTGCCATGCTATACTACAGGGCCGAGATCACTTCGGGAGGTGATCTTGGGTATATACTATATACTTTATACTGTTACATTACTTGTGATACTGTTCGGAGATGGGGGCTGAAGGGGCAGGTGGCTCCATCCCGGTAGAGGTGGCCTGGGTTCCCGACGGCCCCCGACTGTTACTTTGTGGCGGAGTGACAGGGCAGGTTGAGACCGCCTAGGAGAGAGGTGGGCCTGGCCCTGTTCGTTGTTCGCGGATACTTAACACACTTAACGAGATCTTGGTATTTGATCTAAGTCCGCTCATCGCCTATACACACTAACCAACTCGTGGGAGCAGCTTATGGGCACTCGGCATCGTGGTATCACCGGCCTTCGTGGACGCCGCCGATCGAGCAGCGCTGCTACGGATTGGAACGTAAGCCTGCTCTTGTATTAAGGGGCTAGTTCGCTTTCGGCCGCCCTCAAGCGCAAGTGTGTGCTAAGGCGATGGGCCTGCACTTGTGGCGCTTAGGTTTAGACCGCGTCTTGACCTCTGTTGGCCTAGGTGGGGCTGCGACGTGTTGATCTTCCGAGGCCGGGCATGACCCAGGAAAGTGTGTCCGGCCAAATGGGATCAAGCGTGTTGGGCTATGTGGTGCACCCCTGCAGGGAAGTTAATCTATTCGAATAGCCGTGATCTTCGGTAACAGGACGACTTGGAGTTGTACCTTGACCTTATGACAACTAGAACCAGATACTTAATAGAACACACCCTTCCAAGTGCCAGATACAACCCGGTGATCGCTCTCTAACAGGGCGACAAAGAGGGGATCGCCGGGTAGGATTATGCTATGCGATGCTACTTGGAGGACTTCAGTCTACTCTCTCCTACATGCTGCAAGACGGAGGCTGCCAGAAGCATAGTCTTCAACAGGATTAGTTATCCCCCTCTTATTCTGGCATTCCGCAGTTCAGTCCACTGATATGGCCCTTTACACATATACCCATGCATATGTAGTGTAGCTCCTTGCTTGCGAGTACTTTGGATGAGTACTCACGGTTGCTTTTCTCCCCCTTTTCCCCCTTCCCTTCTACCTGGTTGTCGCAACCAGATGGGGAGCCCAGGAGCCAGACGCCACCGTCGACGACTCCTACTACACCGGAGGTGCCTCCTACTACGTGCATCCCGCTGACGACGACCAGGAGTAGTTAGGAGGATCCCAGGCAGGAGGCTTGCACCTCTTTCGATCTGTATCCCAGTTTGTGCTAGCCTTCTTAAGGCAAACTTGTTTAACTTATGTCTGTACTCAGATATTGTTGCTTCCGCTGACTTGTCTATGATCGAGCTCTTGTATTCGAGCCCTCGAGGCCCCTGGCTTGTATTATGATGCTTGTATGACTTATTTATGTTTTAGAGTTGTGTTGTGATATCTTCCCGTGAGTCCCTGATCTTGAGCGTACACATTTGTGTGCATGATTAGTGTATGATTGAATTGGGGGCGTCACAAGTTGGTATCAGAGCCGACTGCCTGTAGGAATCTCCCTTTCCAACTCCTTGGCCAAAGGTGAGTCTATTCATTGAAAAGGTTTTACTAACATGGCTGTGCGGCTTACAGGCCCACGTCACCATTGGGTCGTACTAGGATCTTTTACTCCTTGTCTATACTCTGGGACTCTGATCTCTCTTCTATTCGGGTTAAATGAATTTTACTAAATCTAACATTAGGATCTCGTTATCACTTTCACCCGGAGAGCCTCTTATTACTGATGACCGTCTGCTGCACGTGAAGACCCTGAAGATACTCTCCGCTATTAACCCGAGAACTTGTGTTCATCGCATGTGCAATTCCCTTCCACCGTCAACCCTTATGGATTAGTACTTGCAGTTGTTATTCTTACATTCATCCCCAGTTGGTCTTGTTATTACAAGATACCCCGAAACACTCGTCGTTGTTTCGATAATCCTTTGAGCTTACTGCCTTGCTGTTCTTTGTCACCTAAATACCCAAACGGATAATTCCTCGCACTTGCCGAGTATCCCCTCATCCCTAGCCGTTCATGTGTTTCACAATAGTCTTGAAAATACCATTCGATCTTCCAAAAATCTTCGGCAGCCATTTGCTCTTGAAATTCTTGCTTGCTTTCATTATGGTTAATCCCATAAGTATAGTAATCTTATTGGCATCCTTTGTCACTATCATTTTGTGTCCGTTGATTCTATATGTGTGCGAATGCACACAATCATCAGTTGATCCTTATAAATTATATTTTTGGCTACTTTCGAACATGAGCTGGTTCTCGGCCAATCAGATTGCCATCGACTATACCCCTAAGTCTATTCAACTTATCCATCCTTGATCCGAGCGTTTGCTCCTGATCCCTTGATTTGGAAATCATAATTCCTTTGCTATTTAAACGTTGAATTATTTAGATGTTCTATAAACCGATGCATTTGCATTCTTTCTTCCTCTGATTGGGTATCGATACTCACATCGGCTCCACTGTGGATCGCCATATCCACTGTTGGATTATTATATCCAACAGTGTCCTTCATAATTAATCACCTTGTGAGTCCTTCTCCGATACATAATGCCTTTGGTAAATTGTATCCTTTCCTTTTGTCAACCATGTTCTGCTTTCGAGCTGGTGATATTTACTCTTGAATCTTATGGTATATGTTCGTAAGAAGCCCCGATGGGATTGAACCAACGCCTTTCCTCATCGGTGTGAACCCGAAGGATTTCACGAGTCATACTTATCTCGTATTGCATCAGGTAAAACTTTTAACAACTAATGTCATCTTCGAAATATGAGAGGTGAATGGGAGATTATGCATTAAGGAAGTGGGAGTCGACCTTGAACTTTGTGTTCATGCCCATGGACGCGATGTATATCCTATCATGGAAGCTTCCTGTAATAATAACTATTTTCTTGATAACTAACATATGGTATCTGTGAATTGATCCCTTGCAACCGTGGTTCCGACCATGATTGTTCTTCTTTGATCCCATTTCTCGGACAAGTTAAAACATTTGTCTTCTACAGATCAATGCGTCTGCCTGACCTCTATTATGATCTACCTTCGAGTATTACCCCGGGTATCTCGAGGATATCATGCCATTGCTCTACATCTTATGAATTTTTGAAGAAGTACTACCTTTCCCAGTCGCTGTCACTTCATGGGTGCTGGGTTGTTTGTCAACCCAAAACACCGATAAGTGAATCGGTTCCGCACTCCGAATCAATAACTCTAAGTAATTTTTGTTGCTTATGAGTTTATTAATCCTTCAAATCATTTCTAACCTGATCGGCTATATCATTATCGTGCAAACTTTTATCTACGCTACCTGGTCCTTCTTCCCGGAGCACAACTTTTGACGATGAGCCAAGCTTACGTCGATCTTCCTCGTCTTATCATTTCGCCTTGAACATCAAGCTTGATTCCGAGTGTGTATTGTATCCGTGGTTCCAATGACCCTTTGCTTCACCATTGCTTTTTCTTGATGTCGTCGTTGTTCTATTGCTTCTTCGTGAAATCTCTCGACAATTGTGTCGGGATCATCATCAACATTTTGAGCTCTTCCAGTATATCAATTGAATTCATGAAGAGAAATACCACCCTTGCCCTCGATGATTTATATTATCATCGACCACTTTATTGCCTCCCGTTCAAAACAAACTTGTTCGTGTTTCGTGTTATACCTTGAGCTCCATGCTATCCAACAATTTTCTTCTTTACCTTGGAGTATTACCTTCTTTTATGTCAATAATGTCGTGAGAATTTCACCACCTCTTATGCATTCTTGGTACAAGTGATACTTCCTGCCATCTCCGCTCCTTCCTTGGTTCCCGTGTTGTTTCTAACCGGAAAACCGACAATTGAACTATGTTGTACGACTTCAAAATTCTAGCAACCCTATTGCTTTGAAGTTACTGGTCGATATTTCATTCTTAGACCATTGGTTATCGAATCACCATACTAACATTGATCGTGCTACCTAGGCCCATATTTCGGGTGCACCTTTCAACCAATGTTTAACTGGGTATGTTTCCTCGAGCATACCTCATTGTGTCTTTTGCTCTGACAATTGTTATCTCCTTGTTCACCTAATCATGGAGATCCATCTTTTCGAAATCCCCATGAATTGTAGCTGAGTTCATCAACCACCCCTTCATCCTCTCCTTGGTTAAATGGTGAACTCATGAATCTTATGACGACTTCTCGTCAATTCGTGTCGCACCTTTTTATCTCAGGATCCTGAGTCTGAGTTATCCTAACACCAATCAGATCTGAATCTCGGTCAGATATGATGGTTGGAACATATTTCCAAGAGTTATAACATTGGTCTTCGTATATGGCCCGGTAAGATAATGTCATGCCTAGCACCTCTGGCCGGAGGCCCTATTGTTATAGTTTCCTTTTTAGCAAGATTATCCATTTCTCCATGAGGAAATTGTAAGACTTATTCTACAAGTTCTTCCTAATGGATCCTTCCTAAACCCAAAGGCCGACCTTTGCTTGAAGACCATGTCAATGCTATCTTGAAGCATGTCTGTGATACTCTGATTTTCAACAAGAACATTTGAAGCCCAATGCTAAATGTTTCTTGCTCAATTATCCTAACACCGTTGTATGGGTAATGTCATGAAATTTCTCTCCCCTACCTAAGGAGTTTTCTTCATAATATCCTGTCATGGATATCATGCTCTGCTTGTCCTTGGGAAGGATATACCCCTGAATTATGTGTTTAAATTTCCTTTCCATTGTTCTGTTTAACCTGGTGATCACATTTTCCTTTCCATTGGTTTGTTTGACCTTTCTTGTGATCTATATAATCTAAGCAGTAATAATTCACTGCTTATGTAAACACCTCGGTGTACAACTCTGCTAGTGAGACCCTGTTTCTATTGTTGATGACATTTCGGTAACCGCCGATGGATGAGAACTTTGCCTCTTGGCCCGCCTCGTTTCAACGAGCAGGAAAATGGTTCTCTTCGTCCCTCGCCCTTGGTACCGACGTTGTTGCCGACATAACTGACATGCTACTCTTTGACATGCCTTGCTATCGTGATCGTACAAGATGTGAGCCCCCTTTCTACATTTAACCCGGATGGTGGGCCCATAACCTACGCCCACAGGATCGAAACCCGACTCTCCCTGTACAACCTGTTGTCAAAGTTATTCCTCGTGCTTGACTTTGTATGTAATTCACCGGCCACTTGCCTGTTGATCTATTCTGGTATCGTACACAATACTTATTCCCGTTGCTCTAAACCCCTTTCGCACTCTGCTTCAGGCAATGAACGATTGCCTATCCGCTTGAAACTTCTTATTGCACCGTCTTACTTTGCTCTCGATGTGTGTCATTGTTCAACTCGAGAGATACTCATATGTTCATTCTTGGGTTACCCCCAGATGAATTTCCCTTATAACATCCTATCATTGTAGAGCTGCCCCTTACCTATTCATAAGTATGATGGAGTTCCAGAACAAAGGACGACAACTTCATCATGATGCTTTGGAATAAAGAATTGAAGACATCAACGAAAGGGATTAACTTCTTCGAGAAGAATCGTTAGAATTTCGTAACCTATTCTTCCCCCTTACTCCCCTCTTAAATCTCGGGACGAGATTTCTTGTAGTGGAGGAGAATTACGACGCCCGGATAATCAAGCTACAGTAACCTATGGTAATGAGGCCACGTCACCACTCTTACAGTTATTAACCTCACAATGATTCGAAGCCGTTTCAAATTTAAAATTCCAAATATAGGCAAACGACAAAAGTTTTCAAATTATTAAACAAAAATGTTCGGTGTGTGACAAATATTGCTATGGTAATTATTTTGAAGAAAACATAATTTTACAAAATACCTAAATGCCCTATACTAAATAAAATAGAAAAAAGAAATAAATAAAAGAAAAGGGGAAAAGACAAAACAACAAAAAAAAGAAGAGGAATAGAAAGAGAAACCCCCTGCCTTACAGGCTTGGCCCGCAGTCATAAGCCCCTCCTTGGGCCTCAGCCCACCAGGCCCAACCGGCCACCCCCCTCCCCTTATCCACTCACTCCCTCCCGAAACCCTAACCACCCTGCACTTCCCCCCCACTCGCTCTCCCCCTCCTCCCCGGTCCAGATCGGATCAAGGGGAACAACCACCCCGCCTCCCTGACGACCGCGCCGCCCCTCGCCGTTGGACGCCGCCGCCCGGAGCCCACGCCACCTCGCCGGCCTCCTCCTCCTCCCCACGCCGGACCTCCTCGTCCTCTCCTCCAGCCATGCTCGGACGCCAACGCCGCTCGCCGTCGCCGCCACCTCGCCCCCTTCGTTGATCTGCCTCGCCGGACCTCCCCGAGCCCACTGCCTTTGCCCTGTGGCCCCACGGTGAGGCCCCTGGCCTCTCCCTCTCTCCCCGTTGTCGTGGTCGCTGCTTCTCAGACGCCAAGACGCGCCACGCCATGGCCCCTCTCCCTCGTTCTCTGTCATCGACGTTGTCCGCCGCGCCCGTCATGTTCCCCACGCCAGCCGCGCATCTGCTCCTCCCCTTTGCCCGCCGTGGCCTCGCCATCGCCACGCCGGCAAACCCTCTCACCGTGGCCCCGACTGGTTGCGTCCAGTGCGGGCGCCCGCAGCGCCTAGCGCACTCGCCCAGCAGCCACCGGCGCCCCAGCACCTCCTTTGGCTTGGCGGCGCCCAACAGTGACGCCTCAGCGCCCGGCGCCGAATCGCCAGCGCCTTTTGGCCCTATAACATCGACTAGGGGCCCCACCCTCAAACGTTATTAAAAATAAGATAAAAAAGAATAAAAATAAAAATAAATGTAATTAACTAAGTAATTAAATAATTAATTTAATTAATCATAATTAGATTAATCTAAGCACTAATTAACCTAATTAAATGTTAGTTAACTAATTAGTCAATGACAGTAGGGACCCACTGCTCATTTGACCATCAACACCTCATTGATCGCCGACGCCATCTTGACGCCATGTCGATGCAATAATACTAATTTTGAATTAATTTAATAATAATAATTTAGAAAAAAATTTAAAATATTAAAAATTAATATAAAATAAACGTAGCTCGGATGGAAAAACTTTGTACATGAAAGTTGCTCAGAACGACGAGACGAATCCAGATACGCAACCTGTTCATCCGCCACACGCCCCTAGCATAGAGAACACGCAACTTTCCCCCTCCGATTCATCTGTCCGAAAACGCCAAACACCGGGGATACTTTCCCGGTTGTTTCCACCCTTCGTCGGTATCACCTCCTACCGCGTTAGGTCACCCCTAGCACCGCTTATTGCCATGTTATGTTCTGTGATGCCTTGTGTGCTCCGTATTTACTGTTTCTTCCCCCTCTTCTCTCCGGTAGACTACGAGACCGACGTTGCTGCTGCCCAGTTCGACTATGATGTTGACAAACCCTCCTTCTTGCCAGAGCTTCCAGGCAAGCCCCCCCCCCTCGATCACCAGATATCGCCTATTCCTTCTCTATGCTGCTTGCATTAGAGTAGTGTAGCATGTTACTGCTTTCGGTTAATCCTATTCTGATGCATAGCCTGTCATTGTTGCTACAGTTGTTACCCTTACCTGCTATCCTACTGCTTAGTATAGGATGCTAGTGTTCCATCAGTGGCCCTACACTCTTGTCCGTCTGCCATGCTATACTACTGGGCCGAGATCACTTCGGGAGGTGATCTCGGGTATATACTATATACTTTATACTGTTACATTACTTGTGATACTGTTCAGAGATGGGGGCTGAAGGGGCAGGTGGCTCCATCCCGGTGGGCCTGGGTTCCCGACGGCCCCCGACTGTTACTTTGTGGCGGAGCGACAGGGCAGGTTGAGACCGCCTAGGAGAGAGGTGGGCCTGGCCCTGTTCGGCGTTCGCGGATACTTAACACACTTAACGAGATCTTGGTATTTGATCTAAGTCTGGCTACTGGCCTATACACACTAACCAACTAAGTGGGAACAGTTATGGGCACTCGGCGTCGTGGTATCAGCCGAAGCCTTCGTGACGTCAGCAACTGAGCGGCGCGCGCCGGATTGGAACGTAAGCCTGCTCTTGTATTAAGGGGGCTAGTTCTGCTTTCGGCCGCCCTCGCAACATGCAGGTGTGCTAAGGGCGATGGGCCTAGACCCCTGTGCGCTTAGGTTTAGACCGGCGTGCTGACCTCTCTGTTGGCCTAGGTGGGGCTGCGACGTGTTGATCTTCCGAGGCCGGGCATGACCAGGAAAATGTGTCCGGCCAAATGGGATCAAGCGTGTTGGGCTATGTGGTGCACCCCTGCAGGGAAGTTAATCTATTCGAATAGCCGTGATCTTCGGTAACATGACGACTTGGAGTTGTACCTTGACCTTATGACAACTAGAACCAGGTACTTAATAAAACACACCCTTCCAAGTGCCAGATACAACCCGGTGATCGCTCTCTAACAGGGCGACGAGGAGGATCGCCGGTAGGATTATGCTATGCGATGCTACTTGGAGGACTTGATCTACTCTCTCAGACATGCCGCAAGACTGAGGCTGCTGTAGTGTAGTCTTCGACATGATTAGTTATCCCCTCTTATTCGGCATTCCATGTTCAATCCAATCGATATGGCCCTTTACACATATACCCATGCATATGTAGTGTAGCTCCTTGCTTGCAGTACTTTGGATGAGTACTCACGATTACTTTTCTCCCCTTTTCACCCTTCCCTTCTACTTGGTTGTCGCAACCAGATGTCGGAGCCAGAGCTGACGCCACCGTCGACGACTCCTACTACATCGGAGGTGCCTCCTACTACGTGCGGGCGGCCGCGCGACCACCAGAGTAGTTAGGAGGATCCCAAGCAGGAGGCCTGCGCCTCTTCCGATCTGTATCCCAGTTTGTGCTAGCCTTCTTAAGGCAAACTTGTTTAACTTATGTCTGTACTAAGATATTGTTGCTTCCACTGACTCGTCTATGATCGAGCTCTTGTATTCGAGCCCTCGAGGCCCCTGGCTTGTATTATGATGCTTGTATGACTTATTTATGTCTTAGAGTTTTGTTGTGATATCTTCCTGTGAGTCCCTGATCTTGATCGTACACATTTGCGTGCATGATTAGTGTATGATTGAATCGGGGGCGTCACAACCTCTAGATCAGCCGCCTCGCCGACGTCGCCGGCAGGACCACCACAAAGCTGGCTGCGATGGGGATGCCAAACGTGAGGTACGCCCCGGAGCCGAACATGAGTCCCAACGCCAAGCTGACCCTGTTCTTCGAGGGTGTTCTCGGGGCCCTGGAGCAATTACGCTCCAACAGGGCGGCCTCTCTGGCTGATGAGGCCCGGAAGCTTTGTCGTGGTGTCATGACCAAGGTCCTCACCAAGGTGGCGTACTGGAACCCCGACCTCGATTTCGACGCTGCGCTGGAGAGCTTGCCGGAGGATGTGGACCTCGCGGCGCTCCAGGAGCGTATCGAGCTCGTCATCAGCCGCGCCGACGAAGTTCGGAGGATAGACGGCCAGTGCCGGGACTAGGCACCCCTTTTCTCATCGCCGCTGCAGGTACACGACCAAGACAATTTTTATCTTTAGTTCGAACCACAACAACAATTGATGTAATATAACTCTGCAGTACTTTGAAACGATGCATGTTATTTTCTTGTTCGATCTCCCTTTGCATGTCCACCATACGTTAATCGGGTAGGCTTGCCGGCGCGTAAACCCATGCCACGGCGCCTTAAGGACGGATCCCCAATAGCTTGCCGGGTGTGCTTGCTGCCAGGCAAACCACCTTACTGCTCTTAACGCGACCGCTCGAACTATCGAGCGGACTCGAGACAGAACGAGAGAGTTGCCAATTGCAGAAGGTCACCCTACCGTTCTTGACGCAGCCGCTCGAACTGTTGAGCGGACTCAAAACAGAGCAAGGCGTCTCCAATAGTGGCAGGGCCTCATTGTGTGCAGGTTTTCCATACACAGGGCAAGATCTTTGAGGACGATAACCTTATGTATAAAAAGGAATTGCTCAAAGTTTTGCATGACTTAGGTTTTCTATCGTTGCGTGGGTGTTCACCGCATCCGCAGATGACACTGCCCATTTGGTCGTCTTCTTCCTTCGAGTGACGACCACGATGAAGCCGCTGCTCCAACTAGACCAGATTTCCACAACTGCACCCCCTACCTGGCGCGCCAAAGATGTCGGTGGAAACGACACCTATGGAATCACGGGGATCCCTTCTATGGTTGGCGGGCGTGGGGTTGTGCAAAGAGCGGGTCTGGTAGTCAGCATAAGAATCGTTTACCCAGGTTCGAGCCGCGAAGATGCGTAATACCCTAGTCCTGCTTTGGTGTATATTTGAGTGTTCTTGAGCTCTTGAACTAGCTATGGTGCATGCGTCGTCCAAAAGATCTGAATCCTTCTCCAGTACGCCTCGGGCCTCCTTTTATAGACAAAAAGGGTCGCCACAGTGGCACACAGGAGGTGGAAAGGTATACAATGTACAAGCTTATCGCCTGTCATTACGGGACAAGGCGCATTAAATGTGCTCCTTAGGTGTCCCATTGCTTTATTGGGGACGGCAACGAGGCCCGTCCCGTCCGTCGCTGCTCCGCCTCTCTCTGGTACGCGTCCAGGCCAACGAGGCATGCAGCGCCACATAGGCTGGCTGGCTGCTGAGATGGCGTGGTGGTAGGGTCTTCACGAAGATCTGCATGCCACCACGCAGGTGCTTGCTGAGTTGGCACGAGGCCGCACGTTGTTATCAAGAGGTGCCTGCCCAACTAGTTGGGCTGGCAGCTGTATAGGAACAGTGGTGGAGTCTTGGCAGACGTGGGTCTGGGTGTGGCCCCGCAGGTGTCCTCGGCAAGGGTCTTGCCGGGGCATCACGGTCGTCCCCAGCAAGGATCTTGCTGGGGGTCTCGTGGATTTCCTCGGCAAGAATCTTGTCGAGGATCATCTTCTTTTGGTCCTCATCTGATCTCGTGTGCTTATGATCTTCACAAAGATCTGCGTGCCACCATGGAGGTGCCTCCCGAGCCTTGGTTCCAATGTGGTTGGTGGTGTTGGAACCCTTGGGCTCAAGGGTGGCGCTCCGCTGGCGTTGGGCAAGCTGCCCCGGCAAAGCTCTTGCCGGGGTTGCGGAGGCCGCCCCGGCAAGGGTCTTGCCGGGGGAGTCCACCTCACCCTCTTGCTCTTCGTGTCTCTGGTCTTGGCGTTGCTCTGCCCGTCTTGTGCCTCTGGTTCCTCCCTTTTCCCTGCTAAGTGTGGCCGCAGGCGCGGCTCTGACTGCCCGTGCACAAGTAGAGGGGTCAAAAAGAGAGCCCCTACTTTTGTACACCGACATTGGTGCATATAACACCAACCTTATCCTACGATAAAAGAGGTAGAACTAATGATTACTGGGTGGTTGTCTTCCGTTCATTAGTAGTTAAGAAATTCCATATTCTATGCATGCATGCATTTTTCAGGGGCCTTGAAAAGTTGCTTGTTTTTCAATCAAGCTGGTAAAGTTTTTTTAACATTTTTGTGTGCATCTGCAATTCTGCATTTTCCGAGTTTTCTTTAGAACTTTGCATTTCCAGAGTTGAGTCACTGCTATGTCTCATGGATAATTTTAATGTTTGGAGTTATCCATTCAGGTTTAATCATAATCTCATCGAAAAGAATAGGGGTAGAATGAGCAAGCTATCTATATCCCATAAACTCCAAAAATGCAATCATGCCAAACAAAGAAAAACTACTCCACGGAAACTCGGGAGGTATCCTAGCTGCCGGTCCACCCGAGCTCTTCAACCACATAACTTTTTTTTCAAAAACATGCAAGAGCTTTGCACATCTTTATCGTTACTATCTCTATCCCGGTTTATTGGTCTTCATAGTATTTTGTGCCAAATTTTGATCATGGATTTAATGTTGATACATGTCACAATAAAATAATATCATTGGAAACTATGTTCAAATACAAATCCAATGACATAATTTTTGATGATATGCATTAACATTTTGTCAATTAAATATATGGTAAAATTTTGGCACAAAATAGGAAGAAGACCAATAAACCATGACGGATGTAGTAAGAGAGAAAGATGAGAGTGTCACATCATTGCCGGCTGCCAACACATGATGTTAACAGGCAGCATTGCGCAATGAAGAATGCAAAGGATATTCTCACGCTACCTTCCACAATCAAATTTCGCCTTAATCCTAGCGATCACCAACACCGGAAGCATTGAAGCCTTATAGATTACCCTACTATTCCGTTCCAACCAAATGTATTGAAGTGTCAGGATAATCAGCGAATCGAGCTCCCGGTGAGCTCTTCCGGTTGCCGCCGCATTGAGCGCAGGCCACTAGCTAGCGATGGAAGCGTCAATTTTTGGTGTTAAACAATGTAGCCTCAGGGGAAGGAGGATCTGAAACCAAACCTCGTGAGTGAATGGGCATTGCAACAATAAGCGATCACGAGAACCGGGCTCCTGGCAACAAAGGACTCAGGTAGGTGGATGTTGGAGTTGCCGCCTCACCAGAGGATCAACAATCCATAGTCAATCACGTAGAGCCATCCCTAGAAAAATATTCATGTCCAATGGCGCTCACGATAACCACGCTGACTGTGTGCACAGGGCATACTCCATCCCGAAGAAGAAAGTCGCATAAGAAGGTTTGGCTGATTAAACCCCATTGGCCATGTGTTGCCACTCAAACCCTTCTTCTGCATCAGTCTTAACCCACACCTACAGCATGTCCTAGACCACGAAGAGCTCAATGACTGCACAATGCATGTTATCAACCCGAGGCATTAGGCAGAGCCTAAGACACCGTACGTAGCTTGCCAGTAGGCCTGGCAAACTAAAGAAGCGCGAGAGCCAGCTGCTCCAAAATGGACCTATCTACCCATCGATCATATCAAAAAATAAAGGTGAGAGATGTTGCCAAGCGTAGACCGCACCGCTACCTTGAATAATTCTACAATTTCTGACACCAAAGGCAATGGCAAACCTGCCCAGGGGCGCAAATCACCCGTCTTCTCAAACCACCTCTACCGCAACCTTACATTAGCACTTGATTGAGGTTAGTATGTTATGGACCCCGAGTCCACCGTAGATTTTAGGCATGTAGACCTCAGGCCAAGCCACCAAGCATCTCCTGCCGTCGCCTCCGCATGGCCACACCATAAGAAACCCGATGGATCTTGTCCGCACAAGAAAGGAACCAAGGAGGGAGATTGAGCACCAGCATGTGGCAAATTAGTGCAGTGGCGAGAGAAGAACTCAGGAGGACTAGCCTGCCTGCCCGATCGAGCATCAACGCCTTCCAAGTGGGGAGATGAGCTGCTAGAGAATCCACTAGAGGTTGTAGGTCCATCTTTGATAACTTAGTGATCGGAAGTGGAATTCCCAAGTACTTCAGAGCAAAGTTCTACTACGCATGCTCTTAGGGGAAAGGTTGGTAGGAGTTAGCCATGGCACACTCCCGACCTCCACACGAAGCATGACAATCAATAATAAATCATGGTCCAATTTCTTCGCATACGAGAGACCATACATGCATGCTTCGTGAATCACAAACCTTAACACAAATATTCTTATTACACCACAATTACTCACTAGCATGACTCCAATATCACCATCTTTATATCTCAAAACAAATGCAAGGAATCAATCTCATGTATTCAATGATCTTCATGAAAGTTTTCATTATATCCTCTTGAATACCCGTCATATTAGGACTAAATTCATAACCCAAGCAAATTGCTATTTGATAAGACTCTCAAAATAATATAAGTGAAGCATGAGATTTCGTCAATTTCTTCAAAATAAATCCGCCGACATGCTCTAAAAAGATATAAGTGAAGCACTAGAGAAACTACCTAGCTCAAAAGATATAAGTGAAGCACATTGAGTATTCTAATAAATTCACGGTTAATGTGTGTCGCTCTCAAAAGCTGTGTACAGCAAGGATGATTATGGCAAACTAAAAAGCAAAGACTCATATAATACAAGATGCTCCAAGCAAAACACATATCATGTGGTGAATAAAAGTATAGCCTCAACTCATTTACAGATGGATCATAGACAAAGAGGGGATGCCATCGGGGCATCCCCAAGCTTAGATGCTTGGTTGTCGTTGAATATTACCTTGGGGTGCCTTGGGCATCCCCAAGCTTGGGCTCTTGCCACTTCTTATTTCATAGTCCATCGAAACTTCACCCAAAACTTGAAAACTTCGCAACACAAAACTCAATAGGAAACTCGTGAGATCCGTTAGTGAAACAAAGCAAATAACCACTTTTAGGTACTGTTGTAAGCTCATTCCAATTTAATATTCACATTATATGTACTATATTATAACTTCTCCATGGTTCATACCCCCCGATACTACCCATAGATATATCAAAATAAGCAAACAACACAATGAAAACAGAATCTGTCAAAAACAATACAGTCTGTAGTAATCTAGACCTTAGCCAAACTTCTACTACCCCAAAAATTCTGAAAAATTAGGACAAGATAGGCAATTTGTATATTAATATTGTGTAAACAATTTAGTGTTTTATAACGCTCCAGTGAATTTTAACAATTCTTCTACTGGATGCAAAAGTTTCTGTTTTTCAGCAAAATCAAATCAACTATCATCCAAATCATCCTAAAGGTCTTACTTGGCACAAACACTAACTAAAACACTAAAACACAATCATAACAGAAGTATAATTTCATATTAATTGGAAAACAGAAGCAAAAACAAAAAAACAAAATTGGGTTGGGTTGCCTCCCAACAGGCGCTGTTGTTTTACGCCCCTAGCTAGGCATATTGCATAGATCTAGGTATTGTCATCTTTGGTATGCAATCCATAAGTGGCCCACATAAAAGATTCATATGGAAACTTAATTTTCTTTCTTGGAAAGTGTTCCATGCCCTTCCTTAACAGAAATTTAAATCTAATGTTTTCTTCTTTCATATCAATAATTGCACCAATCGCTCTAAGGAAAGGTCTACCAAGAATAATAGGGCATGTAGGATTGCAATCTATATCAAGCACAATAAAATCTATGGACACATAATTCCTATTAGCAACAATAAGAACATCATTAATTCTTCCCATAGGTTTCTTAATAGTGGAAATCACTAGGTGCAAATTTAAAGAACAATCATCAAGTTGGTGGAACCCTAGCAGATCACATAAATTTTTTGGAATAGTGGAAACGCTAGCACCCAAATCACACAAAGCATTGCACTCATAATCTTTAATCTTAATCTTAATAGTAGGTTCCCATTCATCATAAAGCTTTTAGGGATTGAAACTTCCAACTCAAGTTTTTCTTCAAACGAATTCATCATAGCATCAACGATATGTTTAGTAAAAGCTTTATTTGGACTATAAGCATGAGGTGAACTAAGCATAGATTGTAACAAGGAAATACAATCAATCAAAGAACAACTATCATAATTAAAGTCCTTGGAATCCAAAAGAGTGGGCTCAATGCTGGTTAAAGTTTGACCTCGCCAAACTCACTTTTATCAATTTTTTCATTAAGATTTTCACCCTCCAAATTATTGGGACGCCTTCTAACTAAAGTTGTCTCATCTCAAGTCCCTTATTTATCAATTTTTATATTAGCGAACAAATATTCAATAGGAGTCACACCAATCACTTTAAGATCTTCATATGATTATCACAAAAACTAGAAGAACATACTTTTTCTAGCCATTCTCTCTTAGCACGCATCCTAGCGGTTATCTCCCTACTTTCATTAATATAAATTTGGATAGCTTTTTGAGACTCATTAATATCAAGCTTGGGTGGCATAGATCTAATCTTAAAAGAATCAATCTCATGAGAAATTCTATTGCATTTGAAATCATCAATCTTAAGCAATTTTTCTTCCACCATAGCATTGAAAATCTTTTAGGAGTTAATAAAATCTTTAACATTATTCTCAAGATTAGAGGGTATCCTATTATAATTTCCATAAGAATTGTTCTAGGAATTACCATAATTATTAGAGGAATTACTAGGAAATGGCCTAGGAATAAAATTACCTCTAAATGCGTTATTACCAAAATTGTTCCTAGCAACAAAATTCACATCCATATATTCATTATTATTCTCAATCAAAGTGGACAAAAGAATATCATTAGGATCAATAGGAGCACTCTTATAATTCTCAGTTTCATAAGTTCATCCATCTTTCCACTCAAAGTATTAATTTCTTCAATAACATGCACTTTTTTACTAGTAGAAGATCCTTCGGTATGCCATTGAGAGTAATTTGCCATAATATTATCTAGGAGTTCAGTAGCTTATCCTAATGTGATTCCATAAAAGTAACACCCGCGGCAGAATCTAAAAGATTTCTAGTTGCAAAATTCAATCCAGCAAAAAAAGTTTGTATGATCATCCATAAACTTAAACCATGAGTAGGGCAGTTTCTTATCATCACCTTTATCCTCTCCCATGATTGTGCAACATGTTCATGATTAAGTTGCTTAAAATTCATTATATTGTTCCTAAGGTAGATGATCTTAGCGGGAGGAAAATATTTGGAAATAAAAAGCATCCTTACACTTATTCCGTGAATCAATACTATTTTTAGGCAAGGACGAAAACCAAGTTTTAGCACGATCTCATAGCGAGAACAGGTGTAGCTTAATTTAACAATATCATTATCCACATCTTTTTTACTTTTGCATATCACACAATTCAACGGAAGTATTTAGATGGGATGCAGCATCTTCATTAGGACTACCAGAAAATTGTTCTTTCATAACAAGATTCAACAAAGCGGCATTAATTTCATGAGATTCTGCACTAGTTGCGGGAGCAATAGGAGTACTAGGAAAATCATTATTATTAGTGTTGAAAAAATCACGCAACTTAGTATTTTCTTGAGACATCATGACAAAGCAAGCAATCTAGCACCCAAGCAAACAAAAAGCAAACGAAAAGACGAACGGAAAGAAAGCAAATAAAAAGGCAAATATTTTTGTGTTTTTCTGAAAACATTTTAGAAGTGGGGGAGAGGAAAACTAGAGGAAAATGGTGAATATTGTAAATGCAGGAGATGAGAGTTTATAATAGGTACTTGGTAGGCTTGATGTAGATCCTCCCCGGCAACGGCACCAGAAATTCTTCCTGCTACTTCTTGAGCTTGCGTTGGTTTTTCCCTTGAAGAGGAAAGGGTGATGCAGCAAAGTAGAGATAAATATTTCCCTTAGTTAAGAACCAACGTATCAATCCAGTAGGAGGAACACACAAGTCTCCAATGATAGCACCTACACAAACAAACAAATACTTGCACCCAACGCGATAAAGGGGTTGTCAGTCCTTCACGGTTACTTGCAAGGATGAGATCTGACAGAGATAGGTGTAAAATATAAATAAAAGTGCAAAGGAAGTAAAGTTAAATAAATTGCAGCAAGGTATTTTTGGGTTTTTTATTTTATAGATATGAAAATGATATGATAAGAATAGACCCGGGGGCCATAGTTTTCACTAGAGGCTTCTCTCATGAAAGAACCCATACAATGGGTAAACAAACTACTATTGAGCAATTGATAGAAAAGCGAATAATTATGATGATATCTAAGGCAATAATCATGAATATAGGCATCATGTCCGTGACAAGTAGACCGACTCATGCGTGCATCTACTACTATTACTCCACACATCGATCGCTATCCAGCATGCATCAAGTGTATTAAGTTAACAAGAACAGAATAACGCCTTAAGCAAGATGACATGATGTAGAGAGATAGATCCAATCAATATGAATAAACCCGACCTTTTTATCCTTAATGGCAACAATACAATTACGTGCCTCGCTACCCCTTCTGTCATTGGGTGAGGACACCGCAAGATTGAACCAATTACGAAGCACCTCTCCCATTGCAAGAAACATCAATCTAGTTGGACAAACCAAATCAATAGATCGAAGAGAAATACAAAGCTATCTTAATCATGCATAGAAGAATTCAGAGAAGACTCGAATAATATTCATAGATAATCTGATCATAAACCCACAATTCATCGGATCTCAACAAACACACCGCAAAAGAAGATTACATCGAATAGATCTCCAAGAATATTGTATTAAAAATCAAAGAGATAGAAGAAGCCATCTAGCTACTAGCTATGGAACCGTAGGTCTGTCATAAACTACTCACACATCATTCGAAGGGCAGCAAGGTTGATGTAGAGGCCCTCCATGAATGAATCCCTCTCCGGCGGAGTACCGGCAAAGGTTTCAAGATGGGATCTCACGGGGACAGAACTTCCCGCGGCGGAAAAGTATTTTTGGTGTGCCCTCTGGTATACGGGGAATATTTGGGTATTTATAGAGCTGAGATTAGGGTTGGAGGAGCCACATGGGGCCCACAAGCCTAGGGGTCGTGCCTCCTGAGCTTGTCGCCAATCCGTGGATCTTCTGGCCTCCTCCCGAAGCTTCCTAGGTGTCTTCTGGTCCAAGAAAAATCGTCAAAAAGTTCCGTTCCGTTTGGACTCCGTTTGGTATTTGTTTGCTGTAAAAGAAAAAAAACAAGGAAAAAACAACAATTGGCACTGGGCACTAGGTTAATAGGTTAGTCCCAAAAAATGATATAAAATAGCATAAAATGCATATAAAACGCCCAAGATGAATAATATAATAACATGGAACAATAAAAATTTATAGATACATTGGAGACGTATCAAGGTACTCCTTCAACTCTTGAAGTGTGGCCCCCGCTTCACGGGTCTATTGCATCACACCTACCTTTTTCAAGATTTTGAAAAATGGCAAGGCGTGCTCAGCTGACTTGGAAATGAACCTGCTTAGAGCTGCCACGCAACCAGCAAGACGCCTTACGTCCTTGATGCGCTTTGATGCTTCCAACTGCTCAATTGCGTTGATCTTGTCGGGGTTGGCTTCAACTCCACGCTGAGATACAAAGAACCCGAGAAGCTTGCCGAATGGGATGCCAAACACGCACTTCTCGGGTTAAGCTTCAAGTTGATCTTGCGCGAGTTTGAAAATGTCTCTTCTAAATCCTGGATTAGGGAAACCTTGTCCCTGGTTTTGAGCACTGTGTCATCCATGTAGGCTTCCACATTTATCTATAGCTAAGAAGCAAAACCAACTGGCACAACCCTTGCAAATGTTGCTCCTACACTCTTTAATCCGAAAGGCATGTGTACAAAGCAGTACGTACCACATGGAGTAATGAATGTCGTCTTCTCCTCATCTTCCTTGGCCATGAAGATCTGATGATAACCAGAGTAGGCATCAAGAAAAGAGAGCAGGTTGCAGCCGGCGGTGGAGTCCACAATCTGATCAATCTGCGACAAGGGAAAGGGGTCCTTTGGGCATGCTTTGTTTATATTAGTGAAGTTAATACAAAGCCTCCACTTCCCATCTGCCTTGCGAACAACCACTGGGTTTGCCAACCAAGTTGGACGTAGCACTCCTCCGACCAAACCTGTTGCATCTAGTTTTTGGATTTCTTGGGCGATGAACTCTTGCCGCTCCAAAGCCTGCTTCCTGACCTTCTGCCCGACAGGACAGAAACAAGGTGGTGCTTAATCACCTCCCTGGGAACACCGGGGATATCTGATGGTTGACATGCAAACACATCAATATTCCCCTGCGGGAAGGCAACGAGCGCGCTTTCCTATTTTCCATCAAGGGTGGCACTCATGGTAAAAGTACCGCCAGTGCCATCCTCCGTTGCGGAGACTTGCTTCGTAGCACGTGGTGAGGCCTTGGTCTTCTTGCTCTTGCTGGTAGAGCTCTTTGGCATGTCCTCTACGGGTGAGATACCTCCAAAGAGGTGCGCTTCCCGGAGTCCTCGTCATAGGTCTTGTCGATCTTCTTCTTCTTTCCTCCCCCGGGAGCTTTGCCAATAGGAGTAGGTGCCTTGACGGCAGATGTTGCCACTGCCTCCTGGTAGATATTATTGACACAAATAATTGCGTCCTTCTTGTCGGAGTGGACGGTGATGATGCTCATCGGGCCCAGCAACTTTGCTAGGGTCGGACGACCAAGAATGCCAATGTAGGGCAATGACATCTTGACAACATCAGAAACGACCTTCTCGGTCCTATATCAGTTCGGTACCAAAAGTGACCGGCAAGGTAACCTTGCCGGTGGGCTGGCTCCTCCCCAGATTGATCCCTTCAAACGTTCCTGTTTCTCAGAGATCTCCATCAGGGACTTGCAGCCTCCTGATCACATCGGGGCAGATCAGGTTCAAGCCGCCCCCCTCCCCCGTCAACCAGTATTTTTGTCACCTTGAGGTTGCGAATTGTTGGTGAGACCAACAAAGGAAAACACCTGACCACAGTGGTGCGGTCAAGGTGGTCCTCGGTGTAAAAAATAATGGGTGTGTCGGACCACTTGAGTGGCTTCTGCGCCTCTACTGCTGGTTCGGCTGCATTGATCTCACGCGCCCACTCCTTGAGCTGGTAGTGAGAGGAGTGCGAAGATGCACCTCTGTCAATGCACATGGCTTCCACAGCCTTTTCGAACTCCTATTCTCTAGATTCCTCATCATAATCATCCTCACCTTCCTACTTCTCATGGCCGCGAGTAGGCTTCTTCTTTTGCTGCTGACCCTTGGTGCGGCGACCGCCACGGCCACCGTGGTTCTTGTTGTCGGACCCACTAGTGCCATCTTGGCCCTTCTCCTGGTCACGCATCTCATACTCTTGCTTCTGCTTCATGGCAACCTGCTCCACTTGTCGGCAATAATTGAAGTCGTGGCCCTTGGTACGGTGGATCTTGCAGTACGGCCCCTTGGTATTGTCAGAGACATCCGCCTTCTCGCTTGTCGCAACCTCTCGACAATCATTGCATCCGGCAAGCTCATTATCGGGGTTGTCAGTCTTGGGCTTCTTGGCGGCATCTAAGTTGCCGGGACTCTCAACTGCCATCATTGCCTTGCCTTTGCGCTTGTGATTGCGCTTCCGGCCTATCTTCTTTGGGGTGGACGCGTCGTCATCCTCAGAATCAACCATGGCTCCGACGTCCTCCCCGAGAAGTCTTCTCCCCGCCTTAGCACGTGCACACTGATCCCCCAAGGTGTACAATTTGTTGATGGTGCTCACCTACCCGATGTTCAACTCAGCTCGCATCCTACAGTTACACACATTGATGTCGAACAGCGTAATCGCAGCAGCAAGGTGCACTTTGGGGATATTGTGACGCACAGCTGAACCTATGGACGTACTTACAAAGGGACTCACTATCCTTCTGTGGAATCAAGTGGAGGTCGATGGCCTTTCCTAGAGCCTCGTGGCCCCCGATATAAGTCCGAACGAATACATGACACAAGTCCAACAAAGAAGAAATGGAGATCTCCGGCAAGTTCATCAGCCTTGATCTCATGTTGGACTTGAGCGCCAATGGAAAATAGTTGGCGAGAATCTTGTCGTCTCTGCCACCAGCAGCTTGCACCGCGATGGTGTAGATTTCAAGAAACTCAGCCGGATTGAGCTTGCCGTCGTACTTCTCCGGCAAGTCAGGCTTGAAATTTCAGGAGTGGGGCCACTAAACTTGCCAGAGCTCGCTGGTAAACGCTGGACAACCCACATCATAGGGTAGGCACCCAGGGAACCCCGGTGCAGGCTCGTTCACCACCAGCCCTTCTCATGCGTCTGATTAACGGTGCGCTTCCCGGGGTCGCTCGATGGTGGTTCGAGCATCTTCAGCATGCCGGTCGTTGATGACCTGCTGTTGGTCTAGGTGGCGACTCCGGCGGCCATGGGGATCAAACGACGCCATGGACATACTGTCATGGGCGTCGATCCGCTAGCTCTGCCGTACTTGCCGGGGAGGGGACTGCATCGTTGTTGCAGCACCCATAGTTCGTCTGTCAACCCTCCATACTAGCATCGTTGGCTGGCATTGAGAGGGCCCTGCCAGCCGCACCCCATCGTTGTTGGCGAAACCCATGAGGCTCTGGATGGTGGAACCCCCTCATCCATCTTCTCTGGAGCTGGAGGAAAGTTCAACAACAGCTCCACCTGCGCCAGCACCTCCGCCGGTGACGTGAGCATGACTGGGCGCAAGGATTGAGAGGTGGACCGACTTCTACGCGAGGCAGAAGGAGCTCCATCTCTGTCCTGTTGACACGGTCGATGCTCGCCAGCAGTTTGACATGGCAGACAGGCCATGTGTACCATGAAAATGGTGCACATGCTTCTTACCCGGACGTTGGACAGGGTTGACATCATTGAAGGGAAGCGTCTCGTGTCCATCTTGCAATGGCCTCGGCGCACGTCCCACCACTCCGTCCTTCTTGGACCCCGCGGCATCGTCTTTGGACGTAGCCGCAGTGACCTTGTGAATCGCGGTGCCACCTCTCGATGTAGCGACACGCGGGTCGTGGTCCGGCGGAGCAAGTACGACTCGTCTCGCCGGAAGGGTGTGGGGAGCGCTCGCCGCCGGTCCCGCCCGCCGGCGGCATCTAGACCGGTAGTTTGGAGCCCGACGGTGCACCCACCTCCGCGCTCTTCTTCTTCTTCGATGCCATGGATGAAGAAGATGGTGAAACTTGCACGAAGGCTGCTGGAGTGGATCCGCACAAGCGATACCCTACCTGGCACGCCAAAATGTCGGAATACAACGATCTATGGGACCAGCGAGGATCTCGTTGCAGTTCGGCTTAGGAGATCGACGAGCACAGAGAGAAAATCCAAGAGTACATGCGCGAGGTTTTCTTATGTTTGGGACGCCGTGGAGGCGTAAAACCCTACTCTTGTCTTTGGGTGGTTTGACTTGGGGACCAAGTTACAAGCGCAGCTTGCCGAAAATGTGTGAGCCAGGTGCAGCTACTGTGTAAGAGTGAGCAGGGTGTCGACCCGTGCCAAGGTAGCCATGGGCCTCCTTTTATAGACAAAAAGGGGTCACCACGGTGGCAATATGGTCATTACATGTATGTGAATAGTGGTCTCGATGCTATCCAACCTAATCCTGCAAGACTAGGACAAGGGCATTTAATGAGCCACGAACCGATAGCAATCCATTGGCAAAAGGTGTCTCTCCTTCTGTGTTGTCGACGTGGATGAGCCTATCTCATCGACACATCCACTAGACGGGTGTCAATAAAGTTGATCTGCATGCGATGTGCTGACACGCGTCCTGATGATCCTCCCCAAGTCGCTTGCCCGCTTGACACGTAATCTTGACAAGCCATCAGCTGGTCGATGAGTTGGAGCGATCGAGAAGCAAGAAGGAGGAAGCTTTCTAGCAAGCAGCTTGCCGGGTCTTGCCGGCAACTGGAGTCTTGACCTTCAGTACTAACTTAGTACTTCTCGATCACCTCACATGCCTGGAGGTTTTTGATACGTCTCCAACGTATCTATAATTTATGAAGTATTCATGCTGTTATATTATCATTCTTGGATGTTTTACAATCATTTTATAGCAACTTTATATCATTTTTTGGACTAACCTATTGACCTAGTGCCAGTTGTTGTTTTGTGCTTGTTTTTTACAACGCAGGAAATCAATATCAAACGGAGTCCAAACACCGCGAAACTTTTTTTGGATTTTTTATGGACCAAAAGACATCCAGTGGGCCAGAGAAGCACCTGGGGGTGCCCCGAGGAGGGCACAACCCACCAGGGAGCGCATGGGGGCCCAGGCATGCCCAGGTGGGTTGTGCCCATCTCCATGGCCTCCCGCACCCCCTCTTTGCCCTATAAATTCCCAAATATTCCAAAAACCCTCGGGGTTAACCTAGATCGGAAGTTCCGCCGCCGCAAGCCTCTGTAGCCACCCAAAACCAATCGGGAGCCTGTTACGGCACCCTGCCGGAGGGGGTAGATCATCATCGGTGGCCATCTTCATCATCCCGGCGCCACCACGATGAGGAGGGACTAGTCCACCCTCGGGGCTGAGGGTTTGTACCTGTAGCTATGTGTTTAATCACTCTCTCTCTCTCTCTCTCTCTCTCTCTCTCGTGTTCTTGAGATCTCACGATCTTGATGTATCGCGGGCTTTCTTAATATAGTCGGATCATAGGGTGTTTTCCCCTCTCTATCTTGTTGTGATGAATTGAGTTTTCCCTTTGAGATTTCATTGTTATTGGATTGAATACTTTTATGGATTTGAGGACACTTGATATATGTCTAGCATGCGAATACTCGTGGTGACAATGGGGTATTATATTGATTCACTTGATATATGTTTTGGCACTCAACTCGCCGTTTCCCGAGGTGACATTGGGGTAATCTATGCGTAGGGGTTGATGCACGTTCTTGTCTTTGTTTCTCCAGTAGAAATCTTGGGGCACTCTTTGAAGTTTTTATGTTGGATTTAATATTACGAATCTGAATTTGCTTTTGTGTTATTTTAGTATGAATTCTTGGATAGATAGATCGGAAAGAATAGCTTTGAGGTGGTTTCATACCCTACAAACAGTTTATTCTTATGTTCTCCGCTAGATAGGAACTTTGGAGTGATTCTTCATCGCACTTTGAGGGATGGTTATATGATCCAATTATATTATCATTGTTGAGAGACTGCACTAGCGAAAGTATGGACCGTAGGCCTCATTTTCAAGCATTGCAACACCATTTGTGCTCCGTTTTATCAATTGCTACCTTGCTGTTTTTATTTATTCAGATTATAAAAATATATTTCTACCATCCATATTACACTTTTATCACCATCCCTTCACCAAACTAGTGCACCTATACAATTTGCCATTGTATTGGTGTGTTGGGGACACAAGAGATTTCCTTTATTTGGTTGCAGGATTGTTTGAGAGAGACCATCTTCATCCTACGCCTCCCACGAATTGATAAACCTTAGGTCACCCACTTGAGGGAAAATTGCTACTTTCCTACAAAATTCTACGCTTGGAGGCCCGACATGAGTCTACAAGAAGAAAGTTGCGTAGTAGACATCAAGCTCTTTTCTGGCGCCGTTGCCGGGGAGGTGAGTGCTTGAAGGTATATCTTTAGATCTTGCAATTGAATCTTTTTGTTTCTTGTTTTATCACTAGTTTGGTTTATAAAAGAAAACTATGAAAAATGGAATTGAGGTTGCATCATATTATTGATCATCTTTATAATATCTTTCTTGAAAATGATGGATCGGAAAATTATGCTCAATTGTTAGAAGAAGAAGTCAATAAATTTTTTGGCACAAAATATTTGAATGATGACCATGATTGCAATGTTGTTAGTATGAATTCTTTGAATATCCAAAATGCTAATGATGATCACATTAGTCATGATAATGATGTCTCCTACAAGAATGTCAACTTTTGCAGAGTGAATTGGGAGTGCGAATGCACACCAAAAAGGGATGATAGATTTTGTAAAAAGCATAAATATTTAGAAAATAAAAAGTTGCAAGAGAGGCTAGATGATTGTGCTGAAAGATTTAATGTTTTCACCATCCTTGTGAACTTTGCAATGAACATGGTCATGGAGGAATTTGCCGCTCTCATGACCTCAAAGTTCGATGTCCATGATGGGAGAGTTGAAGTTCTTCCTCAGGTTCGAAGTCAAGCAAAGGAGAGAAGGAACCTTCATCAACCAAGCCAAATACACTCAAGACATGCTCAAGAGATTTAAGCTAAGTGATGTCAAGCCGGCTTCCACACCAATGCCCGTCAAGTGCCAACTTGACAATGGCGATTCTAGGGTTTAACCCTACGATCTCCTCCCGACGTCCCCAATGGATGGCCTCCTCCACTGGGATTTCTCCCCCGGCCTCAAGGTTGAGGCACAGGTGCGTGCAAGGTTTGGATCTACGGTCCACTTCGTCTCCAACCCCGGCTCCAAGGAATTTTTCCTTGAAGTTTCATTCTCCTCGGCTTCTTTTCCCGTCTCGGTGGATTCGGTGGGTTTGGCCCTTCAGTCATGTATTGGAGGTCTTTCTGCTGGTTTCAATGTTTTGCGACTGGGTGATCGACATTTTCGATTTTCAGTGGCCTCAAATCGTGTGGGGCATTTCATTTTTGGGTTAAGAGACCGTATTTGGCCGGACTTTATCTGCCACTTTCATCTTCATCGTTCTGGGAATTCACGCCCACGGCTCCCATCATGGCATGCTGATTCTGAGCTAACTGGTTTGGCTTCCTCACTTGGTCCGGCGATTAAATCTACATGGCTCTCTAACCAAAGTAAACTACCATTGGATCTCGCGTCATTACCAGTTCTGCAAAAATTGGGTTTCTTTCCGCCGCCGACGGACTTGCATTCCAGCGAGCCTTCAGATCGGATCTCCTTTGGTAGTTTTTCGTCTCCGGTTTCTCCGGATTATTTTCGGATTGGTTCCATATCTTTACCTATTGTTCCCGATATTCCTGGAAGGTTGCCATCTATTCAGGGGGAAGGATATATTGTGGGCTTATGGGATTCAATTCCGGATGAGAAACTTCCTTCTGTTCTGGATGGCTGGCAGGCCGGTTACGATAATGATAATGTTAAGCTTATGGTGCAAATTTCGTCAGTCCCCACCAAGGAATACATTTACAAAAGACTTTTGCATTGTTCTCTCTGTGATCGTCTTGGCCATGTTGATGATTCTTGCACTGGAGTTTTCATCAACGTTGTGGGGATGATTCCGCCTGCGCTTGCTCGACTACACGTACTGATGCTCATAAGCATGTGCCATGCAAAGTGGGCCCGGACCCTTTGGGCTTTCTGTGTAATGCATGTTCTGCGGTTGATCACATGACTAGGCTTTGTCCTGGGCTTCGTCGCTGTTCTCTCTTCTATCGTCTGGGCCACAAGTCACGTAAGCTTACGACTTGTGCTTTTCTCCCTCGCTAGGCTTGGTAACAAAAAATCTAACACAATCGGAGAGGATCTTGCCTCGGGCTGCTGCGGATGAACCTGAGGTTGGTAACTTTGTGGATGTTGGTATGGCCCGTGTTGTTAGGGATCCGCATGGTGGTTGCATATGGAAACGGAAACAGATAATCCCGCACCACGCGGACGTGGCTAACCCCCATTGCTTGATGATACGCCTACCTGGTCAGGGTGTAGTCAATTCTGCCTGCCAAAAACCCCAATCGGGTGAGACGACGCTCTCCTCGAGTTCTACACCCACGCCTCCACCATCTCGATTCTTCTCACCTTCGATCGTGTGCAATAATCCACCACCTCCTTCTCCGGTGAAATCTCTCCAGCCGCCGTAGCCCCCGGCTCCATCTACCATGGCGAACTTCCCCGTGAGCCCGTTTGCCTTCGCTCCGGATGGATCCACCTTTGATAGCGGGCCTGCTCACCGGGTCCAGCGTCACGTTATGGTGGTGGATGATCCGCCTCTGAACCACGATAGGTACGCCATTGTCTCCGTCAACCCTCCGGTCCCTGATCATCAGAAGGAGTTCTGGCTAGCTGAGGTCTGCCGCATTATCGTTGGAGATTTAGAGTATGAACTGCTAGATGATTTTGTTTACCGGCCGGGATCGGGTGTGTTGTGTTTGCGGATATGGAGAGTAGAGATGCTGCCATTCGAGAAGGACCGCATGCTTTGACCGATGATTCCACTTTCTCCCTAGTTCCGCATGATGAGAGTATCAATATGCATGCCTGCCTTTGAATATGAAGTTTGGGTCATGTTTCTTGCTTTTCCAATGGACTATCAAACCGAGCATTATGTCCATAAGGTTGTCTCACACTTTGGGAAGATGCTTGCTGGCCCGTCCGGGACAGAACAAGGCTAGAATCCTCGTTAAATGTCATATCAAAGATGTTGCTGAGGTGCCGCATAGTCTTGTGATTACCAGGGTTGGTCTACTGCCGGGTCTTGCTCGCTCGTGGTCGGTGCCTGTTTATGTTCTGAATGGTAGAAACACTATACCAAACTTGGTTGGTAATGAGGATGTTCCCCCACTTTTGAATGCATCTCCACATCCATACCAGCTTCCTTACTACACCCTCATGCAGCAAGCAAGAATTGATGACATGGCGGCTCAGGATGCTTTGAATGAGGCTGCCTGGAATGCCCCAGAACCTGCTCAGGATGCTCAGGAAAATGGGTGGGGTGTGTGGCCTGTGATCCCTCCACCTTACACTGGGTTCGATTTGACCTTCTTTCGATATGATGGTCCGTCTCTCATGGATGGTGTGGATCCGGAGCATAATGTGCAGGATAATCTATCGACATTTGGTCATCCGATTCGAGTATCGAGCGGGGAAGCTTTGGCTGATGGATTTGTGAATGGCAACCCCGCAGCCAGGTTGGAGTTCGCTGTCGGTGGGGAAGTTCTGTTTTTCTTGAGGTTCCAGCTTGATCATGAGTTCTTTCTTTGGATTGGGGTATGCTCAAGCGCATATATACACCAGCTATCACCCTTCAACATACTTCTCCCGTGATGTTGCCCTAAACCCTTTTCAGATTATTCAGAATCATCTTAATGCAGCCGCTGCAGCTTGGATTGAGTGTATGGTGCCCGAACGACATCTTCTCAAGGATCTTTGCTTCGCATTTCGGTGGGGACAATTGCTGTTCCATCGTCTATCTTTGTCGCCCAACCTGTGGCTCGGTTGATTGCTGCGAATTGGGATTTGCTGAACACTCTCCTGGCCTCAAGGCGGTCACGCAGCTCGTCTCGGCAGAGGTGGAATCTCAGATAGTGCCTTCATCAGACCAGCCTACTGCGCTTCAGGTGCTTGCATCCTCCTCTGTGTTCAATGCTACTCAACATCGTAGTGTTTTAGTGCCTTTGGACACCACTACTGTCAGACGGAGCAATCGATCTAACAAGTATGATGGATTCAAAATCACCCATGCTCCAGACACAAAGCGTTACAAGTCAAGGGTGAAACCACGTGAGACTCCTTTTGTCAATGTTGTTTCTTTGGCTGCTGCTCCTGTGCAGGTGCCCAATGCTGCCTGCCCCCCACCAACTTCGATCGAGGATCTTCAACGGATGGGAAGCAACTGTGGAATTGCTCCGGAAGCCCTCTCCCGTGAGAAGCTGCTGGATGACCAGCGCTCGTCGGGGGCGGATGAAGACTGAAGTCTTCCCTTCCGATGAATAAATCGTGGAATGTGCTCTCGTGGAACATCAGAGGCATAAACTCTAATGCAAAAAATTTGGCTATTAGGAATGCGATTGATACTAGCGGTTGTTCTGTGCTATGTATCCAGGAAACTAAACGTGAATCCTTCGATCTTGCCTTTATTAAGACTTTTTGCCCTAAGCGCTTCGATAAATTTGTTTTTGCGCCATCAGTGGGTGCCTCTGGTGGCATCATTGTCATTTGGAATAGTGCTGTGTTTACGGGCACATCTTGGTTTGTGGATTCTTTTGCCATTGGGATTTCTTTTGCGGCCACGTAGTCGAATGATTTGTGGAATCTGGTCAATGTCTATGGCCCCTGCTCTGGTCAGCGTAGAGTGGATTTTACGAACTGGCTTTTTGATTTGAATATCCCTGATGATGAAAACTGGCTAATTCTTGGCGACTTCAACTTTATCCGATCCACGAATAACAGAAACAAACCTGGGGGTGACGCTGCGGACATGCTGTTATTTAACGAGCTCATCCGTGCACAGTCGCTCATGGAATTACCTGTGAAAGGCCGAGCATTCACCTGGAGTAATATGCAGGATGATCCTCTGCTCGAACAGTTGGATTGGTTCTTCTTGTCGTCTTGTTGGACCACCTCATATCCAAACACAATGGTCCTGCCCCTGGGGAAGCCAGTGTCCGATCACATTCTGTGCGTGGTCACAATTGAATCAAGTATCCCCCGATCCAAGCTTTTTCGGTTTGAGAATTTCTGGACTAATCATGATGGGTTCATGGAGGTTGTTGCTAGCTCATGGTCTAAAACATGTCATGCACCCAATGCATGGCGCGAATATGCAAAAACTAAAAACTTGAGATATGATCTCAAGCGATGGAGCAAGGGTGTCTCAAACTTAAAGTTCGATTCAAAACAAGAACGAGACTCTGGCCATCATGGACACCCTTGAGGACAAACGACCTTTATATGTCCAGGAGTCAAACTTCAGGAAGATATTGAAAACCCACTTACAGGCCCTGCTCAAATACCAGAATGAGTACTGGCGAAAGAGATGTACTATCGTATTTTAAACTGGTTGACAAAATACTAAGCTCTTTCACTCATTGGCCACAGAGAGGTATAGGCACAATGCTATTGCCATGCTTAGAGTTGGCGAGGTCGAAATTCATGATCATGTTGGCAAGGAGGGGGTCCTGTTCAATACATACAAGGATCGTTTGGGCTCTTCTAAACCTACCAGCATGAATTTTGATCTCTCTAGGATCATCCGCAGGATTGAGGGGCTGGACCAACTGAGTGCGCCTTTCTCTACTGATGAAATAGATGATGTTGTTAAGGAAATGCCGAATGACAGAGCCCCCGGCCCGGATGGTTTTAATGGTTGCTTTCTTAATAAGTGCTAGCAAATCATCAAGTCAGATTTCTATGACCTCTGTCACGCTTTCCATGCTGGTGGACTTGACATCACTAGCATTAGTGAGGGATATATCACCCTGATTCCAAAAATATCCTCTCCGGAAACGGTTAATGATTTCAGACCAATTACCTTACTGAACTGTTGTCTGAAAGTCATTACAAAGATCTTGGCGAACCGGCTGCAGAAAGTCATTCTAAAAATCATACACAGGAACCAATATGGATTTATCAAAGGTAGGACCATCCAGGATTGTCTCGCGTGGTCGTACGAATATATTCACCAATGCCACTCGTCTGGGAGAGAGATTATATTGCTTAAGCTTGACTTTGCCAAGGCCTTTGATACGATTGAACATGCCCCCATGTTGGAAATTATGAAACACATGGGTTTTGATGATAGGTGGTTAGGCTGGATGGAAACGATCTTTGGATCGGGAGTTTCGTCAGTCCTCTTAAATGGCGTTCCTGGTCGGAAATTCAAATGCAAGTGTGGCGTGCGACAGGGTGACCCTCTCTCACCAATGATCTTTGTCCTTGCGGCTGATCTGCTCCAAGCTGCGATCAATGACGCTTACACTCAAGGTTTGCTGGAGCTTCCCATTCCTCGTGAAAATGCGGGTGACTTCCCGGTGGTGCAATACTCTGACGACACAATCCTGGTTATGCAAGCTTGTCCTACACAGGCCGCCCGCATGAAACTTATCTTGGAGGATTATGCGGCCTCGGTGGAACTCAAGATCAACTTCCATAAATCGACCCTCATACCCATTAATGTCGACCACCAGCCTGCTAGTGGGTTGGCAGGGGTGTTTGGCTGCTCTGTTGGCACCCTGCTGTTCACTTACCTTGGTCTCCCCATGGGGACGACTAGGCCGAGTGTTCTCGATCTCATGCCATTGGTACACTCGGTTGAGAGGAAAACATCCACTGCCCTATCGCTGATGTCGTCGGGGGCCAAGCTGACGCTGGTCAATTCGGTGATCACCTCCATGCTGATCTATGCAATGTGCACGATCAAGCTGCACCCTAAAGTGGTTGAGCACCTTGACAAACTGCGCCGCTACTGCCTCTGGGCAAAAAATTCTGATGATGGGATCAAATCCAACTCCCTTGCTGCCTGGGAGCTTGTCTGTCGACCGAAACGGTGTGGTGGCCTTGGTGTTATTGATATCAAAATGCAAAATGCCGCGCTTCTCCTAAAGTACTTGTTCAAGTTCTACAATCGTGAGGATGTGCCCTGGGTTCAGTTAGTCTAGGAGGTGTACTACCCGAACAAGGTGTCGCACGCCACTGAGCCAGTGGGTTCCTTCTGGTGGAAAGACGTAATGCAGCTCAGTGGAACCTTCCGTGGGGTCGCCAAGGTCATCCCCGGGGATGGTTGCAGCTCTCTGTTTTGGAAAGATGTCTGGTTTAGTGACACTGGCTCCGCACTGATGGACACGCATCCACGAGCCTTCTCTTATGCTCTGAACGAGGATGACTCCGTTGCCAAGGTTCTCAGGACCACTGATCCAGCCACGATCTTCAACCTGCCTCTTTCGGTCCAGGCTAGGGAGGAGATCAGAGAGGTACATCAAGGGTCCTCGCATGTCAGTCTGGAAAACGGCTCGCCCGACATTTGGGTCTGTGACCTAGGATGTTATTCGTCAAAGAAGTACTACAACCACTGTTTCAGACAGGTGAAAGCTGATGAGGCCTTTGGATGGCTATGGAAATCCAAATGCCCGGTCAAGTTTAAGATGTTTGGGTGGCTGCTTATGGTCGATCGTTTGAACACCAGGAATATCTTTGAAGCGGCGGCACTTTCTTTGTTGCTTGCCGGGCAACTACACTTGCATGCTCGCCAAAACCCGCCGAGGAAACTGTGGAACATCTCTTCTTCGCGTGCCCTTTTGCCAAACAATGCTGGAGTAAGGTTGGTCTGACCTGGCCAGGAGGAACCAATAGGCTATCCATCTTGCATGGTGGGAGAGAGAGCTGGCGTCGGCCGCTCTTCATGGATATCTTCCTGCTTGCTGCTTGGAGCCTGTGGATGGAAAGAAACAACCAACATTTCAGGGGGATCCCGTGCTCGTTCGTGGCGTGGTTAGCTAGGTTCAAACAACTGTTGGGTTTGGTGATCCATAACTGTCCTGAGAAAGTTCATCCTTTTCTCTCTGATTTCATTGTAAGTTTGGACCGCTAGTTTTTGTTTCTGCAACCCTTACGGCCGGGGGCCTAAAAGCCATGGTAGCACACTTGTAATTGTTATGTTGTGAGTAATACAAAGTCAGTGGGAGCCTCTCCCACTGTCACTAATTCTTCAAAAAAAAATGAACATGGTCATTTAAATCTCCAATGCAATTTGTTTCATGATCAAATCGTGTCCAAAAATTGTGATAACTTGATTACCCTTGAGCATCATAAAGAGCTTAGTTTTATTTTATGAAGAAATGAAACGTATAACTGAGGGTATTCCAAAATTTAATCTTGAGAGATTTCTCGATTTTGATCTAGAGGAAATTTATATATTTTGTGCGGTAAATTGTATTGAGAATCCTTATATTGCCAACTATCTAAATTCAAGAAAACAAATAGAATATGAATAGAGTACTAATGAAAGGGAAAATATTTCCCAATACCCTCCTAGTGTTTATTATGACGAATCAGGTAACTATGAGGAGCTTCCTATCCAACTAACCTCATCAATAAGAAGCTTGAAAAGATTATTTAAACCCACACATGATGTGGTGAAGAAGAAGAAAAGAAGAAAGAATAGAGGTAAAAAGGTATCTCGCCCAAATAATGTTGCTCCTATTGTTATTGTGCCTCATGAAAATGAATCAAAAATAATTGTGGAAGATGATGCACTTGATGATGATATTGGTTCTATGTCTTATGGCACAATGTCTGGGAGCACTATTGATGATGATTTTGTTATGCCTATTGCTAGTTGTGGCGATTATGATTGGGAAGATAATGATACTTCTTATAATCTTGGAAATCTTTTTGGCACCAACTTCAGAAATTATGATAATAACAATTGTTATACCGTTGGTGCTATTCATACTATTAATGATGAGAGTGATTTTGCTTATGATATGCAAAGCCACAAGCTTGGGGATGCTATGTTTGATGAGAATGACATGTTTGAGAATTTATTTGCTGCAATTAATGTTTGTCCAAAGCTTGGGAATGCTTTGTTTAATGAAGATGATCTTTTTAGTCCCCCTACTTTAAATGATAAAATTTGCTATGATGATTGCATGCCTCCTATCTATGATGAGAACAAAGTTGCTACTTATGATGATTATTGTGATGATACTTATGTTATAAAAAGTAGTGATGATTATATTTATAAAACTTGTCATAGTTATGATTACCTTTTTTCTGAACATTACTCTTTTAATGTGGAAACAATTTATAGTATTCGAGTTTCATATGATACTCCCACCATTGTGAATGAGAAGAAATTTTCTTATGTGGAGAGAAATAAAATTTCTATGCTTGTGAATCATGAAAAGAATGCTTTATGTGATAGTTATATTGAGGAGTCTATTCATGATGCTACTGAAAATTATTATGAGAGAGGAACTTATGATTCATGATGCTCTTGTTATGTTTCAATCGTTATCTTTTATGTGAGCATTATTGAACTCATCATGCCTAGCTAAAAGGCACTAAGAAAAGTGCTTATTGGGAGACAACCCAACACTTTTACCTATTGTTTTTGTGTGTTCACATGATTATGCTACTGTAGTAATCATGTTCTATTGCTTTTGTTTAAATAAAGTGCCAAGTAAAGTCATTGGGATAGCGTGAATGATAGTTGACTTGATTCTGTCCAAAAACAGAACCTTTTGCACTCAGTCCAGGAATTTTGACAATTCACTGGAACATGATTTTGATCTGAATTTTTTTAAGGTGATAGATATACAAATTACCTACGTTGTCCTAATTTTTCAGAATTTTTGGAGTAGCATAAGTATGGTTGGAGTACAAATTACTACAGACTGTTCTGTTTTTGACAGATTCTGTTTTCAATGCATAGTTTGCTTGTTTTCTTGTTTCTTTGGCTTATATTGCTCAATATAAATTGTGGAAATGATATGCTACAGTAGGCATTGTGTGTAAACAATTATGAATCTTGTATTTGACAATACCAAAGTGAAATGGTTTGCTCTTTATCATACTAACCTATCTCATGAAGTTTCGTTAAGTTTTGTGTGATTGAAGTTTTCAAATTTTGGGTGAGATGTCGATATGAGGAGAATAAGGAGTGACAAGACCCTAATCTTGGGGGTGCCCAAGGCACCCCAAGTTAATATCCAAGGAATATCCAAGCAACTAAGCTTGGGGATGCCCCAGAAGGCATCCCCTCTTTCGTCTCCAACATTATGGGTAACCTCACTTGGAGCTATATTTTCATTCGTCACATGATATGAGTTTTACTTGGAGCGTCATTTTATTTTGTTAGGATTTGCTTGTTGTTATTTATAATAATGTTTTTCATCTTTTAGTTCAATAAAAATGTCAAGTACAACCTTTGCCATGCTTATTTTACAAGTCTATAGGTGGCTGTTTAAAAACAGAAAGTTTGTCGCTGTTGCAAAAATTCCCTAGAAAAGTCAGTATGTGATAAAATGCTGAATTTTTTGCACAATAAGCTCTGATAATTTGTATACAGTTAAATTTTCATAATTTTTGGAGTTGAATAAGTATTGATACTCTTGCATTCTTTACAGACTGTACTGTTTTGGCAGATTGCTGTTATGTTTGCATTGTTTGCATATGTTTGCTTGTTTAATGATTCTATTTGAGGATAGGAGTATTAAATATGAAGAGGCATTTAGTATGCAATGTTGAATAATAATTTTAGTGATTTGCTACAATAGAGAATGATAAGGTTTTTGCATTGTTTTATACTAACTTATCTCACGAGTTCTTGTTGAGTTTTGTGTGGATGATGTTTTTAAGATTTAGGGAAAACGTGATATAAAAGGAATTAAGGAGACAAAAAAGCTCAAGCTTTGGGATGCCCAAGGCATCCCAAGATAATATTTCAAGAAGTCTCAAGCATCTAAGCTTGGGGATGCCCCAGTAGGCATCCCACCTTTCTTCATCAACAATTATCGGTTAGTATTGGTTGATCCTAAGTTTTTGCTTCTTCACATGATGTGTGCTATTGTTAGAATGTCATTTTATTTTGTTTTGCTTGTTATTTTAATAAAATTCTTAGATCTGAAAGTTTTAAATAAGAGAGAGTCCTCAAATAGCTACCCATTTACATAACTACTCGCTTGATCTTCACTTATATCTTTTTTGGAGTAGTTTGTCATTTACTCTTGTGCTTCACTTATATCCTATGAGTAAATTGTTGAATGAATTGAATATCATGAAGTTGAAATTATATGTTCATGTCATGCTTGGTCTTAGCTTCACATTGGGTTTAGAAAGTGAAATCTTTTGAAGCTTCACAATCACAATATTGTTCATACAAGCAATTCCTGAATGATTACTATAAGGAAGAGAACTTTCACATGCAAATACATTGTCTTGGAAATCTTTTGTGATTGTGAGCCCCCATCAAAATATTATATGCCAAAATTGCTGACGTTGGACAAGGAAGACAACGTAATGATTTATGTTTGTTCATATTCACATAGAAGTTATATTGTCATAGATCCTTCAACATGTGGTGCTTGCCCCCCATCTTTGCTAGCCAAAAATTCCGCACCAAGTAGAGATACTACTTGTCTATCCAAAAACCCTTAAAACCAAATCTTATTTTCAAGTGTCCACCATACCTACCTAAGGATTGAGTAAGATCCTTCAAGTAAGTTGTCATCGGTGCAGTAAGGCAACAAAAATTGTTTCTAAAAGTGTAAGTCATTTAGGGTAAGAGAAATTGAGCGTTGTACGAACTTGTGATGGTAAAGAAATAAAAGTGATAGACTGCATAATAAAGGTTGCCATCACAAGGGGCAATATAACATGACGTTCTTTTGCACTAAGGGGTTGAGCATACAAACAAATAAGTGCATGGCAACCTCTGCTTCCCTCTGCGAAGGGCCTATCTTTTACTTTTATGTATTTACTTTCATGCAAGAGTCAAAGTTTTTCTCTCTATTCCTTTTTATTTTTCTCTTTTGGCAAGCATCGTGTGGTGAGGAAAGATCTAGGCACATATATCCAGTTGGATATGGGTAGCATGATTTATTATTGTTAACATCACCCTTGAGGTGAATACGTTGGGGGCGAAATTATGAGCCCCTATCTTTCTATGTGTCTGGTTGAAACATTTTGCTCATGTGTATGCGGTGAGTGTTAGCAATCATAGAAGACTATATGATGGTTGAGTATGTGGAGCTCTTACTTAGACTCTGTTGAATAAGTTGAATTGCAATTGTTTGGTGTCTGAGAATATAGATTGTTGAGTTTCAAGAGAATTCATTGTTGAACCTTAACATGTGAATTGGTTTCTACTTTAACATGATGAGTTTTATGAGAAAGAGTTGTTGTTATGATGCTAGGAAAAGTGATTGAAATTATCATTGATCAAATTACGCACTTCGCTAGCATTCACACTTCCTACTCGAGGACGAGTAGGAATTAAGCTTGGAGGTTTTTGATACGTCTCCAACATATCTATAATTTATGAAGTATTCATGCTGTTATAGTATCATTCCTGGATGTTTTACAATCATTTTATAGCAACTTTATATCATTTTTTGTACTAACCTATTGACCCAGTGCCTAGTGTCAGTTGATGTTTTGTGCTTGTTTTTTACATCGCAGGAAATAAATATCAAACGGAGTCCAAACACCGCGAAACTTTTTGTGGATTTTTTATGGGCCACAAGACATCCAGTGGGCCAGAGAAACACCTGAGGGTTCCCCAAACCCACCAGGTCACGCCTGGCAGACCAGGTGCGCCCAGGTAGGTTGTGCCCACCTTGGTGGTTCCAAAAATCCTCGGGGTTAACTAAGGTCGGAAGTTCCTGCCGCAAGCCTCTGTAGCCACCGAAAACCAATAGGGAGCCTGTTACGGCACCCTTCCGGAGGGGGAGATCATCACCGGTGGCCATCTTCATCATCCCGACAGCCACCACGATGAGGAGGGAGTAGTCCACCCTCGGGGCTGAGGGTTTGTACCAGTAGCTATGTGTTTAATTTCTCTCTCTCTCATGTTCTTGAGATCTCACGATCTTGATGTATCGCGGGCTTTGTTAATATAGTCGTATATATGGTGTTTCCCCCTCTCTATCTTGTTATGATGAATTGAGTTTTCCCTTTGAGATTTCATTGTTATTGATGGTGTCGCTAGGACTACGTCGGTATTTCCCCCAAGAGGAGAGGACGATGTAGCACAACAACGGTAGGTATTTCCCTCAATTATGAAACCAATCTATCGAACCAGTAGGAGAACCAAGCAATCACAACGTAAGCAGCACATGCACACAAACAACAACACCTCGCAACCCGACGTGTTAAAGGGGTTGTCAATCCCTTCCGGGGTACCGCGCCTCAAGATAGGCAAAAGGACGTGAGGTAAATTGTATTGGTGAAATAATAGATCGCAAATAAAATAAAGTGCAGCAAGGTATTTTTGTATTTTTTTGGTTTAATAGATCTGAATAAAAATGCAAAGGAAAAGTAGATCACAAGGCAAATATATGAGGAAGAAGACCCGGGGCCGTAGGTTTCACTAGTGGCTTCTCTCGAGAAAATTAGCAAACGGTGGGTAAACAAATTACTGTTGGGCAATTGATAGAACTTCAAATAATCATGATGATATCCGGGCAATGATCATTACATAGGCATGACGTCCAGCATTAGTAGATCGACTCCTGCCTGCATCTACTACTATTACTCCACACATCAACCACTATCCAGCATGCATCTAGTGTATTAAGTTCATGGAATAGTAGAGTAATGTAATAAGAACGATGACATGATGTAGACAAGATCCGTTTATCTATATGGCAGTAGATATATATCTCATCTTTTTATCCTTAGTAGCAACGATACATACGTGTCGGTTCCCCTTCTGTCACTAGGATCAAGCACCGTAAGATCGAATCCACTACCGGGCACCTCTTCCCATTGCAAGATAAATAGATCAAGTTGGCCAAACAAAACCCAAATATCAGAGAAGAAATACGAGGCTATAAGAGATCATGCATATAAGAGATCAAAGAAACTCAAATAACTTTCATGGATATAAAAAGATATAACTGATCATAAACTCGAAGTTCATCAGATCCCAACAAACACACCGCAAAAAGAGTTACATCATATGGATCTCCAAGAGACCGTTGTATTGAGAATTCATTGAGAGAGAGAGGAAGCCATCTAGCTACTAACTACGGACCCGAGGGTCTACAAAGAACTACTCACGCATCATTGGAGAGGCACCAATGGAAGTGGTGAACCCCTCCGTGATGGTGTCTAGATTGGATCTGGTGGTTCTAGACTCTGCGGCGGGTGGATGAATATTCCGTCGATGCTTTTAGGGTTTCTAGAATATTTGGGTATTTATAGAGCAAAGAGGCGGTCCGAGGGGTGCCCGAGGTGGGGACAACCCACCAGGGAGCGCCAGGGCCTCCTGGCGCGCCCTGGTGGGTTGTCCCCTCCTCGGGACAGCCCCAGGTGCAACCAGGGCCCATCTTCCTTCTTTTGGCCCATAAAAAATCTCCAAAAAGTTTCGGGGCATTTGTACTCCGTTTGATATTGATTTCCTGTGATGTAAAAAACATGCAGAAAACAGCAACTGACACTGGGCACTATGTCAATAGGTTAGTACCAAAAAATTGATATAAAATGACTATAAAATGATTATAAAACATCCAAGATTGATAATAAAACAGCATGGAACAATCAAAAATTATAGATACGTTGGAGACGTATCAGCATCCCCAAGCTTAACTTCTGCTCGTCCTCGAGTAGGTAAGTGATAAAAATAGAATTTTTTATGTGGAGTGTTGTTCATCAAGTCATATCATATTCTTTTCTTTATAGCATGGACATTTGGACTTTTATGTGATTCAAAGCAATAGTCTAGTTTTGACATAATAATTTAGATATTCAAGCATATCAACAAGCAACCATGTCTTTCAAAATATCAACGCTAAAATAAGTTACCCCTAGCCAATCATGCTCAAACATTGATCCATTCATGAAACACATTTGAATACTAGCTATACCCAATAGTTACTCATGATCATATTGCCTCTTAGTTGGTGCTTTTGTAAGAGAAGTTGGAGACTCAAATTCAAAAATAAAAATTGCATAAAGTAAAAAAGAAAGGCCCTTCGCAGAGGGAAGTAGGGATTTGTAGAGGTGCCAGAGCTCAAATCAAAAAATTAGAGATAAAAACCTTTTGGGAGGTTTATCCATCCCGCCAACAAAAACGACGTAGAGCTACGAACACTTTCCATGCTATATATGCCATAGGTGGTTCCCAAACAGAAAATAAAGTTTATTCATTTTCCCACCATACTTTCACTTTCCATGGCTAGCCGTATCCACGGGTGCCTTCCATACCAACACTTTCCAAGAAAATTATGATTTGACAACATAAAGTAAATTCATTTTTGCATTTCAGGACTGGGAATCCATTGCCTTACTCTCGTGCAATGACAAGTGAATAAACACTCATCGTGAGAATAACACATCCAGCATGGAAAATATTAGCCACCTGTTACCGTTCCGCGAGCAAAACAAAATACACAAAAGAGAAGTTTATTTTGAAAATTAGAGATGGCACATGCAAATTTGCTTAGAACGGCAAAAGAATACCGCATATAGGTAGGTATAGTGGACTCATGTGGCAAAACTGGTTTACAGGATTTTGGATGCACAAGTAGAGATCATACTTGGTGCAAAGTGAAGGCTAGCAAAAAGATTGAGAAGCGACCAACCAAGAAACGAATAATTTCATGAAGCAAGCATTAAGCATAAGTAACACCGAATAATGCACCACAAGTAGGATATAATTTTCATTGCATGATTATTAACTTTCGTGCATGCACAGGGAATCACAAACCTTAACACCAATATTTTTACTAGAGTAAAATTACTCATGAACATAACTCACATATCACATCATCATATCTCAAAACTATTACTAAGAATCAAGTTTATTTTGTCCAAGGATGTTCATGACATTTTTACTTTATCCTTCTTGGATACCTATCACTTTGGGACTAATTTTTATGTGTTGCTTTTCATAAGCTCAAACAAATATAAGTGAAGATCATGAGCATAACAAATTTTCTTTCTCTCAAAATAATTTAAGTGAAGCAAAAGAGAATTTCTTCAAAATTGTACTAACTCTCAAATAAATCTAAGTGAATCAAGAGAGTATTTCTTCAAAAATAACAAGCACACCGTGCTCAAAAAGATATAAGTGAAGCACGAGCAAGTCCTAGCTAATAAAAGATTTAGAGTGAAGCACAAAGAGCAATTCTAACAAGTCATGATATAATTTTGGCTCTCTCAAATAAGTGTGTCCAGCAAGGATTGATGACTTAAAACACAAAATAAAGCAAGCAAAGACACATATCATACAAGACGCTCCAAGCAAAACACATATCATGTGACGAATAAAAATATAGCCTCGAGTAAAATACCGATAGTTGTTGGAAGAAAGAAGGGATGCCACTCGGGGGCATCCCCAAGCTTAGTTGGTTGCTCATTCTTGGATAATAGCTTGGGATGCTGGGGCATCCCCAAGCTTAGGCTCTTACATCCTTCCTTCATTGTCGGGGAAGCTGATCGGACCCACGAACACCTATGGGACCGGCGGACCGAGCCCCTTTCGGTTCGGCGGGGGGCGGAGATCGCACGAAGGGCAGATCGAGGCGAAGCACACGAGCAGTTTACCCAGCTTCGGAGCTCTCCGGAGAGATAACACTCCTACTGCTGCATGTATGAGTGTATTGAGTTCTTGCTAGGGAGCGCTGATTGCTACAGTACACACCAGCCGCTAACGAGACCTAGCGTGAGTGCTTTCTGGCTTCGAACCTCTCGAACCCTCCTCTACGTTGCGCATGGGCCTCCTTTTATATGCTCAAGGGGTCTCCGACAGGTGGCAACGTAGACAAGGGTAAAAATGGAAAAAGAGATGCGGTTGGTACAACTACTTGTACAGTGTATCATACCTAACCACGGACGGCAGGGACAAAAGCATTAAATGCCCGCTCATCGTCGTCGAACAAAGTCGGACGAGGACCGTCGGGGCGCCACCGCTGCCACGATGGCAATCTTGTCGGCGCCGCTTGCCACAGCGCTCCGCTGGCGCAAGACAGCTCTTGCCACGCTGCGCTGGAAAGGTCCTGAGGCGACACGTTGGTGGATGTCTTTGGAGCACGAGAACAGTGGTAGTCTGCGCGCAAGCGCCTTTGCCGCGTTGTTTCCTTGTTGCGTCCGGAAGCTTGTCGCTCATCGGCCTTCCCGCAAGCTCCTCTTACCGGGCCTTGTCTCCTAGGTGCCTTGGTTGGCCTTCCCGGCAAGCTCCTCTTGCCGGGCCTTGTCTCCTTGGCTTAAATACTTTGTTCTTGAATGGCTCCAAAGGAACCACGGAGGACCTTGGCGGTCACCGCAAGCCTTGCCGTGGGTGCTGCAACTGCCTGCACGAAGTTCGGGATACTAGGGTGCCCTACTCTAGTACACCGGCAGAGCCCCCGGCTTGGGCCACACACATGCCGAAGCGCTGTTGGGCCAGGCCCAAAAGCAGTGCACGGCACGCCGCGCCTGGGTTACGCCGTAACTCACTCCGGACCCACCACGCCCTCCACGAACGGCACGCATTGAATGCGGCGTCGTGGGAGAGATCGTGGGGGGTTTCTTTATTCGGAAAAGCGGAACGTCCGCCCCCTCCCTCTTTATAAGCAGGGGAAACAGGGGCAGCTCGCCCACCACGCCAGTTGCTGTCCAATCTCGAAAAACCTCCGCTGCTCCCCCCTCTTCCCAAGGCCGAAGAGAGCAGCGCTCCGCCCCCCATCGCCACCAGCACCACCAACGCCGCCGATCTCCTCCACCACCTCCGCCATGGCTCCGAAAGCCAACAAGGGGAAGGCCGTGAAGTCGGCCGAGGCGCAGCGCTCAAGGCCCGCGAAAGGAGCGGACCATCTTCCCCCCTCAGCTGGCGCAAGGATCCGAGGGAGTACTACTACCTCTTACGTCGACGGAGACGCGAAGCATCCGCGCACGAAGGTACTCCCAGCTGCTGCTTCGGAACTGGCTCCGAACGGGTATCCCTTCTTCGCGCTCTTCTTCTACTGCGGGCTCTGCCCGCCCTTCTCTTAATTTTTCTGCGATATCATGAAAACCTACGGGTTCCGCCTCCTTGACTTCACCCCCAATGTTGTCCTGACCATGGCAGTTTTCGCACATCTCTGCGAAAACTTTGTCGGAGTCCATCCAAACGTAGCCCTTTTCCGCCACTTCTTTATGCCTCGAGTTGAGAGAGGAGAGCCTCTTGCCGGAGGAATCGCTTGGATCTCGAGGATCGGCAAGAAGGAAGCCTATCTGGAAGGAGAGCTCCACAGCAAGTGGGAGGAATGGAGGGCAGATTGGTGTTGGATTGTTGAGGAGAACCCGCAGCCCTTTACCGCCCAGCGCCAAACCCCAATAGTGCGCGGCAACGATTGGAGTAACGTGGCTCCGGAAGACGCTAGGCTAAAAATTGCCGTCACCCGGATCTTGCGCCTCAGGCTTGCCGGGCTCACTGTAGGCACCGTTGGCGCAGACTTTCTTCGCCGCCGCATCGCCCCTTTGCAGGAGAGGAGGAGACCTGCCTGGGAGTTCCAGAACGTGGCGGATATCATGAGGCTGCGTCCAGGCCTCAACTTCAATTTCACAGTCTTGGAACTTGACGCGATGCTCTTGGAGCTGTTCAAGCCTGACCCTGATCATCCCGAGATGTTCAGGTTGCCGAGGGTCTGTTCATTGTGCAACAATTCCTCGCTGACCGCATCCGTGCAATGATGCCGTTGTGCGACTCGCATGGAATTGTCCCCACTTGGCGAGAGCTGCGCAGATGACGCCGTCGGCAGTTCTTTGACAGCTTGGTAGAAGTGCCGATCCGCCCCGACGAACAGAAGAGCCTCACCCGCGACACCACCGATGATGAGATGCAGTGCATTGCCACCAGGCTAGAGGAGGCGCAGCAGCCGCTGCCGCGGGCGAGTTCGGATTCACCATGGAAGAGGCAGAGGCAGCAGAGGCGGCAAGCCTTGTCGAGCGAAGGGAGTTCGCCGGCGAGGAAGAGCTCGTCGGGCCTGAAGCTGAGTCGAGCGAACCCGCCGAGGGCGCCTCCTCCCCACCTTCAAACAGCTTGCCGCGAGCGGAGCCCCCAGATCCACTAGAAGGCGTCTCCGCAAGGCGGAGACATAGCGGGCGGCAGGCGGTTAACAGCCACACGCCACAGCCTCCACCACCATGCAAGCATCTTTGTTGCTGGAGCACCTCACGCCGCAGCAGAATCGGAGCGGGCCTCCTGTGCCACCGCTGCTGCTCCTCCAAGCGCCAAGGGAACCCACTCCTCCGCCTCGTCGCACCGGAGGCGAGCCAGACTTGATGTCTCCGCGCCAGCTCCGACGAGGAACAAGAAGAGTAAGATTCTTTGCCGCACTTGTAGTTCTTCAATTTGTTGCTTTGTCTTGTATCTGATTTGCTTCACTCAACCCATTCCTTTTCGTGACGCTGGCCCGTAGAGCATCAAGAGAGCTAAGGTCCCGTGATTGTCATCGAGGGCGATCCTACATGGCAGCAGGAGGCGCTACCGAGACCACCTTGCCGGACGCGGCAACTCTTCCTCAGCAGCCCCAAAGACAACCCCCGAGTAAGTATATGGTTTACTTCCTGCTGTTAGGCGTGCGTGGGTGCTCTTTCCTTGCTGATATCTGACTGCTGATTTGTGTAGGAGCAGAGCAGCCCCACCAGAGTGCCTGCCGCCGCTCGACATGCCATCTGCTTCGACTACACCGCCAAGGGAGGATTCCCGGCAAGGGCGTTCTCCGCAAGGGAGACTTCTCCGCAAGGGACAGCTCTCCGGCAAGGGATAGCACCAGCGACCCTCCGGTGGTTGAGGCCACGACTGCAGACTCTAGTTCAGGTACTCCCTTCGCTTGAAAACTTCCCTTGTGTTTCTTCTGATCTTCTGATTTTTCTTTTTGAATATTTGCTTGACTGTTCTTTCTTTTTCGGTCGTCAGATCCATTTGCCGCAGAGCCCATGGAGACCGAGGTCGCCGGCGAGCAGGACGCGTGCGGCAATACTGACGACGCCGCCGCCACCGAAGAGGAAGCCGGCGCTGACGAGCCTGCCGGCGAAGAGGCCGCCAAAGCTGCCGCCGCAGAAGCTGGCGAGGAGTCCGGCGATCGCACTGACGGCCCTGAGGCCGCAGGAGCGCCAGGCGCTACACCGACCGCCGATCCCTCCGCCGCTGCTGCAGCGTCAGGCTCCGAAGAGCCCCAGCCCGGCGCCTACTTGAAGGCCGGCGATGCCGTCTTCATCAAGCTTCCCTGGGCATCGAGCTCCAGGGCGCCGGTCGAAGGAGAGACCTTTGACGAAGAGCTGCTCGCCTCCGCTGGGCTGACGCTGGTCGACGCGCTAAGCAGCAGCAGCGGCGAAGCCCGAGGAGGAGCAGCTGCTGCGAAGCTGCTTGCCGCTCTACCGCGCCCGACAAGCCAAGTTGAATCCCGGAAGCGCTTGTCGCGGCGGGGAGCAGACATCGAGAAGCGCGCGGAGGAGCTCCGGGGCCTCAATCAGGAAGCTCTCCGGGCCCTGGCAAAGGAGCAGGAGCAACTCGCCGAGGAGCGCAAAGCCTTCCTCCTCGAGAAGGCTGAAGCTGAAGAGCAACAAAGGCTAGCTGCTGAGAAGCTGTCTGCACAGGAAGGCGAGTTGGCGCAGAGGAAGGTCAATCTTGACAGCCATGAGGAGGATCTTTCCACGCGTGAGCAGACATTTGGCGGGGCTCTTAAGGAAGCAAAGGATGCTGCCGCAGCTGCTGAGGCCGCCAAGAAGGAGCTGGAGACGAAGGTGACGCAGCTGGAGGCCAATCTGAAGGAGAGCGGCGAGGAGCTTGCTGCACTCAAGCATGAGCGCGAGAAGGACGCCTACACTCTTGGCGAGCTGCAGGGCCGTCTCGCCGAGAGGAGCAAGGAGCTTAGCGCCGCCAAGGACTCCAACGCAGATCTCGAGTTGAAGCTGACCACCTTGACCCAGACGCTGGACGGCGCCAGGGAGCAGGAGATGGCCTTGAAGGAGAAGATCAAGGCCGACGAGGCGCTGTCATGCGAGTCTTCCGCCGCCTGCAACACTTTCAGGGATAATGTGGAGCACTGGACCGAGGGTCTTGTGGATGTTGCCGCAGCCATCGACAGGGAGCTGGCGGAGCTGGGGATGGTAGATCTTGGGTATTCCTCCGACGAGCACCTCCAACCCAGCGCCAAGCTCAGCTTGTTCTTCAAGGGCGTGGTGAGGGCCCTCCAGCGACTCCGGGAAGAGATCCCAAAGCAGCTGGCTGACGAGTCGCGCCAGATCTGCGCGGGACCTCTTCAAAAGGTGCTGATGAAGGTGGCCTTCCGCAATCCAGGCCTCAACTTCACCAACGTCCTCAAGTCCTTGCCGCCGGATGCTGATGTGGAGGCGCTCAAGACCCTTGTCGCACCCATTGTGGACAAGGTGAGCAAGATCAAGAGGGTTGATGGCGATCGCGTAGATTAGGCTGCCTGCTTTCTCTTTTCCTTGTCGCCGCGGGTCATGTTAGGAGAACAATCTATTAGAGCCGCGACAAGCTATCTTGTAATATAACTCTATCTCGAGCAGTGATTGCTATGTTATTTCCTTTACTTGGTTCCTTCCTTTGTATGTTTTTGCCCTACGCTTTTAGGGAACTTGTCGTAGCAGCACCTTAGCCATGAAGCGCCGAGTGCGGACGTCAAGAGCTTCTTTGGCGCTGCCGCCACCGACAAGAAACCTTGTCGCAACTAGTCGCAGCTCACTTAAGTTGTTGAGCGGACTCGAAACAAAGTAAGGGCGCAACTAGCTACGAGTTGGTTCCTCCGCGCACAGGTTTTCCATACAAAGTACGGTCGTTCGAGGAAGAGAACTTAAATTTTTTAAAACTGATTGCTCAAATTATAGCAACTTAGCTTTTCTGTCGTTTGCTTCCCGGTAAGGCGAAACTTCCTTGAGCGACGCTTGGTCCACACCATTATCTTCTCCTTTCCCTCCGGCAAACTTGTGGGCGAGGGAACCTTCCTTTCTTTGAGAAAGAGAAAGAAGAGAAAATAAAGATATGGAGCCTTACGGCTCGTTATTGCTTACCGGGGTAGGTGCTGCACAAAGTGTCAGATAACGCATGCAATAAAATGTAGAAAGCATGAAATTGACAAGATGTGCGGAGCACATTAGCTTTACTTATGCACGGGGTCTGCGCCCGGCTTTGTACAAAGGATTACATGCAACATCGGCAAGACTTGTACAAAAGGTGGTTGCCGGAACAGGTTCCGGCAACCGCGCCCTACGGGTAAAACTTACGAAGATGCTCGATGTTCCAGGAGTTGCTCACCGGAATGCCATCTTCGGTCTCAAGGCGGACAGCGCCAGGCCTAGTGACTCGCTTCACCCGTAAGGGCCTTCCCACTTCGTCGTCAACTTGTTGGAATCTTGGCGGACTGAACGCGCCAAGAACAAGGTCGCCTTCCTCGAGACTTCCGCATTAACTGCGGCTTATGGTAGCGGCGCAAAGCTTGCTGGTATCGAGCAGCTCGTCAAACAGCTCAAGACGGTCCTCCTCAAGGAGCAAGTCGTCATCTTGTCGCAATTTCTCTTGCTCAAGCTCATCATAGCGAGCACTCGAGGTGACCCGATCTGAAGTTCCGTGGGGAGAACTGCCTCTGCTCCATAGACTAGAGCGAAGGTGTCGGCCAAGGCTCGATTTGGCGTCGTCTGATCGACCAAAGAACCACCGCAGCTCCTCAATCCAGTTTCTTCCGCACTTGTGCAGCCCGTCGAAAGTTCTCGGTCTTGAGCCCGCGCAGACTTCAGCATTGCTCTCTCCGCTGACCGTTACTTCTCGGATGAGCAATGAAGTGAAGCGGACCTTGGCGCCAAGATCTTGGACGATCTTGCGTGAAGGTGCGGCTCGTGAATTGCGTGCCATTGTCGGTGATGATCCTGTTAGGAATCCCAAACGGCAAACAATTGACCAAGAACTTGATCGCTTGACGTCTGTCACCTTCCTCATCGCTTCCACTTCCGCCACTTTGTGAACTTGTCGATTGCAACGCATAAGTACTCAAAGCCCCGACAGCTTCGGGGAAGGGGCCGAGGATGTCGAGCCCCATACCGAAAATGGCCAGGATAAAGGGATCGCCCGAGAGCTTGAGCTGGCTGGTGTATCTGCTGGAATGGAACCGCACGCTTCACACTTGGTTACTTGTGCGATTGCATCCGGAGGGCTGTCGGCCAAAAGAAACCTTGCCGAACGCTTTGCGGCAAGTGCTCTTCGCCAATGTGGTGACCACATATGCCTCCATGTATCTCTCGCCAACAGCTTCGCCCATCTTCCCGTGAATACACTTCAATTTCACACCATTGAGTCTTCTTCGCATGCAGTGTCTTTGTCGACAAACTGGTACATACTTGACCGCCGGGCTACTCTTTCCGCTTCTTCTTGCTCTTCGGAAGTTCTTACATGCAAGGAAATGGACAATCTCTCGTGCCCATGCCGGATCTTGCGGCTCGACAACAAGGACTAAAGGCACATTCGCTGCTGGGAACATCCGCTTCTCGGCGAGAACTCGCGGCTCAGCCGAGCTTGATGTTCCCGGCAAGCTTGCCGAGCAAAACTTGTCGGGAGCGTGCGCTTCAACGGAACAAACCCTAGGGCTTGTCGGAGCAGCATCGCCTCAAAGACTCTTGGTGTTGATCTTGAGGACCTTCTTAGCGGCGGCTTCGGGAGCTCTGCCGAAAATAGTCTCCGTAAATCAACTTCCTCTTCTTGTTCTGTCCAGTTGATGGCGTTACAGATGGTAGAGTCAGTTTGAGCACAAAGATCCCTGGTTCCATTGTGTAACTTAAGTCGGCGCGACTTGACAGAGCCATCGGCAATGTCGTTCGAGCTCTTGGAACATATTCCATCTGTAGGCCGTCAAAGTGCTCTTCTAGCTTTCTCACTTCATCAACGTAAGCTTCCATCAACGGACTCGATAATTCTTGTTGACTTGGCGGACGACAAGCGTGAGTCACCCCGACAATGAGCTTCTTGATCCCAAGGTCTCTGCGATCCGAGACCGGCAAGCAAACCTTCATACTCTACAAGATTGTTTGTTGCTTGCTCCTTGGGAAAGTGCATCGGACTACGTACTTGAGGTGCTCTCCGGTGGGTGCGACAAGCAAGCACGCTGCACCGGCGCCTTGCAGCGAGAAGGCACCATCAAAGTACATCAGCCACTCTTTGCTTGCTTCCTTGACGGGATGCTCGTTTCTAGAATTTCTTCATCTTGTGTTGGCGCCCATTCTGCTATGAACTCGCCAATGCTCGCTTTGGATAGTTGAGGTGCTCTCAAACTTGAGGCCAAAGCTTGATAGTTCAAAGGCCCACTCGACAATCCTGCCTGTTGCTTCGGATTTTGCAAGATCCTCTTCAGCGGAAAGCGAGTGACGATCGTGATCTCATGTGCTTGGAAGTAATGGCGCAGCTTTCTCGAGGCCATGAGAAGGCCGAAAGCAATTTCTGCACACCGTAGTACCTTGACCTAGCCCCTGCGAAGGGAAACCGACAAAGTAAACTGGGCGCTGCACCATCCTTTTCAGATCTTCTCACACGTCTGCAGAGATCCATCCTTGTCGGGACCAGAGCTTGCGGTGAAGTCCCTTGCTTGTCGCTGGATGCATTTGCCGTGGTTGCTAGCTCATCATCCGCCTCCCTCTCCGCTACTAATGCAGCACTAACCACTTGATTGGTTGCCGCTATATATAGCGTAAACTTCTCTTGTGGCTTAGGTGCGACAAGTATTGGAGTGGAGGACAGGTATCACTTTAAGTCCTGCGGTGCAGCCTCCGCTTCGAGTCCATTTCATTGACCTGCCTTTTTCAATATTTTGAAAATGGCGAGGCGCTTCAGCAGACCTAGAGATAAACCTGCTGAGAGCAGCTACGCAACCGGCAAGCCTTCGTACATCCTTGACGCGCTTTGGTGCTTCAATCTGCTCAATGGCCTTGATCTTGTCGGGATTGGCTTCAATTCCCCGCTGAGATACGAAGAACCCGAGAAGCTTGCCGGAGGGGACACCAAACACGCACTTCTCGGGGTTAAGCTTGAGGTTGATCTTGCGCAGATTTGCAAAGGTCTCGTCTAAATCTTGAATCAGAGTCGCTTTGTCCTTGCTTTTGACCACTATGTCATCCATGTAGGCTTCCACATTTCTGTGTATTTGCGGCTCAAAAGCGTCATGGACTACTCTTGCAAATGTTGAACCAGCATTCTTTAATCCGAAAGGCATCCGTACGAAACAGTATGTGCCACATGGGGTGATGAATGCGGTTTTCTCCTCATCCTCTTCAGCCATGAAGATCTGATGGTACCCTGAGTATGCATCAAGAAATGAAAGCAAATCACATCCGGCCGTGGAGTCAACAATCGATCGATGCGCGACAAGGAAATGGGTCTTTGGGACAAGCTTTATTAACATTGGTAAAGTCAATACAAAGCCTCAATTTCCGCTTGCCTTCTTACGACTACGAGATTGGCCAACCACGTAGGATGGATCACTCCTCGACAAGGCCTGCTGCTTCCAACTTCTTGATTTCTTCTGCGATGAATTCTTGCCGCTCCACCGCTGCGCTTCGACTTTCGCTTGACGGGCGCGCGCGAGGACAGACGGCAAGATGGTGCTCTATTACTTTCCGGGAACACCGGGATGTCGACGGTTGCCATGCAAACACGCCGACGTTCGTCTCGCAGAAAGCAACGAGCGCGCTTCCTATTTAGGGTCGAGAGTGGCACCGATGGTGAAGGTACCACCGTGCCGTCCTCCTTGGCGGACACCTTCTTGGTCTCTGGTGGAGCTGCCATCATCTTCTTACACTTGCCGGTGGAGCTCGATGGTGCGTCCTCGACGGTAGCGCAGCACTCCAAAGAGGTGCGCTTGCCGGAGTGGGCATCAGAGTTCTTGCCGGACTTGGTCTTCTTCTTCGCCCCGGGAGCTTCAGCGGCAAGTGACTTGTGATCTGCTGCGGCTGCCGCTTCCGGTAGATCTTGTCGGCGCAGATAAGGGCATCCTTCTTGTCTCGTGGACGGAGATGACACTTATCGGGCTGGCATCTTCAAATGTTGTATGCATAGTGAGAGGCCGCCATGAATTTGGCGAGTCTTTGGACGCCAAGTATCCCATTATAAGGCAATGGGAAGTCGAGAACGTCAAAAGTGACCTGTCGATCCCCGAAGTTCAACTCGCTGCCAAACGTCACCGGCAACGTGATCTTTCCCTTCGGCTTGCTCCTTCCCGGATTGATTCCTTGGAATGTGCCAGTCTCTTCGAGCTCACTATCAGGGATCTGAAGCTTCTGGAGCACCGCAGAGGAGATCAGGTTCAAGCCGGCCCCGCCGTCGACTAGCATCTTGGTGACCTTGAGGTTGCGGATAGTTGGCGAAACCAACATCGGCAAGCACCCGACCGCAGTTATGTGATCAGGGTGATCCTCAATATCAAAGATGATAGGCATGCTGGACCATTTCAGAGGCTTGCGTGACTCGACGGATGGTTCTGCCGCATTGACCTCCCGCATCCACTGCTTGAGTTGGCGGTGTGAAGTATGCAGAGAAGCACCACCGTCAATGCACAGGACCTCTGTGGCTTTCTGGAACTCCTGCTCATCGGTCTTGTCATCATCCATGTCTTCATCATCGTCGTCATCTTCATCCTTGTCACGGCCGCGGGGAGGTCTGTCTCCTTGCCGCTGCTTGGCCTTGCACAAGGCGTCCTCCCCGGCAGGCGTTTTTGCTAGCTCCTCCAAAGACCTTCCTGGCCTTCTCCTTGTCGCGTCGCTCGTATTCAGCCTTTTGCTGCTCAACGAGCTGCTCAACCTTCTTGCAGTTCGAGGTCATGGCCCTTGGTGCGGTGGATCTTGCAAGATCGCTTGTTGGAGCCGTCACCTTGTCGGCGACCGCCACACTGGCAGTTGGTGCCGCGGCAATCTCCTTGCCGGAGCTACCAACTTTGGCTTTCTTAGCGCCACCTCCGCTTGGGACTGCTCGACAACCAGCACATCTTTGCCTTTCTTCTTCCTGTTATTCCGGGGTGGACCCCTCACTATCAGATCCTGCTGCTTCTGTATTCTCTCCGGGGAGTCTCCTCCCTTCCTCAGCACGTGCACACTTGTCGGCCAGGGCATACAGCTCATCGACGCCTCTCGATCTTGCACATCGCCATCTCCTCCCGCATCCTCACGGTTTCGCACGTCCCGATGGAACGCGCTGATTACCATGGCAGGTGGACATCTGGATGTTGTCTTTGTCTGTGGCTGAATCTCTGAATGTACTTGCGCAGGGCTCTCCTTTCTTCCGGGCGGCAGATGAAGGTCACTCTCTTAGCCATGAGGCTTGTGGCGCTGTAAAGGCGCCGACAAACTGATGGCATAGATCCGCCCATGAGGATATGGAGCCGTCCAGCAAGTGCATGAGCCAGGATCTAACATTGGGCTTGAGTACCAGTGGGAAGTAGTTGGCCAGGATCTTGTCGTCCCGCCCCCCCGGCAGCTTGCACCGCAATGGTGTAGATGCTGAGGAACTCTGACGGATGCGTCTTGCCGTCGTACTTCTCTGGCACGTCTGGCTTGAAATTCTTATTGCTGGGCCACTGGACTTGCCGCAGCTCACGAGTGAACGCAGGGCAACCTACCGCATACGGCAAGTCGCCTGGTTCCCCTGGAGCATGCATGTCGACAGAGGGCCCAGCGCGCTGGTCGGATTGACGTCGCGCTTCTCTTCGGCGCTCGATCGCGAGTTCGGCGTCTTCTTCTTGTCGTTTGTGAAGAACTTGGCGCTGATCGCGACGAGCTCGTGGGTCCGGCGACGCGGTGGAGTCGCTGTCGAGGTGGATCCGACGAGTTGGCGATCTTGGCCTTCGGGTGGAGAGTGCATGGTGGTTGCACCCCACCGGTCTCGCCGCCACCGGCTCGTGCTTGGCGGTCTGCCGCGGCAGCGATGTACTCGATCGCTGCGGAGTGTCGCCGCTGGCAAAGCCGATGAGACTCGATGGTGGCCCTCCATTCATCGACCTTGTCGGCTGTTGGAGGGTAATCCAGAGCGATTGAGCTCTCGCCAAAGCTTCGCTGGAGTGGTGGGTGGCGATGGCGAACGGCGCGAGGAGCGGATATGCTCGACTCCTAACTATGTTAGAAGGAGCAGATCCCGCCCAGCGACCGTGCCTCGCGCTGTGCCAAAGATGTTGGCGTGCACACTGGTCTTGAGGGCCCCGAGATCCACCAGCTCGATCTTGATCCAACGAGCGTATGGTACTGTGAATACCATGACGCTGTCGGTCCCGCGCCTCCTGAGATGGGCGCAGTGCATGTACGGACGCCGAGGTCTGCGCAGCCTTGTCCTTGGACTTGGCAGCGTCATGGGCTCCCTCGTCGACGCCCGTTCTTCCGCCGGCGTCTACCCCACCACCTGCTTGCTCCGGTGGTGGTGGGATCGACGTGGACGGATCCGCTGCCGCCGAAGCCTTCTTCTTCGGTGGCATGTCGATGAAGACGATGAAGATGTAGCTCGTGTGAACGCCGGATCAGGTTCACACAGCCTCGATGCCCCCTACCTGGCGCGCCAAAGATGTCGGGGAAGCTGATCGGACCCACGAACACCTATGGGACCGGCGGACCGAGCCCCTTTCGGTTCGGCGGGGGGAGGAGATCGCACGAAGGGCAGATCGAGGCGGCTAACACACGAGCAGTTTACCCAGCTTCGAGCTCTCCGGAGAGATAACACTCCTCTTGCTGCATGTATGAGTGTATTGAGTTCTTGCTAGGGGCGCTGATTGCTACAAGACACACTAGCCGCTAACGAGACCTAGCGTGAGTGCTTTCGGCTTGAACCTCTCGAACCCTCCTCTCGCTATGCATGGGCCTCCTTTTATATGCTCAAGGGGTCTCCGACAGGTGGCAACGTAGACAAGGGTAAAAATGGAAAAAGAGATGCGGTTGGTACAACTACTTGTACAGTGTATCATACCTAACCCTGACGGCAGGGGACAAAGGCATTAAATGCCCGTCTACGTCGTCCGAGCAAGGCGTACGAGGACCGTCGGGGACGCCACCGCTTACACGATGGCAATCTTGTCGGCGCCGCTTGCCACCAAGCTCGTGGCGCCAGACAGCTCTTGCCACGCGTGCACGAAAGGTCCTGAGGCGACACGTTGGTGGATGTCTTTGCGCAGAACAGAGTGGTAGTCTGCCATGCAAGCGCCTTGCATGCGGTTGTTTCCTTGTCGCGTCCGAAGCTTGTCGCTCACGGGCCTTCCTGCAAGCTCCTCTTGCCGGGCCTTGTCTCCTAGGTGCCTTGGTTGGCCTTCCGGCAAGCTCCTCTTGCCGGGGCCTTGTCTCCTTGGCTTAAATACTTTGTTCTTGAATGGCTCCAAAGGAACCACGGAGGACCTTGGCGGTCACCTGGCAAGCCTTGCCGCGGGGTGCTGCAACTGCCCGTGCAGAGTTCGGGATACTAGGGTGCCCCTACTCTAGTACACCGACATTCATCCATCGTAAGATAACCCAAAACTTGAAAACTTCAATCACACAGAACTCAACAAAACTTTGTGAGATCCGTTAGTATAAGAAAGCAACTAGTACTATAAGTGTTGTATCAAACCAATTCATATTTTATTTTTGTATTATATCTACTGTATTCCAACTTCTATATGGAAAAAACTCATCAAAGAAAACCATAGAGCCATCAAAATAAGCACACAACACAAAGAAAACAGAATCTGTCAAAACAGAACAATCTGTAGTACTTTGTCTTTGGCGAATACTTCTGTGACTCAAAAAATTCTGAAAATTTAGGATAAACAGGGTAATTTGTTTATTGATCTACTGCAAAAAGATATGGCATATTATCACGTTCTGGTGATTTTTAACAATTATTTTGTGAGCACCAAAGTTTTTGTTTTTCAGCAAGATCAAACAACTACCCAAGAAGATCCTAAAGGCTTTACTTGGCACAAACACTAATTAAAACACAAAAAAACACAATCATACCAGTAGAATAATCGTGTAAACACACAAGAACAGAAAGCAAAAAAGCAAAAATAAATTTTATTCATTGGGTTGCCTCCCAACAAGCGCTATAGTTTTACGCCCTTAGCTAGGCGTTAGGCAAGGATCTAAATTTTGTCATCTTTGGTTAGAGATCCATAAGATGCCCTCGTGATTGATTCATAAGGTGGCCTGATTTTTGTTCTAGTAAAGTGTTCCATACCCTTTCTCAAAGGAAATTGGAACTTGATATTGCCTTCTTTCATATCAATCATGGCACCGATAGTACGTAAAAACGGTCTACGAAGAATAATTGGACAAGACGGATTGCAATCAATATCAAGAACAATAAAATATATGGGCACATAGTTCCTATTTGCAAGAATAAGAACATCATTAATTCTTCCCATAGGCTTTTTAATAGGAGAATCCGCCAATTGCAAATTCAAAGAACATTCTTCAAGATTGGTAAGACCAAGCACATCACATAAAGATTTCAGAATAGTAGAAACACTAGCACCCAAATCACACAAAGCAAAGCATTCATAATTTTTAATCTTGACTTTGATAGTAGGTTCCCATTCATCAGGCAATTTTCTAGGAATTGAAACTTCTAATTCCAACTTTTCTTCCAAAGCTTTCATTATAGCATCAACGATATGTTTAGTAAAAGCTTTGTTTTGTTCATAAGAATGGGGTGAATTCAACATGGGTTGCAACAAAGAAATACAATCAATCAAAGAGCAACTATCATAATTAAAGTCTTTGTAATCCAAAAGAGTGGGTGCATCACTAGCTAAAGTTTTGACCTCTCCAAACCCACTTCCATCAATTTTCTCAACAAGATTTTCACCCTCCGAAATATTGGGACGCCTTCTACCTAAAGTTGACTCTTCTCCAGTCACTTTTTCATCATTCTTAATTTTACTAAACAAGGAATCAATAGAAGAAACACCAATCATTTTAAGATCTTCATCACTAGAAAAAGTTTTCTCTAAAAATTCTCTTTTAGCTCCAAGCATAGCAGTTCTTTTCTTACTTTCATCCATAGAAACATAAAGAGCTTTAATTTATTCATCAACTTTAGGCACAAAAATTTTCATCTTGAGATTTCCCACATCATGAGCAATTCTATCAACACTTCTAGACAAATCATCAATCTTATTCAACTTTTCTTCTATGGAATTGTTGAAAACTTTTTGCATGTTGATAAATTCTTTAATATTATTCTCAAGATCAGAGGTATTCCTATTATTGTTGTAATATTGATTTCCATATGAATTACCATAATTATTAGAGGAATTGCTAGGAAAAGGCCTAGGATTAAAATTTCCTCTATAAGCATTTTTGTTGAAATTATTGCGAGAGATAAAATTCACATCAATGGCATCACTATTTTGCTCAATCAAAGTAGACAAAGGCATATCATTAAAATCAATAGGAGCACTTTTACTAGCAACGAATTTCATAAGAGCATCAACTTTATCACTCAAAGAAGAAATTTCTTCAACCGAATTAATTTTTTTACTAGTAGGAGCTCTTTCGGTATGCCATTGTGAATAATTTGCCAAGATATTATCAAGCAATTTGGTGGCTTCACCCAAAGTAATTTCCATAAAAGTTCCACCCGCGGCAGAATCTAAAAGATTACGAGAAACGAAATTCAACCCCGCATAAACTTTTTGTATGATCATCCAAAGATTCAACCCATGAGTTGGGCAGTTCCTTAGCATCATTTTCATCCTTTCCCAAGATTGTGCAACATGCTCATGTTCAAGTTGCTTGAAATTCATGATCTGGGTTCTAAGGAAAATAATTTTTGCGGGCGGAAAATACTTGGTGATAAAAGCATCTTTGCACTTGTTCCAAGAATCGATACTATTGCGAGGCAAAGAGGAGAACCATTTTTTTTTTGCAGAATCACGCAAAGAAAACGGAAATAATTTCATATTGACCACATCATTGTCCACATCTTTTTGTTGCATATCGCATAATTCCACAAAGGTATTAAGATGGGACGCGACATTCTCATTAGGAGTACCGGAAAATTGGTCTTTCATAACAAGATTCAGCAAAGCAGTATTAATATCACAAGTCGCACTAGTGGCGGGAGGAGCAAGCGGAGTGCCAATAAAATCATTGTTGTTGGTATTTGAGAAATCACATAACTTGGTGTTCTCTTCAGTCATGATGACCACACAACAAGATCGCACTCAAAGACAGATCCGGCAAGAAAACAGCGAACAGAAAAAGAGAGGCGATTAAAATGGAAAATTTTTGTGAAGTGGGGGAGAAGAAAACGAGAGGCAAATGGCAAATAATGTAAATTGCAAGGAGATGAGATTTTTGACTAGGAACCTAGTTATGTTGAAGATCCTCCCCGACAACGGCGCCAGAAATTCTACTAGATGGTGTCGCTAGGACTAGTCGGTATTTCCCCCAAGAGGAGAGGATGATGTAGCACAGTAACGGTAGGTATTTCCCTCAGTTATGAAACCAAGGTATCGAACCAGTAGGAGAACCAATCAATCACAACGTAAGCAGCACCTGCACACAAACAACAACACCTCGCAACCCGACGTGTTAAAGGGGTTGTCAATCCCTTCCGGGGTACGGCGCCTCAAGATAGGCAAAATGACGTGAGGTAAATTGTATTGGATTGAAATAATAGATCGCAAACAAAATAAAGTGCAGCAAGGTATTTTTTGTATTTTTTGGTTTAATAGATCTGAATAAAAATGCAAAGGAAAAGTATATCGCAAGGCAAATATATGAGGAAGAAGACCCGGGGGGCGTAGGTTTCACTAGTGGCTTCTCTCGAGAAAAATAGCAAACGGCGGGTAAACAAATTACTATTGGGCAATTGATAGAACTTCAAATAATCATGACGATATCCAGGCAATGATCATTACATAGGCATCATGTCCAAGATTAGTAGACCGACTCCTGCCTGCTGCTACCTCTTGAGCATGCGTTGGTTTTCCCTTGAAGAGGAAAGGGTGATGCAAAAAAGTCGCGTAAGTATTTCCATCAGTTTTTGAGAACCAAGGTATCAATCCAGTAGGAGAGTACACGCAAATCCCTAGTACCTGCACAAACAAATAAGAACCTTGCAACCAACGTGATAAAGGGGTTGTCAATCCCTTCACGACCACTTGCAAAAGTGAGATATGATAAAGATAACAAGATAAATATTTTTGGTATTTTTGTTGTATAGATTGAAAAGTAAAGATTGCAAAATAAAAGGAAACAGAAATAGCTAGTTGATGTGAGATTAATATGATGGAAAATAGACCTAGGGGCCATAGGTTTCACTAGTGGCTTCTCTCAAGATAGCAAATTCTATGGTGGGTGAACAAATTACTGTCGAGCAATTGATAGAAAAGCGCATAGTTATGAGAATATCTAGGCATGATCATGAACATAGGCATCATGTCCGTGACAAGTAGACCAAAACGATTCTGCATCTACTACTATTACTCTACACATCGACCACTATCCAACATGCATCTAGAGTATTAAGTTCATAAGAACAGAGTAACGCATTAGGCAAGATGACATGATGTAGAGGGATACACTCAAGCAATATGATATAAACACCATCTTTTTATCCTCGATGGCAACAATACAATACGTGACTTGCTTCCCCTATTGTCACTGGGAAAGGACACCGCAAGATTAAGCTAAGCACTTCTCCCATTGCAAGAAAGATCAATCTAGTAGGCCAAACCAAACTGATAATTCGAAGAGACTTGCAGATATCAAATCATGCATGTAAGAATTCAGAGAAGAATCAAATATTGTTCATATAATCTCTTGATCATAAACCCACAATTCATCGGATCTCGACAAACACACCGCAAAAAGTATTACATCAAATAGATCTCCAAGAGAATCGAGGAGAACTTTGTATTGAGATCCAAAGAGAGAGAAGAAGCCATCTAGCTAATAACTATGGACCCGAAGGTTTGTGGTAAACTACTCACACATCATCGTTGAGGCTATAGTGTTGATGTAGAAGCCCTCCGTGAGCGATTCCTCCTTCGGAAGAGCGCCGGAAAAGGCCCCAAGATGGCTCACGGGTACAGAAGGTTGCGGTAGTGAAAAGGGTTTCGTGGTGCTCCTGGATGTTTTTAGGGTATATGAGTATATATAGGCGAAAAAAGTAGGTCGGTGGAGCTGCGAGGGGCCCACGAGTGTGGGGGCGCGCCTACCCCCCTGGGCGCGCCTTCCTACCTCGTAGCCACCTCGTGGCTTCCTTTACGTCCACTCCAAGTCTCCTGGATTGCGTTTGTTCCCAAAACGATCCTCGCGAAGGTTTCATTCCGTTTGGATTCGTTTGATATTCCTTTTCTGTGAAACATGAAATAGGCAAAACAACAATTTGCACTGGGCCTTCGGTTAGTAGGTTAGTCCCAAAAATAATATAAAAGTGCATAATAAAGCCCATTAAACATCCAAAACAGATAATATAATAGCATGGAACAATCAAAAATTATAGATACGTTGGAGTCGTATCAAGCATCCCCAAGCTTAATTCCTGCTCGTCCTCGAGTAGGTAAATGATAAAAACAGAATTTTTGATGTGAAATGCTACCTAACATAATTTTCAATGTAATTTTCTTTATTGTGGCATGAATGTTCAGCTCCGAAAGATTCAAGATAAAATTTTAATATTGACATAAAAATAACAATGCTTCAAGCATACTAGCTAAGCAATTTTGTCTTCTCAAAATAACATTGCCAAAGAAAGCTCATCCCTACAAAATCATATAGTTTGGCCATGCTTCATTTTCGTCACACAAAAATGCTCTCATCATGCACAACCCCGACGACAAGCCAAGCAATTGTTTCATACTTTAGTATTTCTCAAACTTTTTCAACTTTCACGCAATATATGAGCGTGAGCCATGGACATAGCACTATGGGTGGAATAGAATATAATGATGGGGGTTGTGTGGAGAAGACAAAAATGGAGAAGTCTCACATTGACGCGGCTAATCAACGGGCTAGGGAGATGCCCATCAATTGATGTCAATGCAAGGAGTAGGGATTGCCATGCAACGGATGCACTAGAGCTATAAATGTATGAAAGCTCAACAAAAGAAACTAAGTGGGTTTGCATCCAACTTGCTTGCTCACGAAGACCTAGGGCATTTGAGGAAGCCCATTGTTGGAATATACAACCAAAGTCCTATAATGAAAAATTCCCACTAGTATATGAAAGTGACAAAATAAGAGACTCTCTATCATAAGGATCATTGTGCTACTTTGAAGCACAAGTGTGGAAAAAGGATAGTAGCATTGTCCCTTTTATTCTTTTTTTGCCTTTCTTTTTTTTCCTTTTTTTATTTGGCCTTTCTTTTTTTTATGGGACAATGCTCTATTAATGATGATCATCACACTTCCATTTATTTACAACTCAATGATTACAACTCGATACTAGAACAAAATATGACTCTATATGAGTGCCTTCGGCAGTGTACCGGGATGGACAATGAATCAAGAGTGACATGTATGATAAATTATGCATGGTGGCTTTGCCACAAATACGATGTCAACTAAATGATCATGCAAGGCAATATGACAATGATGAAGCGTGTCATAATAAATGAAACGGTGGAAAGTTGCATGGCAATATATCTCGGAATGGCTAAGGAAATGCCATAATAGGTAGGTATGGTGGCTGTTTTGAGGAAGATATAAGGAGGTTTATGTGTGATAGAGTGTATCATATCACGGGGTTTGGATGCACCGGCTAAGTTTGCACCAACTCTCAAGGTGAGAAAGGGCAATGCACGGTACCGAAGAGGCTAGCAATGATGGAAAGGTGAGAGTGCGTATAATCCATGGACTCAACATTAGTCATAATGAACTCACATACTTATTGCAAAAATCTACAAGTCATCAAAAACCAAGCGTTACGCGCATGCTCCTAGGGGGATATAATGGTAGGAAAAGACCATCGCTCGTCCCTGACCACCACTCATAAGGATGACAATCAAAGAACACCTCATGTTTCAAATTTGTCACACAACGGTTACCATACGTGCATACAGGACTTGCAAACTTCAACACAAGTATTTATAAAATTCACAATTACTCAACTAGCACAACTTTAATATCACCATCTTCATATCTTAAAACAATCATCAAGTACCAAACTTCTCATAGTATTCAATGCGCTTTATATGAAAGTTTTTATTGTACCCATATTGGATGCCTATCATATTAGGACTAATTTTATAGCTAAAGCAAATTACCATGCTGTTCTAAAGGAATCTCAGAATAATATAAGTGAAGCATGAGAGATCAATAATTTCTACAAAATAAAACCACCACCGTGCTCTAAAAGATATAAGCGAAGCACTAGAGCAAAATTATCTAGCTCAAAAGATATAAGTGAAGCACATAGAGTATTCTAATAAATTCTGATTCATGTATGTCTCTCCAAAAGGTGTGTACAGCAAGGATGATTGTGTTAAACTAAAAATCAAAGACTCAAATCATACAAGACGCTCCAAGCAAAATACATATCATGTGGTGAATAAAAATATAGCATCAAGTAAAGTTACCAATAGACGAAGACGAAAGAGGGGATGCCTTCCGGGGCATCCCCAAGCTTAGGCTTTTGGTTGTACTTGAATTTTACGTTGGGGTGCCTTGGGCATCCCCAAGCTTAGGCTCTTGCCACTCCTTATTCCATAATCCATCAAATCTTTACGCAAAACTTGAAAACTTCACAACACAAAACTCGAAAATCTCATGAGCTCCGTTAGTGTAAGAAAACAAACCACCACATTAAGGTACTGTAATGAACTCATTCTTTATTTATATTGGTCTTAAACCTACTTTATTCCAACTTCTCTATGGTTCATACCCCCCGATACTAGTCATATATTCACTAAAATAAGCAAACAACACACGAAAAACAGAATCTGTCAAAAACACAACAGTCTGTAGTAATCTGTATCAAACGCAAACATATGTAACTCAGAAAATTAGACCAAAATAGGAAGACCTAGATAATTTGATTATTGATCTACTACAATTGGAATCAGTATTTTATCACTTTCTGGTGATTTTTAAAAATTGTTTTCGTGAGCAGAAAGTTTCTGTCTTTTTTAGCAAGATCAAATAATTATCACCCAAGAAGATCCTATAGGTTTTACTTGGAAAAAACACTAATTAAAATATAAAACCACATCTAACCAGAGGCTATATGAATTATTTATTACTAAACAGGAACAAAAAGCAAGGAACAAAAAATAAAATTGGGTTGCCTCCCAACAAGCGCTATCGTTTAACGCCCCTAGCTAGGCATAAAAACAAGACTAGATCTAGGTATTATCATCTTTGGTATGCAATCTATAAGTGGCTCTCATAATGGATTCATAAGGTAATTTAATTTTCTTCCTAGGAAAGTGTTCCATGCCCTTCCTTAACGTAAATTGGAATATAATATTTCCTTCTTTCATATCAATAATTGCACCAATCGTTCTAACGAAAAGTCTACCAAGAATAATAGGACATGTAGGATTGCAATCTATATCTAGAACAATAAAATCTACGCGCACATAATTCCTATTTGCAACAATAAGAACATCATTAATCCTTTCATAGGTTTCTTAATAGTGGAATCCGCAAGATGCAAGTTTAAAGAACAATCATCAAATTCACGGAAACCTAGCACATCACACACAACTTTTGGAATCGTGGAGACACTAGCACCCAAATCACACAAAGCATATCATTCATGATCTTTAATATTAATTTCAATAGTAGGTTCCCACTCATCATGAAGTTTTCTAGGGATAGAGACTTCTAATTCAAGTTTTTCTTCATAAGATTGCATTAAAGTATCAACGAGATGTTTGGTAAAAGCTTTATTTTGACTACAGGCATGAGGAGAATTTAGCACGGATTGCAACAAAGAAATACAATCTATCAAAGAGCAATTATCATAATTAAATTCCTTGAAATCCATAATAGTGGGTTCATTGCTATGTAAAGTTTTGACCTTTTCAATCCCACTTTTACCAATTTTTGCATCAAGATCTAAAAACTCCGAATCATTGGGACGCCTTTTAACTAAAGTTGACTCATATCCAGTCCCATATTTATCAAGATTCATATTAGAAAAAAAAAGATTTAATAGGGGACACATCAATCACTTTTAGATCTTCATCCTTATTATCATGAAGACCAGAAGAACACGCTTTCACAAAGCAATCCTTTTTAGCACGCATCCTAGCGGTTCTTTGTTTGCAGTCATCAATGGAAATTCTCATGGCTTTGAGAGACTCATTGATTTCATGCTTAGGTGGAATAGATCTAAGTTTCAAGGAAACTACATCAAGAGAAATTCTATCCACGTTCCTAGCCAACTCATCAATCTTAGGCAATTTTTCTTTAAGCAAAGCATTGAAATTATTTTGCGAAATCATAAATTCTTTAACACTACTCTCAAAATCAGAGGGCATCTTATTAAAATTTCCATAAGAGTTGTTGTAGGAATTACCATAATTATTAGAGGAATTGCTAGGGAACGGCATAGAATTAAAGTTTCCTCTATATGAGTTGTTACCAAAATTGTTCCTACCAACAAAATTCACATCCATAGATTCATTATTATTCTCAATCAAAGTGGACAAAGGCATATCATTAGGATCAGAAGAAACACTCTTATTGGCAAACAATTTCATAAGTTCATCCATCTTTCCACTCAAAACATTAATTTCTTCAATCGCATGAACCTTTTTACTAGTAGATCTTTTGGTGTGCCATTGAGAATAATTAACCTTCATATTATCTAGGAGTTTAGTAGCTTCTCCTATAGTGTTTTCCATAAAAGTGCCTCCCGCGGCCGAATCTAAAAGATTTCTAGAAGCAAAATTCAATCCAGCATAATTTTTTTGTATAATCATCCATAAATTCAAACCATGTGTAGAGCAATTACGTATCATTAATTTCATCCTCTCCCATGCTTGTGCAACATGCTCATGATCAAGTTGCTTAAAATTCATGATATCGTTTCTAAGAGAGATGATCTTAGCGAGAGGAAAATATTTAGAGATAAAAGCATCTTTGCACTTATTCCATGAAACGATACTATTTTTAGGCAAAGAAGAAAACCAAGTTTTAGCACAATCTCTAAGCAAAAACGGAATAGCTTCAATTTAACAATATCATTATCCACATATTTATTCTTTTGCATATCGCACAAATAAACGAAGTTGTTTAGATGAGTAGCAGCGTCTTCACTAGGAAGGCCAAAGAATTGGTCTTTCATGACAAGATTAAACAAAGCAACATTAATTTCACAAGATTCAACATCGGTAATAGGAGCAATAGGAGTGCTAATAAAATCATTGTTGTTGGTATTGGAAAAGTCACACAATTTAGTATTGTCTTGAACCATCATGACAAACAATCCAACACACAAGCACACAAGAAGCAAGCGAAAACAGACGAACAGAAAAAGGGCGAATAAAACGACAAAGGTGAAGTGGGGGAGAGGAAAACGAGAGGCAAATGGCAAATAATGTAATGCGAGGGATAAGAATTTGTGATGGGTACTTAGTATGTCTTGACTTGTGCGTAGATCTCCTCGGCAATGGCGCCAGAAATCCTTCTTGCTACCTCTTGAGCATGCGTTGGTTTTCCCTTGAAGAGGAAAGGGTGATGTAGCAAAGTAGCGTAAGTATTTCCCTAAGTTTTTGAGAACCAAGGTATTAATCCAGTAGGAGACTGATACGTCTCCGTCGTATCTACTTTTCCAAACACTTTTTGCCCTTGTTTTGGACTCTAACTTGTATGATTTGAATGGAACTAACCCGGACTGACGCTGTTTTCAGCAGAATTTCCATGATGTTGTTTTATGCGAAAACAAAAGTTCTCGGAATGACCTGAAACTCCACGGAATATCTTAGAATAAATAATAAAAATCCTCACCAAAGATGAAGACCAGGGGCCCACACCTGTCCACGAGGTGGGGGCCCTCCCTCTGGCGCGCCCCTCACCTCGTGGCCCCTCGACACCCTCCGCGCCAACTCCAACTCTATATATTGGCTTTCGGGAGAAAAATCAGAGAGAAGAAATCATCGCGTTTTACGACACGGAGCCGCCAAGCCCTAATCTCTCTCGGGAGGGCTGATCTGGAGTCCGCTCGGGGCTCGGGAGAGGGATTCGTCGCCGTCTTCATCATCAACCATCCTCCATCACCAATTTCATGATGCTCACTGCCGTGCGTGAGTAATTCCATCGTGAGGCTTGCTGGACGGTGATGGGTTGGATGAGATTTATCATGTAATCGAGTTAGTTTTGTTAGGGTTTGATCCTAGTATCCACTATGTTCGAGATTGATGTTGCTATGACTTTGCTATGCTTAATGCTTGTCACTAGGGCCCGAGTACCATGATTTCAGTTCTGAACCTATTATGTTTTCATGAATATATGTGAGTTCTTGATCCTATCTTGCAAGTCTATAGTCACCTACTATGTGTTATGATCCGGCAACCCCGAAGTGACAATAATCGGGACCACTCCCGGTGATGACCATAGTTTGAGGAGTTCATGTATTCACTATGTGCTAATGCTTTGTTCCGGTTCTCTATTAAAAGGAGGCCTTAATATCCCTTAGTTTCCAATAGGACCCCGCTGCCACAGGAGGGTAGGACAAAAGATGCATGCAAGTTATTTTCCATAAGCACGTATGACTATATTCAGAATACATGCCTACATTACATTGATGAATTGGATCTAGTTCTGTGTCACCCTATGTTATGACTGTTACATGACGAACCGCATCCGGCATAATTATCCATCACTAATCCGGTGCCTACGAGCTTTCCATATACTGGTTCTCGCTTATTTACTTTCCCGTTGCTACTGTTACAATCACTATAAAAATACCAAAAACATTACTTTTGCTGTCTTTACTTTTGTTACCGTTACCACCACTATCATATTACTTTGCTACTAAACACTTTGCTGTAGATACTAAGTTTCCAGGTGTGGTTGAATTGACAACTCAGCTGCTAATACTTGAGAATATTCTTTGGCTCCCCTTGTGTCGAATCAATAAATTTGGGTTGAATACTCTACCCTCAAAAACTGTTGCGATCCCCTATACTTGTGGGTTATCAAGACCTTTTTCTAGCGCCGTTGCCGGGGAGCATAGCTCTATTCTTTGAGTCACCTGGGATTTACATCTGCTGGACACTATGAAGAACTTGAAAGACGCTAAGACACCAATTTATCCCTCAACTACGAGGGGAGGTAAGGAACTGCCATCTAGCTCTGCACTTGATCCACCTTCTGTTATGAGTAAGTTAGCGACACCTAAACCTGCTTCTGTTATTCGTTCTGATATGTCGCATGTTATTGATGATGCCGCTTTTGCTATGCATGATACTTATGATGAAACTACTTCTATGCTTGATACTACTGTGCCCCTTGGTGAATTTCTAGATGAACAAATTGCTAGGGCTGGAGAGAAAGAAATTATTGAATCTGAATACAATGATGAAAGTGATGATGAAAATATGCCTGTTATTCCTGAGGGTTATGTTTTTGATATGGAATCTTCTGCAGCTATTTTTGCTTGTAAAGATGGATATGAACTTATATGACGACCCCGATTCAATCGTACACTAATCATACACGCAAACGTGTACGATCAAGATCAGGGACTCACGGGAAGATATCACAACACAACTCTAAAACATAAATAAGTCATACAAGCATCATAATACAAGCCAGGGGCCTCGAGGGCTCGAATACAAGTGCTCGATCATAGACGAGTCAGCGGAAGCAACAATATCTGAGTACAGACATAAGTTAAACAAGTTTGCCTTAAGAAGCTAGCACAAACTGGGATACAGATCGAAGAGGCGCAGGCCTCCTGCACGGATCCTCCTAACTACTCCCGGTCGCGTCGCCGGCTGCACGTAGTAGTAGGCGCCCAGTAGTAGTCGCCATCGACGGTGGCGTCTGCTCTGGGCTCCATCGTCTGTTGCAGCAATCGAGTAGAGACAGGGGAAAAAGGGGAAACAATGCAACCGTGAGTACTCATCCAAAGTACTGCAAGCAAGGAGCTACACTACATATGCATGGATATATGTGTAAAGGGCCATATCGATGGACCGAACCGCAGAATGCCGTAATAAGAGGGGATAGCTAGTCTTATCGAAGACTATGCTTCGGTCACCTTCGCCTTGCAACAGTAGAAGAGGGTAGGTTGAAGTCCTCCAAGTAACATCACATAGCAATAATCCTACCCGGTGATCCCCTCCTCGTATCCGTGAGAGAGAGCGACCACCGGTTGTATCTGGCACTTGGAAGGGTGTGTTTTATTAAGTATCCGGTTCTAGTTGTCATAAGTCAAGGTACAACTCCAAGTCGTCCTGTTATCAAGATCACGGCTATTCAATAGATTAACTTCCTGCAGGTTGCACCACATAACCCAACACGCTTGATCCCATTTGGCCGACACACTTTCTGGGTCATGCCCGCCGCGGAAGATCAACACGCCGCAGCCCCACCTAGGCTCAACAGAGAGGTCAAGACGTCGGTCTAAACCTAAGCGCAGCAGGGTCAGGGCCCATCGCCTGAGCACACACCGCGACGCTATGGGCGGCCGAAGCAGACCTAGCCTAGTGGCGCTTCGATCCAATCCGGCGCGCCGCTTCGCCGCCGACGTCACGAAGTGCCGGTGATACCACGGCGCGGGTGCCCATATCTTTCCCACGTAGTTGGTTAGTGCGTATAGGCCCGTAGCCAACTCAGATCAAATACCAAGATCTCGTTAAGCGTCTTAAGTATCCGCTAACGCCGAACAGGGCCAGACCCACCTCTCTCCTCGGCGGTCTCAACCTGCCTGCCGCTCCGCCACAAAGATCCACTCATGGTGCTCCACCAACCGACCGACTTTAGTCTCCACATGTATCATGTATAAAGTATATAGTATATACCCGTGATCACCTCCCGAGTGATCACGGCCCGATAGTATAGCGCAGCAGACGGACAAGAATGTAGGGCCACAGATGAATATACTAGCATCCTATACTAAGCATGTAGGATTGCGGTAAAGGTAACAACAATAGTAACAAGGACAAAGCTATGCATCGGGATAGGTATAACGAAAGCAAGAACATGCTACACTACTCTAATGCAAGCAGTATAGAGTAGAATAGGCGATATCCGGTGATCAAGGGGGGGCTTGCCTGGTTGCACGCATAAGAAGGACGAGTCGTCAACACCGTAGTCGAACCGGGGTCGCGGCGGCCTCGGGTCTATCGGAAAGAAGTAACGGAGAGGGAACACAATAAATAACAGAGCAATCAAAGCATCACAAAGCGTAACAAGACAATACGCGGTGTTCGGTGTGCCCTAACGCGGTAGTAGGTGATACCGGTGAAGGGGGGGAAACATCCGGGAAAGTATCCCCGTTGTTTCGCGTTTTCGGGCAGAGGAGCCGGAGGGGGAAAGTTGCGAGTTTGATATGTTAGGGGTGTGTGGTGGACGAACGGGCTGCGTATCCGGGATCGTCTCGTCGTTCTGAGCAACTTTCATGTTGAAAATAATTTAATCCGAGTTACGGATTAAAAGATATGATTTTCTAAAGATTTTATTAATTTTTGGAATTTAATTAATTATTTAAATTAATTCGGAAAATAGATTAATGACATCAGCATGTTGTCATGCTGACATCAGCAATCAATAGAGTTGACTGGTCAACCTGACCAGTGGGTCCCACTGGTCAGTGACACATTTTAATTAACAGGTTAGTTAAACTAATCATAATTAATTAAGGGGGTGGGCCCCACTGTCATACTAATTAATTAGATAACTAATGTTTAATTAGTTTAATTAGTTGTTTATTTTAGTTAATCAAAATTAATTAAGTTAATTGTTTCTTTAATTAATTAATTAATTATTTATTTATATATATTATTATTATTTTTTATTCCTCTTTTTGTTAAACGTTCTGGGCGTGGGCCCCCCTGTCATTGGCACAGGGGGCCATAGCGGGCGTGGGTTCACGGCCGTCGGGCGCCGTGTCTTGGCGCACCGAGCGGGCACTCGCCCTGAGGTGGGGACGAGGCAGCAGGGCACCGACGGTGGGAACCTGCCAGCGACCACCGGGGCCACGTGGGCGGAGGCGAGGTGGCGCTGGTGCGGTCGGTGTGCACGATGGCGCGGCCCGGCAAATAGGGGGGCGGTGACCGGAGGCGGCGCAGAGGGGCGAGGCCACCGGCGACGGGGCGCTGCAGTGCTAGTGGCCGCACCGCCGCAGCCGTGGCGGGGAACGGCCAAGAACGGCAAGGGGGCGACGGTGTGGCCAACGCGGGGGTGTGCATGCGCACGGTCGGCCTCGAGCAGAGGCAGGGAAGGAGGACGAGGTGCGGTGAGCGCGGTCACAGGCGCGACCAGGGGCGGTGGTTAGAGGGATGCGCCGGTGCGGTGAGCATGTTCGGGACCCGGTCGGCGAGTGTGCACGGTGACGGAGGGGAAGAGGAGGAGGGGGAAGGCCCGGGGCCTCACCAGCGTTGATGGGGAGAGGGGGCGCCGAGGCTTGCTGGCGGCCGGCGAGGAGGAAGACGAGGATGCGAGGTCCGGTGAGGAGGCGGTCGAGGCGGCGAGGTGTGGTCCGGCGTGGTGGCTTCCGATGACGGTGTCGAGCAGCGGGGTTCGGGGTGGCGGACGGGGACGACGCTCCGACGAGCAGAGGGATGAGGAGGCGAGGTCCAGGTGGCGGCTGATCGGTCCGGTGAGGACGGGATCTGGGGGGCGCGGCGTCGGGCTTGCAGGGAGGGCACCGTTGCCCCTCGATCCAGATCGGGCGGGGAGGAGCGGCGTGGGGGGGGAGTGGGGTAGTGGGGCGACGGGTAGCGGGCTAGGGTTTCGGGGTCCAGGATAATGGGAGTGGGGTGGGCGGTTGGGCCTATTGGCTGATGGCTCTCTTGGCTATTGGGCCATTCGCCCGAGGGGGGGTTCTTCCTTTTCCTTTTTTTGTTTGTTTGTTCTCTGTTTTCTTTTTTTTATATATATTTTCTTGTCTCTTTTTATTTGTAGTTTCTTTTATTTTCAGTTTTATAAAATTACCACTAGTGCCTAATTTGTATTTACCAATAAACTACTATGAGATTAATTCTTAACCCATAATAAAATAGTGTTAGCATTTTATAAATTCAATTGGAATTTGTTTAATTGTTTTCACTATTGTTTTAATTGTTTTAGGGCCTTTAAACATCTTATCAAAGTTTGGTTTCTCCACCATAATTACCTATGTATTATTTGGTTCACTCCGAACATTTAAATTTTAATATTTGAAAACTTTTATTGTTTGCTCGATTTTGAATTTGAAATTCGAACTAGGTTCCGAACTAACGCGAGTTTATCCACAGTAACCGAGGTGACGTGGCATCATTAGCGGGGATTACTGTAGCTTAATTACCCGGGCGTCACAATTCTCCTCCACTACAAGAAATCTCGTCCCGAGATTTAAGAGGGGAGTAAGGGGGAAAGTTCTGGTTACGACATTCAAACGGATCTCCTCGAAGAAGTCAATCCCTTTCGTTGATGTCTTCAATTCTTTATTCCAAAGCATCATGATGAAGTTGTCGTCCTTTCTTCGGGGAACTCCATCGTACTTACGAATAGGTAAGGGGCAGCTCTACAATGATAGGATGTTATAAGGGAGATTCATCTGGGGGTATCCCAAGAATGAACATATGAGTATCTCTTGAGTTGAACAAATTACACATATCGAGGGCAAAGTAAGACGGCGCAATAAGAAGTTCAAGCGGATAGGCAATCGTTCATTGCACAAGCGAGTCTTGAAAGGGTTACGAGCAACGGAATAAGTATTGTGTTCGATACCAGAATAGATCAACAGGCAAGTGGCCCGTGAATTACATACAAAGTCAAGCACGAGGAATAACTTTGACAACAGGTTGTACAGGAGAGTCAGGTTTCGATCCTGTGGAACTGTGGGTTATGGTCCCACCATGTGGGTTAAAAGTAGAAAGGCGTTGACAGCTTGCATGGTCATGATAGCAAGGCCTGTCAGAGGGTAGCATGTCGATTATGTCGGCAACAACGTCGGTACCAAGGGCGAGGGACGAAAAGAACCATTTTCCTGCTCGTTGAACGAGGCGGACCAACAGGCCAAGTTCTCGTCCATCGATGGCTACCGGAATGTCATCAACAATAGTAACAGGTTCTTGCTGACAGAATTGCACACCGAGGAGTTTACATAAGCAGTAGAATATTGCTGCTTAGATCATATAGATCACAAGAAAGGTTCAAACAACCAATGGAAAGTAAAATATGATTATCATATTAAACAGAACAATGGAAAGGAAAATGTGTTTAAACACATATTTCAGGGATATATCCTTCCCAAGGACAAGCAGATGATATCCATGACAGGATAGAAGGTAGAAAACCATTTAGGTAAGGGGAGAAAAATTTCATGACATTACCCATACAACGGTGTTTGGATAATTGATAAAGAGAATTTAGCATTGTGCTTCAAATGTTCTTGGTGATGAACGGAGTACCACAGACATGCTTCAGGTAGCAACGATATGGTGTTTCATCAAGGGCCAGACTTCGGATACACCAATGATCCATCAGGAGTAACTTATAAAATAAGTCCTACAATTTCCTCCTGGAGGAATGGTTATCCTTGCAAAAGAAATTATAATGATAGGTCCTCCAGCCAGGGGGGGTGCTAGGCATGACATCGTGTTACCGGTTCATCAAAGGATCAACATCATAACTCTTGGAAAGTTGTCCCAACCATCATATCTGACCGAGATTCATATCCAATTGGTGTCATAATACCTCAGACTCAGGGGGTCCGAGAGGAAAAGGTGCAACACAAATCGACGAAATGACATTGCAAGATTCTCGGGAAATGAACTATGGGAGCGGGTTCCTGAAGCAATAGTTCATCATTAAACCAAGGAGGGGATGAGAAGGTGGCTGATGGACTCAGCATTCCATTGAGATTTCAAAAGATGGATTTCCACGATTATCTGAACAAGGAGATAACCTTTGTCAGATCAAATGATATAGTGAGGTATGCTCGAGGAAAACATACATAATTAAACATTGGTTGAAAGGTATGCCCGAAATATGGGTTGGGTTGCACGACCAATGTCAGAATGGTGATTCAATAATCAATAGTCTAAGAATGAACGGCCGACCATTAGCTTCAAAGCAATAGGGTTGCTAGAAGTGCAGAATCCAAACAGCACCGTACACTTGTTTGTACCCCGGTTGGAATCAACACAAGGACCAAGAAAGAATGGTGATGGTGAGAAGTATCACTATACCAAGAATTCTTAAGAGGTGGTGAAATTCCCACGGCATTCTTGACATAAAAGGTGGTAATACTCCAAGGTAAAGAAGAACAATGTTGGGTAGCAAGGAACTCAAGGTATAACACGAAACATGAACAAGTTTGTGTTGGGGGGAGGCAAGAATGTTGTCGATGATAACACAATCATCGAGGGGCAATGATGGTATTTCTCATCATGAATTCGATTGATATCCTGCAAGAGCTCAGAATGTAGATGATGATTATGACACATTTGTCGAGAGGTTTCATGATGATGTAATCGAACAACGATGACATCAAGTCAAAGGACTGATGAAGCGTAAGTTACTGGAACCAAGGGTAGGACACAAACTCGAGATCAAGTTTGTGTTCAAGATGGAACGATAAGACAAGGAAATCGACGTAAGCTTAGCTCAATCGTCGAAAGTTTTGGTGCTCCGGGAAGAAGGACCAGGTAGCACACTTAAAATTTAGCACGACAGGGATATAGTCGATTAGGCTAGGAATGACATGATCGGGTACAAACTCGTACTTAAAGAAGATTATCAAGTGTCGTTGAACCGAAATGTAGACTCGGTTCAGTTATCGGTGTCTTTGAGTGTTTAATAACTCAGAGTCCGTGAAAAATTTGAATCAGTGAGAAGGTAGTACTTGATGAACTCATAAAAAAATTATGCAGTTCCATCATAATCTCGAGATACCAGGGGGCAATACTCGATGACAGATCAAAGTAGAGGTTGGACTGGGGCATTGCTCTGTAGAAGACAAGTGCTTAAACTTGCACGAGAAATGGTATTTAAGGAGAACATGGTGGAACCACGATTGCAAAAGGCGGATCCCAGATATAAGATGAGCTTATACCAAAGGAATAATTAATTTAAGAGAAGCTTTAATGATAAGATCTACATCGTGTCCATGGGCATGAACACAAGTTCAAGGTCGACTCCCACTTCCTCAATGCATAATCTTCCATTCACCTCTCATATTTCGAAGATGACATTAGTTGTTGAAAGTTTTACGGTGCAATACCGGATAAGTATGACTCGTGAAATCTTTCGGTTCACACCGATGAGGGAAGGCGTTGGTTCAATCCCATCGGGCTTCTTCGAACATATACCATAAGCTTCAAGAGTAAATATCACCAACTCGGAAGCGAGCATGGTTGACAAAAGGAAAGGATACAATTTACCAAAGGCATTATGTATCGGAGAAAGAACTCACAAAGTGATTAATTATGAAGGACACCATGGGATAATAATCCAACAAAGGATATGGCGACCCACAATGGGGCTGATATGAGTATTGATACCCAATCAGAGGAAGAAAGATTGCAAATGCATCGGTTTATAGAACAGCTGAATAGTTCAACTCTTAATTAGCAAAGTAATTATGATTTTCAAATCAAGGGATCAGGAGCAAATGCTCTGATCAAGAATGGATAAGCTGAATAGACTTAGGGGTACAATCAACGACAATTGGATTGGTCGAGAACCAATTCCAGTTAAAAGAATGGCAGCTCAGCCGAAAAGGTAATTTGTAAGGATCAATGATGATTGCGTGTATTCGCAAACATATTGAGTCAATAGACCCAAAATGATAATGACAAGGAATGTCAATAAGACTATGAGACTTATGGGATTAACCATAATGCGAGCAAGCAAGAATTTCAAGAGCCAAAGGCTCCAGAGGATTTTCGGAAGATCGAATAGTATTTTGAAGATTTTTGTGAAACACATGAACAACTGGGGATGAGCGGATATTCGACAAGTGCGAGGATTTATTTGAAGGGGTATTCATGTGGCAAAGAACTGCTAAGCAGTAGGCACAAAGTATTCTCGGAACAATAGAAAAAACTTTGGGGTATCTTGTAATAACAAGATCAATGGGGGATGATCGTATGAATGGCAAGTGTAAGTAGTTATCCATACGGATTTATCGGTGGTCGGGAATAGCAAAAGTGATGGGCACAAAGTATCGAGAGAATATCAAAGAGTATCTCCGAAATCTTCTGGTGCAGTCGGTGATCATCTGGACTGAAGGGGCTCTCCGGGAGAAAGTATTTACGAGAACCTAGAGTTAGAGTTAGCAAAACCATTTATCCCGAATAGAAGAGAGATCAGGGTCCCAGAGTAAAGGTCGAGGAGTAAAAGATCCTAGTACCACCCAATGGCGACGTGGGCCCGTAAGGCACACAGCCATGTTAGTAAAAGTTTTGCAATGACTAGACTCGACTTCGGCCAAGGAGTGTGGAAGGGGGATTCCTACTTGCAGTCGGCTCTGATACCAACTTGTGACGCCCCCGATTCAATCGTACACTAATCATACACGCAAACGTGTACGATCAAGATCAGGGACTCACGGGAAGATATCACAACACAACTCTAAAGCATAAATAAGTCATACAAGCATCATAATACAAGCCAGGGGCCTCGAGGGCTCGAATACAAGTGCTCGATCATAGACGAGTCGTGGAAGCAACAATATCTGAGTACGGACATAAGTTAAACAAGTTTGCCTTAAGAAGGCTAGCACAAAGCTGGGATACAGGTCGAAGAGGCGCATGCCTCCTGCAGGATCCTCCTAACTACTCTGGTCGTCGTCGGCGGGCTGCACGTAGTAGTAGGCGCCTCGATGTAGTAGTCGTCATCGATGGTGGCGTCGCTCCAGGCTCCATCGTGCAGTTGCGACAATCGAGTAGAGACAGGGGAAAAGGGGAAACAATGCAACCGTGAGTACTCATCCAAAGTACTACGCAAGCAAGGAGCTACACTACATATGCATGGATATATGTGTAAAGGGCCATATCGATGGACTGAACCGCAGAATGCCGAAATAAGAGGGGATAGCTAGTCTTATCGAAGACTACGCTTCGGTCACCTTCGTCTTGCAACAGTAGAAGAGGGTAGGTTGAAGTCCTCCAAGTAACATCACATAGCAATAATCCTACCCGCGATCCCTCCTCGTATCCACGAGAGAGCGACCACCGGTTGTATCCGCACTTGGAAGGGTGTGTTTTATTAAGTATCCGGTTCTAGTTGTCATAAGGTCAAGGTACAACTCCAAGTCGTCCTGTTATCAAGATCACGGCTATTCAATAGATTAACTTCCTGCAGGGTGCACCACATAACCCAACACGCTTGATCCCATTTGGCGGACACACTTTCTGGGTCATGCCCGCCGCGAAGATCAACACGTCCGCAGCCCCACCTAGGCTCAACAGAGAGGTCAACCGCGCGGTCTAAACCTAAGCGCAGCAGTGCAGGCCCATCGCCTACGAGCACACACGCACGTTGCATGGGCGGCGGAAGCAGACCTAGCCTAGTGGTGTTCGATCCAATCCGGCTAGCGCCGCTCGGTCGTGACTTCACGAAGTGCCGGTGATACCACGGCGCCGAGTGCCCATATCTTTCCCACGTGGTTGGTTAGTGCGTATAGGCCCGTAGCCAACTCAGATCAAATACCAAGATCTCGTTAAGCGTGTTAAGTATCCGCGAACGCCGAACAGGCCAGCCCACCTCTCTCCTAGGCGGTCTCAACCTGCCTGTCGCTCCGCCACAAAGATCCACTCATGGTGCTCCACCGGCCGACCCGACTTTAGTCTCCACATGTATCATGTATAAAGTATATAGTATATACCGTGATCACCTCCCGAGTGATCACGGCCCGATAATATAGCACAGCAGACGGACAAGAATGTAGGGCCACAGATGAAAATACTAGCATCCTATACTAAGCATGTAGGATTGCGGTAAAGGTAACAACAATAGTAACAAGGACAGGCTATGCATCGGGATAGGTATAACGAAGCAAGAACATGCTACACTACTCTAATGCAAGCGGTATAGAGTAGAATAGGCGATATCTGGTGATCAAGGGGGGGGCTTGCACTGGTTGCCTGAGACAAGAAGGACGAGTCGTCAACACCGTAGTTGAACTGGGGTCGCCAGGTCTCGGGTCTATCGAAAAGAAGTAACGGAGAGGAACACGATAAATAACAGAGCAACCAAAGCATCACAAAGCGTAACAAGACAATACGCGGTGTTGATGTGCCCTAACGCGGTAGTAGGTGATACCGGTGAAGGGGAAACATCCGGGAAAGTATCCCCGTTGTTTCGCGTTTTCGGGCAGAGGAGCCGGAGGGGAAAAGTTGCGAGTTTGATATGGGGTGTGTGGTGGACGAACAGGCCGCGTGTCCGGGATCGTCTCGTCGTTCTGAGCAACTTTCAGGTTGAAAATAATTTAATCCGAATTACGGATTAAAAGATATGATTTTCTAAAGATTTTATTAATTTTTGGAATTTAATTAATTATTTAAATTAATTCGGAAAATAGATTAATGGCATCGGCATGATGTCATCTTGACATCGGCGATCAACAGTTGATCGGTCAACTGACCATGGGTCCCACCGTCGATGACACATTTTAATTAACAGTTAATTAAACTAATAATAATTAATTAAGGGGGTGGGCCCCATAGTCATACTAATTAATTAGATAACTAATGTTTACTTAGTTTAATTAGTTGTTTATTTTAGTTAATCAAAATTAATTAAGTTAATTATTTCTTTAATTAATTAATTATTTATTTATTTTTATTATATATATTTTTTTATTCCTCTTTTTGTTAAACGTTCTGGGCGTGGGGCCCCCCTGTCATTGGCACAGGGGGCCATAGCGGGCGTGGGTTCACGGGCGTCGGGCGCCGGGTGCGGGCGCACCCGAGCGGGCACTCGCCCGCATGGTGGGACGAGGCCGCCCAGCACACCGTGGGAACCGCTTGCTGCTGCCCAGCCGGGAACCACGGCGCAGCGGAGGCGAGGTGGCGCTGGTGCGGTCGATGTACACGGTGGCGCGCCCGGCAGCGAGGGGGGCGGTGACCGGAGGCGGCGAGCCACGAGGCCACCGGCGACGGGCGCTAGTGCCGTGGCCGCACCGCCGGCCGTGGCGAAACGCCAAGAACGGCAAGGGGGGCGACGGTGTGGCCAACGCGGGGGTGTGCATGCGCGCGGTCGGCCTCGAGCAGAGGCAGGGAAGGAGGACGAGGTGCGGTGAGCGCGGTCACGGGCGCGACCAGGGGCGGTGGTTAGAGGCATGCGCCGGTGCGGTGAGCACGTTCGGGACCCGGTCGGCGAGTGTGCACGGCGACGGAGGGGAAGAGGAGGAGGGGGAAGGCCCGGGGCCTCACCAGCGTTGATGGGAGAGGGGCGCCGAGGCTTCTTGGCGGCCGCGAGAGGAGGAGGACGAGGACGCGAGGTCCGCGAGGAGGCGGTCGAGGCGGCGAGGTGTGGTCCGCGTGGTGGCTTCCGATGACGGCGTCGAGCCGCGGGGTTCGGGGTGGCGGACGGGGACGACGCTCCGACGAGCAGAGGGATGAGGAGGCGAGGTCCAGGCGGCGGCGGATCGGTCCGGCGAGGACAGGATCTGGGGCGTTGGGCTTGCGAGGAGGCACCGTTGCCCCGATCCAGATCGGGGCAGAGGGAGGAGCAGCGTGGGGGGGAGTGGGGTAGTGGGGCGACGGATAGCGGGCTAGGGTTTCGGGGTCCAGGGATAATGGGAGTGGGGGTGGGCCTATTGGCCTGATGGCCTGCTGGCTAGCTGGGCCATTCGGCCCAGGGGGAGGGGGGGTTCTTCCTTTTCCTTTTTTTTGTTTGTTTGTTCTCTATTTTCTTTTTTTAATATATTTTCTTGTCTCTTTTTATTTGTAGTTTCTTTTATTTTCAGTTTTATAAAATTACCACTAGTGCCTAATTTGTATTTACCAATAAACTACTACGAGATTAATTCTTAACCGATAATAAAATAGTGTTAGCATTTTATAAATTCAATAGGCATTTGTTTAATTGTTTTCTGTATTGTTTTAATTGTTTTAGTGCCTTTAAACATCTTATCAAAGTTTGGTTTCTCCACCATAATTACCTATGTATTATTTGGTTCACTCCGAACATTTAAATTTTAATATTTGAAAACTTTTATTGTTTGCTCGATTTTGAATTTGAAATTCGAACTAGGTTCCGAACTAACGCGAGTTTATCCAAAGTAACCGAGGTGACGTGGCATCATTAGCGGGGATTACTGTAGCTTAATTACATGGGCGTCACAACTTAAGAGGCTGCTAGTTAAATGGAAGAAAGAATCTCTTAGAGACAGAATGAAACCTGACCCTGCTTTTGCTGCTTCACCTATTTGTGTTCCCGATAAGGATTATGAATTTTCTGTTGATCCAGATATAATTACTTTGGTGAATCTGATCCTTTTATGGCTATGAATCTGAAACTGTTGTGGCACATCTTACTAAGTTAAATGATATAGTCGCCTGTTTACTAATGATAAGAGATCGCTACTTTTATATACTCAAAATATTTCCGTTCTCATTAAAGGGTGATGCTAAGATATGGTTTAATTCTCTTGATCCTGGTTGTGTGCGTAGTCCCGGATATGATTTATTACTTCTCGCTAAATATTTCCTGCTCATAAGAAACAAGCTGCTTTGAGGGAAATATACAACTCGTGCAAATTAAAGAAGAGAGTCTCCCACAAGCTTGGGGAGGCTTCTCAAGTTATAATGTTTTGCTGACCATCCTCTTAAGAAACCTGAAATACTTGATATCTTTTATAATGGACTAACCGATGCTTCGGAGATTACGGATAGTTGTGCTGGTTCTTTTTCAGGGAAAGAACACCGGATGAAGCTGAAATCCTATTGAATAATATGTTGACAAATGAAAATAATTGGGCACCTCCTGAGCCAGCTCCTGCTCCAATTGCTGAGCATGCTCCTAAACCAACTCCGAAGAAGAGAGGTGTTCTATTTCTCAGTCCCGAAGATATGCAAGAAGCAAAGAAATCTATGAAAGAAAAAGGTATTAAAGCTAAAGATATTAAGAATTTACCTCCTATTGAAGAAATACATGGTCTTAATTTACCGCCTGTTGAAGAAGTATATGATCTCAATTCTTTATTCACTAAAGAACCTCCTGATCTCGATATCCCGACGCAGGTAGTAAAGGTAAATTCTCTCTATAGATATGATAAAGCTGAAGTCCCTCCTACTAAAATTGCTAGTCAGTGCTTGGATGAGTTTGATAACTTTATGTTTAAGCAAGATGACTTTAATGCTTATTTTGGTGGACAATTAAAACAAAATACCTTTATGATTAAACGCTTGGGTGATTATATGGCTAATATTAGAGGTGAACTTAAACTTGTTAGCAAACATGCTTCTATGGTTACCACTCAAGTAGAACAAGTACTTAAAGCTCAGAAAGAAGTGCTTGATGAAATGAATAGTAAGAAAAATGATTATGTTGTTAGAGTGGCTACTAGAACTGGTAGAATGACCCAAGAACCTTTGCATCCAGAAGGCCACCCTAAGAGAATCGAGCAAGATTCTCAAAGAAATAATATTGATGTACCTAGTTCTTCTAAAAGGAAGAAAAAGAAAAATGATAGGACTTTGCAAACTTCTAGTGAACCTATTGCTGAACCACCTGAGAATCCAAATGATATCTCTATGTCTGATGCTGAAACACAATCTGGTAATGAATATGAACCTAGTGAAAATGTTAATGATGATGTTCATGATGATGCTCAACCTAGTAATGATAATGATGTAGAAATTGAACCTGATGTTGATCTTGATAACCCACAATCAAAGAATCAACATTGTGATAAAAGAGACTTCGTTGCTAGGAAACATGGTAAAGAAAGGGAACCATGGGTTCAGAAACCCATGCCTTTTCCTCTGAAACCATCCAAGAAAAAGGATGATGAGGATTTTGAGCGCTTTGCTGAAATGATTAGACCTATCTTTTTGCGTATGCGATTGACTGATATGCTCAAAATGAATCCTTATGCTAAATATATGAAAGATATTGTTACAAATAAAAGAAAGATACCGGAAGCTGAAATTTCCACCATGCTTGCTAATTATACTTTTAAGGGTGGAATACCAAAGAAACTTGGAGATCCGGGAGTACCTACTATACCATGCTCCATTAAAGAAATTATGTTAAAACTGCTTTATGTGATCTTGGAGCCGGTGTTAGTGTTATGCCTCTCTCTTTATATCGTAGACTTGACTTGAATAAGTTGACACCTACTGAAATATCTTTGCAAATGGCTGATAAATCAACTGCTATACATGTCGGTATTTGTGAGGATGTGCCTGTTGTGGTTGCAAACATTACTATTTTAACGGACTTTGTTATTCTTGATATTTCTGAGGATGATAGTATGTCTATTATTCTTGGAAGACCTTTCCTTAATACTGCAGGGGCTGTTATTGATTGCAACAAAGGCAATGTCACTTTTCATGTTAATGGTAATGAGCACACGGTACACTTTCCGAGGAAACAACCTCAAGTTCATAGTATCAACTCTATTGGAAAAATTCCATCGATTATATTTGGATGTTTTGAATTTCCTCTCCCTATTGTCAATAAGAAATATGATATACTTATTATTGGGGATGTGCATATCCCCGTTGAGGTAACATAGTGTCATTCGAAATTTCTCCGGTTCCATGTTAATCGGAATGAGTTTGTTAACAAGACCTGATCAACCTTGTTAGTGGATTCCTTTTGATGAGCATGAGATGGATGAAACTAGAAGCACAACCTTCTGTACCCTCTTTATATTTTCTGTTATTTAGTAGAAATAAAGTAAAATAGTATTTTTTTATCTGTCTCCTGACTTATCCGTGCAATATAAAAATATCCCGAAAATAAAAGTCCTCAGAATGCCATGCCAATTTAATATGATTTTTTCGGGAATATTTGAGGATTTATAGTGCAAAATTACATGGGGAGCTACCACCTGCCACGAGGGTGGAGGGCGCCCTACCCCTAAGCGCGCCCCCTGCCTCGTGGGCCCACGGTGGCCCTCCTCCACTTATCCCTGCACCCATCTTCTTCCTCTGCCTCACACAAACCCGAAAAACCAACTCAAGCACGAGTTCCACCACTTTTGCTGTGATTTTCGATCTCCTTGCTCAAAGCACCTCTCAAAAACTGCTTGGGGTGATTGTTCCTTGGTATGTGACTCCTCCATTGGTCCAATTAGTTTTTGTTCTAGTGCTTTATTCTTTGCAAATTTGTGCTGCATAGGTGACCATGTTCTTGAGCTTGCATGTCAAATTTATATGGTTCCAAGTAGTTCTAATGCTTGATATAGACTCTAGGCACTTGTAGGAGTAGTTGCTATCAATTTTATTGAAGTTGGTTCACTTTTGTTTGAAGTTACTAAAAATTTCAGAAATTTTTCAGAGGAAACAATATGTTTAGGAAGATGTTCCAAGGTGGTTCTTCAAGGAAGCAAGGCCCCAGGATTGCAATGCGTGATGCTGATGAGGAACCACCAAGAGACGCTCTTGTGAGGCCCTGTGAATGGCCTTCGGAAATTTTTATGGATCAAGCGGGAATCAAAGAAGAATTTAGCGCATATTTGCGTAATGCCGGTCTTGAGGACTTTGAAGCTGACAAATGCCCTCAGTATCATGATCTCACAAGTTCATTTGTGAGGAGGTTTGAGTTTTCATCTTCGCGTAATTCTCCTTCAGTCATGTTTGACCTTTATGACAAATCTTATACCATGGACTTAGAGGATTTCACTCTTGCGTGCAAACTTCCATCTTGGGGTAGTGTCAGGGATCCCCCTAAATCTGAATTTAGAGACTTTCTTGGTAGAATAATTATGGAGGAATCTAGAGATATAACACAAGCCACTATAGGGAGCATTCACTTTCCTGCTATACATTATTTTGCTCTCTTCATAGGTAGATGCATAAATGCTAAGGATGAAGCATGTCACATGTGTGCCCCTGATCTCAGCATTCTCAGAAGTGATGTGTTAGGAGACCAATCTTATCATATGGGAGACATTGTAGCTCGTAGGTTGCATCATAATAGACATAACAGAGATTTCTTTGGAGGAATTTATGCAACCCGCTTAGCTAATTTTCTTGAGATAGACATTCGTGAGGGTGATATGGAGTTGCCCCCTACTTATTTAGATTTTGATTCTATGGTTTCCCACCAGTTTGTTGAGAGGACTGAACCACCTCTCCAGTATCGACTAATCTTTAACAAACGACATGTTGTCCATATTACTCTTCCTGCTCCTGCCTTCTTTGATTCTCAGACAAAAGGAAGATATATTATTACCAGAGAGGAGGCAGATGAGTACGAGAGGAGAGCGGAGGCGGCTCGACGCCACGCTGCAGCTCAGGAGGCGATAGCCGCTGCATCACAGTACGACCCCAGCTACACCTATGGGTATCCGCCAGGCTATCCCTGGCAATAGACCAACTTAGGCCAAAAGCCTAAGCTTGGGGGAGTACGTATTTCCCACCAACATTACATTTATGTTCACACACACTCATTGCTAGATGTCGATGCTCATACTCTTTCACTGTAATATCCATGCTAGTTTACTTTCTTTTTCCTGCTTTCTTCTTGTGTGTTTAATAAACCTTAAGAAAAAACCAAAAAAATTAGTAGTAGTTTATTTTTCCTGCTGTAGTAGTAATAATTAAAAAAAAGAAAACCCAAAAATATTTCCCGTTCTTCTTTTGCTTGTTGGGAGCTTTCCCGTGTAACTAGTTTTTATTTCTTTTCTTTTCTTTGGGGGTCAGTAGGAGAAGACCATGATTAAATTGTTGAAGTGGCTCTTATATGCATCATTTTTGATTTAACCAAGAGCCCATATTGCTTTGTCTTCTCCTGTTTATTGAATGCTCGCAGATTCCAGCTTAGTCCAATGCACGTGCACTCTTATTACTATTCACATTGTTCGGTCATGCAAGTGAAAGGCAATTATGATGATATATGATGGACTGACTAAGATGAGAAAAGCTGGTATGAACTCGACCTCTTTTGTTTTTGTAAATATGATGAGTTCATCGTTCCTGATTCAGCTTATTATGAATAAACATGTTTGCAATGACAATTAGAGATCATAGTTGCTCGTGCCATGCTTGATTAGCTATGAGTTATAGTGGTTTACCTTGTGTGCCAACATGCTATTAAAATGGTTGTGATGTGGTATGATGGGGTGGTATCCTCCTTTGAATGATTTAAGTGACTTGACTTGGCACATGTTCACGCATGTAAATGAAACAAATCAACATAGCCTTCACGATATTTATGTTCATGGTGGATTATATCCTACTCATGCTTGTATTCAATGTTTATTAATTTTAATGCATGTTCATGACTGTTGTCGCTCTCTAGTTGGTCGCTTCCCAGTCTTTTGCTAGCCTTCACTTGTACTAAGCGGGAATACTGCTTGTGCATCCAATCCCTTAAACCCCAAAGTTATTCCATATGAGTCCACCATGCCTTCCTATATGCGGTATCTACCTGCCGTTCCAAGTAAATTTGTATGTGCCAAACTCTAAACCTTCAAATAAACATTCTGTTTTGCATGCTCGAATAGCTCATATATCAACTAGGGCTGCCCTTATCTTCCGTGTTAGGCGGGTTATTCTCAAGAGGAGTGGACTCCGCTCCTCACTCACGAGAAAATGGCTGGTCACCGGGATGCCCAGTTCCATGCTTTATGCAAACTAAATCAAAATAATTGCAAACAAAACTCCCCTGGGATCCGTTGAATGTTGGAGGCACTCGTTGTTTCGAGCAAGCCATGGATTGATGCTTGTGGAGGAGGGGGAGTATAAACTTTACCATTATGTTTGGGAACCGCCTATAATTTGTTTAGCATGGAAGATATCGTCATCTCTTAGTTGTTATGTTGACAATGAAAGTATGCCGCTCAAAATATAATTTATCTCTATTTCAAAACCGAGCTCTAGCACCTCTACAAATCCCTGCTTCCCTCTGCGAAGGGCCTATCTATTTACTTTTATGTTGAGTCATCACCCTCTTATTTAAAGCACTAGCTGGAGAGCACAACTGTCATTTGCATTCATTACTGTTAATTTATATCGGGTATGACTATGAATGGATCTCTTTTACCATGAATTACAATGTCTAGTCAGTCCTTGATCTTTGAAGGTGCTCTGCATTTATGTTTTGCGGTCTCAGAAAGGGCTAGCGAGATACCATCTTGTTATATCATATTATGATTATTTTGAGAAAGTGTTGTCATCCGAGATTTATTATTATGGCTTGCTAGCTGATTATGTTATTGATATGAGTAAACATGAGACCTAGGAGTTATTGCAAATGTGGTTAGTTATGATCTTTGCTGAAAACCTGAATCTTGGCTTGACATAGGTACAACAACAAGAGCAACCAGAGTTTGTAAAGTTTTTCTTTTTCTCTTTCAGTTTGTCAACTGAATTGCTTGAGGACAAGCAAGGGTTTAAGCTTGGGGGAGTTGATACGTCTCCGTCGTATCTACTTTTCCAAACACTTTTTGCCCTAGTTTTGGACTCTAACTTGTATGATTTGAATGGAACTAACCCGGACTGACGCTGTTTTCAGCAGAATTGCCATGATGTTGTTTTATGTGTAGAAAATAAAAGTTCTCGGAATGACCTGAAACTCCACGGAATATCTTAGAATAAATAATAAAAAATCCTCGCCAAAGATGAAGACCAGGGGGCCCACACCTTGTCCACGAGGGTGGGGGGCGCGCCCCCCCTCCTGGGCGCGCCCCCTACCTCGTGGGCCCCCTGGACACCTCTGACACCAACTCCAACTCTATATATTGGCTTTCGGGGAGAAAAAAATCAGAGAGAAGAAATCATCGCGTTTTACGATACGGAGCCACCGCCAAGCCCTAATCTCTCTCGGGAGGGCTGATCTGGAGTCCGTTCGGGGCTTCGGAGAGGGGGATTCGTCGCAGTCGTCATCATCAACCATCCTCCATCACCAATTTCATGATGCTCACCGCCGTGCGTGAGTAATTCCATCATAGGCTTGCTGGACGGTGATGGGTTGGATGATATTTATCATGTAATCGAGTTAGTTTTGTTAGGGTTTGATCCCTAGTATCCACTATGTTCTGAGATTGATGTTGCTATGACTTTGCTATGCTTAATGCTTGTCATTAGGGCCCGAGTGCCATGATTTCAGATCTGAACCTATTATGTTTTCATGAATATATGTGAGTTCTTGATCCTATCTTGCAAGTCTATAGTCACCTACTATGTGTTATGATCCGGCAACCCCGAGTGACAACAATCACCTACTATCATAATTATCCATCACTAATCCGGTGCCTACGAGCTTTCCATATACTGGTTCTCGCTTATTTACTTTCCCGTTGCTACTGTTACAATCACTATAAAAATACCAAAAACATTACTTTTGTTATGTTTACTTTTGTTACCGTTACCACCACTATCATATTACTTTGCTACTAAACACTTTGCTGCAGATACTAAGTTTCCAGGTGTGTTGAATTGACAACTCAGCTGCTAATACTTGAGAATATTCTTTGGCTCCCCTTGTGTCGAATCAATAAATTTGGGTTGAATACTCTACCCTCGAAAACTGTTGTGGTCCCCTATACTTGTGGGTTATCACAGACTACACGCAAATCCCTAGTACCCGCACAAACAAATAAGAACCTTGCAACCAACGTGATAAAGGGGTTATCAATCTCTTCACGACCACTTGCAAAAGTGAGATATGATAAAGATAATAAGGTAAATATTTTTGGTATTTTTGTTGTATAGATTGAAAAGTAAAGATTACAAAATAAAAGGCAACAGAAATAGCTAGTTGATGGGAGATTAATATGATGGAAAATAGCCCTGGGGGCCATAGGTTTCACTAGTGGCTTCTCTCAAGATAGCAAATTCTACGGTGGGTGAACAAATTACTGTCGAGCAATTGATAGAAAAGCGCATAGTTATGAGAATATCTAGGCATGATCATGAACATAGGCATCACGTCCGGGACAAGTAGTCCCAAACGATTCTGCATCTACTACTATTACTCTACACATCGACCGCTATCCAGCATGCATCTAGAGTATTAAGTTCATAAGAACAGAGTAACGCATTAGGTAAGGTGACATGATGTAGAGGGATAAACTCAAGCAATATGATATAAACCCCATCTTTTTATTCTCGATGGAAACAATACAGTACGTGCCTTGCTGCCCCTGCTGTCACTAGGAAAGGACACCACAAGATTGAACCCAAAGCTAAGCACTTCTCCCATTGCAAGAAAGATCAATCTAGTAGGCCAAACCAAGCTGATCATTCGAAGAGACTTGCAAAGATATCAAATCATGCATATAAGAATTCAGAGAAGAATCAAATATTGTTCATAGATAATCTTGATCATAAACCCACAATTCATCGGATCTCGACAAACACACCGCAAAAAGTATTACATCAAATAGATCTCCAAGAGAATCAAGGAGAACTTTGTAATGAGATCCAAAGAGAGAGAAGAAGCTATCTAGCTAATAACTATGGACGCGAAGGTCTGTGGTAAACTGCTCACACATCATCGGTGAGGCTATGGTGTTGATGTAGAAGCCCTCCATGATAGATTCCCCCTCCGGCAGAGCGCCGGAAAAGGCCCCAAGATGGAATCTCACGGGTACAGAAGGTTGCGGCGGTGAAAATAGGGTTTCGTGGTGCTCCTGGATGTTTTCCGGGTATATGAATATATATAGGCGAAAGAAGTAGGTCGGTGGAGCTGCGAGGGGCCCACGAGGGTGGGGGCGCGCCTACCCCCCCCCCCCCTTGGGCGCGCCCTCCTACCTCGTGGCTTCCTTTACGTCCACTCCAACTCTCCCGGATTGCGTTTGTTCCAAAAACGATCCTCGCGAAGGTTTCATTCCGTTTGATATTCCTTTTCTGCGAAACACTGAAATAGGCAAAAAAACAGCAATTTGCACTGGGCCTTCGGTTAGTAGGTTAGTCCCAAAAATAATATAAAAATGCATAATAAAGCCCATTAAACATCCAAAACAGATAATATAATAGCATGGAACAATAAAAAATTATAGATATGTTGCAGACGTATCACCTGCATCTACTACTATTACTCCACACATCGACCGCTGTCCAGTATGCATCTAGTGTATTAAGTTCATGGAAAAACGGAGTAATGCAATAAGAACAATGACATGATGTAGACAAGACCCGTTTATCTATATGGCGGTAGATATAGATCTCGTATTTTTATCCTTAGTAGCAACGATACATACGTGTCGGTTCCCCTTCTGTCACTGGGATCAAGCACTGTAAGATCGAACCCACTACCGGGCACCTCTTCCCGTTGCAAGGTAAATAGATCAAGTTGGCCAATAAAAACCCAAATATCGGAGAAGAAATACGAGGCTACAAGAGATCATGCATATATATAAGATATCAAAGAAACTCAAATAACTTTCATGGATATAAAAAGATATAACTGATCATAAACTCGAAGTTCATCAGATCCCAACAAACACACCGCAAAAAGAGTTACATCATATGGATCTCCAAGAGACCGTTGTATTGAGAATTCATTGAGAGAGAGAGGAAGCCATCTAGCCACTAACTACGGACCCGAGGGTCTACAAAGAACTACTCACGCATCATTGGAGAGGCACCAATGGAAGTGGTGAACCCCTCCGTGATGGTGTCTAGATTGGATCTGGTGGTTCTAGACTCTGCGGCAGGTGGATGAATATTTCGTCGATGCTTTTAGGGTTTCTGGAATATTTGGGTATTTATAGAGCAAAGAGGCGGTCCGGGGGGTGCCCGAGGTGGGCACAACCCACCAGGCCTTGAGGGCCTCTGGCGCCTCGGTGGGTTGTCCCCTCCTCGGGACAGCCCCCAGGTGCAACCAGGGCCCACCTTCCTTATTTTGGCCCATAAAAAATCCCCAAAAAGTTTCGGGGCATTTGGACTCCGTTTGATATTGATTTCCTGCGATGTAAAAAACATGCAGAAAACAGCAAATGGCACTGGGCACTATGTCAATTGGTTAGTACCAAAAAAGCTATAAAATAACTATAAAATGATTTAAAACATCCAAGATTGATAATAAAACAGCATGGAACAATAAAAAATTATAGATACGTTGGAGACGTATCAGTTATCGGATTGAATACTTTTATGGATTTGAGAACACTTGATATATGTCTTGCATGCGAATACTCGTGGTGACAATAGGGTATTATGTTGATTCTCTTGATATATGTTTTGGCACTCAACTCGCGGATTCCCGAGGTGACATTGGGGTAATCTATGCGTAGGGGTTGATGCACGGTCTTGTCTTTGTTTCTCCGGTAGAAATCTTGGGGCACTCTTTGAAGTTCTTTGTGTTGGATTGAATATTACGAATCTGAATATGTTGTGGTGTTATTTTAGTACGAACTCTTGGATAGATCGATCGGAAAGAATAGCTTTGAGGTGGTTTCGTACCCTACAAACAATTTATTCTTATATTGTCCGCTGGATAGGAACTTTGGAGTGATTCTTCATCTCACTTTGAGGGACGGCTATATGATCCAATTATATTAGCATTGTTGAGAGATTGCACTAGCGAAAGTACGGACCCTAGGCCTCATTTTCAAGCATTGCAACACCGTTTGTGCTCCGTTTTATCAATTGCTACCTTGCTGTTTTTATTTATTTAGATAATAAAAATATATTTCTACCATCCATACTACACTTTTATCACATCTCTTCACCGAACTAGTGCACCTATACAATTTGCCATTGTATTAGGTGTGTTGGGGACACAAGAGATTTCTTATATTTTATTGCAAGGTTGTTTGAGAGAGACCATCTTCATCCTACACTTCCCACGGATTGATAAACCTTAGGTCATTCACTTGAGGGAAAATTGCTATTGTCCTACAAAACTTTGCGCTTGGAGGCCCAACAAGAGTCTAAAAAAATAAAGTTGCGTAGTAGACATCAGTTTTCTTCACGGTTTTGGTGTCCAAGCGTTGAGGCTTGGGTCAAGTTATCCTCCGGCAAGGCCTTGCCGTCGGGAGGGCCGCAACTAACTATGCACAAATCTGAGGTACTAAGGGAGTCATAAGAGCATCTCCAACCTTTGGCCCCCCAGGAGGCATAAAAATCGCCGCCTAGGGGCGAGCCGGCGGTATAATCGGCTCTGGGGGCGGTTGGGCACCCAGCCGTCGCCCCTAGGCGCTGATGTCAGCCCAGTTTTCGGCCCACTTTCGACGAAAAATGGTCCGATATCGACGAGAATCGGCCCATATTCGGCGTGCTTCGGCGTGAATTCTCAACATAAATATATTTTTATTAGATAGTTCATCACAGAAAATCAATAGAAATCAAATAGTTCATCAAAATAGTGCAACAACAAATAGTTCAATACAAATTATATAGTTCAACAAATAAAAACTCATATTTCATCACACGTCGAGCTAAGTGTCGCCCTTGATCCTCCATAGATGCTCCACCAGATCCTACTGCAGTTGTTGATGCACCTGTGTGTCTCGGATCTCCTGACGCGTATTAAGGTAGGCAGTCCAGGTTGCCGGTAGCTGGTGATCAACTTCGGCAAGAGGACTCTGCTTGTAGTATGGTTCAGTGTCAAATATTGGCTCTTCCTGCTCGCTCTCAATGATCATATTGTGCAAGATGACACAACAAGTCATGATCTCCCATATTTGATCTTTTGACCAGGTCTGAGCAGGGTACCGGACAACAACAAATCGAGACTGGAGCACACCAAATGCCCGCTCGACATTCTTCCTGCAAGCCTCCTGAACCTTGGCAAAGTGGGACTTCTTGCCTTCTGGCACAGCGTTTGAGATAGTATTCACAAATGTAGACCATCTCGGATAGATGCCATCAGCTAGGTAGTACCCCTTGTTGTAGTGCCGCCCATTGACCTCGAAGTTCACCGGAGGAGAATGACCTTCAACAAGCTTGGCAAAGATAGGGGAGCACTGCAGCACGTTGATGTCATTGTGAGTTCCTGGCATACCAAAGAAGGAGTGCCAAATCCAGAGGTCCTGTGTGGCCACCGCCTCAAGTACCACACCGCAACCGCCTTTGGCGCCTTTGTACATCCCCTACCAAGCAAATGGGCACTTCTTCCATTTCCAATGCATGCAGTCGATGCTTCCAAGCATCCCAGGAAATCCTCTTGCTGCATTCTGTGCTAGGATCCGAGCAGTGTCTTCTCCATTGGGTGTTCGCAAGTATGGCGGTCCAAACACTGCCACCACTGCCCTGCAGAACTTGTAGAAACACTCAATGGTGGTGAACTCGGTCACCTCATCGCTGTCGTGCACTGTGAGGTGAATCCAAGTTTGCCGGTGCAATCCTTCTTGCACTTGAAGTAGTTGTCGAATTCCCGGATGGAATTCACAATCTTGAGGAAAAACTTTCGGCTCATCCGATAACAGCGCCGAAATACTTTGTCGCCGTGCAGTGAAGCGTCGGCAAAGTAGTCGGAGTAGAGCATGTAGTAGCCTTCGAGATGGTGTCGGTTCTTTGCTTTCATCCGCCCCGGCGCCGAGCCACCTCGTTGCGGCTTTTCATTGCTCGCCAGCAGGGCGACGAGGACCATGAAATGTTCCTCTTCCTAAACGTCGGCATCGGCTCCCTCCTCCAGCAGCGCGACGAGCGTCTCCTCGTCGTCCGAATCCATTGCCGAGCAGGCAAATCGCCGAACACCTTGTGGGCGCGGTGGGCGCGCACCCGCCGATACACTGCCCCCGCGCGGCCGAAACGCCGGAAAAATCGCCCAGACGATGGTGGAGAGGCTGCCTCGGCGAAACCTCTTCTCTTTTTCCAGCGGGGAATGACCTATCTAGCGGTGGTGGGCGGTGGGCGGCACCGGGATCAGCCGGTTGCGGCCGGGTGGCGGTCGAGCGCGCGGGGGTGGGAGGCAAATCTGGACGATAGGCTTGACTTTTCGCCTGATGGTGTGGGCTAGACGTGCTTTTCCCTTGCACCGAATCCCCAGAGCGCCCCCCAGTGCGCCGGGTTCGGCCTGCGATCGCTGGGCCCAAAAACGGGCCTAGCCGGCGGATTTCGGCGTCCTGAGGGCGCCACTGAGGCGTTTTTTCGACGCCGGCACGGAAAAAGTCGCCTGAGGGCCTGTTGGGGACATGGCTCTAAGGAGACTAACAACCCTTAGGGGGTGTTTGGTTCAGGGACTTTTTAGTCCCAGGGACTAGAAAAAGTCCCTAAAAAGTCCCTAGGAACCAAACGGGAGGGACTTTTTCTATAGGGACTAGAAAAAGACTCTACTAGAGACACTTCTTTGATTAGTCCCTGGGACTAGAAAAAGTCCTAGGACTTCTAAAACAAACACCCCCTTAGTATTTTATTTTTAGGCTCTAGGGAACTTCACAAGCCCTAGGGCTCTTTACAGATTTCAGTACTACCATAAAAAATAATTAGTGAAGTAGGAGAACACTGGCCTCATCTGTGCCCACGACCAGAAACGAATTTTCGGTGAAGTAGACAAAGCAACTTAAAGTTAGATTGTGTCATCGTCCTGATCGAAAGGAACAAAACGACCTTCCACACATCGATGCATTTTTATTATTCTCGGGGACGTTTGTACTGCTGGTTTGATAAATAGAATTGATGCATTTTCGTTAAAAAAAAAGGAGAGCATTTGCCAAAAAAAATAAAACATTGGCTTCCCCGGCATGACACGATCTGTCTTCGTCACATAAGCAGAGCCTAACACGAATTGGTAAAGTACTGGCCATACATTCTCGAACAGGGGCTTAGATTTGACATGATCCCTTGAGGAATAAAATTTCTCCAAGATCTCGACAAATGCAAAATGGATGGATGATTGCCTCCTGTTAATATTTGAAGAAACAACAAGAAAACAAAAGGTGGCAACTGGAATCACTTTAGCTTGCAGTAGAAACATGTAGTCGACAGGAATTTCTCCAAAAGCGTTAGAACAGGAACTCTCTAATATGAAGCACTTGCTCTTGCTCTGGTTGAGATGTCTTCGTTTTCTCTTCGTATTTAGCTCTAGATATTACTGAAGTACAAGATTTGCTCATATATTTCCCACTCCAGTCCAGAGGACGGAGTTTATACGTTGAGATGTCTTCGTTTTCTCTTCGTATTTAGCTCTAGATATTAATAGTATATATTTCCCACTCCAGTCCAGAGGGCGGAGTTTATACTTTTTTTTTGACGAATTAAATCTATTATAAAGATTCATTAAAAGTATAAAACACCTCAAACATAATAAAAAATTATATCAAGATCCATGGACCACCGAGTGATCATTGGCGCTCCAGAACGAGCCGTCGACGCGTTGTTGTCGCTGCTTCCATACCGGAGCCGGCCTGACCTTGTCAATGACAATCGGGAAGTCTTCGTGCACGTGCCCCTAAGGACCAGCGCCCCGGAGCTGCAGTCGTCGCCTTTGAATCCTTGAATAGATCTGAAGAAACTGACACCAAATATCGCCGTTGTGTACGCACGACGAGAAACCCTAACCTCGCCACCCTGAGGAGCTGGCAGGAATCTACGCCGAAGCTCCGTCAAATCCCTCCCAACTGACGAACTTGGGAGGATCGGAGCCCGGAAGACTGTCTCGGAGAGGAAGCACCGCCATCCGTCCAAATGTCGTCCCTGTGAGGACTAAAACCCTACCTATCTACTAGTCGGATTCGAGGCACTAAAAATCCCCTTCCTGCCACCGGCCGCCGGAGCGGTAGGCGGTGAAGAGGCGAATCCACGGACTCGTCGGTAAAGATTGAGAGGAGGAAGGCTTTCTTTAGTCGACTTGCGAATGGAGTTTATAGGAAACACCGGACGTTATTATGCCGTAAGCAAACAACTACAGTATATAGGAAACATTTTTTTTTGAAACAAGAGTATATAGGAAACATTTATTTCTAAGAAAGAAGGGGGAAAATTGCTTCCATGCATAGAGCAGAGCATTAGAGCATCTCCAGCCGCGCCCCCAACAAGGCTCCCTAGGCCACTTTTCGGCCGCCGGCGCCGAAAAAACGGCCCAGTCACGCCCCCAAGGGCCCGTTTTTCGCCGGCTCGGGCCGAAATTAGCGTCGGCGGATCCAAGACGAACCCGGCGCGCTCGGGGGCGCTTGGGGGCGCCGGGCGAATCGTTTTTGGCGCGAAAGAGCCGCGGGCCCTCCTCGCCAGTGACTCGTCTCTCTTCTCGCCGCTTCGTCGTCCTCATCGCCTCGTTTCTCGCGGCGAATCAATGCTAAAGCTGCCGCGCGCTGCCGCGCCGGTCAGCCTGCGCCATTGATGCCTCACGGGCGACGCAGTGAAGATCGGATGACGCGCGCCCCTCTCCCTTCCTCGCGCGCCACGCGTACACACGGCGGCACGTGCACGGGCGGTGCCTCGACCTATATAACACGCGCCCCAGCGCGCTGGAGGAGGAGACTCGCACTCTCTCGCCGTTGTCGTTCCTTCCTCTCCTCTCTCTCGCCGTCTCCAGTTCATCACCCATGGCCGAGCGCTTCCCAGGCGACGGCGCGGCGGCGAACGGCTACGGCCGCCGCCATCTTCACGAAGATGAAGCTCGGCTCCTCTACGAGGCCGAGTACCCGGTCCCGCCGAAATGCGGGTACCCGGGTCGTGGAGGATCAGCGCCGGCGGGGTCCCGGTGCCACCACCGCCCGCCGGGGCGGCGAGGCGTGCGGAGATCGCGCGCATCCGCGCCTCGCTACCGCAGGCGGCGAGGGAAGGGCCGCGGTACGTCCCCTACAGCCCTCTGTGGGAGGCCTACTTCCGTCGCCGCCACGCCGAGCAGCTCGAGGCCACCAACGGCGTCGTGCCCTCCGGGAGGCTCAACGCCGACGGGCGCCGCCGATGGTGGGGCGTGCCAGGCCGCACGCTGGAGGCCGTCCTTGAGTACATTGAGGGCGGCAACACGCCACGGCTGGAGTACCCCGCTCCCCCGTCCTTCTCCCGCCGGCGTGGGAGCTCGTGGACGCCGAGGCGCATGGACCCGGGGGCGTCCTCCTCTTCGTCCGGCGGCTCTCCCTGCCTCCGCCCCGTCAAGCCGGAGCCCCAGGACACGCCGGTCATCCGCCGCACCAGAACCGGCGTCGCGCGCCGACTCCACCCCCCCTTTGGCCGCCTCGTCCTCGTCAGGCCGAAGCCGGAGCCCGGTCTCCCCGCGGAGAACGAGGAGATAGCCCGGCGCGGCATCTCCGACGAGGACGCCCTACGGTGGGCGCGGGACGACTACCTCCGCGAGGAGACGGTCCGGCAATGCCCGACCCTGGAGGAGATCGCCGCCCGCAGGCGTGGGCGCGAGGACGAGCACGACGTCGTCATCCTCGACAGCTCTGACGACGAGGACGTCCCCGGACCGTCCAACCCGCCCCGCCAACCAGGGAGGGGTGCAGCAGGGACGGCGGCCGCGGAGGAGGTGACGACGACGACGGCGGCGGCGGCGGCGCCGACTACACGCAGTTCTACCACCTCCTCGGCATGTAGAGCAAGGGCGGCAGGCGGCGAGACGGCGGGCCTAGTAGTTTTTTTTTGTTTTTTGTAAAATATTTTTAAATATGTATGAACTCGTCGAAGTTTGCTTGAATTTGCGCCGTGTTTGTGCCGAATTTAAATTTTTTTTTAAACGTGGGCGCCCTTGTTGGGGACATCACGCCCAAAGACGCGGTTTTCTTGATCTGCGACCTCGAGGCGATTTTAACACCTCCACGGGGCGAGCAGTGGAGATGCTCTTAGTTTAGTTTGGCTTTGCGTCTCCCCGTCACAGTCACACACGGGGCAAATTTAACAAATTTGATCTATAGACGAAATCAAATCATAGAATGAACTGTCCATGAAACTATTTCACGCGGCTGACCCGTGGCGCCTAGCTCTCAAGCGCTGCACTAGTGTAGCGCCTAGCTCCCAGGCGTTGCACTAGTGCAACGCCCAGGAACTAAGCGCTATCTTTATATGGTGTGGCGCTAGCTAGCTCTCGCGCTGCCGCATTAACCGACTTAGTAATTTTACGAGCGCGGGTGCGACGCTGGCCGTGTAGCGCCTATCACTAAGGCGTTTCACAGTGTAGTGTGACGCCTTCGTGTCGGGCGTCACACAAGAAGGTCAGCCGCGTGAAATAGTTTCGTGGATAGTTCATTCTATGATTTGATTTCGTCTATAGGTTAAATTTGTCAAATTTGCCCACACGGTGAAGGAAAGAAACAAGCACCGCCGCCACCACAGAGGCGCACAGCGGAATCCACCCCCACTAGTACGTGCCCAGTGCTCCCCTCTCCCCACCACCATCATCTTCTTCCGCCTGTCTCCTCTTCCTCCTCCATATAAACCACCGTGATCCCTGCGTGCTTCCACCATCTCCCACCTCTGCTCCCTTCTAGTTCCCTCGGACCAGCGCGCATATATACCATACCTGTGATCTGCCACAACCCCCACCGAGATGCTGTGTGTGTGGACGACGCAGCTGGTCGCTCCAAGCACGGGAGGATCCACGGGCGTGGTGCGAGCCGTGTGATCCACAAGAGTGTGCGTGCACGTAAGGATGTGCTTCGGCTGCCGTGTCCCCGCCCAGCTCTGCTGGTGAGAGTTCGAGGAGAGGCCGCGCACGTACGTACGTACGCGTGATCAGTTCGTTCCATAGTGCTGTGCCACCCGTGTCTAGCTTCCTGCCGGCCGTCGACATGTGGGGCGACGTGGTGGCGCTCGTCCGGCAGGGCCTGCGGTGGCGGCGGAGGAGGGGGGGGAGATCGACGGCGCGGGTGGTGGACGAGAGCGCGCTCGGCCTCGGCGCCGACGGTGATGCCGGCGCCGCCGCGGCTGCGCCGAGCGTGGGCGGCGCCCTGACCAGGGCGCTCCTGGCGCTGGCGTGCGCCGTCCGCTTCGACGGCGAGGACCTGCCGACGGAGGAAGCCTGGGCGGCGAGCGTATGGCGGCCACGGGCCGACGAGGTCAGCCACCTGATGGTGCGCGAGAGCATGCGCTATGCCATCTACGCGTAGGATTGTGAGTACAACGTCTGTACGTACGATTGGGGTTACGTATAACTAGCTGTGTATGGTGTATAACTAGTAGAGTATTAGAGTGATGTATCTTGGATGTACGTAAAGGTCACCACCACCACTACTAGAGATGCCATGGCGATTGGCTTCTCTTAGCCTATGTTATGTAGCATTCTCGGTTAATCTTAACTTGTGAAGGTCACTGCAATTTACTCTACATGTCAACAAAGATTCATCTCTTCCTCTCTATCTCCCCTTTTTCTGTACCCTTTGGTTTCGTTCTTTGTTCTTTTGACGCTCCGATTTATTTTAATTGCTTCTAGAACTTTTAAGCGAAATAAACATTTGTCCTTATCTTATCTTTCTTTTTCCCTTTCTTTCTGATGAAGGGTGAGCACTGAGAATGTCTACACTCACGTTGTCTATCAGAGTCAGACCACTTACATGACCAACTCTTTCTGGGGAACTACTGCAGCGAATCTGTAGTTCTGAAAGGCTAAATTCGGTTAACTCTAAATTTGATGAACACGGAACTGATGAATTCAGCACATCAGCAGAAGGCTTCAGGTGGCTACTGCCCACTGATCGGATCGAAACAATCACAGACCACCTCTTCCTCACTCAACATAACCACTAGCAAGCACTTAAGCATGTAGTAGACGCAAATGACACTTGACCATACGACGTTACAGAGATGCGCTGTGCATGTGCTGTCCGTACATTTAGAAAGCCATTGTGACATCACAATCATGGTACAAAGAGCTGACCATGGAGAGAAATGAGTGGATGTGCCAAAAAGCATGATTTCACTGATACGAGATCAAATTCAGGCCTCAGGGCTGATACTTGAGACCCCAACATAAATATATAGCCTGTGGCCATGATCATGATGGCCGGTAACGGGTGAGGATCATGTATGCATAGTGGTATCCAGATATCCAATATCGCGCCACTTCACGACAACCTGCCAACAACCCTGCTTCGGATACGCGACGGTGACCGTAATAGCGTGATTCGTCAAATCCCACCAATGCGAATCGAAATATGACACTGAGATGAGCGTGTCTGAATCTCCTAGCTTAGTGGTTGTGATTTCACAAGTGGCTAAGCTAGTCATGAGTAGTTTCTAGATTCTAGAGGCATAGGAGGAGATATGAAAATCATCTATACAAAACAAACTGGAATCACGGGTCTTACCAAAGATAATCTTATTAAAAGAAATAGGCATGAAAATGCGTGATGTGTTTTTTGTCACCATGACGAGACCATAAAACACTTGTTCTTCCAATGCAAATTGGCTTGTTTTATATGGTTAGTCATTCAAGTAACTTCTGACTTGTATCCTTCACGTAGTGCTGCTAATATTTTTGACAACTGGTTACATGAGATCAATAACAAGTTTTTTTTTCGAAAAGAGTAGACTCACCGGCCTCTGCATCAGAACGATGCATACGGCCATATTTATTAAAAAGTAAATGAGGTTCAACAAGGTCTTAAAGTCTGGAAAAAAAAAAGAACGGCTAGCTCACACAGAGCCTCAACGCCAATAACAAAAAGGCCAACAAGCCACAGCCGGCTGGCAAAATAGAAGATTGGTAAACTAATCGCCTATCCTATTACATGACCGCCATCCAAACCGGTTGAAGATATCCCGCGCTACCATCTTCAACCGGACAGATCCAGTAACCAAACGCTCCATGGCCTCCGCCGGAGTGAGTAAGGACCACATACGGATCAGCGCAGCAGCCCGGAATAAAACCTGCAAAAAATGAATAGTTGCTGTTCTGTTAAAAGCCAAATCATTTCTACAGTTCTAAATTGCCCATAACAACGCACATGCTCCTACACGAATGTGTCTAGCTGTTTCGGACTCTATCCCAGCAAGCCACGTCCCGAATAACGTGTTGACCGAAGTCGGAGGAGTAATGTTAAAGGCAATTTGCACAGAGCGCCACAAAACTCTTGCCAACGGGCAGTCAAAAAAGAGATGCTTGATAGTCTCGTCCCGATCACAGAAACTACACCTAGTAGAACCTGTCCAGTTGCGCTTAACCAAATTATCCTTTATTAAAATTACTTGTTTATGAACGAACCACATAAACACTTTAATCTTCAAAGGAACTTTGACTTTCCAAACATGTTTGGAACTAGGAATAACACTAGAGTTAATGATATCGATATACATCGATTTGACTGTGAACTCCCCAGATCTAGTAAGCTTCCAACACAACTAATCGGGCTGAGGAGCTAACTGAACCTCCATTAGTCTATGCACCAAGTGAAGCCATGCTCCCCATCGTTCGCCCACAAGCACCCTCCTAAACTGAATATTGAGGGGAATGGACTGCATAACCGTGGCAACTAGAGCATCACGACGCTGAACAATACGATATAGGGACGGATACTGGATCGCCAAAGGCGCATCACCAAGCCGCGTATCCTCCCAGAAGCGAGTGGTGTTGCCATTACCGACAATAAACTTAGTTCTGTTAAAGAAGACAGCTTTGATTCTCATAAGCCCCTTCCAGAACGGCGAATCAATTGGTCTCAGCGTGACCTGGGACAGGGTCTTGGACTACAGATATTTACTACGTAGAATATGCGCCCACGTTGCCTCCGTCTCAACTGACAACTTATACAGCCACTTACTGAGAAGACATCTGTTCTTGACTTCAAGATTCTCAATACCAAGGCCCCCCTGGTCCTTTGGTCGACAGATGATATCCCGTTTGGCAAGTCGGTATTTTCTCTTAAGTTCATCACTCTGCCAGAAGAATCGGGATCGATAGAAGTCCAGCCTTTTCCTAACCCCAACTGGGACCTCAAAGAAGGATAGGAGAAACATAGGCATACTTGTGAGCACCGAATTAATAAGAATCAATCGGCCTCCATAAGACATGAGTTTTCCTTTCCAGCAATTCAGTTTCTTCTCAAACCGATCCTCGATGCACTTCCACTCTCTGTTTGTTAGCTTACGATGGTGAATAGGAATACCTGATACGTAAAAGGCAAAGCCCCCAAGTCACATCCAAACAATTGTCTATAAGCCTCTTGTTCGTCTTTGGCTCTACCAAAGCAGAACAACTCGCTTTTATGAAAATTAATCTTCAATCCAGTCAATTGTTCAAATAAGCATAACATCAACTTCATATTTCTCGCTTTTGCCAAATCGTGTTCCATAAAGATGATTGTATCATCAGCGTACTGCAGGATGGACACACCACCATCAACTAGATGAGGCACCAAACCACCCACCTGGCCGGCCTCCTTTGCCCTCCCTATCAGGATCGCCAACATATCAACCACAATATTGAACAAGATTGGGGACATAGGATCACCTTGTCTCAGGTCCTTGTGTGTCTGGAAATAATGACCTATATCGTCATTCACTTTAATTCCAACACTCCCTTTTTGCGTGAACGATTCCACCAACAAGTTTAGAATCCTTCTTAGCGTGGGAGAGCTTGTCGTGATCTGGTCGCATTGGCTATGTAGAGATGGTAAGGTTTTTAACGATAAAAGTTCTTCTCTTCTACAGGTTATCCACGGATGCACCGGTATGCTCTGTTTATGGTCGTCTTTATAACGTGTGGAGAATCGAGTACAGTGGTGTGTAGACGCTTGAAGGCCACGACGAGGGATACTTTTACCCGACATGTTTTTTTTTGAAAAGGAGGAAAGACCCCCGGGCTTTGCATAGAACGATGCATGCGGCCATTTTATTAAAAGTTTACCAAACCAAGGTCCACAGTGCAGTACAGCTCGCAGAAGGAGTATAAAAAGAAAAATAAATAAACAAAGCCACAACCGGCAATGAACAGGGCAAGACGACTAAACATCTATCCTATTAGTGGACCGTCATCCAAACGGGTTGTAGATAGCCCGTGCTACCGTCTCCCATCGGTTGCACCCAATAACCTAAAGCGCCCTGAAGTCCGTATGAGTGAGTAACGACCACGTACGGATCCAAGTGGACGCTCTGTAGATAACCTGCAAGAAGTTCAAAAGATTATGTCTGTTAAAGATCATATCATTCCTGCAATTCATATAGCACAAAGAAGTGCACATATTCCTATCCGAATACATCCCGCGGTAACTGGTTCTACTTCTGTAAGACATGTCCCAAATAACATGTTGATGCTAATTGGAGGGTTTATGTTAAAGGCTGTATGAATCGTACGTCAAAGAAACTTAGCGAGAGAGCAATCGATGAAAAGATGTTGTATTGTTTCATCATTATCACAGAAATAACAACGTGAACTGCCTACCCAACTGCAATTAAACTTTTACCTGACATGGATGGCAGCATGATCTTTGGATTGGCTCTCCTACGTCTTAGGTGTTATACAGTCTTCACATGATTACTTGTATTCCGCCTTTCTTTTGTTTTTTGGGACTTGAACTTGGTTATGGCTATGTGCATCTCAGTTATGTAGAAGCCAGGTGTATGCTTAAACCTTTTAAGTAATAAAATGCTAGGGTCAATTAATAATGCACAAATAACAAATTCATTTCAACATGGTCTTGATGTACCCTTTCACCTTCAAACCAAATGATCTGTTGTGCAACCACTACCATTTTTGCACACCATCAGCAATCTATATTCAAGCACAGGTCAAAGTAGCGTTAGCTTAATTAGATTGTGCAGCTGAAAGATTAGGACCCACAGAGAAGATGTTGGAATTTTGCAGCTGGCTACAGACAAAAGTGAAAGCATGGTGCAGATTGGGTTTTGGTATTTTGGTGGCCAGCTAATTAAACACTGGGTCTGCCTCCACTGCTGCAGGCAGAGAGCTAATTGATTGCCTGGGCAGGGCTTGAGTTGCTAAATGCTACTATAACTTGTTGATAATGTCCATCTCCATCCTGAGTGTAGGTAGGGGCCGTAGGGCACCATCCACCAGAACCATCCATCAAGGATGAGATGTCACGGAAGATTACCTTGTCTTGTTAGGTTGGTGACTTGTGACCTCCGATTTGACGATATCTCGATAAGCCTCCTGTTGTCAGACTTCAGAGAAAGAAGAATGGGGATAGTCAACCCCCAGATACATTCCTTTTGTCTCTGTCATCATGTCCAAACTAGTCGGCAAACGCCAATAAGCATTTCTGTGCGATTTGTTTCTTGAAATTGAAGGTGGGGCCAGAGCCCAAGGGTGGCTAGCCAACGATGGCACTTGTCATCATGTCATGAGACACTAACTTGCCATTGTTTGGAAGGCATTGGGTGTTAGGGTCAGCAGGGAGATGCACAAAAAGCTTGAGCTTTCATTGTCGTGGGTGACGTACTGTGTATAGTTGCCACTTGTAATGGAGAAGAATATAAGAAATTACACCCTGTGTTTCTAAATGTAAGCCGTATTTGCAGTTTAAATCAGTTTAATTTAAACTGCAAAAACGTCTCTCAGTCAAGGGGTCCCTCTCCCTCATTTCGTAACAGAATCCAGGAGAAATTTGTGTTTGTTTGCTGAAGCAATATAATATAATCCAAGTGCTACTGGATATTCCTTCCTCCATTTTGTTAGTAAACATTTTGCTTCAATTACTACTGATAGCAAATTAGTATGTGTAAAAGAACTACTGACAGCAAATTACCAGATACTCAGCAACCAGCACCTGGTTACATTGATTAGTTTTTCTCTTTTGCTTCAAGCTCCAGCCGAGGAATTCCTCAAAGTGCATTTCTTATTTATGCCACACCTTTGTCCGAGAAGGCTGATGCGTTTCATTAGTAGTTGCAGGCAGTATGTTTTCTTGGTCTAGGATTAGAAGAATTCACAGATCAGTCGGAATCCTGATATATCAACCATGTGCAAAGTGAAACGGCAACTTATTTCTCCTTAAAGAAATTGCAACTTATCTCTGGAAAACAGTAACACAAGAAACATGATGAACTCCGTCGGACAAGCAACAGAAGAGTGAATCAACCTGGCCTAATCATCCAAGCCTGTCTCTTTCAACCATATGGCACCATTTACGCATATGTATACATAAAAATTAGTACATCACGAATAGTTTGAGACGTATCTGGAGCAAGGTTCAGTAAACAACGCTAGTGCAACAGAAAGAAGGAAAGGTAGAAGAAAGCAGTCCGGCCCACCCCACGATGGCGCGGCCTCATTGGCGGCCTGCTGATCTCAGCGCGTCGAGGACACGTTTTTGTCCTGTCAAGACCTCCACCAGCCCTTGCGAAGGAGATCATGCACACACACACACACAGAAAAAAAAGATTGAGATGATGAAAAGAAGAGATGGCAATGTTGTGTAAGTAAAGCGGCAATTGTGCCAACCGTTTGTGTAGTCTCGGCAGTCGTGGTTCCCGACGACCAGGTCGGTCTGCCACCGCTCGCTGAACCTCTCGGCGGCGTCGGCGGCGTCGCCGTCGGTGAGGCCGACGAACCAGCTCCTCCTGTCAGGGATCCTCCGCAGCGTTCTCCTCCGAACCACCCCTGTCCGCCCGTCGTCGCAGACAAGATGAATCACTACATAATTCTGCTTCCGTTTCTTCCTGGCAAAGAAAAAGAAAATTCCAAGCAAGCAGGCAGAGAGGCCGGCGCCGGCGGTTTAGCTACCCGGTATTTTGCTCCGCGAGAGCACGGAGAAGGCGGCGAGAGCATCCTCCGGGTGGCGAGGCTGGAAATCGAACACCAACGACGGCTCCTGCTCCTGCTCCTGCAAGCCAGCCAAGCCAAACGCCCCTCTGAACATCTTGCCGAGTCGAAAAGGACGGAAGGATTTCCTTCCCTCACCTGGGCTCGGGTTGGGGTTCGGGCAGGGTCGGGCCGGAGGAGCACCATGAAGTGCTGAAGGTCCCACAGACCCAACGAGTAGGCCGAAGACATCAGGGCCTGGGCCGGACCCTGAGGGGCCCTCAGCGGCACGGCCGCGACGTACACGGCGTACCTCCCCGCCGGCCGCGCCACCGCCACGGCCGTGGGCGTAGAGGCAGACGACATTCGAGATTGGATCATTGGAGACAAACCAAACCGGCTGTGGCCGTGGCCACACAAGCAACCAGCGGCCATGGGCGCAATAAGAGCATCCCGCCGTCAGATGTCAATCGGACGGCCGTCCGATCTGGTACTCTCTCTGAGTTCCCACATCAAAATCTGGTCTGGGACCGCAACTCTAGACTCTTGGGAGCTGAATGCATCACTTGTCCTCTTTAACAATCATAGAGTGGTATTTACCAGAATGTTGTTTTAACTAGGGACATAAGTAAGTGCCACCATCCAGGCATGAATCATCATTTAACCTCAACATCCACCACCCCAAATGAGACCCAAAGCAAAAGATAAAATGAATCGCTCGCTACATAGAATAGAACGGGTGGCCAAAAAAAGAATGACTAGTGGTCCTCAGATAAGCAGAGAAGCGCATAGCACCAGCACCGCCGCAGTGATCGGGATCGAGACGGAGACGTCGGCGGCGGCGTCGGAGGGCGCTGGAGCTGTGGTGTTGCTCACCGGAGGAAGGGGCGGCTCCGCCACGTCGGAGACAGTCAACACCGGCTCTGGGGCCATTGCTGGTGGCAATGCTGCTTTATCCTGTATCACCCCAACCAGGCCGCCGCGCTGGGGAGGCAGCATGTAGTAGGGCGTCTTGTCCCCCATGTTCCTGCACGAGTTCACTGCGCAAACACAAGAAGAATTCTTCACTGGGTTGGGTTGGGTGGGTTCACTACATGATACTACTACTTCTACATGGTGAACTGGATGAAAAATGTTGGTTACAAAGGCAACAAGAGCACGCACATTTGTATCTGTGAGCCGTCCCCGGGAAATCGGTGATGAGTCCATCCACTCCGCCTCCTTCTCCCCCTTTGTGCACAAGGGCGTTGATCTGTGACGTGGCGTCTGAGAAGAAGTCATACGGTTGAGAAAAGAACTCGTTCCTGAGCAGATACACATAGACTGGAAGGCCAGCAGACTGCAGGGACTTGACGAGAGGATTCGTCTGGTTTATCAGGAAATTGCTCGACTCTGGGTAAACGGACTTGATGCTGACAGAAGCAGCGTCCGCAAACTTTTTGATGTCTGCGAGGGAGGAAGGCGCCGCGTCTTTCACGACTTCGTCGATCTTGTACACAAGGTTATACTTGGCCAGCTGCTTGAACTTCACCAGAGTTGAGCTGTTTGTTGACTGGATCATCACTTTCTGGGCGCTCTGTTTGCTGTAACCAGAGTCATCAACAGCTTTGATCACTGCATCTACCACACCAAACCCAAGTTTCTCTGCCATGAATGAAGCATGCTGCAAAAAATCCAATCAATCGCTCAGTATTAGTATCATTTTTTTCAACTAACAACCATCTTTTTGCTAGCCGACTCAACAAGAGATGCAGGAAATGGGAAGAGTACATCACTCAATTATGGGTTTGCAGCATATTTAAATGCATGCTTACCTCCACAGTAATCATGATTCCTGACAATTTTTTTCCTTTTGCAAAAGCCAAAAAGTCTGATAATCTCATGAATTTTCCTGCGTTCCTGTTTCTGGGATTTCTTGATAGGCTAATCTGGCCAAATGGGTTCGATATCATAGCTGTGAACACGGAAATGTCAGTATTCGAGTAAGTGATAGACGAGTGCAAGTAACTCCATAGATGGACAATCAATTGTTCACCAGACGTTTGATTTTTTTTTGTACAACAATGAAATGGCATGGCATGGCATGATCGTGCATAACTTACTATTATTTTCAGTTAATGGAAGGAAACTGAATTACACACATAACTTATGTCTAGTAAACTGTTTCTTATCTGCAAAGGAATACGACTATTACCAAAGTCCTGGGATGTCCACTAATTTTGCATGTGTTGTGTTTTTTCATTTCTCAGTTTCCCTCCCTATTCCCAGCCTCCCTTGCAATGAAATGATGCGCAAGGCTCTTGCCACTTGCGTTTTCTCAAGAGAGAAAAATACAGCAATCAGATTTACTAATAAAGAGTTCAGACTGACTTACGCTTCAGGTTGTTTGCAATATCCTCCCAAGTGAGGTTGAAGGTATAGACTCCAGCAACAGCCTTAATGTCGCTTATGACACCCGCTTGAGAAGCAAATTGTGAGGATGCAACAGTAGTGACATCCATTAGGTCAATGGAACTCATGCATATTGGTATGCCATCTTTTGTCACTTGAACATCACAGTCAATGACATCTGCACCGTCTTGAACTGCCTTCTGATAAGCTAGGTCAGTGCAGTCAGGGTAGTCACCACTAGCACCATTGTGGGAGATAACTAGAGGTGCCCCTGCAATGTAAATGTGAAGTCTGGAGATCAATAACAGTACTAAATTGAGGAGTTGCAGAGTTAAGAATGGATAAAGAAAGGAAGCAGGCATACCATGATCTGCCTTGGTGTTGTTCAGGTTACTAAAGCAGCCTGCAGCAACAAAACATAGAACAAATCAATAGTCAAGATCAGACAAGCCATGATCCAAATTAATATTCCAACTTGTTCAAATATACGAATACCAAAAGTCGAAAGTGGATTATTTCATGATTAGAACAGAGTCAATAAAAGATGAAAGATTGTCCTGACAAAGTGGCCGCTTGGGTGTGTGAGTTTCTTGAAGGAACATTTATAGCATTGTGAAGAAATCATATAATGTGGACTCACCGATGGCCTCTAATGGAGTGATAGGGAAATCAGTCAAGAGACCATCAACACAGAAGGCACCATTGTCGATGAAGCCAAGATATTCTGCTAACGGATCATAGCTGTAGTTGTAGCTGAGTGCAAAGTCGTTGGCAAAATCAGCAGCATAAATTTCTAAGCCTGCCTTATGAGCATCATCCACGACTGAAGTAGAGGGTTGCAGATAATTATCTGCCGTAACAGGCCAGATATAGTGTTTGGGAACAAGTATTCCAGAAGCAAAAGTCTTGATGGATGAAAGATTTTTCAGCATTGAGCCATATGTCTGATTTGTAGATGGCTCGACAAGGCCTTCATCAAGAAAACGGAACACAAGCTTTGTCTTCCTGCCAACTCTTCCAACTAGACTTTTGAGGAAACTCACTTCAGGGGATGAGATGTAGTCAACCGTGTATTGCTTTGACATAGACAGGATATAGCTTCTCATGCTCAGATTAAACTGGCTGTAGAAACTGTCATGCTGAGTTTTGCACAAACAAGACAGACTAAGAGAAGATCACTTCAATTGTAGTGCACTGAAAGTAATCAAAGTTTGATGTACCTGAACATTCAACCAAGCAGGGGCCTTATATTGCGACAGTGCAACTTCAACTTGAACTAGCGTGAAGCTTCCATCAAACCTATTTGTACGAGACAAGATTGCTCGCAGCACTGTAACAAATAGTAAGCTTGGGTTAGACAAGCAAAGGCAACAATGCTAATCAAGCAAGAGAAAGATGCAATGAAGATGCTCCAAAACATTAGAACTGCAAGCTGCATTTGCACTTACAAGTTACATTGGTCAGGTCAATGCTGTTATAGTCCACAGAGAACCACCCCGTCGTGGACACACCGTTGACACGGTAGGTCTTCTTTCCCTTTGGGAAAAGATCGGATATGGTTGTGCAGTTATCCATTTTTATGTCTGGAAGGCAGATGCCAACGCCATCCTTGGTTAACCGAACATCGCACCACTGGGCTGAATCCTGATTGCTGGCAGCAAACGAATAAGCAGGGTCACTGGAGTCGGGAAATAGGCCCGAGAAACCACCCTTAGCTATGACTGCTGGAGCATCGCCTGAAACAATGAGGTGAGTGTTAGGCTTGAGAACAGCCAGGAGGAACAATGGATGGATCATAGCTTCATAGATGTAACTTTTTGTCCAACTAATACTTCATAAATGTATTGCCAAAGCAGAAACTCCGTAAAAAACTACCAGGGTAGTGGTATAAATCTACTGTATTTTACATGCATGGCCAATTAAATGATCGACCACTGTAATTGATGCATGAAGAAGGAAATCACTCCTTGAAATTGGCATCCACCGAACTGGGCAAACAATCCCCTGCTCCATAAGCAGTCGATGAACAGTAAACGCCAGCAGCTAGTGATCTAACCTAACCCAAGAACAGTCGATGAACATTCACGCGGTAAGAAGCGTTGACTACGTCACTTGAATTAGTCACAAAGATGTTGCTGTCGTATCCTAACCAAATGGCATTCGGCAGAAGAGGCTACCGCCGACGGCTGTGCCAAAATTTCATATTATATGCAAATAATTTAAAAGGAGGCATCATGGCCGGCCCCCAAGCTTCCAATCAGAAATCTCGAGCCTTGAAACTTTCAGCAAGGCCATGTTCTTGAAGAAACAGCAGAAGGTTGAGCAAGACCGGGCACTCGCCCCGTCTTAATCCTAAAGATCCAACCCATACATCGAAGCCGAATCAAAAATCACAAGCAAGATGCGAGCTTATGAACTAAGAATCGCAGAAAAAGTCAACCCAGATCAGAATCAGATCGCAGACGCACAGACTAAGCAAATAAACAAGAGGCAAGTGCAGCTTGTATACCACTCAGTGTCTTCCAGGTCGAGCCCTTCTGCGCAGCGACTGGGCCCAGCAGCAGGAGCAGCAGCAGCAGCGACCCAAGAACGGAGCAGGCATGGCCGCTCCTCCCCATTGCAGACCTCCACCGGCAGCAGCTCCAAGTACACTGCTAGGCTAGCTACAACCCCCCTCCAAGAACGCCCCGGCAAGAGGAGAGAAGGAGAAGAATCGAAGCGAGCCAGCGACTGCTCGGAAGGAAGGAGGCAATGCGCGTACGGCGGCCGCGTTTTAACACCGAGAGAGAGAGAGAGAGGGAGAGAGAGAGAGAGGGACAAAAGAAATGGAGACGGAGGAGGGGCTGGGCTGCTGCTGAGCTGTGGGATGAGGCCAACAGGAGAAGGTGGCATCGGGGCGAAGGTGGTCAAAAAAGTGTGATCCCCTTCCTACAGCACCTCCAACAGATATGAAAAAACATAAGTATCTAGCAAAAAGAAAAAAAAAACTACCGACAACTACCACTATTAACTGGTGATCAAAAAGCCTTAAAAAAACGCCCACACGCCTTCACCATCACTCATTTTGCCACGTATGAATAGATGACATCAGCAGAAATCTTTTTGGTTTTCGGCTTAAAAATGATTTATCTCCTAAATAAAAAAGCGAACTAAAAATCCATTTTTATCATTAAATCCGTCTCGACGAGATCTTCAAAACTAGACCCATGTTGATATGTTTCGACGATAATTTTTTTTGCCCAGAAGTTGCCATGATGTTTACACTATAGTTGCCATAGTGCTTAAACTAAAGTTGCCATGTGGCAATTTTAGTTTGTAGATCATGGCAATTTTAGTTTTTTGATGATGGCAATTCCAGTTCTTTGACTATGAAAATATTTTTTTATTGAACCATGGCAATTTTAAGTGCATGTATCATGGCAATTTTAGTTTATGGTGCATGGCAAGTCTAGTTTCTTAATTCTCCGTTTTATAATATGTTAAAATTACTTTTAAATATAAAAGAAAATAGTTGAAACATATCATAGCAACTTCAGTGTAAATATCATGGCAATTCATGTGCAATAGACATGGCAACTTTTAACCCAAAAAAATTCGCCGATATATATCGATATGAGATCTAGTTTTAAAGATCTCGTCGCGAGGGATTTAATGATGAAAACGGATCTTCAATCGGATTTTTCATTTAAGAGATAAAACATTTTAAAAACTGTAAATCCGAAAAGATTCTCGCATGCATGCATGCGATGACGTGGCAATCTATTTGCATTAGAGATGTGTGGTGCGTCTCCTTTACTGCCACATGTGTGGCAGTTATCGACGTCCTAAAAGAAACTGGTGATCAAAAACCTACTCCTACTACCACTTTTATCATATCTTTTCATAAAGGGCAGCACTAGGCATCAGACGTCTGATGCTTTGCATCGTATCAGACTAGTCGATGGCCCTCGGATATGCTCCTGAGGACCCGCGCTAGATTAGCCTTTTCAGTTCGTTAAAATTGAGTCCTTCATACGTAACTGCTCCCGCATCTCACGGCCTCCACTATCAGCTCCGATTCTCTCTCTAGGCGTTCCCTTTCTTCCTCCCGTAGACGTTGCTTCCTGCTTCCATCCTTCTGTGCAGATTAAGAAAAAATGCATAGCCACCCATGAAATTGATTTTGACGTTGTTTCCTCCTTCCATGGTAGTTTCCTCAATCTAGATCGCCATCCTTCTTCAGCTCCTCAAGATAGTTTGTGGCCAGGCAGTAGTTCGAAAGCAGCAAGAAGTGCTGCATTTTCGCAAAAAAAAAGAGCAAGAAGTGCTGCAGCTTGTTCACCTCGGCTGTTCGAAAATCCTCAGGTTGTCAACGATGCTGACAAACATGTGAATGATGCCAGTTTGTGTAGGATGCATCTTTTTCCATTATGCACATAGTCTGTGTGAATCATGGGAGGGATGTAGAAAATAGGGAGGGAATAAGTTCATGGAGCATGATGTAATGTTTTCTGATGCACCGGGTTTGCTAGGTAGAGAAGCTATAAGTTTTTTTCCCAGTCTTCATTATTACGAAGCATGTGTGTGAAGCGTAGGAAGCATTAACGTAGTTAATGAAGCATCGAAGTGGATGTCGTAAACTGATTCGAAATAATCTTTTAATATTAACTAAAATATTTTCTTCGCAAAGAAATCATGTCGAAGCATAGTAAGAATGATCAAGTATTAAAAAAATTAATCCAGTATAAAAAATTGTACTCCTTTTTTGTTGGCGAACGCAGTATTTCAAAAAATTTGCCTACGATCACGCAAGATCTATGTAGGAGAAGCATAGCAACGAGCGGGGAGAGTGTGTACACGTATCCTCGTAGACCGAAAGCGGAAGCGTTTAGTAACGCGGTTGATGTAGTCGAACGTCTTCAAGATCCAACCGATCCAAGTACCGAACGTACGGCACCTCCGCGATCAGCACACGTTCAGCTCGGTGACGTCCTTCAAACTCTTGATCCAGTTGAGGCCGAGGGGGAGTTCTGTCAGCATGACGGCGTGGCAACGGTGATGATGAAGTTACCGGCGCAGGGCTTCGCCTAAACACTACGACGATATGACCGAGGTGTGTAATTGTGGAGGGGGGCACCGCACATGGCTAAGAGAAACTTGTGTGTCTCTGGAGTGCCCCCCTCCCCACGTATATAAAGGAGGGGGGAGGAGGAGGCTTGCCAAGGTGTGGCGCGCCAAGGGTGGGAGTCCTACTTGGACTCCCGGTCCAAGTAGGATTCGGGCCCCCCCTTTCCTATTCCAAGAAGGAGAAGGGGGAAAGAGAAGAGGGGAAGAAGGAAAGGCCCCCACCCAACCCTAGTCCAATTTGGTTTGGACTTGGGGGGCGCACGCCTCCACCTGGCCGCCTGCCTCCTCTCTCCTCAAGGGCCCATGAAGGCCCATTAACCCCCCGGGGGGTTCCGGTAACCCCCCGGTACTCCGGAAAATGTCCGAACCTTTCCGAAACTATTACGGTGTCCAAACATAACCTTTCAATATAACAATCTTTATGTCTCGACCATTTCGAGACTCCTCGTCATGTTCGTGATCTCATACGGGACTCCGAACAAACTTCAGTACATCAAATCACATAATTCATAATACAAATCTTCATCGAACGTTAAGCGTGCGGACCCTACGGGTTCGAGAACTATGTAGACATGACCGAGACACATCTCCGGTCAATAACCAATAGCGGAACATGGATGCTCATATTGGTTCCTACATATTCTACAAAGATCTTTATCGGTCAAACCGCATAACAACATACGTTGTTCCCTTTGTCATCGGTATGTTACTTGCCCATGATTCGATCGTCAGTATCATCATACCTAGTTCAATCTCGTTACCGGCAAGTCTCTTTACTCGTTCTGTAATGCATCATTCTGCAACTAACTCATTAGTCACATTGCTTGCAAGGCTTATAGTGATGAGCATTACCGAGAGGGCCCAGAGATACCTCTCCGATACACGGAGTGACAAATCCTAATATCGGTCTATGCCAACTCAACGAACACCATCAGAAACACCTGTAAAGCATCTTTATAATCACCTAGTTATGTTGTGATGTTTGATAGCACACAAGGTGTTCCTCCGGTATTCGGGAGTTGCATAATCTCATAGTCAGAGGAACATGTATAAGTCATGATGAAAGCAATAGCAATAAAACTAAACGATCATTAATGCTAAGCTAACGGATGGGTCTTGTCCATCACATCATTCTCTAATGATGTGATCATGTTCATCAAATGCTAACACATGTCTATGGTCAGGAAACATAACCATCTTTGATTAACGAGCTAGTCAAGTAGAGGCATACTAGGAACACTCTGTTTTGTCTATGTATTCACACATGTTCTAAGTTTCCAGTTAATACAATTCTAGCATGAATAATAAACATTTATCATGATATAAGGAAATATAAATAACAACTTTATTATTGCCTCTAGGGCATATTTCCTTCAGTCTCCCACTTGCACTAGAGTCAATAATCTAGTTTATATCATCATGTGATTTAACACTAATAGTTCACATCTTTATGTGATTAGTGTCGGATTTCGGGTTCCGGCAGACCCTTAAGGTTCGAACTCTAGGGTGCGCGCGGAGATCCAACCCTCCACCGTCTCGTACCTCGCCGAATCGCAGGGACCTAAACTACTAAATAGAACAGCATAAGAGACATAAGATTTATACTAGTTTGGGCCGCCGTTGTGGTGTAATACCCTACTCTAGTTTGTGGCGTGGTGGATTGCCTCTGGGGCTATTGAGGAACAGTACAGGGAAGAACAGCCTCGCGAGGGTCTGTTCTTTGGTGGGTGTGATGAACTGCTAAGTGGTGTTCCGTCGCTCTAGCTTGAGGATCGGGTCTCTATCTCTCTCTGGACTCCGAATGCTAGATCTCTCCACTATGGTGGCTAGGTCTACTTATATAGATGAAGGCCCTGGGCCTCTTCCCAAATATTGAGCGGGAAGGGCGCCAACAATTGGCCATTTTGAAGGGGAACAGCGGGTACACTTATCCTGACTAAAGTTGGTCCTCGCCGCCAAAGGCTCTGGTGATGACCTTTGCTTGGGCTCCACGATGACTCCCTTCCGGCCGTTGGGGCTGGTCTTGGTCTTGTTGCACCAAACGGATGCCTTTGCTTGATGCTCTCGCTGCGCTTGCTCCCTTTGCACCAAAGAGGAAAGGAGGGGCCATTGCTGGCTGGGCTGGCCTCGATGGCGCCCTTGGTAAATCATGGCTTGCGTCATGGGCACCTCGCGAGTACCACCTTGAACTCTCCGCCTCCTCATGAGCCACTGACGAGGCCGTGTCTCGAGAAGCTCCTTGTCGTCCGCCCATGCAATCTGGCCCCTCGCGAGGTCTTGAGCTTGTGTTGATGAAGATGGGCTGTCTGGGCCTCCTTTGAGCCACGCCGCAGCCGCAGAGCGAGCAAGTCTGGGACCCCGTTCCCGAGCGCCGACAGTAGCCCCCGGCCTGGCGCCCGAACTTGGCCGGCGAGAGGCGAAAGGGCAAGTCGCGGCGTCGTGGGCCCTAACAGCTCAAGGCCTTAGGCGCCAGCGTGGCGGTTGATTGGATCGTCGCCTTGCTCCCCACGATGCCTTGGTAACCGCCGGATTCCACAAGTCCTCGCATGCGAGTTGGGCATGATGATCGGTGATCGTGGAGGCCGACGGTTGGCCTCCGCCGACTATAAATGCAGAACGGCGCGCGCCCTTCCAGATCTATCCTCCCTTCTCCTCCTCCTCATTTAAATCGGTTGTCATGGCTCCGATCCGCGGTTCTCCGAGGAAGAGAAGGAAAGGCTCCTCAAGAGGATCTGACCCGCTCCCCCAAAGCAGCTTGCTTTCAGTGTCGAGGCGGAGGCGCTTCGCTAGGGCGCCCATGCCTGAGGCGCTTGACCGCCACCAGGTTTACTCTTCCTTTGTACGCATAAATTGGTGGCCTGAAGGAGGTGGCGCGGGCGCCACAGCGGCGCCGCCGGCGACGCCAGCGGTCATGAAGGTGTCGTCTTCCTCCTAGAGTCCACGCCGAGGGCTCCTGCCGGGAGTTCGTGCTTCGCGTCGCCGCGCCTCCTAAGTCTTGGATTCGTCTTCCTTCTTTCTTCGCCTCCGTCGTCCGGCAGAGGAGCCCACAGGGCTCTGGCTGCAAAGACGCCGGCTGCACCTCCATGACAGGCGAGAGGTTGCGGTAGTTTCCCAGGCGAGGTCTTCATGACTCGAGGCTGGGGCGAGGTTGCCGGTCTGCGGGGCGGCGCCCTCACGATCCACAGGTCGATGGTGCTTGGTGATGTCCTTCAAGCTCTTGACGCGGAGGGTCGTCGGTGAAGTGCTGCCGGGAGAGGCGGTCGGGGCCTGCTGTGTGTGAGGCGGAGGCCGACCGACCACTCCTTGGCAGCTTCTCGAGCGACGAAAGCGCCGGAGGATCAGCGACTCCGCCGAGCTCTTGGCGACGCCGGAGGCGGCGGCGACAGCTCTGAGCCCCGAGCTGCGCCGCTCCGGGCAGGCGGGCTCGTCGAGCCGTCGCCGCCCACGATCTGGATGGCGTTGGCTCGGACCGGGTGGCCCATTGTTGATGATGGCGTCTGCTGTGGTAGTTCCTGTAGATAGGACTCCTCGAGTTCGCGTCTTTTGTTCCTGCGAGGAGCCAAGAATGTACCCCGCGGGGCTTGTAAGATGTTTGTATCTTCGTTTGTCAATATGATCCTTATTGTGAGGCAATGCGGGATGCTCATTCCGTTCTAGCTCAGTTTCTTCCTTTCGGACCTCGTGAGGGCTTGGTGCTCTACCGATAGGTCCCGATCCCAAGGTGGCTTCACCGTCGGTATGGTATGCGTCGCGATGCCGTGGTCAAGGCCAGGAGGTGAGCGGCCCGAGGTCCGGTAAGAGCCTCTGAGTCGCGATGCTCAGGGGGTCCCCCTTGGCGCTCAAGCAGCCATCATTCGGTGAGAAAGGAGAGCGACATTGCTAACACGGGGTTGCATTGAGTGTGGGGGTGGTGTTGTGATAACTAGTGTGTCCAGAGGGTGACTTATCTCGAGGGTTAGGACAATGCTTCCTGGTGCGGTGCCAGGTCCGTGCCTTGGCCGACGAGAGATTGCGTGGCGAGGCCGTTTCATGCTCCTTGGAGTGACCCTGCAGGTTCACCACAAAAGGAACAAGAGCTCGTCGTGGCGATCGTTAGTCCTGCCGTTAGTTGCTTGGGAGGGGCACGAGAGGCCTCGCGAGGTGTGTTGGGGCACCCGTGAGCCAGCGCGGGACTCACGAGGCCCTACCTCAAGGCGGGTTGCGCCTGGCTCTGGGCCTTGTCTTGAGTGTGTTCCTGCAAATTTGGCGGATCTGGGTGCTCTCGTCTTGGTCCGGCTCTCGGGCTGGTCTCGGCCGTCGGCCGGCAAGCCAGTCGCGATGCCATGGACAAGACCAGAGGTGAGGGCGGAGAGCGGTAGGAGCCACAGTCGCGATGCTCGAGCACCCCCTTTAACGCAAAGCTAGGTTAGATGACGCAACTCTCGTCCTCGGGTCCGGCTCTCGGGCTGGTCTCGGCCGTCGGCTGGCAAGCCAGTCGCGATGCCATGGACAAGACCAGGAGGGTGAGGGCGGAGAGCGGTAGGAGCCACAGTCGCGATGCTCGGGCACCCCCCTTTAACGCAAGATTCCGCCACCGGAAAAAGGCACCAAATAACAAGCATGGTGGGCGAGAGCATAATCCTAAGGAAAAAACAAGGAGGATACATGCAGCTGGGGTGGCCCGAGCGGCTTGGGGATGATGCAGCCCGAGGCGCCCCAACAAGACAAGCTAATGACATGAAATAAAAGGGATACATGCAGCAGGACGGACCCACGCTGGCACAGGAATAATCTGACCTGAAGGCGCTCAGTAGGAAATAAAACTTAAAGATGTCACTGGTGATGTTGGGGATGAAGGGGTGTTGGTGTAGCAGACTCGGTGGGCTGCGGGAGCCGATCTCATGAGCCCCAGGCCCGGGGCCTCGGGAGGCTCGGGCGGCTGGTGGCTCCTCGCGGGCCATCTCCATCTCCGTCGGGGCTGCAGCGTGCTCGACCTCTTGAGCCTCGGGATGGTCCTCATGAGGCAGCTGCACGCAGAAGCCCACGTTTGGGAGGCCATAAGGCATGCGTGCGTGGGCGTGGGGCGGACCCTGCAACGCGTCCCACTCGCGAGGCCAGAGGCGTTCTTGAGATGCGGCTCGGTTGAGCCCTGGCGTGTCGATGCAGACGCGCAGCCCACCATCTGGATGAGGGGCCACAGCGGGTAGGCGGTGGCTACCCCTCATGACCCTTGACTCCTGTAGCTCTTGAATGGCCTTGCCGATGAACTCTTGAGGTTCTGTCCTCCTGGTCTTGCTCACCTTGCAGAAGCGTGCCGAAACACGCCTCACGTGGTGCCCAAGCGCCTCCCTCGAGACCTTGGCGAGGTCGGCCCTCCAGGGAGAGCCCCGAGCCCTGCCGAGGAGGCGCCCGGCGCGCTTTCCTATGCGATGGAAGGAGGCTCCCCGGCCCGATGTGGACCACGAGGGGCTGTCTCTTGAAGAGCCGGGCGGTCGATGTCTTCTTCTTCTTGGAGTGCGGCCTCGGGAGGCCTCCTGCTGCTTGTGGTGCAGGTCTTCCAGCGATGCGGCTGGCTTCGCTCCGGGGAGCACTGCGTCTCTCTCTTCACGGGGCACCGTGATGACTCCGCCGCTTCACAGCATCTTGAGGGCGTTGTATCCATGGTGGAGTTCTGACCATGAATTTATGTAACGCTGGGTACCCGAGGATGGCGTTGTCGGCAAAGCGAATGTGGGCGACGTCGAAGTCGATGAGCTCGGTGTGGTAGTTGTCGCGGGCCCGAAGGTGACGGAAGGCGGACCTGCCCGATCGGGACCGTGGAGCCGTCGGTGACTCGGAGAAAGGCTTGGTTGGTGAAGGCGGTATGAGGCACTTGAAGATTGTTGAATGTCTCCACAGACGGGGCGTTGAGCCACCTCTGCCGTCGATGAGGGTCTTGATGACTAGCACATTGCTAATGATTGGGGAGCAAAGCATCGGGAGAACTCCGGTGTGGCTGCGCGCTTGAGCTGATCTGCTGAGCTGAGCGTGATGGCGCCGCCCGACCACGAGAGGCGCGTGGACTCGAGCTTGGGAGGACTGCATTCACTTCGGGCGAACTGCTTGAAGATCGCCGAGAGGCTGGGGCTTGAGCTCCACCGGGATCTGACGATCGCCTGCGCTTCTGAAGCCCCAGCCCCTCGTCGATGGCGGTCTTGATTCTCCTTGGTGGCGGCGGCGGAGGAGGGAGGCTGCGTTCCCTTGCAGGCGATCCTCACGAGGCTGATCCCTCGGCCCCCCTCGCGAGGTGGGTCTTGCCAGTGATCCTCGCGAGGTTGGTCGCGCCACCCTTGGCACGGGCGCGGTCTTCCCAGCGTCTGCATTCCTTCCTCCTCCTCGGCCGTAGCCCGGTCGTTCTTTCGGGCCGTCTGCCGACCCTTCCTTGGCGCGCGGCCGGGCTATTGACATTCATTAGTGTTGTGGGTGTGGAGGTCGTGGTACCGCAGTCCGGCTGCCCTTGGAGGACTCGGGCTGATCTACGCCTCGCTTGGTGTCCGGTTGACGCGAGCACACGGCCCCCCTTGCGCTTCACGTCCTTGGCCTTGGACTTCTTCTCTTGGGATCCGCGGCGGGCAGCTCGAGGAGGAGAGGCGCCCTCCTCAGCCACGCACACTTGGTCGCCAAGTTGAACAGCTCGAGGAGGTGCACGGATCTTCATGCATCGCCAGCTCCTCCTTCATCTTGGCGTCGCGCCGCCCGTCGGAGAAAGCGAGATGATGGCCTCCTCCGTTACCACAGGGATCTTGGGCGCGTTGTTGAAGCGCTGGATGTACTTTGCGGGGTTTCCCACAGCTCTTTGCTTGATTCGGCGCATGTCGCTCACGCCGGGTGGCGGTCGCAAGTACCTTGGAAGTTGGCGATGAAGCGGAGTGCGCATCTCGGCCCAGAAGAGATCGTGCCTAGGGCGAGTTCGAGGAGCAGTGCGGGCCCGTCCTTGGCGCCATGGGAAACCAGTTCGCCATGACCTTTTCATCCCGTTGGCAGCCTCGATGCCCGGCTCGTGAAGCTGGAGGAACTCCGTAGGGTCAGCTGTGCCGTCGTGGCGAGGCAGTCCGCTTGAACTTGGCGGGCCCGCGACGCTGCGCGCTTCGGAGGTGAAAGCGCGGCAGCCCGCCGTGGCTGCGGGGGCCTCGGACGACAGAGGCTTGGTCTTGTGGGCCTCCTGCGCCGTGGTGGGGGCAGCGCAGGTCTTGACGTCTTTGGGCGGGGGCGCTCGGGCGGCTTCTTCGCGGCGAGGACTTCTTGACAGCTCTGCTCTTGCAGCGCGGCGCTGGCGGAGCAGGTTCCGCCAGAGGCCGCGTGCCTTAGAACGAGCGCCGTCTTGAGAGGAGGCGGTGGCGCCCGGAGCTTCATCGCCAGCAAGGCGGAGTGCGGTGCAGCGAGACGAGACGGCGAAAGTCGCCTCTTGCAGCGCGGACGAGCTTCGGCGACTCGGTCCGGGCCATTCTTCGTAAACGTCGTCGGCAAGCGTAGCGCAGAGCTCATTAGCGCGATGAGTGCAGCTTCGGGCCTCCATGGCGCGCGAAGCGCGTGGCGAAAAACCAGCGGGGTGGCGAAAGCGTGGCGGTGCGGCCGTCCGCCTCATGGATGGGTGCCGGGCGGCGCTTGCTGCTCGTTCCCCGCGGGCGGTGGCGGCGTTGACGGCGGTGACGAGGAACGACGAGGGCGCCCGCCGACGGAAGCCGTCTGGCGACATGGGAGGCGAGGCGGCTCGGCGCTTCAGCGCGAGCACGACAGCGTCGAACATGGTTGCGGTGGTCGGGGAAGAACGAGGCGACGAAAGGCAGATTCCGGCGCACCTCTACCTAGCGCGCCAAATGTCGGATTTCAGGTTCCGGCAGACCCTTAAGGTTCGAACTCTGGGGTGCGCGCGGAGATCCAACCCTCCACCGTCTCGTACCTCGCCGAATCGCAGGGACCTAAACTACTAAATAGAACAACACAAGAGACACAAGATTTATACTAGTTCGGGCCACCGTTGTGGTGTAATACCCTACTCTAGTTTGTGGCGTGGTGGATTGCCTCTGGGGCTATTGAGGAACAGTACAGGGAAGAACAACCTCGCGAGGGTCTGTTCTTTGGTGGGTGTGATGAACTGCTAGGTGGTGTTCCGTCGCTCTAGCTTGATGATCGGGTCTCTATCTCTCTCTCTCTGGACTCCGAATGCCAGATCTCTCCACTATGGTGGCTAGCTCTACTTATATAGACGAAGGCCCTGGGCCTCTTCCCAAATATTAAGCGGGAAGGGCGCCAAAAATTGGCCATTTCGAAGGGGAACATCGGGTACACTTATCCTGACTAAAGTTGGTCCTCGTCGCCAAAGGCTCGGTGATGGCCTTTGCTTGGGCTCCACGATGACTCCTTCCACCATTGGGGCTGGTCTTGGTCTTGTTGCCTTTGAAATGGATGCCTTTGCTTGATGCTCTACTGCGCTTGCTCCCTTTGCACCAAAGAGGAAAGGAGGGCGCTATGTGGCTGGCGCCCAACCCAGGCGCCCTTGGTGCGTCATGGCTTGCGTCATGGGCACCTCGCGAGTACCATGCCTTGAACTCTCCGCCTCCTCATGAGCCAGCTGACGAGGCCGTGTCTCGAGGAAGCTCCTTGTCGTCCGCCCATGAGGCCCCTTTCGCGAGGTCTTGAGCTTGTGTTGATGAAGATGGGCTGTCTGGGCCTCCTTTGAGCCACGCCAGGGCGCAGCGAGCAAGTCAGGGACCCCGTTCCCAGAACGCCGACAATTAGTTCACATCTCCATGTGACTAACACCCAAAGGGTTTACTAGTGTCAATAATCTAGTTCACATCCCAAAGTGTACTAAGGTGTGATCACGTTTTGCTTGTGAGAGAAGTTTAAGTCAACGGGTCTGCCACATTTAGAGCCGTATGTATTTTGCAAATTTTCTATGTCTATAATGCTCTGCACAGAGCTACTCTAGCTAATTGCTCCCACTTTCAATATGTATCAAGATTGAGACTTAGAGTCATCCGGATCAGTGTCAAAGCTTGCATCGGCGTAACCCTTCGACAAACTTTTGTCCCTCCATAACCGAGAAACATGTCCTTATTCCACTAAGGATAATTTTGACATTGTCCGATGATCCACTCTGGATCACTATTGTACCCTCTTGCCAAACTCATGGTGAGGTACACAATAGGTGCAGTACACAGCATAGCATACTTTATAGAACATATGACTGAGGCATAGGGAATGACTTTTCATTCTCTTTCTATTTTCTGCCATGGTCGGGTTTTGAGTCTTTACTCAACTTCACACCTTGCAACAAAGGCAAGAACTCCTTCTTTGACTGTTCCATTTTGAACTACTTCAAAAAAACTTGTCAAGGTATGTACTCATTGAAAAATTTTATCAAGCGTCTTGATCTATCTCTATAGATCTTGATGCCCAATATGTAAGCAGCTTCACCGAGGTCTTTCTTTGAAAATCTCCTTTCAAACACTCCTTTATGCTTTTCCGAAAATTCTACATCATTTCCGACCAACAATATGTCATTCACATATACTTATCAGAAAGGCTGTAGTGCTCCCAGTCACTTTCTTGTAAATACAGGCTTCACCACAAGTCTGTACAAAACTATATGCTTTAATCAACTTATTAAAGCGTATATTCCAACTCCGAGATGCTTGCACCAGTCCATAGATGGATCGCTGGAGCTTGCACATTTTGTTAGCACCTTTATGATTGACAAAACCTTCTGGTTGTATCATATACAAATCTTCTTTAATAAATCCATTAAGGAATGCAGTTTTGATATCCATTTGTCAGATTTCATAAAATGTGGCAATTGCTAACATGATTCGGACAAACTTTAAGCATCGATACGAGTGAGAAAATCTCATCGTAGTCAACATCTTGAATTTGTCAAAAACCCTTTTCGACAAGTCGAGCTTTGTATATAGTAAAACTACTATCAGCGTCCGTCTTCCTCTTGAAGATCCATTTATTCTCAATGGCTTGCTGATCATCGGGCAAGTCCACCAAAGTCCACACTTTGTTCTCATACATGGATTCTATCTCAAATTTCATGGCCTCAAGCCATATGTCGGAATCTGGGCTCATCATCGCTTCCTCATAGTTCGTAGGTTCATCATGTTCTAGCAACATGACTTCCAGAACAGGATTACCATACCACTCTGGTGCGGATCGTACTCTGGTTGACCTATGAGGTTCGGTAGTAACTTGATCTGAAGTGTCATGATCATCATCATTAACTTTCTCACTAATTGGTGTAGGCATCACTGGAACTGATTTCAGTGATGAGCTACTTTCCAATTCGAGAGAAGGTACAATTACCTCATCAAGTTCTACTTTCCTCCCACTCACTTCTTTCGAGAGAAACTCCTTCTCTAGAAAGGATCCACTCTTAGCAACAAAGATCTTGCCTTCGGATCTGTGATAGAAGGTGTACCCAACAATTTCTTTTGGGTATCCTACGAAGACACACTCCTACGATTTGGGTTTGAGCTTATCAGGCTGAAACTTTTTCACATAAGCATTGCAACCCCAAACTTTAAGAAACGACAGCTTAGGTTTCTTGCTAAACCACAGTTCATACGGTGTCGTCTCAACGGATTTTTAGACGGTGCCCTATTTAATGTGAATGCAGATTTCTTTAATGCATAACCCCAAAATGATAGTGGTAAATCGGCAAGAGACATCATAGATCGCACCATATCTAATAAAGTACGGTTACGACGTTCGGACACACCATTACGCTGTGGTGTTCCAGGTGGCGTGAGTTGTGAAACTATTGCACATTGTTTTAATTGAAGGCCAAACTCGTAACTCAAATATTCGCCTATGCGATTAGATCGTAGAAAATTTATTTTCTTGTTACGATGATTCCCTACTTCACTCTGAAATTCTTTGAACTTTTCAAATGTTTCAGACTTGTGTTTCATCAAGTAGATATACCCATATCTGCTCAAATCATCTGTGAAGGTCAGGAAACAATGATACCCGCCGTGAGCCTCAACACTCATCGGACAGCATACATCGGTATGTATTATTTCCAATAAGTCAGTGGCTCGCTCCATTGTTCCGGAGAACGGAGTCTTGGTCATCTTGCCCATGAGGCATGGTTCGCAAGCATCAAATGATTCATAATCAAGTAATTCCAAAAGTCCATCCGCATGGAGTTTCTTCATGCGCTTTACACCAATATGACCTAAACGGCAGTACCACAAGTATGTTGCACTATCATTATCAACTTTGCATCTTTTGGCATCAATATTATGAATATGTGTATTACTACAATTGAGATTCAATAAACCCTTTACATTGGGTGTATGACCATAAAAGGTTTTATTCATGTAAACAGAACAACAATTATTCTCGGACTTAAATGAATAACTGTATTGCAATAAACATGATCCAATCATATTCATGCTCAACGCAAACACCAAATAACATTTATTTTAGGTTCAACACTAATCCCGAAGGTAAAGGAAGTGTGCGATGGTGATCTTATCAACCTTGGAATCACTTCCAACACACATCGTCACCTCGCCCTCAACTAGTCTCTGTTCATTTTGTAACTCCTGTTTCAAGTTACTTATCATAGCAACTGAACCAGTATCAAATACCCAGGGGCTACCACGAACACTAATAAAGTACACATCAATAACATGTATATCATATATACTTTTATTCACTTTGCCATCCTTCTTATCCGCCAAGCATCTGGGGTAGTTCCGCTTCCTGTGATTATTCCGTTTGCAATAGAAGCACGCAGTTTCAGGCTTAGGTCTAGCTTTGGGCTTCTTCATGGGAGTGACAACTTGCTTGTCATTCTTCTTGAAGTTCCCTTTCTTTTCCTTTGCCCTTTTTCTTGAAACTAGTGGTCTTGTTAATTATCATCACTTGATGCTCTTTTCTTGACTTCTACCTTCGCTGATTTTAGCATCGCGAAGAGCTCGGGATTCGTTTTAGTCATCCCTTGCATATTATAGTTCATCACGAAGTTCCAGAAACTTGGTGATAGTGACTAGAGAACTCTATCAATCACTATCTTATCTGGAAGATTAACTCCCACTTGATTCAAGTGATTGTAGTACTCATACATTCTGAGCACATGCTCACTAGTTGAGCTATTCTCCTCCATCTTGTAGGCAAAGTACTTGTCAGAGGTCTCATACCTTTTAACATGGGCATGAGTCTGAAATACCAATTTCAACTCTTGGAACATCTCATATGCTCCATATAATTCAAAACATTTTTGAAGTCCCGCTTCTAAGCCGTAAAGCATGGTGCAGTAAACTATCAAGTAGTCATCATACCGAGCTTGTCAAACGTTCATAACGTCTGCATCTGCTCCTGCAATAGGTCTGTCACCTAGCGGTGCATCAAGGACATAATACTTCTGTGCAGAAATGAGGATAATCTTCAGATCACGGACCCAGTCCACGTCATTGCTATTATCATCTTTCAACTTAGTTTTCTCTAGGAACATGTCAAAAAATAAAACAGGGAGCTAAACGTGAGCTATTGATCTACAACAACATAGATATGCAAAAACTATTAGGACTAAGTTCATGATAAATTAAAGTTTAATTAATCATATTACTTAAGAACTCCAACTTAGATAGACATCCCTCGAGTCATCTAAATGATCATGTGATCCATATCAACTAAACCATGTCTGATCATCACGTGAGATGGAGTAGTTTTCAATGGTGAACATCACTATGTTGATCATATCTACTATATGATTCACGTTCGATCTTTCGATCTCACTGTTCCGAGGCCATATCTGCATATGCTAGGCTTGTCAAGTTTAACTCGAGTATTCTACGTGTGCAAAACTGGCTTGCACCCGTTGTATGTGTACGTAGAGCTTATCACACCCGATCATCACGTGGTGTTTCGGCACGACGAACTGTAGCAACGGTGCATACTCAGGGAGAACACTTATACCTTGAAATTTAGTGAGGGATCATCTTATAATGCTACCGCTGTACTAAGAAAAATAAGATGCATAAAAGATAAACATCACATGCAATCAAAATAAGTGATATGATATGGCCATCATCATCTTGTGCCTTTGATCTCCATCTCCAAAGCATCGTCATGATCACCATCGTCACCGGCTTGACACCTTGATCTCCAACGTAGCATCGTTGTCGTCTCGCCAACTATTGCTTCTACGACTATCGCTACTGCTTAGTGATAAAGTAAAGCAATTACATGGCGATTACATTTCATACAATAAAGCGACAACCATAAGGCTCCTGCCAATTGCTGATAACTTTTACAAAACATGATCATCTCATACAAAAATTTATATATCATCACGTCTTGACCATATCACATCACATCATGCCCTGCAAAAACAAGTTAGACATCCTCTACTTTGTTGTTGCAAGTTTTACGTGGCTGCTACGGGCTTCTAGCAAGAACCGTTCTTACATACGCATCAAAACCACAACGATTTTTCGTCAAGTGTGCTGTTTTAACCTTCTACAAGGACCTAACGTAGTCAAACTCGATTCAACTAAAGTTGGAGAAACAGACACCCGCTAGCCACCTGTGTGCGAAGCACGTCGGTAGAACTAGTCTCATGAACGCGGTCATGTAATGTCGGTCTGGGCCGCTTCATCCAACAATGCCGCCGAATCAAAGTAAGATGTTGCTGGTAAGCAGTATGACTATTATCGCCCACAACTCATTGTGTTCTACTCATGCATATAACATCTACGCATAAACCTGGCTCTGATACCACTGTTGGGGAACGCAGTATTTCAAAAAATTTGCCTACGATCACGCAAGATCTATCTAGGAGAAGCATAGCAACGAGCCGGGAGAGTGTGTCCACGTATCCTCGTAGACCGAAAGCGGAAGCGTTTAGTAACGCGATTGATGTAGTCGAACGTCTTCGCGACCCAACCGATCCAAGTACCGAACATACGGCACCTCCACGATCAGCACACGTTCAACTCGGTGACGTCCTTCGAACTCTTGATCCAGTTGAGGCCGACGGAGAGTTCCGTCAGCACGATGGCGTGGCGACGGTGATGATGAAGTTACCGGCGTAGGGCTTCGCCTAAGCACTACGACGATATGAGCACCGCACATGGTTAAGAGAAACTTGTGTGTCTTTGGGGTGCCCCCCTCCCCATGTATATAAAGGAGGGGGAAGGAGGAGGCCGGCTAAGGTGTGGCGCGCCAAGGGGGGAGTCCTACTTGGACTCCTGGTCCAAGTAGGATTCCCCCCCCCCCTCCTATTCCAAGAAGGAGAAGGGGGAAAGAGAAGGAAGAGAAGAAGGAAAGGAGGGCCGCCCCCCCAACCCTAGTCCAATTTGGTTTGGGCTTGGGGGGCGCGCGCCTCCACCTGGCCGCCTACCTCCTCTCTCCTCAAGGGCCCATGAAGGCCCATTAACCCCCCAGGGGGTTCCGGTAACCCCCCGGTACTCCGGAAAATGTCCGAACCTTTCCGAAACTATTTCGGTGTCGAAACATAACCTTCCAATATATCAATCTTTATGCCTCGACCATTTCGAGACTCCTCATCATGTCCGTGATCTCATCCGGGACTCCGAACAAACTTCGGTACATCAAATCACATAACTCATAATACAAATCGTCATCGAACATTAAGCGTGCGGACCCTACGGGTTCGAGAACTATGTAGACATGACCTAGACACATCTCCGGTCAATAACCAATAGCGTAACATGGATGCTCATATTGGTTCCTACTTATTCTACGAAGATCTTTATCGGTCAAACCGCATAACAACATACGTTATTCCCTTTGTCATCGATATATTACTTTCCCGAGATTTGATCGTCGGTATCATCATACCTAGTTCAATCTCGTTACCGGCAAGTCTCTTTACTCGTTCTGTAATGCATCATTCCTCAACTAACTCATTAGTCACATTGCTTGCAAGGCTTATAGTGATGAGCATTACCGAGAGGGCCCAGAGATACCTCTCCGATACACGGAGTGACAAATCCTAATCTTGATCTATGCCAACTCAACGAACACCATCGGAGACACCTGTAGAGCATCTTTATAATCACCCAGTTATGTTGTGCCATTTGATAGCACACAAGGTGTTCCTTCGGTATTCGGGAGTTGCATAATCTCATAGTTAGAGGAACATGTATAAGTCATGATGAAAGCAATAGCAATAAAACTAAACGATCATTAATGCTAAGCTAATGGATGGGTATTGTCCATCACATCATTCTCTAATGATGTGATCCCATTCATCAAATGACAACACATGTCTATGGTCAGGAAACATAACCATCTTTGATTAACAAGCTAGTCAAGTAGAGGCATACTAGGGACACTCTGTTTTGTCTATGTATTCACACATGTACTAAGTTTCTGGTTAATACAATTCTAGCATGAATAATAAACATTTATCATGATATAAGGAAATATAAATAACAACTTTATTATTGCCTGTAGGGCATATTTCCTTCATTTTTTACAATAAAAGTAGAATCATATTACAACCAAACATTTCAGTTTTTCATATCCGTCATAGTGGCAGCAGCTCGACAAGCTGGACATGGACAAGATCAGCGTGTGCCATGAGCTCTCCGTCATGCATAGTACAATCCACAACTTAGAGTAGCTCATAGAACACTCGAACATTTTAGGCGTTATACAGCAGAGAAGCATAGCTGGAATTGCGTGTAGCAAAATGTCTGTGCAATACAAGCATTCATTGAGAAATATGGAGTATTTAGTAAGAGAAGCAAAATGTTTGTACAATAAAATTTCACTAATGGAAGCAACACTAGCAAGTGGATGAAGCACAAACTAGTAGTAAAAACAGAATGTAGAATAAAAGAAGCATACACTTACAATGCCTGAAGCAAAAGTTATGAACATAGAAACTTATTCCACAAGTAAAAGTAGGAAGCATGACTGATAGGAAGCAATCGCTTCTTTTTACCAGAACAAACATATGACACAGAGGAGGCATAAATTTTTATTGCTAGCATGATTGGATGACACTACAGGAAACATACATCCATTAGCTAATATGAACATAGGCTGATGTGACTATAGCCAGAAACATGAATGGGAATGAACCATTTATAGAAAAAAACAATTTGGTGAGCTGACTATGGACTATTGGCACAAGCTATTTTTAAAGAAACACATATATGATACTGATGAAGCATGAATATTTGGAAGCATGACTGTCATGATATCTCAACATAAGACAAGAGTATTTAAAGAATGGAAGCATGGTTGCAATATTGTGAACGCTAAGCAACATGGATGTTTGGAAGCATTATATCCATGCACTCTGAATATAACTTTACATAGTGGAAGCATACAAATTGGCTCTCCAAATGCGAAGCACATGATTTTCAAACTATGAATTACTAATTCTTGCTACCAATATGACAGTGCAAACTTTTGTGATGAGAACAACAATTACATCGAGATTAATAGTTAATTTAGTAAAGTCAAACATAATTCAATGAGAAAACACGAGGTATGAACACAAATCAGCTCACTAAAAATAGTCTAGCGGGGGTCAACACTGTACCTCAAAATAAAAGTGTACTTTCTTAGTAAACCTTATTAAAGTGGTTTGAGTGGAAGCAAACATTTAGCTGAATGAAACAAAAGGAAATTAATGTGCAAGCGTGATGAGTAAGACACATGAAAAAAAGTGTACTAGGTACATAAGGATTGCTACTTGGAAGTATAATGTGGATGCATGGTAATCAGAAGCATGAAAATGTGAACTGGGTGCATCAGTAGTCTTACTTGGAAGCTCGGAAATTTGATATTGAAACGAAAACAAATATTGCCGCCAAATGGAAAGGCATATCTCTGGAAGCTAGTACATCTATAGGAAGCAGATAAAGTTTGCAATCCCAAATTTTGTTTTTAATTATTATTTGACCTAATACATGAAGAGCAAAACAGTAATAGGCACACAATGAAAACATGAACCAGTTAGTACCAGGCAAAGTACACATTACAAACCTGAATGCCAAAATGGACATTACGAAACATCGATTTGGTAGTAGCCGGAAGCGGGCACAAATGCTAGTGACACACTGGGGGAAGAAGGGGTTGGGTGGATTGTCGTGGTACAGTACCTTCGATTCTGAGGAGAGGCACTTCGAAGAGGGGGGAAACAGAGGGATGTAAACTACTGGTTATCCTTCGGGGATGAGGAAGATGGATAGCTACACCGGCAGCCGAAGCCCCAATCGAGATGGAGATGGGAGGCTCGCCCCCCTAAGGTCGGGATGGAGCACCTGTAATGTCGCCCCGGGGCCGCACCAGAGAAGAGGAAGATGGATTAGGGAGGAGCGCCATCGCGGATCTCAGCAGCATGGTGAGGGAGGAGCGAGGGGATATGATCTGCTTTGGTGGCTGGCGTCCAATACAAGGTGACGGGGAGTGGTGTGGTTGGACAGCGAGCTCGGCGGAGGTGCGTCCGAGGAAAGAGAGAAGAAAGAGATGACGGGGGAGTGAATAGAGGGATAAATTAGTGGGGAGACTGGGCAACGTGATTTACTTCCTTTTTTGTTGATGACTAGAAGAACGACCGTGCGTTGCAACGGGGCCACGTTAACTTAAAGAGTTCAATATTACGACATTGGTGACCTTTTTTACCATCAAATCCTCTCACACACACACACTCCCTCCCTCTTCCTCACTCTCTCTCCCCCTCTCCCTCTCTCTAACACACACACATATCCATCTTATTGGGTACGGGACCATAATCCATCTATTTCACACACACGCGCTAGTGCATAATAATATGGATTATGTGTATTATATTTGCCACCACAACTGAGGGAATTAATTTCATGTAAATCGGCCAGCCACAGCTCCAAGAATACGCGGAGGAGGTGGCCCGGTCAGCGTCGGCGCCCGTCCGGCAAGGGCCACGAGCCCGCTTCAAGTGCACGTGCAATGCACGTCTTCACAAATATTACAACCAGATGTGAGAAATCACATACTAACACGATGTTGCAATCAATTTGTAATTAAAGAAGCCAAAAGTCTTTTTCTTAAACCAGAATTCCTTATGATGGAGTTTAAACAAACCCCACAATAGCCCTACTTATCACCTAATTAAGCGGATCGTGACTTATGAAGCGGATAAGAAATCATGTTAACTTGGAACTAAAATTCCAACAAAAGAGTGAGGAATAAACCTTTTATCATTGCTCAAGTCTGAACCTCCCCTATTTGTTAGTGAAATGTGAGTATGCTTGGAAGATAATAATTTCTTATGCAACATACGCTTTTACATCCGAAAGAGCTACAAAATATGTTGACCTACCTATGTGCACTTCCTAAATCAAGCGGATAAAATTATTTCTATCGGCAATATAAAATATTAAACATTAGAAAGAAAGGGACAATGTCCACTAACAATGCAAATATTCTGACCATGGGATATTTAGGCTGGCGTGTATGGGAAATCAAAACTAAAAATGACTCGATGAGTTAGGGATACATCAATAAATATTGTAAAAAGTGATAAAAACAAATCTGCAGTAACTCGCGACCCCACGAACTCATATTCCCAATGAGCAAGTTAGTGAGGCCACCACGGTAGGCTAGCACCAACGGACAAGGGCAACAACCGCCTTCCCATCCAACCTACTGATTCTGCTGGCGCTACTTTCATCCTAAGCCCATGAGTACCGTTAGTGTGTTGCCACGTACGGAGAAACTATGAACTGAAATTTTCATCCAAATCATGAAGAATGTTAATGTTCCTCTCCTCTCCCATCACTCATGTGAACATACCCAATTCGTGGTTGGTTCGCTACATTCAGCGTAGCTCTGATGTGCACTGCCCTCGCTCTTGATTAGTTGCCATGGTGCCACGCATCTCGCCAACAAGCCGGGGAAACAAATGCAAATGTTACACGAGTCAAAATAAACCATCCCACAATCGTAACAATAGAAAAGATAATAACCAAAATTTAACGGAAGAATTACTGCTTGGCTCCCAGATCCATCTCGATAGCCCTTGATCCGCTGCTGAGCTTCTCCTAGCCGCCTCAACATCACGTCATTACCAAACATGTAGTGGATGCCTAGTGGGACAAGGATTAAGAAATAACATGAGGTGAAAATCGATGGCTGTCAATTCCATAAGACGATCCAAGTAATTTGACAAAACAGATCGGGAGCATCTTGTATAATCTCAAAAAGCAACTAAAAATATGAGAAATGAAGTGATGAAAATCAGCCCTGCTCTCATTTATGCTCGCTTTTGTAATGGGAGGCAAGGAATGGGGATACCGGGAGAAGAAAGGATCACATGGACGGCAAGCCTCCACCACCGGCAAGTGGGGTTGCTTCACATCCAATCTCCACGGCCGCCGCCTCCATGGGGACGAACTCCCATGTTCACAACCGGGCTCCCAATCGGCCGCTGCCTCGCCGACCTTGACGACGAAGTAGTCCCTCCTTCGATCCCATTCGCAACGGAGGCAATACCCATCCCAGCCAGACGGGTCATGGTGAGATCCCTACTGGATTGTGGTCGCACCTCCCCAAACCTCACCGTGGGACACATGAGAGGGCGCCGTTGCCATGGTCAGGCTTGGATGGGGAAAGGAGGCGACATAGCAGCAACGCCGCCTTCGCCGGGATTGGTGGCGACGGCGGCGGCGAGCGAGCGGGAGGACGGCGGCGGCGAGAGAGTAGGAGGGTGGTGGCGGCAGTCCATCGGCCGCAGTGACGTGAGAGGAGGATGGGGATGGGGCCGCGATCTGGACGTATGGGCGCTCGAGAGGAGGGAAGCAGGCGGCTGGGTTTTTCATCATGCGGGGTTTGGGGAGGTCAAGCGAGAGGTTTTTTTCGTGCGGGAGGCAGAGCAACGAGGCGGATGTAGGGAGGCGGACGCGGTTGGTTGGCAGGAAAAGGAAAGCTACGCAAAATCACATCAATATAAGAAAATATCCCATCAATACTTGATTGATTGCGATTTATTTTTTATATGGTAACTAATCTGATCATCAATACTTGATTGATTGCGATTTATTTTTTATATGGTAACTAATCTGATGGGTTTATGTGGGTGGTGGAACGAAAAGGAAAGCTACGCATTTTTTTAGGCAGTAGAGATGATTGATGATAAGAAAGGGAAAATCACATCAATATAAGGAAATATCCCATCAATACTTGATTGATTGCGATTTATTTTTTATACGGTAACTAATCTGATCATCAATACTTGATTGATTGCGATTTATTTTTTTATATGGTAACTAATGTGATGGGTTTATGTGGGTGGTGAAGCGAAAAGGAAAGCTACGCATTTTTTAGGCAGTAGAGACGATTGATGATAAAAAAGGGGAAATCACATCAATATAAGGAAATATCACATCAATACTTGATTGATTGCGATTTATTTTTTATATGGTAACTAATCTGATCATCAATACTTGATTGATTGTGATTTTTTTATGGTAACTAATCTGATGGGTTTATGTGGGTGGTGAAGCGAAAAGACAGATGGGAGGGAGACGAAATAAAACCAGCGAAATAAAACCAACGAAAGTGGTGAGGCGAAATAAAACCAGCGAAAAATAACCGCGGACTATTCAGTAGATTTTTTGGTTAAATCTGTCTTGGTGCGACGTGATGTTAGGGCCTGGAGTGCGTGGGGGCGGGCGGGGGACTCGTCTTGAGGTTTTTTTTGGTTCTATGCGGCTTAGCGTGAGACGGGAGGTTGGGCGTGTGCGAGACTCGATCGTAGGGTTTTCCTTGGTTTTTCGCGGCTGAGAAGGAGGTGGGAGGAAGTACCAAAGAAGTACCAAAAAAGACCGGGTGAGGTGGGACGAAAATAAAACCCGGAACGCGACCTACCAACTGAAACATTAAAAGTAGAGAAAAGTGGGGATGGGATTAGATTATGTTAACAGTGGGATTCAGCTAGGATCGACGGGTGTGGACAGGTCCGACGCTTTGCTTCTAATCAGACTACTGGGTGGGAGTGTTTCCCTTTCATAAAACTACCACGTACAGACTGTTAAATTGACCGTTATTACAGATGCAGCCCACTCAGCATCAACTCTCTTCCCATCAAAACATTTTCTCTGTATCCTAAAAAACATTTTCTATGTGGAACATTTCCTCAAGAATTTTGTATGTGTGCCAGAGCACGAGTTGCTCATCCTCGGCTGCCTGCCACCGGTGTGCTAGATCCATACGGGGAGGCGGGCACAGGGGCTAGCCATGGTCGCGAACCATGCGTTACGGGTCATGTTACGCGGAGTATCTGCTTCCAAGCTCAAATGCTTTCTAATAAATAGTAAAATAAAAAAATAGTAAAAGAAATAAAAAACATCTAAAATTAGTTTATGATAAAGTTTGACAAATGTTTTGTGTTCTTGCAAAAAATTATCTTGAAATTACATTCGTGGAAGTCGTGAAAAAAAACAAAATTTATGCTTCTATAATGCAATTTTTTTACATTTTAGAGTGCTGGTATTATTTCATTTTATTGCCATGATAAAGCATTTTGGAGTGCTGATTTTTTCCATGACTTTTACGAATTTCATTTAGCGCTGAAATTTGTCAAGCACACAAAATATTTGTCAAAACTTGCCACAGAAAAATGAGGATTTTTTTTGGATTTTATTGTCCATCCCGAGCTCATTTGAGCTCGGGAGTAGAAGAACACCGACCCCTCGTGCAGCGCCATGACCACCGCGCAAGCTCCACTAGCTGTCATCACGCAGTGTCGAGGCCGCCGCCGTCACGCGATCCTTGTTTGCCGCCACGGTCACTAGCCCGTCACCTATTCCACATGTGCCCCGAGCTACCAGCCTCGACCATGGCTGCTCTATGTTTGTCGACCAGTACGCCATGCTCCTCATGACCATGGGCTCCACAGGTGTGGACACCGACATATGTTGGGTAGCGGCAGAGCGTGGTCGTCGGGCAGCTTGGCGAGGCCCTTGAAGCCGGTGGCGGAGGGGCAGCAGGAGTGAGGCGGGGCGACGGATTAGCTCTAGCGGGAGGCCTCCATGGAGAATTTTAAGGAAGGGGTAGAACTAACATGTGGGACCCACATGTCATAATGTCTAGCGTATTGGTTAAACAAACGGAGTTGACTTTCATTGCCACATGGACCTGACTGGTGGACTATCTCTCTCATAATCACTACTAGTTTTGAGCAAAGAGGTTGCGAAGTGGTAGTTTGTTGCAAAAAATAGAGCAAATATGGTAGTTCTTTTACCGTTGATTAAAAGTGGTAAATCTGAGAGGGGGGCACAAACTTGTAATCTGGGTGGATATGGGGAGTGGCTTTTTGCTAGATGCTCTAAAAGCGTGGCCATGCCAAAAAAATTGTTGTGTAGGGCAACCTATATACCTAAGAGTATCTACAACCACGCAACCCATATCCGCCTCAAACGCCTGGGTGACCTGCCTGGCAACGCCCGAACGGAAGAAAAAACACCCAATCAGCAGCCCCAAAGGCGACCCAAATGTCAGGACTGACTAGCAACCCCCATACCCAGCCCATATGTGGGGCGGATATTGTGACGCCCGGACGCGTCCGTCACATTGGAACAACATGCGGCGGTGCTGTTGGCGGGCATAAAACCCGATACGCGAAGCTCGAACCTCAATTACCTGAATCCAAACCCGCACTGCCCAAACCCAAAAAACCTGAGAGCCTATTTGGGTGGTAACTCTGGAAACCTGAATTTTATACGAGAAATTGGGGTTTGTACCCTTGGCACCCGATCAACCCAAATTTGAAATTGGAGATATTTGCCCAACCCAACAAATTAAGGGCATGCACAACCCGGCACAAAAACTAACCCTTGCAAGTTGCATCGTAATATACCACAAGTCCACGTCCGCCTCAACACGTCAACCAGCCAACCCTAACCCTCATGCACAAGCACCCGTACCCGAGACCCCAACCTCCAAGTCCTGGGGATGGCTCGGTCTTCGGGCTTGTAGGACCACATGGGGATGGCCCGGTCTTGGAAGGGAAGGAGGTGACGGAGTATGATCTGAACCACGTCGTACAGTTCGACCTTCTTCTTTATTATCTTCGATATCCGGCTCTGTAGTGACACCACCTCCTTGACCGAACCCCAGTCGAGGCCTTTCTTGGTCAACGAAACCAGCCTCATAAGTGGTCCGGTTCTGAAGGCAGGGATTGCCGCCCAATCTGCACCTAGCGGCTCTATGATATAAAACCACTCCTTCTGCCAGATCTTGACAGTGTCTATGAAAGTGCCTTCTGGCCACTCAACTTGGGGGAGCTTGCTGACCATCGCCCCCCACCGCAGTCCGCCTACTGGCCATCAATAATCTTTGGCTTGACGTTGAAGACCTTCAGCCACAAGCCGAAGTGTGGCCAGACCCAAAGAAAGGCCTCGCAGATTATGATGAAGGCCAAGATATGCAGAAAGGGGTTCGGGGCGAGGTCGTGGAAGTCTAACCCGTAGAAGAACATAAGGCCCCTGACTAAGGGGTGGAGAGGGAAACCTAGTCCCCAAGTGAAGTGGGGGATGAACACCACCCTCTCACCTGGCCGCGAAGTGGAGACGACCTGACCCTCCTTCGTGACGCGGTGAGTGATGTCTACTACACAACCTTCTTCTTGTAGACGTTGTTGGGCCTGCAAGTGCACAGGTTTGTAGGACAGTAGCAAATTTCCCTCAAGTGGATGACCTAAGGTTTATCAATCCGTGAGAGGCGTAGGATGAAGATGGTCTCTCTCAAGCAACCCTGCAACCAAATAACAAAGAGTCTTTTGTGTCCCCAACACACCCAATACAATGGTAAATTGTATAGGTGCACTAGTTCGGCGAAGAGATGGTGATACAAGTGCAATATAGATGGTAGATATAGGTTTTTGTAATCTAAAATAATAAAAACACAAGGTAGCTAATGGTAAAAGTGAGCGTAAACGGTATTGCAATGATAGGAAACAAGGCCTAGGGTTCATACTTTCACTAGTGCAAGTTCTCTCAACAATAATAACATAGATAGATCATATGACAAGCCCTCAACATGCAACAAAGAGTCACTCCGAAGCCACTAATAGCGGAGAACAAACATAGAGATTATGGTAGAGAAGAAACCACCTCAAAGCTATTCTTTCGGATCGATCTATAAAAGAGTTCGTACTAGAATAACACCTTAAGACACAAATCAACCAAAACCCTAATGTCACCTAGATACTCCATTGTCACCTCAAGTATCTGTGGGCATGATTATACGATATGTATCACACAATCTCAGATTCATCCAACCAACATAAAAGTACTTCAAAGAGTGCCCCAAAGTTTGTACCGGAGAATCAAGAACGTGTGCCAACCCCTATGCATAGGTTCATGGGCGGAACCCGCAAGTTGGTCACCAAAACATACATCAAGTGGCACATGATATCCCATTGTCACCACAGATAATCACGGCAAGACATACATCAAGTGTTCTCATAAAGACTCAATCCGATAAGATAACTTCAAAGGGGAAACTCAATTCATCACAAGAGAGTAGAGGGGGAGAAACATCATAAGATCCAACTACAATAGCAAAGCTCGGGATACATCAAGATCGTGCCATAGAGGAACACGAGAGAACACGAGAGAGAGATCAAACACATAGCTACTGGTACATACCCTCAGCCCGAGGGTGAACTACTCCTCCTCGTCATGGATAGCGCCGGATGATGAAGATGGCCACGGAGATGGACCCCCCCCGGCGAGGTACCGAAAAGGGGTCCCATTGGTTTTGGTGGTTCTGGATGCTTGCGGCGGCGGAACTCCCGATCTATCTTCTGCTCGGAAGTTTTAGGTGCGTAGTTATATATGGGTGCAAGGGGTACATCGGTGGACCTCCGGTGCTCACGAGGTAGGGGCGCGCTGGGGGGGCGTGGCCCCCACCCTCGTGGGCAGCCTGGGACTCCCCTGACGTGCACTCCAAGCCTATCAGGTTGGTTTCCTTCCAAAATTAACTTCTCCAGTTGATTTCGTTCCGTTTTGACTCCGTCTGATATTCCTTTTCTTCGAAACACCGAAATAGGCATAAAACAACAAATCTGGGCTGGGCCTCCGGTTAATAGGTTAGTCCCAAAAATAATATAAAAGTGGATAATAAAGCCCAATATTGCCTAAAACAGTAGATAAAGTAGCATGGAGCAATAAAAAATTATAGATACGTTGGAGACATATCAGTGAGCGACGTTGGCTGGAAGGTAGCCTGCGCTCTTCAACTCCTGGATCGCGTCCTCGGTAACGCTGGAGGCCTCCCACTTGCCCTTAGAGCCATAGTCAGCCATGGCCGATCGAGGGGATGGCCGGCGAAGTTTTTGGAAGGAAGGATGGATCTGGGCGCTGGAGCTCAGGAGACTGGGAAGGCAATGGCAAGGGAGGATGTGAGAGCGTGCGGTGAAAGTGGTGGTTGTTCCCCTTTTATGGGCTGCCGTAATACCAAGAGTCCTTTTAGGGCATGTACAATGGTGCTATCTTAGATGTGCCACATAGGATAAATGATGAGGTGGAGGAGAGAGAACTCATAAGAAAAGGCTTGTCTTCACTTATTTAAGATAAGACAAGAGATGATCTCTTAGCACAATATGTCTCACTACATTTTTAGGAATAGCTAGTTATTGAGGATAAGGCTAAGAGATGACCCATTGTAGGTATATTTTTTTTTCATCTCTAAATTACATGCAAGACTTAAGATAAGACTATGTTATCAACAATTGTACATGCCCTTACCGCGCCGCGTACCTTGCCTCTTCCCGATATAATCGTGTCGTTGTGCGCGCGTGGGATAGCATGAATCATTGATCACATCCCTTAAAATCGGGGCACGATATCCATATTGATGGGACGTGCCAATGGAGAAACTGCCTCGAACCGCTAATCGAGTTTTCATAACTGGCTAGTGGTCGTGGCAGGTCGTGACCTTTTGACAAAACTTGTTAGATTTGGGTACTATTCACACTTGAGCGGCTGGCCTTCGTGTCTAAGTTACGTATACATCTCGGAAGCTATGACGTAGCTCGGGGGAGGTATGGCCAGAGATTATTAAATCCACCACATAAGGGGAGGAACTGGTCCATAAAGTCAATGATTTCCGCACATACCTCGGCTTCGAAGACTAGTTCGGGGGTTACTGAGGGTGTCCCGGACTAGGGGGTCCCCGGGCTGCCGGTCTATCTCTCATAGGCCGGACAGGTGGGCCGTTCCTGATCCAGCGTTGCAAGGCCGAGCTATAAGAAACTCTGTGTTCATGAAGGAATGAAGCCTTGGTGTATCCTCCAAGTCAAGATAATATAGTCGGCATGTTTATCCCCTCACGGTACCCGACCACATGTAACCCTAGGTACCCTTGGTGTCTATATAAACTAGATGGTTTATCCTGTAGAGGGGGGAACCATAATCATACCCACCTAGGGTTTAATTCATCCCATCTCGAGGTAGATCAACTCTGTAATTTTCATACAAACACATCAATACAATCAAGCAGGATGTAGGGTTTTACCTCTTCGAGAGGGCTCGAACCTTGTTAAACAATGTCTCTACGCCCCTTGTTACCCATCGATCTAAGATCCACAATTCGGAACCCCCTACCCGAGATCCGTCGGTTTTGACACCGACAAATACTTAATTTGAAAAAAATACAATAAAACCTCAGTTGCAAAAATGTTTTTGCTACAAAATAGTTGTTGCCAAAAAAAATCTGCAACAAGACCCGTGTTGCAATGGTAGAGACACGCTGACCGGTCGATGCGGCAGATCTGACGGCTCGCGATCCGGCTGAAGATCAGCTGGCGGATGCATAGTATGCCCCTACATATATACGGTGCATGTCTTCCTCAGTCGCAGAAAATAAAATTAGAGTGGACAATCCGCAGTCCATGCAGTGGCGGCGACAGGTGTATGCCTCTGTATTCATAGGAATACCCAAAATGTACATGTCAGCCCAGCCCAGCACACGAAAGAGGAAACACAGGCCTAGCCCACGACATCTCTGTTACTTGTCGCTCGTTCGCACCGACACTTCCACACTCCTCGCATCGTTCCAGTCCCGCAAACACGCAACGCCGCCGGAGGCCGATGTCAGCCATTGGAGGCGCCCGCCCATGCTGGTCGAGGGAGCAGCAATCGGCGAGGACGGGCGACCTGGCGGCGCCCGCCCTGGCCGGGCGGTGCCCCTCCCCACAAGCCCCTCCTCTTTGGCTCGGAGGGAGCAGCAGCCGAGCAGGGACAAGCGACCCTTGCATGAGCTTCTTGCACTTGCACTTGCCCCCAATTTGGGAATTTCTTGAATTGCTCTAATTTACTAGATGCGGGTAGTCGATCTATTTAACAGATGCAAGTATTTAAATTTATGTTCCCCTTGTTTTCCTAATGTAGATGAAGAAGAGCGGAATTGTTGACAGTAGCATATTTGCAATGTGGGAAAAGGCTCCAGAGGCAAGGAAAATGGATGAAGTATCCACACCGAATCAGACAGTAGCTGCATCTAGTACTTGTACTTCTCTTGTTCATACTGAGAGCAATTTACAATTGGTGTTATGGCAAGAACCAGAGAGTAGAGGAGAAACCTCAACACCTCATGTACAAGATGATGAATCTATTGATGAAGATGAGGAACCGATGCAAGCAGATTTGGAGGCACTCGAACATGATCCTGGAATGCGGATTCCCATCTCAGTGTATGCTGTCAATGACCAAGACAGAGTAAGAAGGAGATATATTGAGATGGGGTCATGTCAACCAAAGAATCATAAGTTCAAGTTTACAAATAAAAGTGTAAAAGAGCGTCGCTTTTGCCGTGTTTGGTTTAAAGAATTTCCATGGATTGAGTATAGTGTGGAAAAAGATAGGGCTTTCTGCTTCGTTTGCTATTTGTTCAAGGATAAAACAAGATGTCCCGGTGGAGATGCTTTTGTGAAGAAGGTATTTAATAACTGGAACATGAAGTCGAGATTGAAGAAACATGCAGGTGAGGTTTGCTTGCGTGGTTTACTAAACTAGTCATTCAAGAACTTGATGGTGGTCATTTTGCAATACTTGCAGATGAGTCTAGTGATGTATATCAGAATGAACAGTTGGCTGTTTGCTTGCGTTATGTCGATAAGAAAGGAAGGGCGGTTGTAAGATTTCTTGGTCTTGCTCATGTTGAAGATACTACCTCTTTGACACCAAAAGTTGCAATTCAGAAAATGCTTATGGACTACAATTTGTCCTTTGAAATGGTTCGTGGGCAAGGATATGATGGAGCTAATAACATGAGAGGTAATGCTAATGGCCTGAAAAAACTGATTATGGATGAGTCCCTTCGCCTACTATGTTCATTGTTTTGCCCATCAACTACGATTAACTCTTGTTCTTTGTTGCTAAGGAGAGTGGTGATTGTACTTGGTTCTTTCAGCAGCTTGCACACTTGTTAAATGCTCTTGGCATGTCTTGTAAAAAGATGAGAATGCTTCGGATAGCTCAGGCTGAAGAACTCGTTGATGCACTTGAATTGGAAGAAGTAGAAATAGGGAGTGGGCTGAATCAGAAAATGGGTTTGGGAAGGCCATGTGATACACGTTGGGGCTCTCACTTCAAAACTGTAAACCATTTCATCTCTATGTATGGTGCACTACAACGAGTCCTTTGCAAGATTGGAGATGAGTACCATGGTGCGGAGGCAGAAGCGGCTCTATCGATAGAGACAATATTTCGATCATTTGAGTTTGTTTTCATGGCACACTTGATGCAAGAAATATTTGGATACACAGATGAGTTGTGTAGATCTTTGCAAAAGCAAGACGAAGATATTGTTCATGCTATTAAGCTTGTTCGTGACACAAAGTATTACTTGGAGGCTTTGAGGACCGATGCTGGATGGGATGATTTTCTCACAAAGGTCACATCTTTTTGTACAAAGCATAAGACCAAAGTTGTTGATATGGAGGGTCCTTACTTTCCCGTTGGCCGGACTAGAAGGGGTTTGATACGTCCATTTTGCATCATGTTTTCTTACTATTATTTATAATGTTTTTATCCATAATAATGCTTTTTGGAGTAATTCTAATGCCTTTTCTCTCATAATATGCAAGGTATACACAAAGAGGGAGAATTCCGGCAGCTGGAAACCTGGACGTGGAAAAGCTACGTTAGGCTACCTATTCTGCACAACTTCAAACAAGCTGAAACTTCACGGAGATTTTTTATGGAATATTTGAGGAATATTGGAGCAAATAACTACCACAGGGGGCGTGTAAGGACCCCGATCCTAAGTCACACCGATCTAGCATGTAACACATCATATCACTTTGCGGCCTCACGCACGGTATTCCCATGGGTGCCACCTTACCTGGCCCGGGACTGTTTGCGCCTTTTGGCTCACGTATATGATAGTGTCGCTAGCATACATATGACAAAGAACCCGGGCCGACATGACTAGTCGTGAACCCAGAGTGGCACTAACTTACGGGGACAGGCATACATGACCCAGCCTCGAACGTGTCGATCACCAGCGTGTGAATCCGGGCTGTAGCAACTGGGATAACAGGACCCCGAGAACCCAGGCTGTAGTAGGATAGCAGGACTCCGGAAGTCACCACGTGACATTTCCCCAAAGGGACAGACACATGAACGAAGTGGGACACATGCCGGCCAGTCTAGGTGTTCCGGAGCAGTAGTAACTGGGCTAGTAGGACTCCGGTAAACCGGGCTGTAGCAGACTACCATGGCTCAGTGGAAGCACCAGACTACATTTCCCCATAAGAAAGGCTACCAAGGATACACAACTAGGTTGTCAGATCCCACACATACCAAGCATTTCAATCATACACACAATATGCTCAATATGTGTAAATACAACATGGCATCACAGCAAAACTCTACCACTCAAAGTATTTATTCATTAGGCCCCAAAGAGCCAGATATTACAAACATGGGTCTGATGACCCGGCATTCAAGTCATACAAGCAACAAGCACAAGTGGAAGCTTAACTTGTCTGAGTACAGGCAACTACAAATGAAAAGGCTGAGAAGCTTGACTATCTACAAGACCCTGCCGAGGGCACAAGATCGTAGCTGAGGTAACAAGTTAAACGTCGAAGTCCACGCGGAACTACTAGCGAGATTGAAGTCTCTCTGCAAAAACATAAATTAAGAAACGTGAGTACAAATGTACCCAGCAAGACTTACATCAGAACTAGCTACATATGCATCGGTATCAACAAAGGGGTGGTGGAGTTTGACCGCAGAAGCCAGCTTTGACTCGATGGCTATCCTGAACTACATTTGCAAGTAACTCTTTTGAGGTAGCGCACACGAGTCCACATATTCACCATATCAATACACCACTATGGATCCGCTCCCGTATCCCTACGAGAACGCCATCCATAGCACTCATGCTTATCTTGCGCATTTTAGAGTATCCACTTTCACTTGTCTATGATCTGTACAGGCAACCCAGAGGTCCTTTACCGCGGATGCGGCTATTCGAATAGATCATTTATAACCTTGCAGGGGTGTACTTCTTCACACATGCTCTCACCACTTACCACCATGTACACGTCGTGTATCTTGGCAACCTTCACGCGGAAGCCTGGCGAGGGAGTCGGCCATGACCTAACTAACCACACAAGTCTCTAGTCTAGGTTTATCGCCTATTCGGGTTCCATCCGCAAGGAGATCTAGCCGGGGTGTCGCTCACGGCCCCAAACGATGAGAGCAGGGTTCCCGGGGCACCAAAAGGGCATCTCGGTACACCATGCCTCGTGTCTCTACCGCATCATAGCCCACCCCTAGGGCCAGTGCTATGCACAACCCCCAAAACATATCCTACAAACACCAGAAACTAGTTGCAACTCCTGGACAGAGATCAGGTTTATTAATGAGTCGAGAGAGCTTGGAGTGCCCAAAGCCCAATGTGTGGTAGTAGCTGCTCATGGATCACAAACACAGAAATCAGTTCCTGAGGACGGTTTCAATGAGACAACCCAGTTTCAATGAGGCAACCCACCATGTACTCCTACATGGCCTCTCACCGCTACCTTTACCAAATCGTGTTCACACACTTAGCTCTCAACAGTAGAACATGTTCACACACCTCCAATTCATCCCCGATGAATCACACCTGACTCAACTCTAAGCAGTAGCAGGCATGACAAACAAGGATGAATGAGTAGGCACATCAGGGCTCAAACAACTCCTACTCATGCTAGTGGGTTTCATCTATTTACTGTGGCAATGACAGGTCATGCAGAGGAAAGGGGTTCAACTACCGCAACATGTAACCGTTGAATAGTTGTTTTCCCAATGCAGTAAAAGAGAGCAGGAGCGAGAGAGTGGGATTGTATCGGAATGAACAAGGGGGTTTTGCTTGCCTGACAGAGTGGTCGAGGGGTACTGCCCTTCAACTGGATACTCGTGAATATCCTCGGGAGCTACCACGGAGATTACACCGGTAACACAATCAATACATGGAGATATGCAACAATACGATGCATGCACATGACATGGCAAAATGAGTGTGTTGGGCTAATGCAACTACAACCAGATGGGTTTGAGCCATTTTGAACCAAAGGTTCAACCCCAAACTCATCTTATGAATTTAAATAGTGCTTTATCATGTTTTTATATAAACAGCAGGGTTATGTTGCTTTAACATGCATGAAACCAGTACAGATGGATAGATTGGATTTTTCTGATCATTTTTCATATATAAATCTTTGCATTTGGAGTTACAGATTAATTTCTATGATTTTTAGAAGTTAGCACTATTTTCTGGAATTTCCTGAGTAAGAATAAATCCAGAAAAACCTATTACTGCGTCATGCTGACCTTAGCAGGTCAACAGGCACCGTCTAGGTCAAACCTGACCAGTGGGGCCCACTGGTCAGTGACACAACTAACTAATAGAGTTAGTTAGTGTTAGGTTAAGCACTAATCTAGGTTAATTAGCACTAAACTAGACCTAACTAATAATTAACAGGGGCGGGCCCACGCGTTAGTGACCCTGGGGGGTCAAACAGGGGTCAAACCCGGGTCAAACTCGCCGGAGTTGACCCGGGGCTCGTCACTGGCAAGCCCAGATACGGTGGAGGGGCTCGGGATTCCTCCTCCGGCGACCAAATGGCCGGCGGAGGGCTTCTACGCGACGGGGAGACTTGTCCGCGTGGAGTGGTGCACGCAACAGCGGCTCCGGTGGCCTAAGTCGGTGGCGACAATGACTTGCGCGATAGCCGGAGTTCGAGAGTGCTTGGAATCAGCGTTGTGGTGCACAGTGGGATGACCGGGTGGGCTAGATCGGCTCCTGGGAGTAGCACGAGCGCGATGACATGCTCAGGGGCAAGCTGAGCTTGCTCTAGCCATGGTGACGACTTCGCCGGCGGCGTGAGGCTAGCGGGCACGGCGGAGAGAGATGCTACGGCGAGCTACAGGCCACAGGGATAAGTGGAGACGGTGAAGGAGCTCACTGGGAGGTCGAAGAGCAGCTCCGTGGGCTCGGGGAGGCGCTCGAGGCAGCGAATCGACGACGACGATCTTCGGTGGCCGACGAGGGAAACGACGGTGGTGGCGGTGCAGCAGAGCTTCTGGCGTGGCGTGACTCGGTGGAGAGGACGAAGTCGGCGAGGCGGAGACACCTGGGACGGAGAGGGAGCGAGGGAGTGGCTGTGGCCGCGGCGGTGCACGGCGGCGCTCGCTGACGCGTTCGGGTCCGGGTGGGAGAGAGAGCAGAGGAGAGGGAAGGCACGGGAGGAGAGTGAGGGGGTACGGGGCTGGCGCGTGGCGTCTTCCAGAGACGTCCGGGCAAGCAGGCAGAGAGGAGGTGGTCGGGCGCGTGCGTGCTCGCCGTGGGCACACGCCCTCGTGCCTACTAGCACGAGGTTGAAGACAGGGGATGAGTTGGGCTGGGCTGGCTACAGTGCTGGGCCGGACAGGTGGGCTGCAGGTAAGCCAGGTAAGTCCTCTCTCTCTCTCTCTCTCTCTCTCTCTCTCTCTCTCTCTTTTATTTCTGTTTTTCTATTTATTTGCTCTGTTTTGATTTAGTTTATAAACCAAATCATTTTTATAAATCCTTAAAATATTTGTGGGCTGTAACTGAATTGTTTCAGAGGCCCTCAGTAAGTTTCAGAATATTTGGAGCTACCAAAGATTTTATAGGAATTAATAGCTCCAATTCAAATACAATATGAGTTAATTCAAAAATCCATTAATGACCTAGAAAAGTGTGCACCATTTTTGGGAGAGGTTCTAGACCAATTCAAAAATCATGAACTTTTCTGAAGGGCATTTTGGGTTCATTGATAATATTTTTATTTTGATCGTAGTTGCATTTCATTTGGTGCTAGGGTTTGAACATCCCCATTTCAAGTTTAAGCAAAATTTAAACATGATGCAACAACCAAGACTAGTCCACAAGCAAAGCTAAAGCTAGGGCTATGACAGCTCACCCCCACTAAACAAGAATCTCGTCCCGAGATTCAAGACATGAGGTAAGAAGGAAGGGGGTCACAAAACTATCACAATCTTCTCGATCCAACTGCCCTTCCCGAGGATGTCGATTCATTGCATCATCTTGATCTCGACATCTTGCTTTGAGAACTTCATCCAACATGACAAAGAGAAGGAAGGGAAACCCTAAAGAGTCGATCTTCTCGAAGATCGAGCAACTCACGAAATGAGACATAGAAACATCTCTTGAGCTGAGACACAAAACACACATCATGGGCAATGGAAAGAAGCAGATGACAAGGGTTCAATTTGGTAGGCAACAATTCCACGCTTGAGTAAGATGGTGCATGGTTTCAAAGTAGCGAGGAGATGATTGCCGTGATTCCATAACGGGGCACCTTAGAAGAGGTGACTCGTTGGAATTATTCCCTTAAGTGGCAAAAAGAATTACTTTTGATCCATAGATCATTGAAACATTTCATACCAGCCTGAGGCAATTCACAATTGATCATTTGAAGAAATTCAGAAGAATGGCATACTCAGTTTGGGAAGGAAACTAGAGTTATAAGAAAACTCGGCAAACGGAAGGCACATTCCAATACATACCGAGGGTATAACCCAGTGGCTGAGCGTGCTTTCAAGAACTTGAGTATCTCCATATTCATCAAGGTTTTACCAACATCTGTGCCAATATCATGGTGACACCTCGTACTACCATGATGAATAATGATGGAGGATGTAGGTGCAAAGGAAGACAACACTTTCTCAAATTTTACCTTGGCGAGGCCAAGGAAACGAAATCTGGATGATCGACCGAGAGACATTTAGCACTCTGCTTCTAATGTTCTCCTTGATGTACTAGCTTAACTCAATACCATTCGGTATCTGGAACATCAAATAGAGCACAAACATCCATAAGGATCAACTTTTAGTATAGATCATACGAAATCCTCCTAGAGAAGATGATCAAATTGCTCAATCAAGATACTACAATAGTAGATCTTCCAACTAGGTGTGTCGGCCAGAACATCGACCTTGTCGGAATCTACATCCTAGATCTTGGAAAAGCACAACCATCATATCTGCCTGAGATTCAGATCTGTTTGGTAACAGGATACTTCAGACTCCTCATGTCTGAAGAAAATGAAAGTTTGCAACACAAACCGACGAGATGACGTTGCGAGATTCTCGGAAAATGAACTACGATAGCAAGCTCCAAAACATGAGTTGGTTCTGCTACATACATGTGAACACGCTGTTCTAGACAAGCATGACCACATAGTAGTCTTACAACAAAACACTACCGAGTTCTGGTTGGGAACCATCATCGAGGATATCGAAGCCCTTGCATAAGTCCGGATCCTAAGAAGGAACTTCTTCTCCTTGAACAAATCAATCAGTGGCTTGGTGTGCTAGGTATACATGTATAATGAAGGTTGCAAGTCTTCAGACCATAGAATACTTCGCACATATGCATGACTGACTTGGGATGATTCCAGAGGAAGCAAAAACAAACTTTCTCGAATTCACGGCGGCAACTTGCTTCAAATGCACATGAACTATATGAAGTCACTTCTTTCCTCCAACATATTCTTCATGAATGGGGCACGAAGATAATGCTTACAAAAGTTTCCAACACTGGCTTAATGTTCAACATTAATCATGGAGAAGATAAAATGCTGCTGGTGGGCTCAACAACAAATCATAAAGATTTCCATGAAGATGGAATTCCATAACTATGTGAACAAAGCAATAGCATTGGTCAGAACGAAAGATATAATGGTGTATGCTCGAGGATCAACCACGAGTAAGACAACACTACGAACATCGTTGGTTCTGATTTGATTTGACGATAGCCCACAGTCAAATCAAAGATTAGATAAGATAATAGCACCGACAACTGATCACGAGGATCAATCAACGAAGATATCATCTTTCTTCAACACACACACAAGGATATCCCTTAGAGATGAACTAAGTCGGACAAGCTTTCATCTACCAACTCTCCAAGTTGTTGTTCAGCTTAACCAACCAGTTCAGGGTATCCAACTTAGATTCTTGGAGAAGGGGTGGTTCATAGGAAACCAACCTGATCACGAACTCAACATAACGGTCAGGGAACAACCTGGTAATACTTCCGAGAAGATATACGGAAAATCATGAACCACCGATATGTCACTAAGCTCGAGAACAATCTTGCTTTACAGGGCAAGATGATATGATCAAATAAGCAAGGATTGACACTATCCTAACTCATTGACCGAAAAGTGCACAGGAAATAAGGACTAGGTAGCACGATCAACCTTAGGGTGATGATTCAATAATCAACACGCTAAGGATAAGATTATTGTCCATTAACTACGAAGCAACACAGTTGCTAGGAGTATTGATTTCACACATCACGATTCACTTGTCAGCATTCCGGTTGCGACAACACGGAACCAAGGAATGAATAATGATGGCGAGAAGTATCACTGCGTCAAGAATTCATAAGAGGCGGGGCAATTCTCATGACAATCCCAACGTAAAGAGGGTAACACTCCAAGGTGGAACAGAACAAAAGCTAGATTAGCAGTTGATCTGTGGAGTACAACTGCTTTGACCCAATCCTAGATATGTATAAGGTATTGGAGTTTGTTTTCCTAGTCATTCCAGAATAAAATGGCTTGACAGACCACATAAATGATAGGCATCGATATCATAAATGCTCAACTACTCATGTCTATCAATTGATAGACGAGGGCCAGAAAATAACTAAAGAGGGACAACCCAAAAGAACATATGATTTTCTGAGTTGTGGGTGCATAGATTAGTATGTCGAACAAGTTCAACATATTTCTTTCGGATAACCTATGCAGAAGAGTAGGACTGGTAGAGTCACAACATAGAATCGAGAACTCATCAAGAGCACTCTGGTTGTGATCTTTCGGCTCAACAAGGAACTTCTGCCATAAGTAGTTCATGGTATTTGGAAGAAGGAAATACCACGGACCTCGAAGACTATCGCAAAGGTTACTAATATCCTAAAGGAACTAGCAAACCCTACCAATAGGATGTAAGTAGAGTGAATCTTGGGTTCAAAAACCCACCATAGAATGCCTACTAACTAAATGGCATCACGGGATGCTTTCGAGAATGATGGCCAAAATCATCACACTAGGAATATAAATCATTGCTAGATTACTGGGTGGTTCTCTAGGACGCCTAGGGTCATAACACTAGCTCCAACATATATGTCGAGGCAACAGAGTACCTCAACTCCCCGATTAGTGTGGTTAATCTGGCCCAAAGAAACATCGGGAACGGAAAGAAGGGAATTGCAAATGCATCAGACTATTTCGAAACCTGGGATGACTCGGACAGCATAACGACTGTAAATGCTCAGAAATATTTGAGACATCGTAAAAAATGGTGTCATAACCACTCAACATCACAATATCAAGGTTCTGAGGCCAGCTATGAACATACGGAAGTAGTAGAAACTGAACTGAGACTTGAATCCATCAATCCTATAAGTCTACGGATTAGTAACACGTGATCCTGATAGAAAGATGAGAAGCCTAGTTCCTAAACCCCATAGAAAAGAAGAGGTTGACTCAGATCAGAAGGCATAAGATAAAGGAGTAAAAAGAGCCTTACGTTCCCTTCCACAAACAATTCCCTTACATAACTAAAGAAATTCTAGACTCAACTTCGATCAGTTTTGCTTGGTAATCCTACAGGCAGTCAGGCTCTGATACGAAAGCTGTCAGGACCCCGATCCTAAGTCACACCGATCTAGCATGTAACACATCATATCACTTTGCGGCCTCACGCACGGTATTTCCACGGGTGCCACCTTACCTGGCCCGGGACCGTTTGCGCCTTTTGGCTCACGTATATGATATTGTCGCTAGCATCCATATGACAAAGAACCCGGGCCGACATGACTAGTCGTGAACCCAAAGTGGCACTAACTTACGGGGACAGGCATACATGACCCAGCCTCGAACGTGTCGGTCATCAGCGTGTGAATCCGGGCTGTAGCAACTGGGCTAACGGGACTCCGGGAACCTGGGCTGTAGTAGGCTAGTAGGACTCCGGAAGTCACCGCGTGACATTTCCCCGAAGGGACAGACACAGGAACAAAGTGGGACACATGCCGTACAGTCTAGATGTTCCGGAGCAGTAGTAACTGGGCTAGCAGGACTCTGGTAAACTGGGCTATAGCAGACTACCATGGCTCAGTGGAAGCACCAGACTACATTTCCCCGTAAGAGGCTACCAAGGATAGACAACTAGGTTATCGGATCCCACACATACCAAGCATTTCAATCATACACACAATATGCTCGATATGTGCAAATACAACATGGCATCACAACAAAACTCTACGACTCAAAGTATTTATTCATTAGGCTCCGAAGAGCCAGATATTACAAACATGGGTCTGATGACCCAGCATTCAAGTCATACAAGCAACAAGCACAAGCAGAAGCTTAACTTGTCTGAGTATAGACAACTACAAATGAAAAGGCTGAGAAGCCCAACTATCTACACGACCCTGCCGAGGGCACAAGATCGTAGCAGAGGTAACAAGCTAAATGTCGAAGTCCACGCGGAACTACTAGCGAGACTGAAGTCTCTCTGCAAAAACATAAATTAAGAAAACGTGAGTACAAATGTACCCAGCAAGACTTATATCAGAACTAGCTACGTATGCATCGGTATCAACAAAGGGGTGGTGGATTTTGACGGCAGCAAGCCAGCTTTGACTAAGTGGCTATCCTGAACTACGACTGCAAGTAACTCTTTTGAGGTGGCGCACACGAGTCCACATATTAACCATATCAATAAATCACTATGGATCCGCTCCCGTCTCCCTACAGAATGCCATCCATAGCACTCATGCTTATCTCGCGCATTTTAGAGTATCCACTTTCACTTGTCTATGAACTGTATAGGCAACCCGGAGGTCCTTTACCGCGGACGCGACTATTCGAATAGATCATTTATAACCCTGTAGGGGTGTACTTCTTCACACACGCTCTCGCCAGTTACCACCATGTACACGTCGTGTATCTCGGCAACCTTCAAGCGGAAGCCTGGCGAGGGAGTCGGCCACGACCTAACTAACCACACATGTCTCTAGTCCAGGTTTATCGCCTATCCGGGTTCCATCCGCAAGGAGATCCAGCCGGGGTGTCGCTCACGGCCCCAAACGATGAGAGCAGGGTTCCCGGGGCACCAAACGGGCGTCTCGATACACCGTACCTCGTGTCTCTACCGCATCATAGCCCACCCCTAGGGTCAGCGCTACGCACGGCCCCCAACACATATCCTACAAACACCAGAAACTAGTTGCAACTCCTGGACAGAGATCAGGTTGATTAATAAGTCGAGAGAGCTTGGAGTGCCCGAAGCCCAATGTGTGGTAGTAGCTGCTCATGGATCACAAACACAGAACTCAGTTCCTGAGGACGGTTTCAATGAGACAACCCACAATGTACTCCTACATGGCCTCTCACCGCTACCTTTACCAAATCGTGTTCACACACTTAGCTCTGAACAGTAGAACATGTTCACACACCTCCAATTCATCCCCGATGAATCACACCTGACTCAACTCTAAGCAGTAGCAGGCATGACAAACAAGCATGAATGAGTAGGCACATCAGGGCTCAAACAACTCCTCATGCTAGTGGGTTTCATCTATTTACTGTGGCAATGACAGGTCATGCAGAGGAAAGGGGTTCAACTACCGCAACATGTAACAGTTGAATAGTTGTTGTCCTAATGCAGTAAAAGAGAGCAGGAGCGAGAGAGTGGGATTGTATTGGAATGAACAAGGGGGTTTTGCTTGCCTGACAGAGTGGTCGAGGGGTACTGCCCTTCAACTGGATACTCGTGAATATCCTCGGGAGCTACCACGGAGATTACACCGGTAACACAATCAATACATGGCGATATGCAACAATATGATGCATGCACATGACATGGCAAAATGAGTGTGTTGGGATAATGCAACTACAACCAGATGGGTTTGAGCCATTTTGAACCAAAGGTTCAACCCCAAACTCATGTTATGAATTTAAATAGTGCTTTATCATGTTTTTATATAAACATCAGGGTTAAGTTGCTTTAACATGCATGAAACCAGTACATATGGATAGATTGGATTTTTCTAATCATTTTTCACATATAAATCTTTGCATTTGGAGTTACAAATTAATTTCTATGATTTTTAGAAGTTAGCACTATTTTCTGGAATTTCCTGAGTAAGAATAAATCCAGAAAAACCTATTACTGCGTCATGCTGACCTCAGCAGGTCAACAGGCGCCGTCCAGGTCAAACTTGACCAGTGGGGCCCACTGGTCAGTGACACAACTAACTAACAGAGTTAGTTAGTGTTAGGTTAAGCACTAATCTAGGTTTATTAGCACTAAACTAAACCTAACTAATAATTAACAGGGGTGGTCCCACGCGTCAGTGACCCTGGGGGGTCAAGTAGGGGTCAACCCCGGGTCAAACTCACCGAAGTTGACTCGGGGCTCGTTGTCGGCAAGGCTAGAGACCGCAGAGGGGCTCGGGATTCCTCCTCCAGCGACAAAATGGCCGGCGGAGGGCATCTACGCGACGGGGAGGCTCGTCCGCGTCGAGTGGTGCACGCAGCAGCGGCTCCGGTGGCCTAAGTCGACGGCGGCATCGACTTGCGCAGCGGCCAGAGTTCGGGAGTGCTTGGAATCGGTGTTGTGGTGCACAGTGGGACGAGCGGGTGGGCTAGATCGGCTCCTGGGTGCAGCACGAGCGCGATGACGTGCTCAGGGGCAAGCTGAGCTTGCTCTAGCCATGGGGACGACTTTGCCGGTGGCGTGAAGCTCATGGGCACGGCGGAGAGAGATTCTACGGCGAGCTACAGGCCACGAGGATAAGGGGAGACAGTGAAGGATCTCACTTGGAGGTCGAAGAGCAGCTCCGTGGGCTCGGGGAGGCGCTCGGGGCGGCGAATCGACGACGACGATCTTCAGTGGCCGACGAGGGAAACAACGGCGGTGGCGGTGCAGCAGAGCTTCTGGTGTCGCGCGACTCGGTGGAGAGGACGAAGACGGCGAGGCGGAGACGTCTGGGACGGAGAGGGAGCGAAGGAGTGGTTTTGGCCGCGGTGGTGCACGGCGGCGCTCTTTGACGCGTTCGGGCCCGGGCGGGAGAGAGAGTAGAGGAGAGGGAAGGCACGGGAGGAGAGTGAGGGGGTACGGGGCTGGTGCGTGGCGTCTTACAGAGACGTCCGGGCAAGCAGGCAGAGAGGAGGTGGCCGGGCGCGTGCGTGCATGCCGCGGGCACACGCCCTCATGCCTACTAGCGCGAGGTTGAAGACAGGGGAGGAGTTGGGCTGGGCTGGCTATAGTGCTGGGCCGCACAGGTGGGCTGCAGGTAAGCCAGGTAAGTCCTCTCTCTCTTTTATTTCTGTTTTTCTATTTATTTGCTCTGTTTTGATTTAGTTTATAAACCAAATCATTTTTATAAATCCTGAAAAAAATTATGGGCTGTAACTGAATTGTTTCAGAGGCCCTCAGTAAGTTTCAGAATATTTGGTGCTACCAAATATTTTATAGGAATTAATAGCTCCAATTCAAATACAATATGAGTTAATTCAAGAATCCATTAATGACCTAGAAAAGTGTGCACCATTTGTGGCAGAGGTTCTAGACCAATTAAAAAATCATGAACTTTTCTGAAGGGCATTTTGGGTTCATTGATAATATTTTTATTTTGATCCTAGTTGCATTTCATTTGGTGCTAGGGTTTGAACATCCCCATTTCAAGTTTAAGCAAAATTTAAACATGATGCAACAACCAAGACTAGTCCACAAGCAAAGCTAAAGCTAGGGCTGTGACAGGGCCCACCAGGTGGGCACAACCCACCTGGGCGCGCCAGGGAGCCCAAGCGCGCCCTAGTGGGTTGTGCTACCCAGGCCAACCTCTGGTGCCCATCTTCTGGTATATGGGTCATTTTGACCTAGAAAAAATAAAGGGAGGACTTTCAGGATGGAGCGCCGCCATCTCGAGGCGGAACTTGGGCAGGAGCACTTTTGCCCTCCGGCGGAGTGATTCCGCAGGGGGAACTTCCCTCCTGGAGGGGGAAATCATTGTCATCATCATCACCAACATCTCTCCCATCTTGGGGAGGGCAATCTCCATCAACGTATTCAACAGCACCATCTCATCTCAAACCCTAGTTCATCTCTTGTGTTCAATCTTGTTACCGGGACTATAGATTGGTGCTTGGTGGTGACTAGTAGTGTTGATTACATCTTGTAGTTGATTACTATATGGTTTATTTGGTGGAAGATTATATGTTTAGATCCAATATGATATTTAATACCCCTCTGATCTTGAGCATGTTTATCATTTGTGAGTAGTGACTTTTGTTCTTGAGGTCACGGGAGAAATCATGTTACAAGTAATCATGTGAACTTGATATGTGTTCGATATTTTGATAGTATGTATGTTGTGATTCCCTTAGTTGTGTCATGTGAACATCAACTACATGACTTCACCATACTTGGGCCTGAGGGAATGCATTGTGGAGTAGAAATTAGATGATGGGTTGCGAGAGTGACAGAAGCTTAAACCCTAGTTTATGCGCTATTCCGTAAAGGACCGATTGGATCCAAAAGTTTAATGCTATGGTTAGAATTTATTCTTAATACTTTTCTCGTAGCTGCGGATGCTTGTGGGAGGGTTAATCATAAGTAGGAGGTTTGTTCAAGTAAGAACAGCACCTAAGCACCGGTCCACCCACATATCAAATTATCAAAGTACCGAACACGAATTAAACCAACATGATGAAAGTGACTAGATGAAATTCCCGTGTACCCTCAAGAATGCTTTGCTTATTTTGAAGAGACCGTTTTGGCCTGTCCTTTGCCTCAAAAGGATTGGGCTACCTTGCTGCACTTTTTTTACTACTATCGTTACTTGCTCGTTACAAATTACCTTCCTATCAAACTACTCTGCTACTTACAATTTCAGCACTTGCAGACATTACCTTGCTGAAAACCACTTGTCATTTCCTTCTGCTGCTCATTGAGTTTGACACTCTTACTTATCAAAAAGAGCTACAATTGATCCCCTATACTTGTGGGTCATCAAGGCTATTTTCCAAGCGCCGTTGTTGGGAGTGAAGCGCCTTTGGTAAGGAAACATTTATATAGTGTGCTGAAATTTATTGTCACTTGTTACTATAGAAAACAATCCTTTGAGGGGTTTGTTCGGGGTATCTTCACCTCGACCGGAAGCACAAATAGCTACCTCTCAACCTACCGCACCTACTAAAAATATTGAATACGAAATTCCTTCGGGTATGATAGAACAACTGCTAGCTAATCCTTATGCAGGAGATGGAACCGAACATCCTGATATGCACTTGATATATGTAGAACAAATTTGTGGATCGTTCAAGCTTGCAGGTTTACCCAGAGATGAAGTTATGAAGAAGGTTTTTCCTTTATATTTGATGGGAAAATAATTGGCATGGTATAGTCTTTGCGATGATATTGGATCTTGGAATTGGAATCGTTTGAAATTGGAGTTTCACCAAAAAATTATCCTATGCATCTAGTTCATCGTGATCAGAATTATATATATATAATTTTGGCCTCGTGAAGGAGAATGTATCTCTCTAGCTTGGGGGAGGCTTAAGTCAATGTTATATTCATGCCCCAGTCTTGAGCTCTCAAGAGAAATTATTATCCAGAACTTTTATGCTCGGCTTTCTCGTAATGATCAAACCATGCTTGATAGTTCTTGTGCTGGTTATTTTATGAAGAAGACTATTGAATTCCGGTGGGATCTTTTGGAAAGAATTAAATGCAACTCTGAAGATTGGGAACTCGATGAAGGTAAAGAGTCAGGTATTAAAGTTAAGTATGATTGTGTTAAATCTTTTATGGATACTGTCGTGGATTTGTCACGGCAGATGTCCTAGCGAGAGGACTTAGTCGTGAGGCCAACGCATCTATGTGGTAGCTTGAGAGGGGTTGAGCGGAATCGAGAGACGCAACACAAGACAGGGATTTAGACAGCTTTGGGCCCCGGGAAACATCATCCGGTAACAACCCGACATGCTGTTTGAGGCTAGGTCTCATTATCATCACGAGGGAGTCACCGTAAACCGGCTCTCCCAGTTATGTCTAGCCCTAAGATTGTTTCTTCTTCCTTGTCGCTTGTCCCTCTTCGGGGAGCCCTGCCCCTCCTTATATAAGTTGAAGGGGCGGGTTACATGTGGAGTCCTATTAGGATTAGGACTAGTCTATCTCTAATACAAACCGAATATAAGTCCTGATCTTAACTCCTTGTAAGGTAAATATTCCTCATGCCTTTCCTCTTAAACTGGCCCACCATAGTATGAACCGGCCTTCATGAACCGCCCGTTGGGCCACCGGGTCTTGTCGCTCCTCTGACCCACCTGCCGGATTACTAATGAATCGTAAACCGCCAGGTCCAAATGGGTCACCAGTGAATCGTCAAGTCTCAGCCGGGTCTCAAGTAAACCGCCAAGTCCGGCCGGATTATACTTCCGGACGGTTTACGCCGCGGGGTATATCCCCGACATTAGCCCCCAGTTTAATTAGGATTTATCCATGTTAAACTGATCCTGTACAACAAAGACAAGAACAAATTTGACAGATTATGCTCCGGGTTAAGAATTCTTGTAAACTGGCATCTAATCATCCTTAAGTCCTTGTCATTTCCTCCTTCTAGAAAATCCGGGTCAACAAGCCTGCGTCATACTCTATTTGCTGACATTGGTTTCTCACAGAGAAATATTGTGAAAAATAATCCACTTGAGTCGGCTTCCAAAGCGCCGGTTTAAGAAATATGGGTCTTGAAATACTCATCTGATATTCAGCCGGTTTCAAGATGTAAAGCTTGCCGGTTTATAAATATTGATGGCACCGGGTCATAATTGTTGTCGACACCGGGTCATGTAATTGATCTTCCTGATTTGCTCAAAACTGATAAACTGGAGACGTTCCTCCTTTATATGCATTATACCTGTAGCCCCCAAGTCTTAAGAGGAGAACATAGTGATAACTTAAGACTTGCTCCAATAAGTGTTTCAACCTTGAAGAAATCCGGTTTGTTCCTCAATCATATAAACTGAATACTCCATATATGTAGCCCCCAAGTGCCGGTTTGTCATGCTTGCAGCAACCTGGGACTTGTAATTGCTTATAAAAACTTCAATCAGTGTAACCCCCAAGGGCCGGGTCATTATGCAATAATGAGCAGGGACTTTGTAAATATAATCATGTAGATTTTAGCAGTGATGTGTAGCCCCCCAAGGGCCGGCTCAGTAAGATAATATTGAGCTGGGATTTTATATATACTTCATTGAGAATAACATTATATTATGTAACTCCCATCATGGGGCTTGAACCCACGTCCACAAGGTTGAGAGCTTTGTGCTTTACCAACTGAGTAGTGGATCCTTCAATAATAGATGAAAATTTGTGTACCTTGAATTTGTTGACAGGAGCAATTGGTAGCCCCCAAGGGCCGGCTCATTATGATGTGATGAGTCGGGTCTTCAATAAGACTAATAAAAATGACTTTGCATTAGCCCCCAAGTGTCATGGTGCATGCTTGCAGCGACATGAGACTTGCATATTTGATATAATCTTAAGTTGAATAGTGTAGCCCCCAAGTGCCGGGTCGTAAGCCTGCAGCGACTTGGGACTATTCCTTCAATTGTAAAATAAATCATATCCATTGATAATATAATAGCCATTGTGCTAAAGCGACTTTGAAAACTTTAATCATAATACTGGTTATTGATAACCATAATAAAATCCAGCCATGTTGGCTATTTGAAGGTTTGAATAATATAATCCAATGATTTCTGAGCGCATGATTCCAATGGCGCAATCCAAATATATACTGGCGACTTATAGTTGAAATCAGACCGGGTTAATAAGCGCCAGATTATAATTTGATCATGTACTGACAACTTGTAGTTGAAAGCCGAGCCGGGTTAATGAACGCCGGTTTAAAAACATCACAAATCTTATCAAAAGAAAGAAAAACTTAGCAAAAAGGCAAATAAAAACCGTTGTAGTCGAGGCTTTGAGCCGATCAAGAGGTGTGACTATGGTTCGGATATGACCAAGCCCCCAAGTGATGTTGTGGCATTACCTGATCAAGAGGTGTAGCTATGATTCGGATACGACCAAGCCCCCAAGTGATGTTGTGGCATTGCGCCGATCAAGAGGTGTAGCTATGGTTCGGATACGACCAAGCCCCCAAGTGATCAATAATATGATAAGCCAATAAGGCCTGATACCCATGTTTGAACTGCGCATCATGGCAGCAGGTCCTCTTCGGCAACTTTTAACTTTTTGCCAGAGATAAACTCTTCTTGAATCGGGATTTTGAACCGGATATTGAGAGCGTCAGAGCTTTATGGGAGACATTTTTCCCTTGAACCGGAATCTTCATTTTCAGCCAGAATTTTTCTGACGGCCTTTAAACTCGAACTTGCGAGAGGTTAATTATTTTTGAACCGAACATTCTTAAACCAGATTTCAGAGCTTTGTGGGAGAACAAGTTTCCCTTGAACCGGATTTTAAACCGGCATTCTTCATTTTGAACCGGAAAATTTCTGACTGCCTTCAAATGGACATCAATATGGTAGTAGCCTTCGGGACCGGGTTATCTTTCCCTCCAACGTCCTGGGGTTCTTGACTTCACTGAAAATCAGCAACACTTGCTTGAGTCATATCATTGTAGCCCCCGAGTCTCAAGGCGACTCAAGGAGTTGGCTTGAGATTCTCCATATTTTGACCGTGATATAAACCGGCAAAACTTGTATATCATTGGTGTTGATAGCACAATGTGAATCCACGGAATGTTGAGGTGACTGCGGCGGGTTGTAAATGATCCCGTATGAGCCGTGTCAGCAACTCGGCCAATGGTTCCTTCCAACTGGTGATTTGAAGTTAACCAAACTGTAGTGGCGGCGACTTGTGCGCCTGCCCATTGAACCACCCAGTGCAGACGGCGGTTGATAGTATATGATAATTTGCCTCCATTTTGTTGAAAGAAAACCGGGCTACCCAAGCTGTGACTTGCTCATACTCAATAAACAGCTCATGCAGACAGGTGCGGCCCGATATGTTGATGTAGACCAGGCCGCGAGAGACGGACGACAAAGACGACCGCAGCATCAGAGGCGGCTCGGACAGTTGAGTTGGCCGCGGCATTGTAAGCCAGCGCGGACGGGCGAGTTAATTGCAGGCGCGGTCCCGGTGACTCCATTCTAGTGTGGGCCGCAAGGGCAGCGACTTGCACACATATTCTTTGATCATTGTGGCACGGTCATGTGCTAGCACATGACAATAATTGCGCGATTTATATATCCATGATCCGGCCATCGGCTTTGCAATGAGTAATTGTCCTGCATATAAAATGCAAAGACCAAAGTAATTGCTCTTTGACAAAAACAATATGTTCTAAAATTATACTTAGAGGGATATCACCTGATTCGCCTGGACAACAGATGAGTCGGCCGCGGCATTGTAAGCCGGTGCGGTGTAGCGGCCCGACCTCAGACGGTCAAGCCTCTGTGTTTCTGTGCCATCCACGATCAAGATATCTTTGCACCCACAAGACATCAATGTATATATCAAAGTATAATCACATGTATAAATAACGTAAAATGATATATACCTCATAATACTCAGCGAAACAATCAAGCGGGTGTGGAGTCCCATCAACGCCATCGGCAGGTTGAGTGTAGACCGTAACCACAGATCGTAACTCTTACTCGTCGAGGAAATATCTGCAACATGATACGTTGCAGCCGTGTAGGTCATTACATTGAATGTACCGGCAAGATCACAATAAGAGAAAACAGATGGTAAACTATACTATATGCGGTATGGCTTTGTGGCTCAGTATTTGAGTTTTGTTTATGTAAAAGCTGGTTTTATTTTCCCTACATCAAAGGAATAAATGAAGTCTGTACTATGGAGTTTTCTATCATGACATGGTTCCGCCAACCGATGTCTCATAGCCCAAATCATCATAAGTTGCCCCAATTAAGTTATCGATCCGGTGTTGAGAGTTCCGAGATAGATCCAAGTCCAGATACTCAAATTGTCCGTAACCGGGGACACGGCTAATCGATTAGGTTTTAACCCTCTGCAGAGGTTTGTACACTTTACCCGCAAGATTCGATCCCTCTTTTTACGTTCTCGCACTTCAGAGTGTTTGAGAGCAAGATGACCGAAACATGGTCTTCCAAAGAGTTCCTCTGACCACTGTCCGGTACTCATCCCATCCTACCGTAGTTCTACATCTGCTAGTACCGTCCCAGCCAGAGTCACAACTAAGGTCAACCAAGCCAGAGCCCATAATGACTTGCGGTTGCACAGGTAAGCTTCCGGGCATGAAGTATTCTTCCGTCTCTTTGAGTCTGGTGAAGCTTTCGCAAGATGTCATGGCGCTTCTCCATGCATCCCGCCAACCACTTGGTTTCTCCAGGTGCCGTCAACCATCCTTCACCCAAAGAGTGTGTATTGAATTCTTGTCTCGAGTCTTGAAGTCTTGAGGCCTTGAAGATGCAGATCCTTGCAGATTCCATCATGGAGTTATCGTCATTGACGTAGATCCTCCATTCTCACACCACTCCCGAGCACTCATACCAAACCCCGTCTACTATAGCGTAGCATTAAAATAAAATATCGTCCGGGCTTGGTAACAGGTGATGGGTTCCTACCTCATGCATACTACTCAACTACAAGGATTCAATAACACTCTTGAGGGTGGTTGCAAAGATGTCACTAAATGCAATAAAACATAGGTATGAAAGCATGGTCAAAGTGAACTTGCCTTGCTGTCGACGATCTTGAAAACTAAGGACTCGTGGTAGCAAGCTTCAGACTCGGAAATTCTACCGAGACAAACAATAATCACCATAAGCATATAGTATATGATCATATAACACAATAGCATAGTAATATATCACACCAAAACAAAAGAATCAAAACCCAAAAGAAAACTCAAGAAATCCAACTCAAAGTTTTCCTACTTCAAGCAACAACTAGAAATAGTTTTACATTACAAAACTTCCTCAACAGAACCTAATCATGGTTTTATGCTAACTTAACAGAAAAGAATGCATTAAGCAACTAGGAGCAAAAAGAATTAATTTAAAAGCTATTATAAAACTCCTATTAGGCCTAATTCAAATTTTAGTAAGAAAATAAAATAAAACTTTTATTTATTATAAATAAAAGTTCATGCTCTAAAGTGACAGAAACTATCCTAGAATAATCAATCACATGTGAAAAATAAATTTATTTGCTAATTAAAATAATAGGAAAACAGTAGCTAGTTAATTAATTAAGAATAACATGAATCTGCTAGAAACTAATTTTTTATTAATCCTAAAATGCCCAAATTAATTCCTACGGTTAGGCAATGTCAAAATAAAGTTGGGACAAAAGAATCATACAAAAATAATTTTCCTAACTCATTTTATAACAGATTTACTATTCTAACTAAAATTAAAATAAAGCAATTATAAATAATGTTAACATAGCTAATTATATTTGCTTCAGAAACTATAAGAAATTTGCAAACCAACAAAAAAGGAATCACTTAAAAATATTAAGTAGAATAAAAGATATGAATTTTTCAAATCTGAAACTATTCTGTTAAAACAGAAAAACGAAAATAAAGAAAAATGGCCTAATGGGCCTAACCTACGCACTGAGCGTAATATAAACGGGCCTAGGGTTAAACGAGTCGGGCCGGGCTAAATAAAAAAAACCTAACTAAAAACTAAACCGGACTAAACCGGTCGAACCGGGTTTTTATATAAAGAACATACCCCTTCGGGGGTGTTCTAATCTACGCCGTAGATGGGAGATCGGACGGCGGGGTGGAGCTCCGGCGACTCACCGGAGTTTGGACGGCGGCGGCGGCTCGGTGGCGAGTGTGCCGACGGCTCCGGTCGTCGGGGAGGTCGGCGGAGTCGTCCGTGGTCTTGAAGCGACGAGGGGGGGTCTTGGTGGAGTCGGCGAGGGTCGGGGAGGTCTAGGGCGACGGCGGCGAGGGAAATGGCGGCGGCGGTGAGCTCGGGCTCCGGCGACGGCGTGAGAGAGGAGGAGGGGTTCCGGCGAGGGGGCGAGGGGGGGAATGGGGTGCGGGGAGGGGTATAAATAGGGGGCCTCGGCGTGGCAAGGGAGGCGATCGGGAGGGGGATCGGATCCCGGATCTCACGGGATCCCGGCGATCGGCGGCGGCGCGGCGTTGCGTGGGCGGGGGGTTGAAGGAGGGTGGGGTCCGCTTTGTCGGTGAGAGGAGGGGTGCGGCGCGTCGGGCGACCGAGCCAAGCGGGTTCGGGCGAGGGTGGCTGGCCGGCTCATTGGCTCATTGGCTGGCCCTCTGGGCGCTGGTGGGCAGTCTGGTGGGTGACCTCGGCTGGCTGGGCCAGGGGCTGGTGGCGCCTTGGGGGTCTTCTTTTTTAAATTTATTTTTTTAAATAAAACAAAAACAGAGATAACTTATAAAATATAAATATTTTATATAGGACATATATATACTAAAATGATCAGGGGAATATTCCCTATCATTTGAACATTTTTCCAAAGGCAAAATCCAAACTTTATAAAAATTCATTTTTTCCAATATTCAAATAAAACCCAAATTTGAATTCAAAACTTTTGGCATTGTTTTCCTCTGATATTTTTGGAGTGTCATGTTTACTCCTCTCATACTTTTGATCAAGTATTTATCAGGCATAGTTTTTTTTTGAAATGATTCCCACTTGCCAAAGTTTGAATTCAAATTCCAAAACTCAAAATCTTCTGAAACTCCAAATGGCACTTTCAAATGACTTTAAATTTGATACTTTTTAACTTCCAACTCATATTTCATAAAATTGAAGAAGTCATTTTATCTTCCCTCATGAAAATCATTGAGTTGCATAAAGCTTTGAATTTGAAATATTCTCAAATGAAATTCAAATCTTTTCAAAACCCTTTTCATTCCAAATGGAAGAAGTCATGTCATCTTCACTCTAGGGTTTGGTGTTGGAATGAACTTGAATTCATTAAGAACCAAAAGGGCAAAGGGATAGTTTTGGGAAAGTCATTTTATTCCTCTCATCCAAATTTCAAAATTTCAAATTCCACTAAATTTCACTCAATCAATCAAACAAACAATCGACAACAAGCATAGTTATTTATTTAATATAACATTCCAAAATTTGAAATTTTGGGATGTTACAAACCTACACTTAAAATGAATCTCGTCCTCGAGATTCAAGAACTAACAAGAAAGGGTTAGGTGTTGGGGGTCTTCTAGTAAGTATTTTGGTCGGAAAGGTCAGCGGTGCTACCACACTTAAAACAAGGTTACGGTTCCGATGAAACTCATGTACTTCATCCTTAGGATTGGCGGTGTCGATCTTCTCATATCTTCGGTATGAATCCTTCTTGATACTCTTCCTAGAGGGCATAACCCTTTCAACAATATCATGTGTCATTTCATCATGCTAAGGTTCTTACGAGACCGGTCTTCATCTCGACGGGTCATCGCCAATACTAAACAACTATCGAAAATCTCGTGGTGGTCGACCATTACAGGTTTCTCCTGCAGGAATAATGGGTTGGGTTGGGTCTCACCGTATGACCTACGTTTGGCAACGGTTGCCTGTAAAGGGGTTCCATCGTCCTACCATTCTATGGTTTTATGGCTTATCGCTCGACACTCTTCTAGAGTTTTCGAGGCTCTCGATTTTCCATCAACATATGATAGTTCATGATAGAAGTCTTGGTATGGGGCCAATCCATCCCGTGCTTGAATCATTACCACATACGTAAGCAGTGAATCACGTATTCTAACACTTGGGCATACTCACAAGCATTGCAGAATTTCTCTTGTTCTCGAACCGGGTTCGAGTAAATCCATGGTTTCGCAAGCCAAACAAAACATCTATCGTTACTTCACCACTCTCGGGTTTTTATGTAACCTCCTCTGTAAACGTATGCTGATTGGATCACTGATTCTTCCAAATTTATTCCTTTATCAAGGTTACATCTGTTCCTTTTCAAAATCCTCGGCACGTGGGTTATGGCCCACTTCAACACTAGTGCAGCTTTAACTCATCCTTGGAGTAACTCTCATGTTACACCTCCTTTAAATCCAAAGTAGTACTGCTTTCTTCATATCATCATATCAAAACTCCAACTTATTTTGTCCAGCTTCCTTCTATGGACCGTCATGAATAACACATTTCTTTCTTCATTGATCCGTGGCTTTACGGAGTACTCGACACCAAAGAAAAATGCACTAGTTTATCCATAAATCTCTTTATTATCATCTCAATATTTTACTACATCCTTAACCATATTTCGTGAATCCAAATTCCAAAAAGTTTATTACAAATGCTGCCACCCACATGGTTCGGTATGGTCAGACATTACTTCCAACTTTATTCGTTTTCCTCCTTGAGGATTCTTGATCCCATTGGAATTGTGCGACATGCGCCTTGAAATCTTCAATCTTCTGTTTCATCGTGGTGGCCTTGAGCTTCACCTCCATCATCTCTGCATGCACTTCGCTTAGGTATTCCCGGGTATAACGGAGTCTTGCTTCAAGTATTTCTCCGATCTGGCGTATGGCTTCCATGGCTGCTTCACGAACAGCACCGAAGAAAGTTGCTTGAGGCACACGTGAAATGAAAAAGTACTGCCCCATCATCTTTGGGCAAACTCCTTTCAAATGGTGGAGGTCTACCTCCACATACCAAAGTTCCACTCCCTTTTGCATGAAGGGGTAGCCTTTGTAGACTGCATCTCCTTCAAGGTGAATATGCTTCATCATGTCCTTCAGGATCCTCGGGTAATCATGATCACTTGTCAGGGTCATGATTGTTTCCGGACCTTTAAGGAAAGACTCATAAAGGGTCGTCATCTGTAGTTGTAAAACAAAAAGTGGTGCTCAGAGTGAGGTACATATCTCCTGGGGCACACATTCATATCATCCAAACAAAACTTCAAACTCAATTTCCAATATCCAGTTTACGCATCACAACTCACCTTCTTCCATGTTCATCAAGAATATTAATTTCCAAGATAAAATATGACAACTCCTTAAAGCTTTTCAGCATGTGACATTACAACTTTATTGAGTCATGAACTATTACAATCTCAGAGTAATCTATTACATAACTCAACTCATCGAGCTCATGAAAATGAAATTGCTTTCTACTACTCTTATTATCCATATCAAAATTCCAACTACTCAACTCCAGCTTTCATCTTGTCGGGACATTTAATAGCATAATGTCCTGCTTCCTTGCAGCGAAAACAAATGACTTCCGACATGTCTCGGGGCTTCTTTGTGATTATGCGGGCTCCTTGGATTCTTGGCTTCATTTCTGGACATTTACTAGCGTAATGACCTAAATCCTTGCACCTGTAACAAGTGATATGACTTAGGTCCTTCTCTGCAAAAATTGCATTGTTCTCGGGTTGCCTTCTTTTCTCTTCCTGGATTTCTCTGTAATGATCGAGCTTCTATTTCCGAGGGTCAAACTTCACTTCTGCTGGGAAATATCCCGATACTCTTTTCTTTCCTTGGGACAATCTGCGAAAATGTCCTTCTCCTCCACATGAATAGCGGGCATTGGAGTAAAATCTGTTGAGGCCTTCTCCATCAAGGTCTTCAACACTTTCATTCATCACTGGTTCTTTCATAACTTCTCGGAGCTTCTTTCATTCCTCCTTCCTGCTCCTGAATAGTTTGTTGCACCATGGGGTAAATGTGACCTTTGAGTCGGGTAGTGGGTGGTTCCTTCACACAAGAAACAAGTCACCTTACTAGTTGGGCATTCCTCACCGGGTGTTTCTCCTCACAATGAGGGCATCCATCCTTGTGTTCCTCCCGGTGTGTCCTATTTCTCCATAAATATTGCAGGCACAAGGTTTATTTCTTGGTGTATCGTTGTGCTTCCGGATAAGACGTGATCTCATCGGGTCTTCTTGAATTCCTCCCAAGATCTTGCTCCATTAAATCCTGTATGGCTTGATGCATTTTCCACCAGGTTGCAGCTTTTTACGTAAAATCTTGAAGCGTATTGGACCTCATACTTCCTTGAAACCAAATTGCACCAAGTGATTTTCCATGTTCATCCATAGCTCGCCTCCGGCTGAGTCTTGATCCAGAATATCAGTCCAACTTCATTCATCATCTATGGGGTTCAAGGGTTTTAGGGTGAGATATGAGAGAGGTGGGGAGTGATATACACAATACAAAAATATTTTTTGAAGAAACAGGTTTTATTTTGGGGCTGTCGGAAAACATCAAACAAATGACAGCTCACAAATCATCGCATCTAACGTAGGTGTATAACAGGGTTTGGTCTTCTAAAGGTCAACTATTTCTTCAGGAACTTAAAAACTTCGGAGTCTTCAACTGTTGTAGCTTCTAATACATGGTGAAATCCTCTTTACTCTGAAGGGTCATCGGTTCTCGATATCAAATCTTTCTTGGGCGTCTTGATTGATCCTCCGGGTGATCAAAGGGTAAGGGTATATTCTAACTATTTGAGATGAGAGGGTCTATTTGATAAATTCAGAAAAGATGAGAAGTAAGAGTCTTTTTGTAAATAAAGTTTTAGAAATTTCTTGTCCTAGGGCTTTCCGATTTCTAGGGTCACGTCCTACAGTCAACATGTGCTCGATACCATTTACAGAGGCGGCCCGACCTCGACGGTCAAGCCTCGTGTTTCGTGCCATCCACGGATCAAGTATCTTGGCACCCACAAGACATCAACGTATATATCAAAGTATAATCACATGTATAAATAACGTAAAATGATATATACCTCATAATACTCAGTGGAAACAATCAAACGGGTGTGGAGTCCCATCAACGCCATCGGCAGGTTGAGTGTAGACCGTAACCTCAGATCGTAACTCTTACTCGTCGAGGAAATATCGCAACATGATACGTTGCAGCCGTGTAGGTCAAGACATTGAATGTACCGCAAGATCACAATAAGAGAAAACAGATGGTAAACTATACTATATGCGGTATGGCTTTGTGGCTCTGTATTTGAGTTTTGTTTATGTAAAAGCTGGTTTTATTTTCCCTACATCAAAGGAATAAATGAAGTCTGTACTATGGAGTTTTCTATCATGACATGGTTCCGCCAACCGATGTCTCATAGCCCAAATCATCATAAGTTGCCCCAATTAAGTTATCATCCGGTGTTGAGAGTTCCAGATAGATCCAAGTCCAGATGCTCAAATTGTCCGTAACAATCGGGACACGGCTAATCGATTAGGTTTTAACCCTCTGCAGAGGTTTGTACACTTTACCCGCAAGATTCGATCCCTCTTTTACGTTCTCGCACTTCAGAGTGTTTGAGAGCAAGATGACCGAAACATGGTCTTCCAAAGAGTTCCTCTGACCACTGTCCGGTACTCATCCCATCCTACCGTAGTTCTACATCTGCTAGTACCGTCCCAGCCAGAGTCACAACTAAGGTCAACCAAGCCAGAGCCCATAATGACTTGCGGTTGCACAGGTAAGCTTCCGGCATGAAGTATTCTTCCGTCTCTTTGAGTCTGGGTGAAGCTTTCCGCAAGATGTCATGGCGCTTCTCCATGCATCCCGCCAACCACTGGTTTCTCCAGGTGCCCGTCAACCATCCTTCACCCAAAGAGTGTGTATTGAATTCTTGTCTCGAGTCTTGAAGTCTTGAGGCCTTGAAGATGCAGTCCTTGCAGATTCCATCATGGAGTTATCGTCATTGGCGTAGATCCTCCATTCTCACACCACTCCCGAGCACTCATACCAAACCCCGTCTACTATAGCGTAGCATTAAAATAAAATATCGTCCCGGGCTTGGTAACAGGGTGATGGGTTCCTACCTCATGCATACTACTCAACTACAAGGATTCAATAACACTCTTGAGGGGTGGTTGCAAAGATGTCACTAAATGCAATAAAACATAGGTATGAAAGCATGGTCAAAGTGAACTTGCCTTGTCGACGATCTTGAAAACTAAGGACTCGTGGTAGCAAGCTTCAGACTCGGAAATTCTACCAAGACAAACAATAATCACCATAAGCATATAGTATATGATCATATAACACAATAGCATAGTAATGTATCACACCAAAACAAAAGAATCAAAAACCCAAAAGAAAACTCGAAGAAATCCAACTCAAAGTTTTCCTACTTCAAGCAACAACTAGAAATAGTTTTACATTACAAAACTTCCTCAACAGAACCTAATCATGGTTTTATGCTAACTTAACAGAAAAGAATGCATTAAGCAACTAGGAGCAAAAAGAATTAATTTAAAAGCTATTATAAAACTCCTATTAGGCCTAATTCAAATTTTAGTAAGAAAATAAAATAAAACTTTTATTTATTATAAATAAAAGTTCATGCTCTAAAGTGACAGAAACTATCCTAGAATAATCAATCACATGTGAAAAATAAATTTATTTGCTAATTAAAATAATAGGAAAACAGTAGCTAGTTAATTAATTAAGAATAACATGAATCTGCTAGAAACTAATTTTTTATTAATCCTAAAATGCCCAAATTAATTCCTACGGTTAGGCAATGTCAAAACAAAGTTGGGACAAAAGAATCATATAAAATAATTTTCCTAACTCATTTTATAACAGATTTACTATTCTGATTAAAATTAAAATAAAGCAATTATAAATAATTTTAACATAGCTGATTATATTTTCTACAGAAACTATAAGAAATTTGCAAACCAACAAAAAAGGAATCACTTAAAAATATTAAGTAGAATAAAAGATATGAATTTTTCAAATCTGAAACTATTCTGTTAAAACAGAAAAACGAAAATAAAGAAAAATGGCCTAATGGGCCTAACCTACGCACTGAGCGTAATATAAACGGGCCTAGGGTTAAACGAGTCGGGCCGGGCTAAATAAAAAAAAACTGACTAAAAACTAAACCGGACTAAACCGGTCGAACCGGGTTTTTATATAAAGAACATACCCCTTCGGGGGTGTTCTAATCTACGCCATAGATGGGAGATCGGACGGCGGGGTGGAGCTCCGGCGACTCACCGGAGTTTGGACGGCGGCGGCGGCTCGGTGGAGAGTGTGCCGACGGCTCGGTGGTCGGGAGGTCGGTGAGTCGTCCGTGGTCTTGAGGCGACGAGGGGGGGTCTTGGTGGAGTCGGCGAGGGTCGGGAGGTCTAGGGCGACGGCGGCGAGGAAATGGCGGCGCGGTGAGCTCGGCTCCGCGACGGCGTGAGAGAGGAGAAGGGTTCCGCAAGGGGCGAGGGGAATGGGGTGCGGGGAGGGGTATAAATAGGGGGGCTCGGCGTGGCAAGGAGGCGATCGGGAGGGGGATCGGATCCGGATCTCACGGATCCCGGCGATCGGCGGGCGGGCGTTGCGTGGGCGGGGTTGAAGGAGGGTGGGGTCCGCTTGTCGGTGAGAGGAGAGGGGGTGCGGCGCGTCAGGCGACCGAGCCAAGCGGGTTCGGCGAGGGGTGGCCTGCCGGCTCGTTGGCTCATTGGGCTGGCCCTCTGGGCACTGGTGGGCGGTGCGATGGGTGACCTCGGCACTGGCTGGGCGGGGGCTGGTGGCGCTGAGGGGGTTTCTTCTTTTTTAAATTTATTTTTTAAATAAAACAAAACAGAGATAACTTATAAAATATAAATATTTTATATAGGACATATATATACTAAAATGATCAGGGAATATTCCTATCATTTGAACATTTTCCAAAGGCAAAATCCAAACTTTATAAAAATTCATTTTTTCCAATATTCAAATAAAACCCAAATTTGAATTCAAAACTTTTGGCATTGTTTTCCTCTGATATTTTTGGAGTGTCATGTTTACTCCTCTCATACTTTTGATCAAGTATTTATCGTGCATAGTTTTTTTGAAATGATTCCCACTTGCCAAAGTTTGAATTCAAATTCCAAAAGTCAAAATCTTCTGAAACTCCAAATGGCACTTTCAAATGACTTTAAATTTGATACTTTTTAACTTCCAACTCATATTTCATGTAATTGAAGAAGTCATTTTATCTTCCCTCATGAAAATCATTGAGTTGCATAAAGCTTTGAATTTGAAATATTCTCAAATGAAATTCAAATCTTTTCAAAACCCTTTTCATTCCAAATGGAAGAAGTCATGTCATCTTCACTCTAGGGTTTGGTGTTGGAATGAACTTGAATTCATTAAGAACCAAAAAGGGCAAAGGGGATAGTTTTGGGAAAGTCATTTTATTCCCTCTCATCCAAATTTCAAAAATTTCAAATTCCACTCAATTTCACTCAATCAATCAAACAAACAATCAGACAACAAGCATAGTTATTTATTTAATATAACATTCCAAAATTTGAAATTTTGGGATGTTACATGCGGACACGTAAACCGCCGTGAGGGCAGATGGACGAGTCGTCCATGGCGTTGTAAAGCGGCGCGGACGGTGAGATGCACGAATCGGCCGCAGGCACAGACAGACGTAGTCCGAACATCGGGGCGGCGACTTGCACGTGTATCCATCGAGCATCATAGCACGGACAAATACCAGTGCCAAAATGACGATGTCGTGCGCTCTGTATGCGCGGTATAATGCCACTTTTGTAGTAAATGATTACCTTGCATATAAAAATATAGTAGAGCAGAGTAGTTGCACTCAAAGTAACTAAAATATACTAAGAAAACATATAGGAGAAATAACACCTGGTTTACGTAAACTGGTCTCAGAAGAAAAACAGCCCAATACGGAGTACCAGCACTAGTCACGTTGGATTATTCCTTAGATCTCTACGAACGGATTAGACATCAATCAACACCAGCCTTCCCCGGCGCAGACGCGTATAGGGCCACAACGATGACAAAAGAGCGCAGTGGTGGTTTGAAAAAGAGACGAGGCCGGGGCAGCCTCGCAAGGCTACGAAGCACCGATACTTCAGAAGTTGCCGTATCGCCGTTCAGGACGTCTCCGATACTTTGATACGCCCGATACTGCTTCGATACACGTATCCCAGAAGTATCCTCTTTTCTCATTTAAAAAAAAAGAAAAAAAATTCAGATACGTTGATGATACGCTAGCGATATGGCTGGGACACGGGCAAGCGAGACAGAACGCAGCCTGACCGAGCCCAATAGCCCATGAGGCCACGACCACGAGCTATTCCTTTGCCTCTCTCGCGTTCTCTCTTCTCTGTTAGACTGCACCGAGACCTAGGGTTTGAGGGCGACCCAGGTCCGCCGCCGCCGCCGCCGCTGCAACCTGGAGTGCCGGCGCTGCCTCCTCCTCCGCCTAGAGCGGCTCACCGCCGGCCCTTCCTTCTCCTCCACCTAGTGCGGCTCACGCCGGCGCTGCCTCCTCCTCCGCCTAGAGCGGCACACCACCGGCGCTGCCTCCTCCTCCGCCTAGAGCGGCACACCGCCGGCGCCCCCACCGCCTGGAATCGCCTCTCTGCCTGAACCTTCTTCTCTTCTCCACTGTCGTGCAACTCGGAAGGTAAACAACAATTCCTCGAGCCCCTAGTGATGTACTGAACTACTGATGTGTGCTTGAAGGTGCTGACCTTACACTTGATGAACCTGAATTGGAGGCTGGGATTATGGATGCTCTCACTTGAGCTGTCTCGTTTAGTTTATGTTGTTGTTATGTTGTAATGCACAATTATGCATTGTTTGAATTTCGTTCTACGGCCACCTGAGCCTTGTATCTTCTTGTTGTTATGTTGTAATGCACAATTATGGATTGTTTGACTATGGATCTTCCTATTTATCATGTTATCTTCGTGAACTTTTGCATTGTTTCTATTATATATATATATATATATATATATATATATATATATATATATATATATATATATATATATATATATATATATATATATATATATATATATATATATATATATATATATATATATATACTTGCCGTATCACATATTGCTGTTTCTAGAAATTGCCAGTATCACGATCGCCATACTCAGATCGCTGTCGGTATCGCCGTATCGGTGCAACGTAGTCGCAAGGTTCGGCGGCTCGTGGCGCGACAGAGCGGAGGGACGAGCCAGCGGCGGCCTCTGGCCGGTGGCGGCTGTCAGAGCGAAGCGGAGGTGGAGCAGAGCAGGTAGGGCCAGCGCGCGGTTGGAAACGACTTGGAGTCAGCCTGCACCCATCACCAAATCCTCCTCCAGTTTGACTTTTCTTCTTGTGTTGATGGATCAATGGATTACTTTTTCCCTTCATGCCTGGAACTAGCAGTACTTGATTGTCTCGGCGACTTGACATTATGATGGATAATGCATGACTTTCACACGAGTACTAAATCAGCCATTAATAGGAAGTACGTACTAGTACTGATCTGATTTGATCTTTTTACACAGTGCACAGCTACAACAGCAAAGGTAGCAACCTCGGGACTTGAAGAGAATCTGCGACTGCTATGGATGTAATTTTCTTCACACGCGTTGGCTCTCCCGTTTATAAAACGGCAATTGAACAGGGAAGTATTCCGAGTCGGTCTCGGTTTGGCTGGATCGCACGGCCGTTCCGGCGGAAAACAATTTCACTCGGACCGCTGAATCAATGGGTCCCGTGCGGTGGCCCCTCGGACCCTAGCTTCTTTCGATCTTAATCCTCGTACTGCCTGCTCCCAAATGATCATGGTCATAAAGCAATAAATTTGGTGGCACTTTCCTCATCTGATGAAGTCGCGAGCTTCTCTGTCCCTGTGAGAGGTCCCTTCAAGAACTTAACACCACCGTGCGCAGGCCCCACGATGGACGCCAACTGTCGTGGATTTGTCACGGCAGATGTCCTAGCAAGAGGACTTAGTCGTGAGGCCAACGCATCTATGTGGTAGCTTGAGAGGGGTTGAGCAGAATCGAGAGACGCAACACAAGACAGGGATTTAGACAGCTTCGGGCCCCGGGAAACATCATCCGGTAACAACCCTACATGCTGTTTGAGGCTAGGTCTCATTATCATCACGAGGGAGTCGCCGTACACCGTCTCTCCCAGTTATGTCTAGCCCTAAGATTGTTTCTTCTTCCTTGTCGCTTGTTCCTCTTTGGGGAGCCCTACCCCTCCTTATATAAGTTGAAGGGGCGGGTTACATGTGGAGCCCTATTAGGATTAGGACTAGTCTATCTCTAATACAAACCGGATATAAGTCCTGGTCTTAACTCCTTGTAAGGTAAATATTCCTCATGCCTTTCCTCTTAAACCGGCCCACCATAGTATGAACCGGCCTTCATGAACCGCCCGTTGGGCCACCGGGTCTTGTCGCTCCTCTAATCCGCCTGCCGAATTACCAATGAATCGTAAACCGCCAGGTCCAAACGGGTCGCCAGTGAATTGTCAAGTCTCAGCCGGGTCTCAAGTAAACCGCCAAGTCCGGCCGGATTATACTTCCGGCCGGTTTACGCCGCGGGGTATATCCCTGACAGATACCGATGCTTTTCAAAAGTTTAGCACTAAATATGGCCTTGACTCTGAGATAGTAGCCTCCTTTTGTGAATCATTTGCTACTCATGTTGATCTCCCTAAAGAGAAGTGGTTTAAATATCACCCACCTATTAAAGAAGAAATTAAAGAACCGGTACCAGTTAAAGAATAAACTATACTTTACAATGTGGTTAACAAAAGTTATATTGAGAAGTGGTGTTTCTCAATGTTGTTCCTTCTGCTTATATTGAGAAACCACCTTTCCCTGTTAGGATAAAGGAACATGCTAAGGTTTCAAATGTGGTTAACAAAAGTTATATTAGAACACCTAAACCTGATGAACAAATCAAGGCAGAACCTAGTATTGCTATGGTTAAGGATCTCTTGGAAGAAAACATAGATGGGCATGTTATTTACTTCTGTGAAGAAGCTGCTAGAATTGCCAAACCTGATAAAAAAGATAAACATAGACCTATTGTTGGCATGCCCGTCAATTCAGTTAAAATAGGAGATCACTATTATCATGGTTTATGTGACATAGGTGCTAGTGTGAGTGCTATTCCTTACACTTTATATCAAGAAATTATGAAAGACATAGCACCTGCTGAAATAGAAGACATAGATTTTACTATTAAACTTGCTAATAGAGACACTATATCACCAATTGGGATTGTTAGAGATGTTGAAGTCTTGTGTGGGAAAATAAAATACCCTACTGATTTTCTTGTTCTTGGTTCCCCACAAGATGACTTTTGTCCCATTATCTTTGGTAGACCTTTGTGGAATACAGTTAATGGTAAGATAGATTGTAAGAAAGAAAATGTTGGTGTTAGCTTTGGTGATGAGTCTCATGAGTTTAATTTTTCCAAGTTTAGTAGAAAGCTTCATGAAAAAGAATTGCCTAGTAAGGATGAATTAATTGGTCTTTCTTCTATTGCTGTACCACCTACTGATCCTTTAGAAAAATATTTACTAGACTATGAAAATGATTTACATATGCATGAAAGAAATGAAATAGATAAGATTTTCTTTGAACAACGTCCTCTACCTAAACACAACTTGCCTATTGAAACTCTAGGAGGTCCTCCTCCACCTAAAGGTGATCCTGTGTTTGAATTAAAACAATTTCCAGACACTTTGAAATATGCTTATCTTGATGAAAAGAAGATATATCCTGTTATTATTAGTGCTAACCTTTCAGAACATGAAGAAGAAAGATTATTGAATGTTCTAAGGAAGCACCAAGCTGCTATTGGATATACTCTTTATGATTTAAAGGGCATTAGTCCCACTCTATGTCAACACAAAATTAATGTGGAACCTGATGCTAAAACCGTTGTTGGTCACCAATGTCGGTTAAATCCGAAGATGAAAGAAGTAGTAAGAACGGAAATATTAAAGCTTCTGGAAGCAGGTATAATCTATCATATAGCTGACAGTAGATGGGAAGTCATGTTCCTTGTGTCCCTAAGAAGGAAGGTATAACTGTTGTTCCTAATAATAAGAATGAACTTATTCCACAAAGAATTGTTACAGAATATAGAATGGTAATTGATTTTAGAAAAATAAACAAAGCAACTAGAAAAGATCATTACCCTCTGCCTTTTATTGATCAAATGCTTGAAAGATTATCTAAGCACACACACTTTTGCTTCCTTGATGGATCTAGTTTTTCACAAATACCTGTTTCTCAACCTAATCAAGAAAATACCACTTTTACTTGTCCCTTTGGAACCTATTCTTATAGACGTATGCCTTTTGGTTTATGTAATGCACCTGCTACCTTTCAAAGATGTATAATTGCTATATTCTCTGACTTTTGTGAAAAGATTGTTGAGGTTTTAATGGATGACTTCTCTGTTTATGGGAAGTCTTTTGATGATTTTTTAAGCAATCTTGAGCGAGTTTTGCAGAGATGTGAACAAACAAATCTTGTCTTGAATTGGGAGAAGTGCCACTTTATGGTTAATGAAGGCATTGTCTTGGGTCATAAAATTTCCGAAAGGGGTACTGAAGTGGACCAAGCTAAGGTTGACGTAATTGAGAAAATGCCATGCCCTAAAGATATAAAAGGTATTCGTAGTTTCTTAGGTCATGCTGGTTTCTATAGGAGATTTAACAAAGACTTCTCTAAAATTTCTAGGCCTCTTACAAATCTTTTGCAAAAGGATATTCCTTTTGTTTTTTATGATGATTGTTTATAAGCCTTTGAAACACTCAAGAAAGCCTTAATTTCTGCACCTATTGTTCAACTACCTGATTGGAACTTGCCTTTTGAAATTATGTGTGATGCTAGTGATTATGCTGGTGGTGCTATTCTAGGACAAATAGTTGATAAGAAACTGAATGTTATTAATTATGCTAGTAAAACTCTAGATAGTGCTCAAAGAAATTATGCTACTACTGAAAAAGAATTCTTAGCAGTGGTGTTTGCTTGCGATAAATTTAGACCTTATATTGTTGATTCCAAAGTAACTGTTCACACAGACCATGCTGCTATTAAATATCTCATGGAAAAGAAATATGCTAAACCTAGACTTAGTCGATGGGTTCTCTTGTTACAAGAATTTGATTTACATATCATTAATAGAAAAGGAGCTTAGAACCCAGTAGCTGATAATTTATCTAGGCTTGAAAATTTTCCTGATGACCCACTACCTATTGATGATAGTTTTCCTGATGAGCAGTTAGCTGCAATAAATGTTGCTCACAATACTCCTTGGTATGCCGATTATGCTAATTACATTGTTGCTAAATATTTACCACCTAGCTTTACTTACCAACAAAAGAAAAAATCTTCTATGATTTAAGACATTACTTTTGGGATGACCCACATCTTTATAAAGAAGGAGTAGATGGTATTATTAGACGTTGTGTACCTGAGCATGAACAGGGACAAATCCTACGGAAATGTCACTCCGAAGCTTATGGAGGGCATCATGCTGGAGATAGAACTGCCCACAAGGTATTGCAATCTGAATTTTATTGGCCTACTCTCTTCAAGGATGCCCGTAAGTTTGTCTTATCTTGTGATGAATGTCAAAGAATAGGTAATATAGGTAAGCGTCAAGAAATGCCTACGAATTATTCACTTGCTGTTGAACCAATTGATGTTTGCGGATTTGATTACATGGGACCTTTTCCTTCCTCTAATGGGTATACACATATTTTGGTTGCTGTTGATTATGTAACTAAGTGGGTACAAGCTATTCCAACCAAAAGTGCTGATCACAACACCTCTATTAAAATGCTTAAGGAAGTTATTTTCCCAAGGTTTGGAGTCCCTAGATATTTAGTGACTGATGGTGGTTCGCACTTTATTCATGGTGCTTTCCGTAAAATGCTTGCCAAGTATGATGCTAACCATAGAATTGCATCACCTTATCATCCTCGGTCTAGTGGTCAAGTTGAACTTAGCAATAGAGAAATAAAATTAATTTTGCAAAAGACTGTTAATAGGTCCAGGAAGAATTGGTCTAAGAAATTAGATGATGCACTTTGGGCTTATAGAACAACTTATAAAAATCCTATGGGTATGTCTCCTTATAAAATGGTTTATGGAAAAGCTTGTCATTTGCCTCTTGAGTTAGAACATAAAGCATATTGGACCGCCAAAGAGCTCAATTATGATTTCAAACTTGCTGGTGAAAAGAGGTTATTTGATATTAGCTCTTTAGATGAATGGAGAACCCAAGCTTATGAAAATGCAAAATTATTCAAAGAAAAAGTAAAAAGATGGCATGACAAAAGAATCCAAAAGCATGAGTTTAAAGTCGGAGAATATGTTCTTCTGTACAACTCTCATTTCAGATTCTTTGCAGGAAAACTCCTCTCAAAATGGGAAGGCCCCTATGTTATCAAGGGGGTTTATTGGTCTGGAGCCATCAAAATAAATAACTCTGAAGGTACTAACCCGAAGGTTGCCAATGAGCAGCGAATAAAGCATTATATGTCAGGTACGCCCATTAATGTTGAAAGTAATATTATTCAAACTTTGACACCGGAAGAACACATAAAAGAGTCCTTCCGGAACACTGCAGAATCGTAAAAATAAGGAGGTACATGATACGGCAAGTAAACGGACCCCAAAAAATCCGCAAAAATATTTTTTATCAGTTTTGGAATATTTAAATAATAGGAAATAAAGAAACTTCTAGGAAGCATACCCTGGTGGGCACAAGACACCAGGGCGCGAGAGTGTTCAGTGGGCACAACCCACAGGCGCGCCAGGCCTGGCGCGCCCTGGTGTCTTGTGCCCACCTGGGACACCTTCCGGACTCCGTTTTCTACCGTATGCTTGTCCTCCAAGATAAAAAATCTATATATACTTCCCGAAACTGTTAATCACCGTATCGCGGAGAAATCCTCTGTTCTCTTTTCCTTATTGTTTTCTATCAGATCCCATCTACCATGGCCTCTTCAAGCTCCTCCAAGGACAAGTTCTTCAAGAACGTCATCAACCCATATCTGCGGGAGGTGGTGCAGCACCCTCAGGTCATCCAGATGCATGAAGGGGTGCTTCACCTCCGTGATGTGCCATGTCCCAAGGGACGGGAACCGTGCAGGCCAGGCTTGAAGCTATGGAGCAAGACGTCTTTCGGTGCAAGGGGATGGTGGAGCGTGGACTCAACGCCAATCACCTTATGATCACGGACCTCTCCCGTGATCTCAAGGTGGATGGCAAGCCCATGAATGACATCGTCTTCACTCTCAGCGAGCAAATCAACTTCTTCCAAAGCCAGATCTATGACCTCTAAAACCAAGTCTTTGAATATGAGGTGAGGTTTAATGGTATGGGTTTGGCTGCTAGTTGCAGGACCCGTGAGACTCACTCCTCCTCTTATGATGGTGGACCACTGCCATGGAAATCCGAGGACAAGATATCTCCTTCATCACCATCATCTTCTTCACCACCAAAAGAGAACTAAGTATCGGGTATGGGCACTTCCCTTGGCATCCGCCAAGCTTGGGGGAGGTGCCCCGGTATCGTATCATCCCACTATCTTTTTGCCTTTACTTATTTTAGTTTGATCTTTTGCTTTAGATGAATAAAAGTTTAGTTCGATCCTTTATTCTTTGAGAGTTTACTTAGTGATCTATCCTTGTAATCATATGCAAGCTATATAATAAAGTTTAGTTTGAGTTTTTTGCTTTCTTTACTTTCATGTTGCAAATAAAAGAAAAAGAGAAAGGAAATAAATGGAGAAAAGATCATATACTAATCTTATGCTAGGTGATGACACTACATAAGGAAAAGTATAAGTAGAAAATTTATTAGAGATTGAAAAACATAGTATTAGGCAATGATGCAACTCATGAAAGAATTAATAAGGGAAGAGAAGATTCACATATAAATATACTATCCTAGAAATCTTTTGTGATTGTGAGCCCTCATCAAAATATTATATGCCAAAATTGTTGATGTTGGACAAGGAAGACAACTTAATGGTTTATGTTTGTTTATATTCACGTAGAAGTCATATTGTCATAGATCCTTTAACATGTGGTGCTTGCTCCCTATCTTTGCTAGCCAAAAATTCTGCACTAAGTAGAGATACTACTTGTGCATCCGAAAACCCATAAACCAAAATCTTATTTTCAAGTGTCCACCATACCTATCTAGGGATTGAGCAAGATCCCTCAAGTAAGTTGTCATCGGTATGTTTGTTTATATTCACGTAGAAGCCATATTGTCATAGATCCTTTAACATGTGGTGCTTGCTCCCTATCTTTGCTAGCCAAAAATTCTGCACTAAGTAGAGATACTACTTGTGCATCCGAAAACCCATAAACCAAAATCTTATTTTCAAGTGTCCACCATACCTATCTAGGGATTGAGCAAGATCCCTCAAGTAAGTTGTCATCGGTGCAAAAAGGCAATAAAAATTTCTTCTAAAAGTGTGAGATCATTTAGTGTAAGAGAAAATTGAGTGTTGCACGAACTTGTGATGGTGAAGAATAAAAGCGACAAACTGCATAATAAAGGTCGCTATCATAAGGGGCAATGCAACGTGACGTTCTTTCGCACTAAGGGGTTGAGCATACAAACAAATAAGTGCATGGCAACCTCTGCTTCCCTCTGCGAAGGTCCTATCTTTTACTTTTATGTATTTACTTTTATGCAAAGAGTCAAAGTTTTCCTTCTATCCCTTTTTATTTTTCTCCTTTGGCAAGCATCATGTGGTGAGGAAAGATCTAGGCACATATGTCCAGTTGAATATAGATAGCATGAGTTATTATTGTTGACATCACCCTTGAGGTGAATATGTTGGGAGGCGAAACTATAAGCCCCTATCTTCCTATGTGTCCGGTTGAAACATTTTGCTCATGTGTACGTGGTGAGTGTTAGCAATTATAGAAGACTATATGATGGTTGAGTATGTGGACTTGCCTAAAGGCTCCAATACGCGACCCTTCCTGAAAAGATGATGAATTGTAGTTGCAAAGTTGACCGAGAACATAGTTTGTTGGTTTTCAATAGAGTTTTATTTTATACTTCAATTCTGTGATGAATTGTTACTTATTCATGAGAAGTCTGTGATAAAAGTCCTATGATAAATGTCTTATGTTTAATATTGTTGTTGTTGTAATAATCAACATGATGCTTCTATGTAAGTATTTTGTTATTATCGACACCTCTCTCTCAAAGCATGCGGACATGTTTTTCGATTTCGTCTTTCGCTTGAGGACAAGCGAGGTCTAAGCTTGGGGGAGTTGATACATCCATTTTGCATCATATTTTCTTACTGTTATTTATAATGTTTTTATCCATAATAATGCTTTTTGGAGTAATTCTAATGCCTTTTCTCTCATAATATGCAAGGTATACACAAAGAGGGAGAATTCCGGCAGCTGGAAATCTGGACCTGGAAAAGCTACGTCAAGCTACCTATTCTGCACAACTCCAAACAAGATGAAACTTCACGGAGATTTTTTATGGAATATTTGAGGAATATTGGAGCAAATAACTACCAGAGGGGACCCACCAGGTGGGCACAACCCACCTAGGTGTGCCAGGGAGCCCAGGCGCGCCCTGGTGGGTTGTGCTCACCCAGGCCCACCTCCGGTTCCCATCTTCTGGTATATAGGTCATTTTGACCTAGAAAAAATAATGAGAGGACTTCCGGGATGGAGCGCCGCCGTCTCGAGGTGGAACTTGGGCAGGAGCACTTTTGCCCTCCAGCGAAGCAATTCCGCCAGGGGAACTTCCCACCCGGAGGGGGAAATCATCGTCGTCATCATCACCAACAACTCTCCCATCTTGGGGAGGGCAATCTCCATCAACATCTTCAACAACACCATCTCATCTCAAACCCTAGTTCATCTCTTGTGTTCAATCTTGTTACCGGAGCTATATATTGGTGCTTGGTGGTCACTAGTAGTGTTGATTACATCTTGTAGCTGATTACTATATGGTTTATTTGGTGGAAGATTATATGTTCAGATCCAATATGCTATTTAATACCCCTCTGATCTTGAGCATATTTATCATTTTTGAGTAGTTACTTTTGTTCTTGATGTCACGAGAGAAATCATGTTACAAGTAATCATGTGAACTTGATATGTGTTTGATATTTTGATAGTATGTATGTTGTGATTCCCTTAGTGGTGTCATGCGAACATCGACTACATGGCACTTCACCATATTTGGGCCTAAGGGAATGCATTGTGGAGTAGCAATTAGATGATGGGTTGCGAGAGTGACAGAAGCTTAAACCCTAGTTCATGCGCTATTCCATAAGGGACAATTGCATCCAAAAGTTTAATGCTATGGTTAGAATTTATTCTTAATAATTCTCTCGTAGTTGCGGATGCTTGCGGCAGGGTTAATCATAAGTAGGAGGTTTGTGAAGGAAATATGCCCTAGAGGCAATAATAAAATTATTATTTATTTCCTTATATCATGATAAATGTTTATTATTCATGCTAGAATTGTATTAACCGGAAAATTAGTACATGTGTGAATATATAGACAAACTAAGTGTCACTAGTATGCCTCTACTTAACCAGCTCGTTGAATCAAAAATGGTTAAGTTTCCTAGCCATAGACATGAGTTGTCATTTGATTAACGGGAACACATCATTAGAGAATGATGTGATTGACTTGACCCATTTCGTTAGCTTAGCACTTATCGTTTAGTATGTTGCTATTGCTTTCTTCATGACTTATACATGTTCCTATGACTATGAAATTATGCAACTCCCGTTTACCGGAGGAACACTTTGTGTGCTACCAAACGTCACAACGTAACTGGATGATTACAAAGGTGCTCTACAGGTGTCTCCGAAGGTACTTGTTGAGTTGGCGTATTTCAAGATTAGGATTTGTCACTCCGATTGTCGGAGAGGTATCTCTGGGCCCACTCAGTAATACACATCACTATAAGCTTTGCAAGCATTGTAACTAATGAGTTAGTTGCGTGATGATGTATTACGGAACGAGTAAAAAGACTTGCCGGTAACGAGATTGAACTAGGTATTGAGATACCGACGATCGAATCTCGGGCAAGTAACATACCGATGACAAAGGGAACAACATATGTTGTTATGCGGTTTGACTGATAAAGATCTTCTTAGAATATGTAGGAGCCAATATGAGCATCCAGGTTCCGCTATTGTTTATTGACCGAAGATATGTCTCGGTCATGTCTACATAGTTCTCGAACCCGTAGGGTCCGCACGCTTAATGTTCGGTGACGATTTGTATTATGAATTATGTGATTTGATGTACCAAAGGTAGTTCGGAGTCCCGGATGAGACCGGGGACATGACGAGGAGTCTCGAAATGGTCGAGACATAAAGATCGATATATTGTATGACTATATTCGGACATCGGAAAGGTTCCGAGTGATTCGGGTATTTTTTGGAGTATCGGAGAGTTACGGTAATTCGTATCGGGCCTTAATGGGCCATACCGGAAAGGAGAGAAAGGTCTCAAAAGGTGGACGCACCATCCCCATGGTCTAGTCCGAGTTGGACTAGGGAGGGGGGGGGGCGCCCCCTTCCTTCCCTCTCCTTTTCCCTTCCCTTTTTCCTATTCCATGAGGGAGGAGGAATCATGTTGGGGAACATAGCAGAAATCAAAAAATTTCTACGCTTCACCAAGATCAATCTATGGAGTCATCTAGCAACGAGAGGGGGAGTGCATCTACATACCCTTGTAGATCACGTGCGGAAGCGTTCAAGAGAACGGGGTTGAGGGAGTCGTACTCGTCGTGATCCAAATCACTGGATGATCCTAGTGCTGAACGGACAACACCTCCGCGTTCAACACACATACGGTTGAGGAAGACGTCTCCTCCTTCTTGATCCAGCAAGGGGTAAGGAGAGGTTGACGGAGATCCAGCAGCACGACGGCGTGGTGGTGGATGCAGTAGAGATCTCAGCAGAGCTTCGCCGAGCTTCTACGAGAGGGAGAGGTGTAGCAAGGGGAGAGGGAGGCGCCAAGAGCATGGGTGCGGCTGCCCTCCCTCCCCCCTTTATATAGGCCCCTAGGGGCCTCGGCCTGGAGATGCAATCTCCAAGGGGGCGGCGGCAGGGGAAACTTGCCCCCAAGCCGGTGGGCGCCCACACCTAGGGTTTCCAACCCTAGGCGCGAGGGGCCCAGGGGCGCACCAGCCCACCAGGGGCTGGTTCCCCTCCCACTTCAGCCCATGGGGCCCTCCGGGATAGGTGGCCCCACCCGATGGACCCCCGGGACCCTTCCGGTGGTTCCGGTACAATACCGGTGACCCACGAAACCTTCCCGATGGCCGAAACCTGACTTCCTATATATATTCTTCACCTCTGGACCATTCCGGAACTCCTCCTGACGTCCGGGATCTCATCCGGGACTCCGAACAACTTTCGGGTTACTGCATACTCATATCTCTACAACCCTAGCGTCACCGAACCTTAAGTGTAGACCCTACGGGTTCGGAAACATCTGAACATGACCAGACGCCTCTCGGTCAATAACCAACAGCAGGATCTGGATACCCATGTTGGCTCCCACATGCTCCTCGATGATCTCATCGGATGAACCACAATGTCGAGGATTCAATCAATCCCGTATACAATTCCCTTTGTCAATCGGTACGTTACTTGCCCGAGACTCGATCGTCGGTATCCCAATACCTCGTCCAATCTCGTTATCGCAAGTCACTTTACTCGCAGTAATGCATGATCCCGTGACGAGACACTTGGTCGCATTGAGCTCATTATGATGATGCATTACCGAGTGGGCCTAGAGATACCTCTCCGTCATACGGAGTGACAAATCCCAGCCTCGATTCGTGCCAACCCAATGACACTTTCGGAGATACCCGTAGTGTACCTTTATAGTCACCCGATTACGTTGTGACGTTTGGCACACCAAAGCACTCCTACGGTACCCGGGAGTTGCACAATCTCATGGTCTAAGGAAATGATACCTGACATTTGGAAAAGCTCTAGCGAAACAAACTACACGATCTTTGTGCTATGCTTACGATTGGGTCTTGTCCATCACATCATTCTCCTAATGACGTGATCCCGTTATCAATGACATCCAATGTCCATATTCAGGAAACCATGACTATCTGCTGATCAACGAGCTAGCCAACTAGAGGGTCACTAGGGACTTGTTGTGGTCTATGCATTCACACATGTATTACGATTTCCGGATAATACAATTATAGCATGAACGAAAGAAAATTATCATGAACAAAGAAATATAATAATAACCATTTTATTATTGCCTTTAGGGCATATTTCCAACAGTCTCCCACTTGCACTAGAGTCAATAATCTAGTTACATTGTGATGTATCGAACACCCATTGCGTTCTGGTGTTGATCATGTTTTGCTCTAGGGAGAGGTTTAGTCAACGGATCTGCTACATTCAGGTCCGTATGTACTTTACAAATATCTATGTCTCCATCTTGAACATCTTCACGAATGGAGTTGAAGCGACGCTTGATGTGCTGGTCTTCTTGTGAAACCTGGCTCCTTGGCAAGTGCAATAGCTCCAGATGTTGTCACGGAAGAGTCGATCGGCCCGACGCATTGGGTATTACTCCTAGGTCGGTGATGAACTCCTTCACCCAGTTGCTTCATGCGCTGCCTCCGGGCTGCCATGTACTCCGCTTCACATGTAGATCCCGCCATGACGCTCTCGCTTGCAATCGCACCAGCTTCTCGCCCCACCATTCAAAATATACACATATCCAGTTTGTGACTTAGAGTCATCCAGATCTGTGTCGAAGCTAGCATCGACGTAACCCTTTACGACAAGCTCTTCGTCACCTCCATATACGAGAAACATGTCCTTAGTCCTTTTCAGGTACTTAAGGATGTTCTTGACTGCTGTCCAGTGTTCCATGCCGGGATTACTTTGGTACCTTCCTACCAAACTTACGCCTAAGGTTGATATCAGGTCTGGTACAGGTCATGGCATACATGATAGACCCTATGGCTGAGGCATAGGGGACGACACTCATCTTTTCTCTATCTTCTGCCGTGGTTGGGCATTGAGACGAGCTCAATTTCACACCTTGCAACACAGGCAAGAACCCCTTCTTGGAGTGATCCATATTGAACTTCTTCAATATCTTATCAAGGTATGTGCTTTGTGAAAGACCTATGAGGCTTCTTGATCTATCTCTATAGATCTTGATGCCTAATATGTAAGTAGCTTCTCCAAGGTCCTTCATTGAAAAACACTTATTCAAGTAGGCCTTAATGCTGCCCAAAAGTTCTATATCATTTCCCATCAAAAGTATGTCATCCACATATAATATGAGAAATGCTACAGAGCTCCCACTCACTTTCTTGTAAACGCATGCTTCTCCATAAGTCTGCATAAACCCAAACGCTTTGATCATCTCATTAAAGTGAATGTTCCAACTCCGAGATGCTTGCACCAGCCCATAGATGGAGCGATGGAGCTTGCGTACCTTGTTAGCATTCTTAGGGTCGACAAAACCTTCCGGCTACATCATATACAGTTCTTCCTTAAGGTGACCGTTAAGGAATGCCGTTTTGACGTCCATTTGCCATATCTCATAATCATAGTATGCGGCAATTGCTAACATGATTCGGACGGACTTTAGCTTCGCTACGGGAGAGAAAGTCTCATCGTAGTCAATCCCTTGAACTTGTCGATAACCCTTAGCGACAAGTCGAGCTTTATATATGGTAACATTACCATCCGTGTCCGTCTTCTTCTTAAAGATCCATTTGTTTTCTAATGCTCACCGATCATCGAGCAATTTTGTCAAAGTCCATACTTTGTTTTCATACATGGATCCTATCTCGGATTGCATGGCTTCAAGCCATTTGTTCGAATCTGGGCCTGCCATCGCTTCTTCATAGTTCGAAGGTTCACCGTTGTCTAACAACATGATTTCCAAGACAGGGTTGCCGTACCACTCTGGTGCGGAACGTGTCCTTGTGTACCTTCGAATTTCAGTAGGAGCTTGATCCGAAGTATCTTGATCATCATTAACCTCCTCTCTTATCGGTGCAGGCACCACAGGAACATCTTCCTGAGTTGTGCTACTTACCGTTTCAAGAGGTAGTACTTCATCAAGCTCTACTTTCCTCCCACTTAATTCTTTCGAGAGAAACTCTTTCTCCAGAAAGGACCCGTTCTTGGCAACAAAGATCTTGCCCTCGGATCTCAAGTAGAAGGTATACCGAATGGTTTCCTTAGGGTATCCTATGAAGACACATTTTTCCGACTTGGTTTCAAGCTCCTCAGGTTGAAGTTTCTTGACATAAGCATCGCATCCCCAAACTTTTAGAAACGACAGCTTAGGTTTCTTATCAAACCATAATTCATACGGTGTCGTCTCAACGGATTTTGATGGAGCCCTGAATGCGGCTGTCTCTAGAGCGTATCCCCAAAATGATAGCGGTAAATCGGTGAGTGACATCATGGATCGCACCATATCCAATAGAGTGCGATTACGATGTTCGGACACACCGTTACGCTGAGGTGTTCCAGGCGGTGTGAGTTGTGAAACGATTTCACATTTCCTTAAGTGCGTACCAAATTCGTGACTTAAATGTTCTCCCCCACGATCTGATCGTAAGAACTTTATCTTTCGGTCACGTTGATTCTCTACCTCATTCTGAAACTCCTTGAACTTTTCAAAGGTCTCAGACTTGTGTTTCATCAAGTAGACATACCCATATCTACTCAAGTCATCGGTGAGTGAGAACATAACGATATCCTCCATGAGCCTCAACGCTCATTGGACCGCACACATCGGTATGTATGATTTCCAATAAGTTGGTTGCTCGCTCCATTGTTCGGAGAACGGAGTCTTGGTCATTTGCCCATGAGGCATGGTTCGCATGTGTCAAACGATTCATAATCTAGAGACTCTAAAGTCCATCAACATGGAGCTTCTTCATGCGCTTGACACCAATGTGACCAAGGCGGCGATGCCACAAGTATGTGGGACTATCGTTATCAACTTTACATCTTTTGGTATTCACACTATGAATATGTGTAACATTACGCTCGAGATTCATTAAGAATAAACCATTCACCAATGAGCATGACCATAAAACATATCTCTCATATAAATAGAACAACCATTATTCTCGGATTTAAATGAGTAGCCATCTCGAATTAAACGAGATCCTGATACAATGTTCATGCTCAAAGCTGGCAGTAAATAATAATTATTGAGGTTTAAAACTAATCCCGTAGGTAAATGTAGAGGTAGCATGCCGACGGCGATCACATCGACCTTGGAACCATTCCCGACGCGCATCGTCACCTCGTCCTTCGCCAGTCTCCGCTTATTCCGCAGCTCCTGCTTTGAGTTACAAATATGAGCAACCGCACCGGTATCAAATACCCAGGAGCTACTACGAGCACTAGTAAGGTACACATCAGTTACATGTATATCACATATACCTTTGGTTTTGCCAGCCTTCTTGTCCGCTAAGTACTTGGGGCAGTTTCGCTTCTAGTGACCACTTCCCTTGCAATAAAAGCACTCAGTCTCAGGCTTGGGTCCATTGCTTGACTTCTTCCCGGCAACTGGCTTACCGGGCGCGGCAACTCCCTTGCCGTCCTTCTTACCCTTGCCTTTCTTGAACTTAGTGGTTTTATTCACCATCAACACTTGATGTTCCTTTTTGATCTCTACCTCCGCTGATTTCAGCATTGAATATACCTCAGGAATGGTCTTCTCCATCCCTGCATATTGAAGTTCATCACAAAGCTCTTGTAGCTCGATGGAAGCGATCAAGGATTCATCAATGACCGCGTCATCCGGAGATTAACTCCCAACTGAGTCAAGCGGTTGTGCAACCTGACATCTTGAGTGTGTGCTCACCGACAGAACTATTTTCCTCCATCTTACAAATGAAGAACTTGTCGAGACTTCATATCTCTCGACCGGGCATGAGCTTGGAAAACCATTTTCAGCTCTTTGAACATCTCATATGCTCCGTGTTGCTCAAAACGCTTTTGGAGCCCTGGTTCTAAGCTGTAAAGCATGCCGCACTGAACGAGGGAGTAATCATCAGCACGAGACTGCCAAGCGTTCATAACGTCTTGGTTCTTTGGGATTGGTGCTTCACCTAGCGGCGCTTTTAGGACATAATCTTTCTTGGCAGCTATGAGGATGATCCTCAGGTTCCGGACCCAGTCCGTATAGTTGCTGCCATCATCTTTCAGCTTGGTTTTCTCTAGGAACGCGTTGAAGTTGAGGTGGACATGAGCGTTGGCCATTTGATCTACAAGACATTTTGCAAAGGTTTTTAGACTAACTTCATGATAATTAAGTTCATCTAATCAAATTATTCAATGAACTCCCACTTAGACAGACATCCCTCTAGTCATCTAAGTGAAACATGATCCGAGTCAACTAGGCCGTGTCCGATCATCACGTGAGACGGACTAGTCATCATCGGTGAACATCTTCATGTTGATCGTATCTTCTATACGACTCATGCTCGACCTTTCGGTCTTCCGTGTTCCGATGCCATGTCTGTACATGCTAGGCTCGTCAAGTCAACCTAAGTGTATTGCGTGTGTAAATATTTCTTACACCCGTTGTATTCGAACGTTAGGATCTATCACACCCGATCATCACGTGGTGCTTCGAAACAACGAACCTTCGCAACGGTGCACAGTTAGGGGGAACACTTTTCTTGAAATTATTTTGATGGATCATCTTATTTAAGCTACCGTCGTTCTAAGAAAATAAGATGTAAAACATGATAAACATCACATGCAATCAAATTGTGACATGATATGGCCAATATCATATTGCTCATTTGATCTCCATCTTCGGGGCGCCATGATCATCTTCGTCACCGGCATGACACCATGATCTCCATCATCGTGTCTTCATGAAGTTGTCATGCCAATGACTACTTCTACTTCTATGGCTAACGCGTTTAGCAATAAAGTAAAGTAATTTACATGGAGTTCTTCAATGACACGCAGGTCATACAAAAAATAAAGACAACTCCTATGGCTCTTGCCAGTTGTCACACTCATCGACATGCAAGTCGTGATTCCTATTACAAGAACATGATCATCTCATACATCACATATATCATTCATCACATCCTTTGGCCATATCACATCACAAAACACTTGCTGCAAAAACAAGTTAGACGTCCTCTAATTGTTGTTGCAAGTTTTTATGTGGCTTCTATAGGTTTCTAGCAAGAACGCTTCTTACCTATGTAAAACCACAACGTGATATGCCAATTTCTATTTACCCTTCATAAGGACCCTTTTCATCGAATCCGCTCCAACTAAAGTGGGAGAGACAGACACCCGCTAGCCACCTTATGCAACTAGTGCATGTCAGTCGGTGGTACCTGTCTCACGTAAGCGTACGTGTAAGGTCGGTCCGGGCCGCTTCATCCCACGATGCCGCCGAAGCAAGATAAGACTAGTAGTGGCAAGAAAATTGACAACATCTACGCCCACAACTGCTTTGTGTTCTACTCGTGCATAGTAACTACGCATAGACCTAGCTCATGATGCCACTGTTGGGGAACGTAGCAGAAATCAAAAAATTTCTATGCTTCACCAAGATCAATCTATGGAGTCATCTAACAACGAGAGGGGGAGTGCATATACATACCCTTGTAGATCGCGTGTGGAAGCGTTCAAGAGAACGGGGTTGAGGGAGTCGTACTCGTCGTGATCCAAATCACCGGATGATCCTAGTGCTGAACGGACAGCACCTCCGCGTTCAACACACGTCGACGGTTGAGGAAGACGCCCTCCTTCTTGATCCAGCAAGGGGAAGGAGAGGTTGACGGAGATCCATCAACCGACGGCGTGGTGGTGGATGCAGCAGAGATCTTAGCAGAGCTTCACGAGCTTCTACGAGAGGAGAGGTGTAGCAAGGGAGAGGGAGGCGCCAAGAGCATGGGTGCGGCTGCCTCCTCCCCTTTATATAGCCCCCTAGGGGGCGCCCACCCCGGGAGATGCAATCTCCAAGGGGCAGGCTGGGGGAAACTTGCCCCAAGCCGGTGGGAGGCGCCACCCCTAGGGTTTCCAACCCTAGGCGCAGGGGGGCCCAAGGGGGGGGGGCCCAAGGGGGGGCGCACCAGCCCACCAGGGGCTGGTTCCCCTCCCACTTCAGCCCATGGGCCCCTTCGGGATAGGTGGCCCCACCCGGTGGACCCCAGGGACCCTTCCGGTGGTCCCGGTACAATACCGGTGACCCCCGAAACCTTCCCGATGGCCGAAACCTGACTTCCTATATATAATTCTTCACCTCCGGACCATTTTGGAACTCATCATGACGTCCGGGATCTCATCCGGGACTCCGAACAACTTTCGGGTTACTGCATACTCATATCTCTACAACCCTAGCGCCACCGAAGCTTAAGTGTGTAGACCCTACGGGTTTGGGAGACATGCAGACATGACCGAGACGCCTCTCCGGTCAATAACCAACAGCGGGATCTGGATACCCATGTTGGCTCCCACATGCTCCTCGATGATCTCATCGGATGAACCACGATGTCAAGGATTCAATCAATCCCGTATACAATTCCCTTTGTCAATCGGTATGTTACTTGCCCGAGACTCGATCGTCGGTATCCCAATACCTCGTTCAATATCGTTAGCGGCAAGCCACTTTACTCGTACCGTAATGCATGATCCCGTGACCAGACACTTGGTCACATTGAGCTCATTATGATGATGCATTACCGAGTGGGCCCAGAGATACCTCTCCGTCATACGGAGTGACAAATCCCAGTCTCGATTCGTACCAACCCAATGACACTTTCGAGATACCCGTAGTGCACCTTTATAGTCACCCAGTTACGTTGTGACGTTTGGCACACCCAAAGCACTCCTACGGTATCCGGGAGTTGCACAATCTCATGGTCAAAGGAAATGATACTTGGCATTTGGAAAAGCTCTAGCGAAATGAACTACACGATCTTTGTGCTATGCTTACGATTGGGTCTTGTCCATCACATCATTCTCCTAATGATGTGATCCCGTTATCAATGACATCCAATGTCCATAGTCAAGAAACCATGACTATCTGTTGATCAACGAGCTAGTCAACTAGAGGCTCACTAGGGACTTGTTGTGGTCTATGCATTCACACATGTATTACGATTTCCGGATAATACAATTATAGCATGAACGAAAGACAATTATCATGAACAAAGAAATATAATAATAACCATTTTATTATTGCCTCTTGGGCATATTTCCAACAAATCCTACTAGGACTAGGGAGTCCTAGTAGGACTCCACACTTCTGGCGCGCCCTAGGGGCTGGCCGGCCTCCCCTCCTCCATCCTTTATATACGGGGGCAAGGGGCACCTCTAGACACACAAGTTGATCTGTTGATCTCTCCCAGCCGTGTGTCGTGCCCCCCTACACCATATTCCACCTTGGTCATATCGTAGCGGTGCTTAGGCGAAGCCCTGCGTCGGGTAGCAACATCATCACCGTCATCACGCCGTCGTGCTTAGGGAACTTTCCTATGAAGCTCTGGTGGATCGGAGTTCGCGGGACGTCATCGAGGTGAACGTGTGCTAAACTCGGAGGTGTCGTACGTTCGGTACTTGGATCGGTCGGATCGTGAAGACGTATGACTACATCAACCGTGTTGTTCTAACGCTTCCGCTTTCGGTCTACAAGGGTACGTGGACAACACTCTCCCCTCTCGTTGCTATGCATCACCATGATCCTGCGTGTGTGGAGGATTTTTTTTGAAATTACTACGTTCCCCAATAGTGGCATCCGAGCCTGGTTTTATACGTATATGTTATATGCACGAGTAGAACACAAGTGAGTTGTGGGCGATACAAGTCATACTGCTTACCAGCATGTCATACTTTGGTTCGGTGATATTGTTGGATGAAGCGGCCCGGACCGACATTACGCGTACGCTTACGCGAGACTAGTTCTACCGACGTGCTTTGCACATAGGTGGCTGGCGGGTGTCAGTTTCTCCAACTTTAGTTGAACCGAGTGTGGCTACGCCCGGTCCTTGAGAAGGTTAAAACAACACTAACTTGATGAACTATCATTGTGGTTTTGATGCATAGGTAAGAACGGTTCTTGCTCAGCCGTAGCAGCCACGTAAATCTTGCAACAACAAAGTAGAGGACGTCTAACTTGTTTTTGCAGGGCATGTTGTGATGTGATATGGTCAAGACATGATGCTATATTTTATTGTATGAGATGATCATGTTTTGTAACCGAGTTATCGGCAACTGGCAGGAGCCATATGGTTGTCGCTTTATTGTATGCAATGCAATCACCCTGTAATGCTTTACTTTATCACTAAGCGGTAGCGATAGTCGTAGAAGCAAAAGTTGGCGATCTGACAACGATGCTACGATGGAGAACAAGGTGTCGCGCCGGTGACGATGGTGATCATGACGGTGCTTCGAAGATGGAGATCACAAGCACAAGGATGGCCATATCATATCACTTATATTGATTGCATGTGATGTTTATCTTTTATGCATCTTATTTTGCTTTGATTGACGGTAGCATTATAAGATGATGTCTCACTAAATTTCAAGATAAAAGTGTTCTCCCTGAGTATGCACCGTTGCCAAAGTTCGTCGTGCCGAGACACCACATGATGATCGGGTGTGATAAGCTCTACGTTCATCTACAACGGGTGCAAGCTAGTTTTGCACACGCAGAATACTCAGGTTAAGCTTGACGAGCCTAGCATATGCAGATATGGCCTCGGAACACTGGAGACCGAAAGGTCGAGCGTGAATCATATAGTAGATATGATCAACATAGTGATGTTCACCATTGAAAACTACTCCATCTCACGTGATGATCAGACATGGTTTAGTTGATTTGGATCACGTGATCATTTAGATGGCTAGAGGGATGTCTATCTAAGTGAGAGTTCTTAAGTAATATGATTAATTGAACTTTAATTTATCATGAGCTTAGTCCTGATAGTATTTTGCAAATAATGTTGTAGATCAATAGCTCGCGTTGTTGCTTCCCTATGTTTTATATGTGTTCCTAGAGAAAACTAAGTTGAAAGATGATAGTAGCAATGATGCGGACTTGGTCTGTGATCTGAGGATTATCCTCATTGCTGCACAGAAGAATTATGTCCTTGATGCACCTCTAGGTGACGGACCTATTGTAGGAGCATATGCAGACGTTATGAACGTTTGGCAAAGCTCGGTATGATGACAACTTGATAGTTTAGTGCACCATACTTTACAGCTTAGACCCGGGACTTCAAAAATGTTTTGAACGCCACAGAGCATATGAGATGTTCCAAGAGTTGAAATTGGTATTTCAAACTCATGCCCATGTCTAGAGGTATGAGACCTCTGATAGTACTTTGCCTACAAGATGGAGGAGAATATCTCAACCAGTGAGCATGTGCTCAGATTGTGTGAGTACTACAATTGCCTGAATCAAGTGGGAGTTAATATTCCAGATAAGATAGTAATTCACAAAGTTCTCTAGTCACTATCACCGAGTTACAAGAACTTAGTGATGAACTATAATATGCAAGGGATGACGAAAGTAATTCCCAAGCTCTTCTTGATGCTGAAATCGACGAAGGTAGAAATCAAGAAAAACATCAAGTGTTGATGGTTGACAAGACCACTAGTTTCAAGAAAAGGGCAAAGGGAAGAAGGGGAACTTCAAGAAGAACGGCAAGCAAGTTGCTGCTTAAGTGAAGAAGCCCAAGTCTAGACCTAAGCCTGAGACTGAGTGCTTCTACTGCAAAGGGACTGGTCACTGGAAGCGGAAATGCCCCAAGTATTTGGCGGATAAGAAGGATGGCAAAGTGAACAAAGGTATATTTGATATACATGTTATTGATGTGTGCTTTACTAGTGTTTATAGCAACCCCTCGGTATTTGATACTGGTTCAGTTGCTAAAAGTAGTAACTCGAAACGGGAGTTGCAGAATGAACAGAGACTAGTTAAGGGTGAAGTGACGATGTGTGTTGGAAGTCATTCCAAAATTGATATGATCATCATCGCACACTCCCTACACTTTACGGATTAGTGTTGAACCTAAAATAAATGTTATTTGGTGTTTGCGTTGAGCATGAGTATGATTTGATCATGTTTATTGCAATACGGTTATTCATTTAAGTCAGAGAATAATTTGTGTTCTGTTTACATGAATACAACCTTCTATGGTCATACATCCAATATAAATGGTTTACTGAATCTCGATCGTAATGATACATATATTCATAATATTGAAGTCAAAAGATGCAAAGTTTATAATGATAGTACTACTTATTTGTGGCACTGCCGTTTAGGTCATATTGGTGTAAAGCGCATGAAGAAAATCCATGCTGATGGGCTTTTGGAATCACTTGATGCTTGCGAACCATGCCTCATGGGCAAGATGACTCAGACTCCGTTCTCCGGAACAATGAGAGAGCAATGGACTTGTTGGAAATAATACATACTGATGTATGCGGTCCGATGAGTGTTGAGGCTCGCGGCGGGTATCGTTATTTTCTGACCTTGACAGATGATTTAAGCGGATATGGGTATATCTACTTGATGAAACATAAGTCTGAAACATTTGAAAAGTTCAAAGAATTTCAGAGTGAAGTGGAAGATCATCGTAACAAGAAAATAAAGTTTCTACAATTTGATCACAGAGACGAATATTTGAGTTACGAGTTTGGTTTTCAATTAAACAATGTGGAATAGTTTCACAAATTCATGCCACCTGGAACACCACATCATAATGGAGTGTCCGAACATCGTAACTGCACTTTATTAGATATGGTGCAATCTATGATGTCTCTTACCGATTTACCACTATCATTTTGGGGTTATGCATTAGAGACAGCTGCATTCACATTAAATAGGGCACCATCTAAATCCGTTGAGACGACACCATATGAACTGTGGTTTGGCAAGAAACCAAAGTTGGCGTTTCTTAAAGTTTGGGGTTTCGATGCTTATGTGAAAAAAGTTTCATCCTGATAAGCTCAAACCCAAATTGGAGAAATGTGTCTTCATAGGATACCCAAAGGAGACAGTTGGGTACACCTTCTGTCACAGATCCGAAGGCAAGATATTCGTTGCTAAGAATGGATCCTTTCTAGAGAAGGAGTTTCTCTCGAAAGAAGTGAGTGGGAGGAAAGTAGAACTTGATAAGGTAACTGTACCAGCTCCCTTATTGGAAAGTAGTTCATCACAGAAATCTGTTCCTGTGACTTCTAAACCAATTAGTGAGGAAGCTAATGATGATGATCATGTAACTTCAGATCAAGTTACTACCGAACCTCGTAGGTCAACCAGAGTAAGATCTGCACCAGAGTGGTACGGTAATCCTTTCTGGAAGTCATGTTACTAGACCATGACGAACCTACGAACTATGAGGAATCGATGATGAGCCCAGATTCCGCGAAATGGCTTGAGGCCATGAAATCTGAGATGGGATCCATGTATGAGAACAAAGTATGGACTTTGATTGACTTGCCTGATGATCGGTGAGTCATTAAGAGTAAATGGATCTTCAAGAGGAAGACTGACGCTGATAGTAGTGTTACTATATACAAAACTCGAATTGTCGCAAAAGGTTTTCGACAAGTTCAAGATGTTGACTACGATGAGATTTTCTCACTCGTAGCGATGCTTAAGTCTGTCCGAATCATGTTAGCAATTGCCACATTTATGAAATCTGGCAAATGGATAAACAAAACTGCATTCCTTAATGGATTTATTAAAGAAGAGTTGTATATGATGCAACCTGAAGGTTTTGTCGATCCTAAAGGTGCTAACAAAATATGCAAGCTCCAGCGATCCATCTATGGACTAGTGCAAGCATCTCGGAGTTGGAATATACGCTTTGATGAGATGATCAAAGTATATAGTTTTATACAGACTTGCGATGAAGCCTGTATTTACAAGAAAGTGAGTGGGAGCACTACAACATTTATGATAAGTATATGTGAATGACATATTGTTGATCAGAAATAATGTAGAATTCTCTGTAAAGCATAAAGGAGTATTTGAAAGGAGTTTTTCAAAGAAAGACCTCGGTGAAGCTGCTTACATATTGAGCATCAAATCTATAGAGATAGATCAAGATGCTTGATAAGTTTTTTCAATGAGTACATACTTGACAAGATTTTGAAGTAGTTCAAAATGGAACAGTCAAAGAAAGAGTTCTTGCCTGTGTTACAAGGTGTGAAATTGAGTAAGACTCAAAGCCCGACCACAACAGAAGATAGAAAGAGAATGAAAGTCATTCCCTATGCCTCAGCCATAGGTTCTATAAAGTATGCCATGCTGTGTACCAGATCTATTGTATACCCTACACTGAGTTAAGCAAGGGAGTACAATAGTGATCTAGGAGTAGATCACTAGACAGCTGTCAAAATTATCCTTAGTGGAATAAGGATATGTTTCTCGATTATGGAGATGACAAAAGGTTCGTCGTAAAGGGTTACGTCGATGCAAGTTTTGACACTGATCCAGATGAGTCTAAGTCTCATTCTAGATACGTATTGAAAGTGGGAGCAATTAGCTAGAGTAGCTCCGTGCAGAGCATTGTTGACATAGAAATTTGCAAAATACATACGGATCTGAATGTGGCAGACCCGTTGACTAAACTTCTCTCACAAGCAAAACATAATCACACCTTAGTACTCTTTGGGTGTTAATCACATAGCGATGTGAACTAGATTATTGACTCTAGTAAACCCTTTGGGTGTTGGTCACATGATGATGTGAACTATGGGTGTTAATCACATGGTGATGTGAACTATTGGTGTTAAATCACATGGCGATGTTAACTAGATAATTGACTCTAGTACAAGTGGGAGACTGAAGGAAATATACCCTAGAGGCAATAATAAAATTATTATTAATTTCCTTATATCATGATACATGTTTATTATTCATGCTAGAATTGTATTAACCAGAAAGTTAGTGCATGTGTGAATATATAGACAAACTAAGTGTCACTAGTATGCCTCTGCTTGACTAGCTCGTTGAATCAAAGATGGTTAAGTTCCCTAGCCATAGACATGAGTTGTCATTTGATTAACGGGATCACATCATTAGAGAATGATGTGATTGACTTGACCCATTTCGTTAGCTTAGCACTTGATCGTTTAGTATGTTGCTATTGCTTTCTTCATGACTTATACATGTTCCTATGACTATGAGATTATGCAACTCCCGTTTACCGGAGGAACACTTTGTGTGCTACCAAACGTCAGAACGTAACTGGGTGATTATAAAGGTGCTCTACAGGTGTCTCCGAAGGTACTTGTTGAGTTGGCGTATTTTGAGATTAGAATTTGTCACTCCGATTGTCGGAGAGGTATCTCTCGGCCCACTCGGTAATACACATCACTATAAGCCTTGCAAGCATTGTAACTAATGAGTTAGTTGCGGGATGATGTATTACGGAACGAGTAAAAAGACTTGCCGGTAACGAGATTGAACTAGGTATTGAGATACCGACGATCGAATCTCGGGCAAGTAACATACCGATGACAAAGGGAACAACGTATGTTGTTATGCGGTTTGACCAATAAAGATCTTCTTAGAATATGTAGGAGCCAATATGAGCATCCAGGTTCTGCTTTTGGTTATTGACCGGAGATATGTCTCGGTCATGTCTATATAGTTCTCGAACCCGTAGGGTCCGCACGCTTAACGTTCGGTGATGATTTGTATTATGAGTTATGTGATTTGATGTACGAAGATAGTTCGGAGTCCCGGATGAGATCGGGAACATGACGAGGAGTCTCAAAATGATCGAGACGTAAAGATCGATATATTGGACGACTATATTCGGACATCGGAAAGGTTCCGAGTGATTCGGGTATTTTTCGGAGTACCCGAGAGTTACGGGAATTCGTATTGGGCCTTAATGGGCCATACGCGAATGGAGAGAAAGGCCTCAAAAGGTGGCCGCACCCCTCCCCATGGTCTGGTCCGAATTGGACTTGGGAGGGGGGGGGGGGCTTCCTTCCTTCTCCTTTTCCATTCCTTTTTTCCTATTCCATGAGGGAGGAGGAATCCTACTAGGACTAGGGAGTCCTAGTAGGACTCCACACTTCTGGCGCGCCCTAGGGGCTGGCCGGCCTCCCCTCCTCCATCCTTTATATACGGGGGCAAGGGGGCACCTCTAGACACACAAGTTGATCTGTTGATCTCTCCCAGCCGTGTGCGGTGCCCCCCTCCACCATTGTCGGTGTACTAGAGTAGGGGTACCCTAGTATCCCGAACTCGTGCACGGGCAGGGCAGCACCCAGCAGGTGGCTTGCACGTGAACGCCAAGGTCCTCCGCGGCTCCTTTGGAGCCATTCAAGAACAAAGTATTCAAGGCCCCGGCAAGAGGAGCTTGCCGGGAAGGCCACTCAAGGCACTAAGGAAACAAGGCCCCGGCAAGAGGAGCTTGACAGGAAGGCTCGGTGAGCGACAAGCTCCCGAGTGCGACAAGGATTTCAGCCCCGGCAAGGCGCTTGCCGCGGCAGGCAACCTCTCTTCATCTCCGCTCCAGCTCATCCACCAACGTGTCACCATGGGGCCATTCCAGGCGTGCGTGTCAAGAAGCTGTGCAGCCAGCGGGGAGCAGCGATAAGCGGCGCTGACAAGCTAACCATCGTGGCAAACAGTGGTGCACTTGACGGTCCCTCACAGCCTTTGTTTAGGCGATAGGACGGCATTTATTGATCTTGTCCCTTGCCGTCGAGTTAGGTATAATGCATCAGACCTTTGTACAAGTTGGTGTACCAACTACTGTTTTTCCATTTGTACCCTCATCTACGTTGCCACCTGTCGGTGACCCCTTGAGCCTATAAAAGGAGGCCCAAGTGCAACGTAGAAGGGGTTCGGCTGGTTCGGTTCATTCGACTCATTCGAGACCACACTCACTCAGGCTAGGTTTTGTAGCTCTCTTTGCTCCCTAGCAAGAACACAAGACAATCAACCAAGCAGCAGTAGGAGTATTATCTCTCGGAGAGCTCCGGCTGGGTAAAACTGCTCGTGTGCATCGCCTCGATCTGCTCTTTGTGCAATCTCCGCCCCCCATCGAACCACAAGGGACTCGGTCCGCCAGGTCCCATAGGTGTTCGTGGGTCACGATCAGCTTCCCCGACATCTTTGGCGCACTAGGTAGGGGGCGTCGAGGCTGTGTGAACCCGATCCGGCGTTCACACGAGCAACTTCTTCATCATCTTCGTCAACATGCCACCGAAGAAGAAGGCTTCGGCGGCAGCAGAGCTGTCCGCGTCAAACCCACCACCACCAGAGCTGACGAGTGGTGGGGAGGACGCTGGCGGAGGAACGGGCGTCGTCGAAGGAGCCCACGATGCTGCCAAGTCCAAGGACAAGGCGGCGCAGGCTTCGGCGTCCGAATACGTACCGCGTCCGTCTCAGGAGACGCGGGACCGACAGCGTCATGGTGCTCGCAGCGCCATACGCTCGTTGGATCAAGGCCAAGCTGGAGGATCCCGAAGCCCTCGAGACCCGCATGCACGCCAGCATGCTGGTACGAGCGGAGTACGATCGCATGGACGGGATGCTGCTCCTCCTAACTTGGTTAGAAGTCCGAGCACATCCCATTCCTCGCACCGTATGCCATTGCCACCCACCACTCCAGCAGAAGCCTTGGCGAGAGCTCAACTGCTTCTAGACTACCCTCCAACGGCCGACAAGGTCGACGAATGGAGGGCCACCATCCAGAGTCTCATCGGCTTTGCCAACGGCGACGTTCATGGCAACCAATCGCGCCCTTGCCGCGGCGAGACGACAAGGCACGGGCCGGTGGTGACGAGACCTGTGGGGGTGCAACCACCATGCACTCTCCATCCCGAAGGCCAAGATCACCAGCTCCTCGGATCCACCTCGACAGCGACTCCACCGCGTCGTCGGATCCACGAGCTCGCCGTGATCAACGCCAAGTTCTTCAAGAACGACAACAAGAAGACGCTCGAACTCGCATCGAGCGCCGAAGAGAAGCGCGGCGTCAATCCGACCAGCGCCGGGCCCGCTTGTTGACATGCATGCGCCCGAAGAACCAGCGACTTGACGACGCGATAGGTTGCCCTGCGTTCACTCGTGAGCTGCGGCAAGTCCAGTGGCCCGACAAGAAAAACTTCAAGCCAGATGTGCCAGAGAAGTATGATGGCAGGACGCATCCGTCGGAGTTCCTCAGCATCTACACCATGGCGGTGCAGGCTGCGGGGGGACAAGACGACAAGATCCTCGCCAACTACTTCCCGCTGGTGCTCAAGCCCAATGTCAGATCTTGGCTCATGCACTTGCCGGATAGCTCCATATCTTCTTGGGCAGATTTATGCCATCAGTTTGTCGGCGCCTTCACAGGCGGCCACAAGCCTCATGGCCAAGAGAGTGACCTTCACCTGCCGCCCGTAAGGAAGGAGAGTCCTGCGCAAGTTCATCCGGAGATTCAGCCGTGCACTACAACATCCCAGATGTCCACCTCGCCAAGGTGATCAGCGCATTTCACCGAATGTGCTAAACCGCAGGATGAGGGAGGAGATGGAGATGTGCAAAGTCAAGGACGTCAGCGAACTGTATGCCTTGGCCGACAAGTGTGCACGTGCTGAGGAAGGAAGAAGACTCCCAGGAGAGAATGTTGGAGCAGGATCTGACAGTGAGGAGACCGCCCCGGCAAAGAAGGGCCGACGGCGGAACAACAGAAAGTAGAAGAGCAAAGAGGTACTAGTTGTCGAGCAGTCCGGCAACGGAGGTGGCGCCAAGAAGGCCAAGGGTGGTGGCTCCGGCAAGGAGGTTGCCGCAGACACCGACCGCCAAGCTGTGGCGGCCGCCGACAAGGTGACAGCTCCAACAAACAAGAATCTTGCAAGATTCACCGCACCAAGGGCCACGACCTCCAGAGCTGCAAGAAAGTCGAGCAGCTTGTTGAACAGCAGAAGGCTGAGTACGAGCGGCGAGACAAGGAGAAGGCCCAGGAAGGTGTTGTAGCAGCTAGCAAGAAGAGACCCGGCCGGGGAGGACGCCGCGGCAAGGCCAAGCAGCGGCAAGGAGACAGACCTCCCCGCGGCCGTGACAAGGATGAAGACGACGACGACGACGAAGACATGGAAGACGATGAAGCTGATGAGCAAGAGTTTCAGAAAGCCACGGAGGTTCTCTGCGTTGACGGTGGTGCTTCTCTGCATACCTCACACCGCCAGCTTAAGCAATGGATGCGGGAGGTTAATGTAGCAGAACCATCCGTAGAGTCACGCAGGCCTCTGAAGTGGTCCAGCACGCCCATCATCTTCGATATTGAGGACCACCCTGATCGCATAACTGCGGTCGGGTGCTTGCCGATGTTGGTCTCACCAACTATCCGCAACCTCAAGGTCACTAAGATGTTGGTTGACGGCGGGGCCGGCTTGAACCTGATCTCCTCTGCAGTGCTCCAGAAGCTTCAGATCCCTGACAGCGAGCTCGAAGAGACTGGCACTTTCCAATGAATCAACCCAGGAAGGAGCAAGCCGAAAGGGAAGATCACGTTGCCGGTAACATTTGGCAGCGAACTGAATTTCAGAACTGAGAGGGTCACATTCGACGTTGCTGATTTCCCATTGCCCTACAATGGAATACTTGGCCGTCCAGCACTCGCCAAGTTCATGGCAGCCTCTCATTATGCATACAACTTACTCAAGATGCCCGGCCCGATAAGTGTCATTTCTGTTCATGGTGACAAGAAAGATGCGCTTATCTGCGCCGACAAGATTTACCGGGATGCAGCAGCTGCGACAGATAGCAAAACACTTGCCGCTGAAGCTCCCGGGGGGGGAGAAGAAGACCACTTTGTCCGGCAAGAGCTCGATGCCCACTCCGCAAGCGCACCTCTTGAGTGCTGCGCTACCGCCGAGGACGCACCATCGAGCTCCACCGGCAAGTGCAAGAAGATGATGGCAGCTCCGCCAAAGACCAAGAAGGTGCCCGCCAAGGAGGACGCCACTGGTGGTACCTTCACCATCGCTGCCACGCTTGACCCTAAATAGGAAGGCGCTGCTGTTTTCTCTGGCGGGCGAATGTCGGCGTGTTTGCATGGCAGCCGTCTGACATCCCCGGTGTTCCCAGGAAAGTGATTGAGCATCACCTAGCTGTCTGTCCTCATGCGCGGCCCGTCAAGCAAAAAGTCAGGAAACAGGCAGTGGAGCGTCAAGAGTTCATAGCAGAAGAGATCAAGAAGTTGGAAGCAGCAAGCCTTGTCAGAGGAGTGCTGCATCCCATGTGGTTGGCCAATCCGGTAGTTGTACGCAAGGCAAATGGGAAATGGAGACTTTGTATTGACTTCACAGATGTTAATAAAGCTTGTCCCAAAGACCCATTTCCCTTGCCACGTATCGACCAGATTGTTGACTCCACGGCTGGATGTGATTTGCTTTCATTTCTTGATGCATATTCAGGATATCATCAGATCTTCATGGCAGAAGAGGATGAAGAGAAAACCGCATTCATTACACCATGTGGCACATAATCGCTTTCATACGGATGCCTTTCGGTTTGAAGAATGCTGGTTCAACGCTTATGAGTAGTCCATGATGCCTTTGAGCCGCAAATGCACGTAAATGTAGAAGCTTACATGGATGACATAGTGGTCAAGAGCAAGGACAAAGCAACTCGTTCAAGATTTGATGAGACCTTTGCAAATCTGCGCAAGATCAACCTCAAGCTCAATCCCGAGAAGTGCGTGTTTGGAGTCCCTTCCGCAAGCTTCTCGGTTCTTCGTGGTCTCAAAGGGAATTGAAGCCAATCCCGACAAGATCAAGGCCATTGAGCAGATTGAAGCACCAAAGCGCGTCAAGGATGTTCAAGACTTGCGGTTGCGTGGCTGCTCTCAAAGGTTTTATCTCTAGGTCACTTGAGCGCGCTCGCCATTTTTCAAGATTTTGAAAAAGGCAGGTCCAATGAAATGGACTCGAAGCGGAGGCTGCGCTGCAGACTTAAAGAGGTACCTGTCCTCCACTCCAATACTTGTCGCACCTAGGCCACAAGAGAAGTTGCTGCTGTATATAGCGGCAACCAATCAAGTGGTTAGTGCTGCATTAGTAGCGGAAAGGGAGGCAGATGATGAGCCGGCAATCGAGACAGGTGCATCCAGCGACAAGCAGGGGGTTTCACCGCCAAGCTCTGGTCCCGACAAGGACGGATCTGCGCAGACGAGCGAGAAGATGCAGAAAAGGATGGTGCAGCGCCTACCTACTTTGTCGGGCCCTTCTGCAGGGGGCTAGGTCAAGGTATTCTGGTGTGCATAAACTGCTTTTCGGCCTCCTCATGGCCTCGAGAAAGCTGCGCCATTACTTCCAAGCACATGAGATAATAGTTGTCACTCGCTTTCCGCTGAAGAGGATATTGCAAAATCCAGAAGCAACAGGCAGGATTGTCGAGTGGGCACTGGAACTGTCAAGCTTTGGCCTCAAGTTTGAAAGCACTTCAACTATCCAAAGCAGAACATTGGCAGAGTTTATAGCAGAATGGACGCCAACACAAGATGAAGAGATTCCAGAGACGAGCATCCCCGTCAAGGAGGCAAGTAAAGAGTGGCTAATGTATTTTGATGGTGCCTTCTCGCTGCAAGGCGCCGGTGCCGGCGTGCTGCTTATCGCACCCACCGGAGAGCACCTCAAGTACATAGTCCAAATGCACTTTCCCAAGGAGCAAGCAACAAATAATACTGCAGAGTATGAAGGTTTGCTTGCCGGTCTCAGAATTGCAGTAGACCTTGGGATCAAGAAGCTCATTGTCAGGGGTGACTCATAGCTTGTCGTCCGCCAAGTGAACAAAGATTATCAGAGTCCGTTGATGGAAGCATATGTCGATGAAGTGAGAAAGCTAGAGGAGCACTTTGAGGGCCTGCAAATGGAACATGTTCCAAGAGCTCAGAATGATATTACTGATGGCCTGTCAAAGTGCGCCGCACTCAAGTTACCTGTGGAACCAGGAATTTTTGTGCTCAAGCTGACTCAACCAACTGTAACACCATCAACCGGACAGAGCAAGAAGAGGAAGTTGGTTTCTGGTGACTACTTTCCGGCAGAGCTCCCTGAAGCCGCCGCCAAGAAGGTCCCCAAAATCAACGCAGATATCGCTGAGGGGCAGTCTGCTCCGACAAGCCCTAGGGTTTGTTTCGTTGAAGCAAACGCTCCCGACAAGTTTCGCTCCGGCAAGCTTGCCGGGGATCATCAAGCTCCGGCCGAACCGCAGGTTCTTGCCGTGGAAGCTGATGTTCCCGCAGCGGCAGATGTGCCTTTAGTCCTTGTTGTCGAGCCGCAAGCTCCAACATGGGTGCAGCAGATCGTCCATTTCCTTCAGACAGGAGAACTTCCCGAAGAGCAAGAATAAGCGGAAAGAGTAGCCCGGCAGTCAAGTATGTACCAGTTTGTTGACAACATCCTGCATGTAAGAAGACTCAACGGTGTGAAATTGAAGTGTATTTGCGGGAAGATGGATGGTTGTTGTTGGCGAGATACACGGAGGCATATGTGGTCACCACATTGGCGCAGAGCACTTGCCGCAAAGCTTTCCGGCAAGGTTTCTTCGGCCGACAGCCCTCCGTGATGCAATCGCACAAGTAACCAAGTGTGAAGCGTGCGGTTCCATTCAAAGCAAATACACCAGCCAGCTCAAGCTCTCGGACAATCCCTTTATCCTCGCCATTTTCGTCCGGGGCTCGACATCCTCGGCCCCTTCCCCGAAGTTGTCGGGGCTTTGAGTACTTGTACGTTGTAATCGACAAGTTCACAAAGTGGCGGAAGTGGAAGCATGAGGAAGGTGACAACCGATCGGCGATCAAGTTCTTGGTCAATTGTTTGCCGCTTTGGGATTCCTAACCGGATCATCACCGACAACGGCACACAATTCACGAAGTCGCACCTTCATGCAATGACGTCCAAGATCTTGGCGCCAAGGTTCGCTTAAGCCACATTGCTCACCCGAGAAGCAACGGTCAAGCGAGAGGGCAAACGCTGAAGTGCTGCGAGGACTCAAGACCGAACTTTCGACAGTCTGCGCAAGTGTGGAAGAAACTGGATTGAGGAGCTGCGGTGGTTCTTTGGTCGATCGGGGCGACACCAAATCGAGCCAACGCCGCACACCTTCGCTCTAGTCTATGGAGCAGAGGCAGTTCTCCCCACGGAACTCGTATACGGGTCACCTCGAGTACTCGCTATGATGAGTTTGAGCAAGAGCAGCTGCGACAAGATGACGCGCTGCTCCTCGAGGAGGATCGCCTTCGAGCTGCTTGTCACGAGCTGCTGGTTATCAGCAAGCTTTGCGCCGCTACCATAGCCGCAAAGTTAATGCCAGAAGTTTCGAGGAAGGCGACCTTGTTCTTCGGCGTGTTCAGTCCGCCAAGAATTCCAACAAGTTGACGCCGAAGTGGGAAGGCCCTTATCGGGTGAAATGAGTCACTAGGCCTGGCGCTGTCCACCTTGAGACCGAAGATGGCGTTCCGGTGAGCAACTCCTGGAATATAGAGCATCTTCGTAAGTTTTACCCATAGCGCGTTGCGGAACCTGCTCCGCAACCACCCTTTTGTAGAAGTCTTGCCGATGTTGCATGTAATCCTTTGTACAAAACCGGGCGCAGACCCCGTGCATCAGTAAAGCTCATGTGTTGCGCACAACTTGTCAATTTCATGCTTTCATCATTATTTTGCATGTATTATCTGACATTTTGTGCAGCATCTACACCCGGTAAGCGATAACGAGCCACAAGGCTCCATAACTTTATTTTCTCTTCTTTCTTCTCAAAAGAAAGGAAGGTTCATCCACCCACAAGTTAACTGGGGGGGGGGGGAGGAGAAGATAATGGTGTGGGCCACCAAGTGTCGCTCGAGGAAGTATCACCTTGCCGGGAAGCAAACGACAGAAAAGCTAAGTTGCTAAGTTTAAGCAATCAGTTTTTAAATTTTTAAGTTATCTTCCTCGAACGATAGTACTTTGTATGGAAAACCTGTGCGCGGAGGAACCAACTCGTGGCTAGTTTGCGCCCTTACTTTGTTTCGAGTCCGCTCAACAACTTAAGTGTGCTGCAACTAGTTGCGACAAGGTTGCTTGTCGGAGGCGGCATCGCCAGCAGGCTGCTGATGTTCCGCACTCAGCGCATGCAAAAGGTGCCAGCCGACAAGTTCCCTAAAAGCGTAGGGCACAAACATACAAAGGAAGGAATCAAGTAAAGGAAATAACATTGCAATCGTTGCCTAAGATAGAGTATATTACAAAAATAACTTGTCGCGGATCTAATAAATTGTTTCTCCTAAACATGATCAGCAGCGACAAGAGAAAGATAAACTTGGCGGCCTAGTCCACACGGTCGCCATCAACCCTCTTGACTCCGCTCACCCTGTCCACGATGGGTGCGACAAGGGCCTTGAGCGCTTCAACGTCAGCACTCGGCGGCAGGGACTTGAGGACGTTGGCGAAGTTGACGCCTGGATTGCGGAAGACCACCTTCATCAACACCTTCTGGAGGGCTCCTGCGCAGATCTGGCGCGACTCGTCGGCCAGCTGCTTTGGGATCTCCTCCCGAAGCCGCTGGAGAGCCGTCACCACGCCCTTGAAGAACAGGCTGAGCTTGGCGCTGGGTTGAAGGCGGTCGTCGGTGGAGTACCCGAGATCCACCATCCCCAGCTCCATCAGCTCATTGTTGATGGCAGCGGCAGTATCCACAAGACTCTCCGTCCAGTGCATCACGTTATCTCTGAAGGTATCCTGGGCGGTCACGGCATTCGCCAGCAGCTCTTCGTTGGCCTTGATCTTCTCCAATAAACCCACTTCTCGCTCCTTGGTGCCGTCCAGCGTCTCCGTCAAGGTGGCCAGTTTCAGCTCAAGATCCGCCTTGGAGTCCTTGGCGGCGTCGAGCTCTTTGATCTTCTCAGCGAAACGACCCTGCAACTCGCCAAGAGTATAGGCGTCCTTCTCGCTTCGCGCTTCAGCCCGGTGACCTCCTCGCCGCTCTTACGGAGGGTGGCCTCCAGCTGCGCCCACCTCGTCTCCAATTCCTTCTTGGCGGCCTCGGCAGCTGCGGGCGGCGTCCTTTGCCTCCTTGAGTGCTCCGCCAATTGATTGCTCGCTGCAAGATCTTCCTCATAGCTGTCGAGGTTGATCTTCCGCTGCGCCACCACCTTCTTCTTCAGAAGCTTCTGCGGGCAAGCCTTTGCCGCTCCTCGACCTCGGCCTTCTCCAGGATGAAGGCCATGCGCTCCTCAGCAAGTTGCTCCCGCGCTTCTGCTACATCCCGGAGAGTTTCCTTGTTGGCGCGCCGGAGCTCTTCTGCGCGCTTCTCCATGTCAGCTCCCGCCCTCGCGACAAGTGCTTCCCGCGACTCCAGCTTAGCTTGTCGGGCGCGGTAGAGTGACATCAGCTTCTTCAGCAGCTGCTCCTCCTCAGACTCGCCACTGCTGCTTCTTGGCGCGTCAACCAACGACAGCCCAGCGGAGGCAAGCAGCTCCTCGTCGAAGGTCTCTCCCTCGACCGGCGCCCTGGAGCTCGACGCCCATGGAAGCTTGATGAAAACACCGTCGCCGGCCTTCAGATAGGCGCCGGGCTGGGCTCTTGAGCTGGTGCTGCATCGGTGGCGGAGGGATCGGCGGTCGGCGTGGCGCTGGCGCTCTGCGGCCTCCGGTCGTCGAGACGATCACCAGACCCTCCCACCTCTGCGCCCGGCAGCCTGGCGGCCTCCTCGCCAGCCGGACCCATCGGCGCCGGCCTCCTCCTCCATGTTGGCGGCGTCGTCATTGTTGCCGCGCGCGTCCTCCTCGCCGGCAACCTCGGTCTCCATCGGCTCTCCGGCAGATGGATCTGATGATCAGAGAAAGAAAGAACAGTCAAGCAAATGCTCGAAAAGAAGAACAGAAGAAAAGAACCCAAGGGAAATTTTCAAGTAAGAAGATTACCTGCAATGGGACCCGTAGCCGCGGTCTCCACCACCGGAGGGTCGTCGGCGCTGCCCCTTGTCGGAGAGGCCTCCCTTGCCGGAGAGCGCTCCCTTGCCGGAGAATTCTCCCTTGGCGGCGTAGTTGAAGCAGACAGGACTTCGGGAATGACCTCCAGGACCTCCTGATGAGGCTGCTCTGCTCCTGCACAATTCAACAAGTCAGATATCAGTGAAGAAGGAGCACCCATGCACACCTAACCGTAAGAAATAAATCAAATACTTACGCTGGGGGCTGTGCTGGGGGCTGCTCTGATGAAGGGTCGCCGGATCCGGCAAGGGAGTCTCAGACGCGCCTCCTGTCGCCGCGGGGGGATCGTCTTCGATGACCACCACCGGGGTCTTGGCTCTCTTCGACGCCCTCTGAGCCAGCGTCCTGAGAAAGGAAAGAGTTCAGATTGAAGCAAATCAGAGACAAGACAAAACAGCAATTTGAAGAATTATAAGCACAGCGACAAGATCTTACTCTTCTTCTTCTTCCTCGGAGCTGAGAGCGGAGAAGTCAAATTCCGCTCCACCTCCAGTGCGACGAGCTGGAAGAGTAGGCCCCCTCGGACGCTTGGCGGGTGCGGGAGCCGTGGTCCCCGCGGCCCCGCTCCGATTCTTGTGGCGGCGTGGCGCTCCAGCGGCAATGAGCTTGTTGCATGTGGAGCGCTTCTGCCTGTGAGACGGCTGTTGGCCCGTCTGCCGCCCCGCCACTTCTCCGGTCTTGCGGAGGCGCCTTCTTGGCGGGGCCGCGGGCTCCTCCCGCGGCAAGCTACCCGAAGGCGGAGGGGGGGCACCCCCGGCAGGCTCGTTCGGCTCAGCGTCGGGCTCGGCCTGCTCCTCCTCGCCGGCAAACTCCTCTCGATCGGAAAGGCTTGCCGCCTCGGCTGCCTCTGCCTCCTCCACGGTGAACCCAAACACGCCAGCGGCAGCAGCTGCTGCCGCCTCCTCCAACCTTGTGGCAATGCGCACCATCTCTTGCTCGGTGGTGTCGCGGGTGAGCCACTTCTGCTCGTCGGCGCGGATCGGCACTTCTTCCAAGCTGTCGAAGAACTGCTGCACGACGTCGTCGGCGGGCTCTTGCCAAGTTGGAACGATCCCATGGGAATCGCACAACGGCATCATCGCACGGATGCGGTCAAGCGACGAGTTGTTGCACAAAGGCACGACCCCCCTCGGCAACATGAACCACTCGGGACGATCTGGGTCAGGCTTGAACAGCTCCAGCAGCATCGCATCCAGCTCCAAGACAGTGAAATTCCAGTTGAGGCCCGGGTGTAGCCTCATGATGTCCGCTGCGTTTTGAAACTCCCAAGAAGGTCTCCCCCTCTCCTGCAAGGGAGCGATGCGGCGGCGAAGGAAATCCGCGCCAACAGCACCTACAGTAAGCCCGGCATGCCTGAGGCGCAAAATCCGGGTCACGGCAATCTTCAACTTGGCGTCCTCCGGCGCCAAGTTGCTCCAATCGTTGCCGCGCACTATGGGATTTTGGCGCAGGGCAGTGAAAGGCTGTGGGTTCTCCTCTATAATCCAACACCAATCGGCTCTCCACTCCTCCCACTTGCTGCGAAGCTCTCCTTCCAGATACGCTTCTTTCTTGTCGATCCTGGAGATCCAAGCAATCCCTCCGGCAAGCGGCTCTCCTCTCTCAACACGGGGCATGAAGTAGTGGCGGAAGAGGGCTACATTTGGGTGGACTCCGACAAAGTTCTCGCAGAGGTGTGCGAAAACCGCCATGGTCAGGACGGCGTTGGGGGTGAAATCAAGGAGGCGGAGGCCGTAGGTGTTCATGATGTCGCAAAAGAATTGAAAAAGGCGGCAGAGCCCGCAGATGAAAAGCGCGAAGAAGGGATACCCGACAGAAACCTTCTCGGATGTGGCGGCGGAGATCACCCTCGTGCGCGGGTGCGCCCGCGTCTCCGTCGACCAGAAGAGGTAGTACAGCTCCCGCAGCTCCTTTGCGTCGAGCAGGGGGTCGAAGGTGACCCGCTCCTTCCGCAGCGCCGCGAGCCGCTGCGCCTCGGCCGACTTCACGCCTTTCCCCTTGTCGGCCTTCGGGCCCATGGCGGAGGTGGTGGAGGAATCCGACGGCGTTGATGGCGCCGGTGGCAATGGGGGGGGGCGTCGCTCTCTTCGGATTTGAGAAGAAGGGGGGAGCGGCGGTGGTTTTTGATGTGACAGCAATGGCGGTAGGCGTCTTAGCCTGTTTCCCGCTTATAAGGGGCGGCGGGGGCGTTTCCGCTTTTCAATTAAAGAAAGCCCCCACGATCTCTCCCACGACGCCACGTCCGGAGCATGCCGTTCGTGGGAGGCGTGGTGGGTGCGAGGCGAATAATCTGCGCGATCTAGGCGCGCGTGCCCGTCGCTTTTTTGGGCTGGCCCAGAGCTTAGCGCCATGTGTGCCCAGGCCGGGGCTCTGCCGGTGTACTAGAGTAGGGTACCCTAGTATCCCGAACTCGTGCGGCGATTCAGCACCAGCGGAGGCTTGCCCGGTGAACGCCAAGGTCCTCAGCGGCTCCTTTGGAGCCATTCAAGAACAAAGTATTCAAGGCCCCGGCAAGAGGAGCTTGCCGGGAAGGCCACTCAAGGCACTAAGGAAACAAGGCCCCGGCAAGAGGAGCTTGCCGGGAAGGCTCGGTGAGCGACAAGCTCCCGAGTGCGACAAGGATTTCAGCCCCGGCAAGGCGCTTGCCGCGGCAGGCAACCTCTCTTCATCTCCGCTCCAGCTCATCCACCAACGTGTCGCCATGGGGCCATTCCAGGCGTGCGTGTCAAGAAGCTGTGCAGCCAGCGGGGAGCAGCGATAAGCGGCGCTGACAAGCTAACCATCGTGGCAAACGGTGGTGCACTTGACGGTCCTGTTGCCTTTGTTTAGGCGGACAGGATGGGCATTTATTGATCTTGTCCCTTGCCGTCGAGTTAGGTATAATGCATCAGACATCTGTACAAGTTGGTGTACCAACTACTGTTTTTCCATTTGTACCCTCATCTACGTTGCCACCTGTCGGTGACCCCTTGAGCCTATAAAAGGAGGCCCAAGTGCAACGTAGAAGGGGTTCGGCTGGTTCGGTTCATTCGACTCATTCGAGACCACACTCACTCAGGCTAGGTTTTGTAGCTCTCTTTGCTCCCTAGCAAGAACACAAGACAATCAACCAAGCAGCAGTAGGAGTATTATCTCTCCGGAGAGCTCCGAAGCTGGGTAAAACTGCTCGTGTGCATCGCCTCGATCTGCTCTTTGTGCAATCTCCGCCCCCCATCGAACCACAAGGGACTCGGTCCGCCAGGTCCCATAGGTGTTCGTGGGTCATGATCAGCTTCCCCGACAAACATATTCCACCTCGGTCATATCGTAGCGGTGCTTAGGCGAAGCCCTGCGTCGGTAGCAACATCGTCACCGTCATCACGCCGTCGTGCTGAGGGAACTCTCCCATGAAGCTCTGCTGGATCGGAGTTCGCGGGACGTCATCGAGCTGAACGTGTGCTGAACTCGGAGGTGCCGTACGTTCGGTACTTGGATCGGTTGGATCATGAAGACGTACGACTACATCAACCGTGTTGTGCTAACGCTTCCGCTTTCGGTCTACGAGGGTACGTGGACAACACTCTCCCCTGTCGTTGCTATGCATCACCATGATCCTGCGTGTGCGTAGGAATTTTTTTGAAATTACTACGTTCCCCAACAGTTTGTTCAAGTTAGAAGAACACCTAAGCACTGGTCCACCCACATATCAAATTATCAAAGTACCAAACATGAATTAAACCAACATGATGAAAGTGACTAGATGACATTCCCGTGTACCCTCAAGAATGCTTTGCTTATCATAAGAGACCGTTTTGGCCTGTCCTTTGCCTCAAAAAGATTGGGCTACCTTGCTGCACTTTTGTTACTACTATCGTTACTTGCTCGTTACAAATTACCTTGCTATCAAACTACTCTGCTACTTACAATTCCAACACTTGCAGACATTACCTTGCTAAAAACCACTTGTCATTTCCTTCTGCTCCTCGTTGGGTTTAACACTCTTACTTATCAAAAAGAGCTACAATTGATCCCCTATACTTGTGGGTCTTCAGGGTTTATGTAATGGTGCGATCAATTACCACCGCTTCAAGGTTGATATGTTTGTGGGTGTCATTGATAGGCAAATCAGTGAGTTGAATGGAAGATTTGATGAGGTAAACACGGAGCTACTTTCTTGCATGGCAACATTCTGTTCACTTAATCTATTTGCTGCTTATGACCAAGAGAAGTTGGTTAGGCTTGCTACAAAGTTTTATGCTTCTGATTTTACAAGTGATGAACTGGCAAGACTTCCATGGCAACTAAACATGTATGTTGCTAATGTGCGTAAAGATGAAAGGTTTCAAAATATGAAAAATCCGTGTCAGCTTTCAGTTATGCTTGTGGACACAAACAAGCATGACCAATATTATATTGTTTACAAGCTTCTTAAGTTGGTATTGGTTCTGCCAGTAGCTACTCACTCGTACGACGACGTGCTATACAAACGGTTTTTAACCCCTTTCCGCAACGACGTTTGGAACCGTCGCCAAGTGAGTGTGGGAGGTAGGGGGGGTCCTTCCCACACGACCTAGAAACCGTCGGGGATAGGCCCTCCTGGCTCACTGGCTAGGGCAAAATGAGCTCGTATGTGATTTGGCGGAGCATCGAAACCCAATTGTTTCTGTTCGTATGTACATCCCACACGGTGAATCCCAGAAAATCATTTCCATTTGTATGTATATCACACACAGTTCTTTGTGTGGAAACGTTTGTGCAAGGTGTCCTAACGCAAACAGTTCACTGCCGGAAGCCGTGTGTGATTGTTAGTTGATCAAACATGCCTACTTTCACTGGTGCGCGTCGGTCCTAAACAAATGGTTTTTTACCCCTTTCCGCGATGGCATTTGGAACCGTCGCCAACTGAGTGTGGGCGATAGGGGGTCCTTCCCACACGACCCACAAACCGTCGGGGGTAGGGAGCCTTGATGCATACAGTTGTCCCTATATAACCATTTCCGATATCTCGAATATCCCAAACGCTTCATCCTTGCTACTCGTTTGTGCTCGCATTGCCATCGCAGTCGGAGTTTTGTGGTTCTCCCTAAAACCAGGTAGATTCCAAGCACGGGAGTTTTCCATGAAGATTCTAGGCACGGGATTTTTACGATGCCTGGCACATCACAAACAGTTCATGATTATAAACCGTGTATGATGGGTAGACAATCACACACATTTAGTTTTCCCGCATCATATGTGATAGTGTCTGACATCACACACGCTTTGCAAACGGCAACTGTGTGCATGCTTGCACATGTTTCCTCTCTGTGAACCATCTCAGATTATGGTGTATATCGCAAACGTTTGTGTTTTAGCAACCGTCCGTGCCGTAATGACCTGCACAACGTAATTTCACCCTAATTTAATTGCTGCTATTTAAAAGTGTACCTAATTTAAACTTGAAAGTAGGCTATAGCTTTATTCATATCCATCAGGTTCAAACAACCAATGCATTATTCAATTCACAGGTACATATGTTTAAGGATTACGTAAGAACCAAATAAAGAATGATGTACCAGGGTTCTATACTTGTACTATTACAGATGGTAAATAAAGAGGCGACAGACATTCCAGTTGTTGAACAAGGTGAAGCGGACTGGCCCTATTGTGCTCTCCTAGATGCAAAAGGCATGCATGACTCTAGTCCAACCCCTTGTGATGGCCGACCGCCAATCATGTAGTTTGAGAGGTAATCTTGAGGAATCTGCTTCAGGATCCACTGCAAAAGAAAAAAGATTCAGATATTGTCATCTAACACAACTCATTACGGGCAGTAAAAAGAAGGCTACAAGGTTCTTACTTACCATCCTGTAGTTCACTGTTGTCTTGCATAAAGTGTAAACAAATAGTTCGATTGACATCTTTTGACCCATTTTAATAACAATCTTTATCAGTTTCCTCACTTGATGTTGGTTCATGAATATTTCATTGCCCCATACGTAGAAAGGGTCGAAGTGTGGATCTTTGGCAATGATATATGTACCTAAAATCACCAAGTTAATATTAGAAGCTAAACAACAATTGAAAAATGATGTAGTACAACACTCCATCCATCCCATTATATAAGATTCTATTACATGTATATCTAGACATCATCAGAACATTAAGGTAACACTCTTCCTTGTTGCTATGTAGCCTGGGATTGCATATTTAGTCATTCAGTACAATGCATGTTGTTAAACAACAATTGAACAACGAAAAGGCATGTTAACTGCAATATCCTTAACAACAACCAAATATCGTAATTCATAGTGGTATTGTTGAAACTGTTATTGATGAAATTGAACTGCACGGCAAATAGTTGCACATATAGAGCATCACATTGTGAAGAACTGAAATAAACAAGTCATAAGGACATCTCTAGGCGATCCTTAAAAAGTTAAAGGACTAAAACCCTTAGTGGATATATATATATATATACTCTAGCAATTTTTGGCCTTTTCTAGTCGATCCCCTAAACTTAAGGTTGCAAACTTCAATTTGATCAAGTTCAAAGCAGGTTCAACCGAAAGTAGCATGAATTCTAACATAAACATAAATAGTTTTTCATAACCAAACATAAAACATAAATTTAAACTAAGCTAAACTACTTTTGGTATAAGTAGAGGTCGAGCCAATCCTTCCTCGTCATGTACGGTGTGTCGCGAGCCAGGTCCGGGCCAGTACCGTCGTCAGGGTCGTTGGGTAAGGCACTCCTCCGTAGACGTCGATCTCCTCGTCCTCGGGGCCCACCTCGACGCCCTCCGTGCCGCCGTCGCCGCCTGATGTCTACTGCGCAACCTTCTTCTTGTAGACGTTGTTGGGCCTCCAAGTGCAGATGTTTGTAGGACAATAGCAAATTTCCCTCAAGTGGGTGACCTAAGGTTTATCAATCGGTGGGAGGCGTAGGATGAAGATGGTCTCTCTCAAGCAACCCTGCAACCAAATAACAAAGAGTCTCTTGTGTCCCCAACACATCCAATAGAATGGTAAATTGTATAGGTGCACTAGTTCGGCGAAGAGATGGTGATACGAGTGCAATATGGATGGTAGATATATGTTTTTGTAATCTGAAAATATAAAAATAACAAGGTAACTATTGATAAAAGTGAGCACAAACGGTTTTGCAATGCGTTTAAACAAGGCCTAGGGTTCATACTTTCACTAGTGCAAGTTCTCTCAACAATAATAACATAATTGGATCATATAACTATCACTCAACATGAAACAAAGAGTCACTCCAAAGTCACTAATAACGGAGAACAAACGAAGAGATTATTGTAGGGTACAAAACCACCTCAAAGTTATCCTTTCTGATCGATCTATTCAAGGGTCCGTAGTAAAATAACACGAAGCTATTCTTTCCGTTTGATCTATCCTAGAGTTCGTACTAGAATAACACCTTAAGACACAAATCAACCAGAACCCTAATGTCACCTAGATACTCCAATGTCACCTCAAGTATCCGTGAGTATGATTATACGATATGCATCACACAATCTCAGATTCATCTATTCAACCAACACAAAGAACTTTAAAGAGTGCCCCGAAGTTTCTACCGGAGAGTCAAGACGAAAACGTGTGCCAACCCCTATGCATAAGTTCACAAGGTCACTGAACCCACAAATTGATCACCAAAACATACATCAAATAGATCACGTGAATATCCCATTGTCACCACAGATAAGCACATGCAAGACATATATCAAGTGTTCTCAAATCTTTAAACACTCAATCCGATAAGATAACTTCAAAGGGAAAACTCAACCCATTACAAGAGAGTAGAGGGGGAGAAACATCATAAGATCCAACTAAATAGCAAAGCTCGCGATACATCAAGATTGTGCCAAATCAAGAACACGAGAGAGAGAGAGAGAGAGAGAGAGAGAGAGAGAGAGAGAGAGAGAGAGATCAAACACATAGCTACAGGTACATACCCTCAGCCCTGAGGGTGAACTACTCCCTCCTCGTCATGGAGAGCGCCGGGATGATGAAGATGGCCACCGGTGATGCGTTCCCCCTCCGGCAGGGTGCCGGAACGGGCTCCCGAGAGGTTTTTGGTGTCTACAGAGGCTTGCGGCAGTGGAACTCCCGATCTATCTTCTGTTCTGGAAGTTTGGGGATATATAAGAGGTGTTGGCGTCAGGAACAAGTCAGGGGAGTCCACGAGGCGACCACGAGGTAGGGGGAGCGCTCCCACCCCCGTGGTGGCCTCGGGACTCTTCTGGTCCATCTCCGGTCCTCCGTGGGCTTCTTATGGTCCAAACACAATCTCCGTGAAATTTCAGGTCAATTGGACTCCGTTTGGTATTCCTTTTCTGCGATACTCAAAAACAAGGAAAAAACAGAAACTGGCACTGGGCTCTAGGTTAATAGGTTAGTCCCAATAATCATATAAAATAGCATATAAAACATCCTAGATGGATAATATAATAGCATGGAACAATAAAAAATTATAGATACGTTGGAGACGTATCAAGCATCCCCAAGCTTAATTCCTGCTCGTCCTCGAGTAGGTAAATGGTAAAAACAGAATTTTTGATGTGGAATGCTACCTAACATATTTTCAATGTAATTTTCTTTATTGTGGCATGAATGTTCAGATCCGAAAGATTCAAGACAAAAGTTTAATATTGACATAAAAATAATAATACTTCAAGCATACTAACCAAGCAATTATGTCTTCTCAAAATAACATAGCCAAAGAAAGCTCATCCCTACAAAATCATGTAGTTTGGCCATGCTTCATTTTCGTCACACAAAATGCTCTCATCATGCACAACCCCGATGACAAGCCAAGCAATTGTTTCATACTTAAGTATTCTCAAACTTTTTCAACTTTCACACAATATATGAGCACGAGCCATGGACATAGCACTATGGGTGGAATAGAATATGATGATGGAGGTTGTGTGGAGAAGACAAAAAAAGAAAGTCTCACATCGACACGGCTAATCAACGGGCTATGGAGATGCCCATCAATTGATGTCCATGCGAGGAGTAGGGATTGCCATGCAACGGATGCACTAGAGCTATAAATATATGAAAGCTCAACAAAAGAAACTAAGTGTGTGTGCATCCAACTTGCTTGCTCACGAAGACCTAGGGCATTTGAGCAAGCCCATTGTTGGAATATACAAGCAAAGTTCTATAATGAAACATTCCCACTAGTATATGAAAGTGACAATATAAGAAACTCTCTATCATGAAGATCATGGTGCTACTTTGAAGCACAAGTGTGGAAAAAAGGATAGTAGCATTGTCCCTTCTCTCTTTTTCTCTCATTTTTTGGGCCTTATCTTTTTTTATTTGGCCTTTCTCTTTCTTTTTATCTGGCCTTTCTTTTTTTATTTGGCCTTTCTCTCATTTTTTCCTCACACGGGTCAATGCTCTAAAAATGATGATCATCACACTTCTATTTATTTACAACTCAAGGATTACAACTCGATACTAGAACAAAATATGACTCTATATGAGTGCCTCCGGCGGTGTACCGGGATGGGCAATGAATCAAGAGTGACATGTATGAAAAATTATGCATGGTGGCCTTGCCACAAATACGATGTCAACTACATGATCATGCAAGGCAATATGACAATGATGAAGCGTGTCATAATAAACGGAATGGTGGAAAGTTGCATGGCAATATATCTCAGAATGGCTATGGAAATGCCATAATAGGTAGGTATGGTGGCTGTTTTGAGGAATATATAAGGAGGTTTATGTGTGATAGAGCGTATCATATCATGGGATTTGGATGCACCAGCGAAGTTTGCACCAACTCTCGAGGTGAGAAAGGGCAATGCACGGTATCGAAGAGGCTAGCAATGATGGAAGGGTGAGAGTGCGTATAATCCATGGACTCAACATTAGTCATAATGAACTCACATACTTATTGCAAAAATCTACAAGTCATCAAAACCAAGCACTACACGCATGCTCCTAGGGGGATAGATTGGTATGAAAATACCATCGCTCGTCCCTGACCGCCACTCATAAGGAGGACAATCAAAGAAACACCTCATGCTTCAAATTTGTCACACAACGGTTACCATACGTGCATGCTATTGGACTTGCAAACTTCAACACAAGTATTTCTCAAATTCACAATTACTCAACTAGCATGACTCTAATATTACCATCTTCATATCTCAAAACAATTATCAAGTATGAAACTTCTCATAGCATTTAATGCACTCTATATGAAAGTTTTTATTATACCCATCTTAGATGCCTATCATATTAGGACTAATTTTATAACCAAAGAAAATTACCATGCCATTCTAAAAGGCTCTCAAAATAATATAAGTGAAGCATGACAGATCAATAATTTCTATAAAATAAAACCACCACCGTGCTCTAAAAAGATATAAGTGAAGCACTGGAGCAAATGACAAACCGAAAGATATAAGTGAAGACCAATGTGTAGTTGAATAATTATGTAACTATGTGAAGACTCTCTAACATTTAAGAATTTCATATCTTGGTATTTTATTCAAATAGCAACCAAAAGAAAATAAAATGACGCTCCAAGCAAAACACATATCATGTGGTGAATAAAAATATAGCTCCAAGTAAAGTTACCGATGAACGAAGACGAAAGAGGGGATGCCATCCGGGGAATCCCCAAGCTTAGTGTCGGTGGGAAACGACACCTATGGGATCACAAGAATCCCTGCTACGGTTGCCGGGGTGCAGGGTTGTGAGAAGAGCGGGATTAGCAGTCAACACAAGGATCGTTTACCTAGGTTCGGGCCGCGAGGATGCGTAATACCCTAGTCCTGCTTTGGTGTGTATTTGAGAGAGTTCTTGAGCTCTCGGACTAGCTATGGTGGCTGCGTAGTTCAAAAGAGCCGAATCCCTCTCCAGTATGCCATGGGCCTCCTTTTATAGTCGGAAGGGGCTGCCACAGTGGCACACAAGAGGTGGAAAGGTCTACATTGCTGCGAGCTTATCGCTCGTGTTACAAGACAAGACACATTTAATGCGTAGCTTAGGTGTCCCTTAGCTTTATTGGGGACGGGAACGAGGCCCTTCCCATCCATTGCTGCCTCGCCTTGCTTCGATACGTGCCCAGGCCAGCGGTGCATGCGGCGCCATGTAGGCAGGCAGGCAGCTGAGGTGGCGCGTTGGTAGGGTATTCACGAAGATCTGCATGCCATCGCGCAGGTGCTTGCTGAGTTTGCATAGGGGCCGCTCGTCGCCACCCATGTGCCTGCCCAGCTAGTTGAGCTAGCAGCTGCTTGGGGACGGCGGTGGAGTCTTGGTCGACGCGGGCCTGGCTGTGGCCCCGCTGACGCCCTCGGCAAGGGCCTTGATGGGGTCCCGGCAAGGGTCTAGCCGTGGCTTTGCAGTTGTCCTCGGCAAGCGCCTGTGGATCTCCTCGGCAAGGATCTCGTCGAGGTTCGCCGTCTTCTGGTTCCCATCTGATCCCATATCTCTATGGTCTTGACAAAGATCTGCATGCCACCACGGAGGTGCCTCCCGAGCCCTAGTTCCAATGCAGTTGCTTGGGTTGGAACCCGTGGGCTCAAGGGTGGCTCACTCTGCTGGCGTCGGGCAAGTTGCCCCGGCAAGGCTCTTGCCGGGGCCGCGGAGGCCGCCCCGGCAAGGGCCTTGCCGGGGGAGTCCACCTCACCCTCCCGCTCTATGGTATCTTTGGTCTTGGCGTTGCCTTGGCCATCTTGTGCTTTGGCTTCTCTCCGGCTCCCCTCCCCTGTCCTGCTACGTGCGGCCGTGGCGCGTGGCTCTGACTGCCCGTGCACAAGTAAATGGGTACAAAGGTGTGCCCCTACTTTTGTACATCGACAGGAGCCCCCGGGCCTGGGCCACACATTAGCCTGACACCTTGTTGGGCCAGGCCCAGAACGGTGCGTGGGCAGGCGGGGCGGATTTTCACCGCAGTAACTCTTCGTCCGCCGCGCTTCCCCACGACCCGCGTTGGACGCACGTCGTGTAGGATCGTGCGTGACGTGGGCAGCATGTGTGTGGCGTTTTTCACATGCATGCGTCACATCATGGTAAAGAGGCGGCTCGCACCTTCCCCATAAAAAGAGGGAGGCATGGAGGCGCGGCTCATTTACTAGATGGACTCGGGTCGCAGTCTTCAAGATGCCCGCGCCCCCTGATCACGAGGCGGGGAACGGTCGTCTTACCCGTCCTTTCGACCCTGCTCGCTCGCCACACATCCTTCATGCAAGTGGCAGGCGGTGGAGGCGGGAAACCGGGCCGTCGCTGATTGGGGCAGCGGGTCGGTCCTGATTCCCTGCGCCTCCGATGGCTGGATTGGCTGAGTGGGGCGGTCGAGCCTCGACCCCGCCCCTTTATAAGGAGGGGGAGGGGGGCGTCGTCCCACATTCCTTCAACCTCCATCTTCCTCCACCTCTGCTTCTTTCTTCCACCTGGCATGGCGAGAGGAGGCGCTGAGCCTTCGATGGTGGCGGCGAGGGTTGCTGCTCGTCAGCGCGTCCCTCCTTCCCACGAACCCATGGCGGCGGAGCCAGCCATGAGAGGAAGGGGGAGGGGCGTGGCCGAGGTCGCCGCGGCTGTCGGGGGAGAGGGGAACGGGACGGCTTGACGGCCGTGCCTCCTGCGGCGGAGGGTCACGTCGGGGACCAGCCCCCGAATTCTTCATCAGGCTGCACTGGTCACCGCGTCGTCGTCTCCGTATCCCCACCCCCTTTGCTCAGGAGATGGAGCTCAATCCACCCCAGACCCTCAGATTGCACGTGAGGGGCTGCGGGACCGGCGGCACGCGGGTCAATGTCGACTTCCCCGCTCCTCATGTTATGTATCTCCGTCGTGGATGGAAGACATTTGCTCGCATCCACAGCCTGACGATGGGGCTCGTCCTCTACTTCAAGTTAATGGAGGGTGGCCTACTCCCAGACAAGGTCTTCGGAGATCTTGGAACTCGCCTGAAGTGATGTGTGGAGAGCTTCTATGATGATGAAGATTCCTCCTTGAGCGGGAGTGACGAGGAGGATAGCGACAACGACGACGAGGGAGTCGGGCAGCAGGATGCCGACCCCGACTTCGACTGATCGTATCGCCCCTCCCTCGGCCTCGCGCCCTGCCGAGGGCCTTCCTCGTCAAGCTCTCCATCGGCGCGTTCCCCATCGCCTCCTTGGGCAGCTGGCGTAGGAGGGCCGGAGAAGGCGGGCGGCGGCCGTCAACTCGGAGTACGCATGCACCGACGCCTTCATCGCGTATTGTCGGGCCATTGCCTCATCTTCCAGCCCCTCCGTCGGCACCGGGATGCCCTCTTGGCGCCTTCTGCTTCTCGCACCTCGCCTAGGTGCTCCTTTCGCCATCCTGCTGTCTTGTTTCACCTCCTGAGGAGAGGGACAAGAAAGGGATTACGGGCACCTTATCTTTTTTAGTTTGTAAGCCTGCAGTCACTTGTTAGATTTGAAACTTGTAATCCCCTTCCTCATGCTTTTCCTTCCATACAAACTGTACCTGTATGGGACGTTTTTAATGAAAAAGCGTGTTTGTCGGGTTCTTTGTGCATGAGCGAAGCCCATGCCAAGGAACGAATCCTTGTTATTTTTAAGATAAACAGTGTCGCCCGACAGCAGTGCCTTGCCCCCCGCTTTGGTCGACCGTTCTCGCGCTCTCGGCGGAGGCAGGGCAAAGCAGGGTTAGGCCCCTCGTTCATTTCTCTTGCCACCGCGACTAAGACCAAGTTCCGACCCAGGGGATAGCCCTTGGGTACGGGAAAAGGGAAGCACAGTGGTTTTAAGAATATAAACGAGGTTTCATATGTCCCAGTTCTATACGGAAGTGCATAACAGGGGATAAAAGACTTATCTGAATCCGTAGCTCCCGGCAATCTTGGCTTGCCATGGTTGGATCCTTGTGTCTTCAGCCCCCGACGGTCTGGCTTGCCGGGGCCGGAGCGCCAGTCCATCCTCTTTATCCCAAGCGGCTCAGGAGATATGTCCACGTGCCCTGCGAACCAAAGAGGACAGAAAGACGCACACTCGACCTCTAGGCCAGGGGTTAGTCGCCGCTAAGCACTATCAACCCTAACCGAGGAAGATACTTAACCTAGCATGCATGCTATAACTTAGGGCACCAGCGCTTCATTTATTTATGCTCAGGGTCTGCGCCTGGCTTTGTACAGAGGGTTACATGCCTTGCCGGCAAAGCTTGTACAAAAGGTGGCTTGCCAGGAGGCCCGGCAAGCCGCGCCTTATTGGTAAAACTTGCGAAAATGCTCGATGTTCCAGGAGTTGCTCATCGACAACATCTTCGGTCTCTGTATGACTGCGCCGGGCCTGGTGACTCAGATTACCCGATAAGGGCCTTCCCACTTCGGCGTCAACTTGTTGGAATTCTTGGCCGACTGAACGCGCCGAAGAACAGGGTCGCCTTCCTCAAAGCTTCGGGCATGGACCTTGCGGCTATAGTAGCAGCGCAAGGCCTGCTGGTAGCATGCTGCTCTCACAGCCGCCCGAAGATGATCTTCCTCAAGGAGCGTTGTGTCGCCTTGCCGCAACTGCTCTTGCTCAAGCTCATCATAAGCGAGCACTCGAGGTGACCCATATATGAGTTCCGTGGGGAGAACTGCTTTTGCCCCATATACTAGGGCAAAGGGTGTCTGGCCGGTGGCTCGATTTGGCGTCGTCCTGATCGACCAAAGAATCGCGGGCAACTCATCAATCCAGCGCCTTTCGCTCTTGTGCAGCTTGTCAAAAGTCTTCGTTCTCAGGCCTCACAACACTTCAGCATTTGCCCTCTCCGCTTGGCCGTTGCTCCGGGGGTGGGCCACGGAAGCAAAACAGACCTGCTGCCGAGGTCTTGAATGTATTGCATGAAGGTGTGGCTTGTGAACTCCGTGCCGTTGTCGGTGATGACTCTGTTTGGCACACCAAAACGGCAGACTAGTCCCTTGAAGAACTTGACGGCTGACTGTGCTGTCACCTTCCTCACCAGTTCCACCTCTGGCCACTTTGTGAACTTGTCGATTGCAACGTACAAGTACTCAAAGCCCCCGACAGCACGGGGGAAGGGGCCCAGTATGTCGAGCCCCCAGACCAAAAATGGCCAGGAGGGAGGGATTGTTTGAAGGGCTTGAGCTGGTTGATGAAGCTTCTTTGAATGGAACTGACACGCTTCACACTTGGTTACTAGTGTCGTTGCATCCTGAAGGGCGGTGGGCCAGAAGAAGCCTTGCCGGAATGCCTTGCCGGCAAGGGCCCTTGACCCTATGTGGGAGCCACATATGCCTCCATGTATCTCTGCCAATAGCTCTAGTCATTCCTCCCGGGGGATGCACTTCAATTTCACACCGTTCGGTCTTCTTCTGCAGGGGCGCCATCGATTTAACTGGTACAAGGCGAACCGATGGGCTACTTTTTTCCTCTTCTTCCTGCTCCTCGTAAGTTCCCTGTCTGGAGGAAATGGACGGTATGCTGTGCCCATGCTGGAGCCTGGGGCTCGACGGCAAGGACCAAAGGCATCTCTTCCGCCATGGGGGCAGCCTTCTCTACGGACAGGGCTTGGCGCCCTGCCGGAGCCATCCGTCCCTCGGCAGGCTCAGGATTTGCGGCAACACCCTTGCCGGTAGCCCCTGGGGGCTCGGTGGGAAATTACTTGTCGGGGCCTGACTTCCTCCGCTTGTTCTGCTCTGTTGATGGCTCGACGGATGGTTGAGTTAACCGAAGCAAAAAGGTACCTTGTTCCACAGGTAGCTTGAATGTCGCGCGCTTTGACAGGTAGTTAGTGATGTCGTTCTCCGCTCGGGGAACGTGCTCCGCTTGTAGACCGTCGAAGCGCTCCTCCAGTTTCCTCACCTCATCTACGTAGGCCTCCATCAACATACTCTGATAATCCTTGTTAACTTGTCTAACGACAAGCTGTGAATCACCCCTGACGATGAGCTTTTTCACCCCAAGGTCCGCCGCGATCCTGAGACCGGCAAGCAGCCCCTCGTATTCAGCAGTATTGTTTGTGGACATCTCCCTAGGAAAATGCATCTGGATCACATACTTGAGGTGCTCTCCGGTGGGTGCGACAAGCAGCACACTGGCACCGGCGCCTTGCAGCGAGAAAGCCCCATCAAAGTACATGATCCAATCGCGGCTTGCTTCCTTGCTGGGGAGTGCGGTCTCCTGGATTTCTTCGTCGGGCGTCGAGGTCCATTCTACAATGAACTCCACCAAGACTCTGCTCTGGATTGTCGAGGTACTTTCAAACTTCAACCCAAAGCTCGACAACTCCAAGGCCCATTCCACAATCCTTCCGGTCACATCTGGGTTGTGCAGTATCCATTGCAACGGGAGGCGAGTGACGACAGTGAATTCGTGGGTTGGAAGTAATGACGCAGCTTCCTCGAGGCCATAAGGAGGCTGAAGAGCAATTTCTGGACACCGGAATACCTCGACCTAGCCCCCTGCAAGAGGGAGCTGATAAAGTAAACCGGGTGCTGCATCATCTTCTTCTTCTACACCACTTCACTTGACTGCGCGGGCACTGCTCCGATGGCGTTAGACTCTGCCGGGGGCCTCACCTTGGTGGCACCAGGCCCTGCCGAGGGTTTCTCTGGCTTGCCATCCGTCGGTCCTGCCGTTTCCACTGCCTCCTCGTCGACCTCTCTCTGTGCTACCAGTGCGGCGCTGACCACTTGATTCGTTGCCGCTAGATACAACAACAACGACTCTTGTGGTTTAGGCACAACCAGTATTGGCGTGGAGGAAAGGTATTTTCTTCAGATCCTGCAACGCTGCCTCGGCTTCTGTGATCCACTCCATTGGGCCTGCCTTCTTCAAGATTTTGAAAAAGGGGAGGGCGCGCTCGACGGACTTGGAGATGAATCGGCTCATGGTGGAAACGCAGCCAGTGAGCCGACGCACATCCTTGATCCGCTTGGGCGCCTCAATTTGTTCAATAGCCTTGATCTTGTCTGGGTTTGCCTCGATCCCGCGCTGCGACACAAAGAACCCGAGAAGCTTGCCGGACGTAACGCCAAAGACACACTTCTCAGGGTTCAGCTTGAGGTTGATCTTGCGCAGGTTGGCAAACGTCTCTTCCAAGTCTTGTACAAGAGTTGCCCTATCCTTGGTTTTGACCACTATGTCATCCATGTATGCTTCCATATTTCTATGGAGCCGGGGTTCAAAACCAATTTGGACTGCTCTTGCAAACGTCGAGCCAGCACTCTTCAACCCGAAAGGCATTCGTAAAAAGCAATACGTACCACATGGGGTGGTGAATGCTGTCTTCTCTTCATCTTATCTTGTCATGAAGATCTGGTGGTAGCCCGAGTAGGCGTCTAGGAATGACAACAGATCACACCTGTAGCGACCCGACCTCAGATAGTCAAGTCTCTGTGTTTCAGTGTCATCCCTGGATCAGTAATGCTGACACACACAGTACTCGAAGGATTTATAACAGAGTAGCAATCACACACTTATTACATCGAATGTCTCAAAAGAGAACTTATTACAATAATATGGCTTAAGGCCATCTAATGCGATAACAACGGAAGGCTTGGAAGATAAAGTGAGTCCATCAACTCCAATGACATAGCTGAGCTGCACGGCAACGACCTAACGATCCTTACCCCTCGTCTGAAAAGTCTGCAACATAATACCTTGCAGCCCGAGAACGGGTCAGCACATGGAATATGCTGGCAATATAACACAGTAGAGCAAGAACAGAATAATGCTATCTCTACATGCATATTTGGCTGGTGGAAAGTTCTATGGTTATAGTTTTGCGAAAAGCCAATTTTTCCCTACAACAAAGGAATATATTTTATTTAACTATCATGGTGGTTGTTAAACATTGAGAATGGTTGACAGCATTCTCAATCCCAATTAAAGTAGTTAACATCCCAACAATATTAATTTAAGAGTGATGAGATACATGTGAATACTCAGGTACTAGATACTCAGAGTTGTCCATAACCGGGGACACGGCTAACCATGATTAGATTGTACACTCTGCAGAGGTTTGTGCACTTTTACCCACAAGACTCGATCGCCTCCGTTGATTTCTCGCACTACATGGTGTTTGAGAAATGGATGACCGAGACATAGTCTTTCAGAAACATTAACTCTCTTCTCAGGGTAGACCATACCAAACCTACAAAACCCACTACCTGCTGATCTACCTCTTCAAGAGCTTCACGTAACTTACTCAACTATGCTAGAGCCCATAATAGCTTGTGGCTGCACACGGAAGTTTCTAGCATGAATAATCTCAGTTCCCTTTGAGCCTGGGTGGCGGTCCATAGGAAGATCACACGGGTACCCCGGATTTCCAAAATAAAATGATAACACTGGGTTCCCCAGGTGCCTCAATCCACCCAGATGTGTATTAAAGTTGCCACCTTAAAGTAAACCATTAATTAACAATCTCACATCTGTCATGGATGCACTCAAACCCAATCCACGTCGACGAGCATAGCATGGCAGTACTAACAACACGTAGAAGTAACTCCCAACGGTTTGATAGTAACGGGGCAATAGGTTCTACCTCAACTACTACTTCCCCACCCACAAATTAATGACATCCTAATCATGCAATGTTTGAGGATTGAAACTAATGCATAAAAATTGGGTATGAAAAGAGTATGATCAATGTGTTACTTGCCTTGCTGACGATCCGTGAATCTTAGAGACTCGTAGTAACACGCTTCGCACTTCGGGAATTCTATCACAAGCAAACAATAACATACATAAGCAACAAGCAAAGATGCACAGGTAAAACTCAACTAAAAGAGGTTGACCAGAAAGTTCAACTTAAGAACTCCGGCTCGCAAAAAGAATCAAACCAAACGAAGCAACAAAACTCAATCGGCGAAAGAAATAAGATCCGTTTACTAATCTGAACAAAGGTCAAATTTTACAGAGGCAAAACCTTGTTTGAGTTGGTTATTCGGAAAGAGGGGTTCGCGACGAAACTATAGGTGCTTGAATCGCCTGATTCCGATAAACAAGCGAAAAGTTATACTAGATCGAACATCGGATCAGAAAATCGCGATCAGAAAAATCGCGGAATAAATCCGGGAAAAGCAAAGCGACGAACAGCTTAACGAACGAACGTTCTTTATCTGAACCTAAACAAAGAACGCGTTCGTTAAAACGAACGAACGAGCGATCGCTCGCTAAATAAATAAACCGGAGAAAAACCGATCTATTTAAAAAAACAAAAACTAGGGTTTTCAAAAAAAAAACCGAAACGGTTTTCTTCGGTAAACCGGGCGGAGGGGCGGCTACCTCGCTCGGCTTGGCGGGGGCGAGGGGCGGGCGCGGCTCGGCACGGGGGTGGCGGCTACAGGGCGGCGGCGACTCAGGCGGGGGGCTCGGGCGGTGGCCGCTCGGGCTTAGCTCCCGGGCCGTCGGCGGCGGTGGCGGTGTTGGCGGCTAGAGGGGGTGCGGTGGTATTTAAAGGAGGGGCGGTGCCTTGGGAGAGGGGCAGCGGCGACGGAGTCCGAGCCGGATCTCTGGCAAGGCGGCGGGCGCGGAGGAAGGCGGCGGCGGCGGCTTGGGCTGGCCTGGCCTGGCTGGGCTTGCCCGATCAGGTCTTGAAGCGCTTGATTTTTTTAAATAGTTCCACGATGTAAAAATTCCTATAAAATAAAATAAAAATCTAAAAATGCCAAAACAAATTTTCACCGTCTAAATGAAATATTTAGAAAGAGTTGAACATTTTCTTGGCCCTAGAATGCAATTTTCAAAAACGTCCAAATTTTTCTTATGCAACTAAAATTCAAGATAAACTCAAATAAAATCCAAATAATGATTCTAACATTTTCCTCCAATATTTCAATTATTTTGGAGAAGTCATATTATCTCCTTTCATATATTCTAATATGAAATATTTTTCCGGAGAGAAAAATAATTAAAATAAAAAATCCTTGTTCTCAGTATTTGATAGAAATCAAAATATGAAAACTGGAAATCCCCAACTCTCTCCAAGGGTCCTTGAGTTGCTTAGGATTTCGAGGATTGCGGAACGAAGATGCAATAAAATATGGTATGCATGGATGACCTATGTATAACATTCCAAATTGAAATTTTGGGATGTTACAAACCTACCCCCCTTAAGATGAATCTCGTCCTCGAGATTCGGGTTGGCTAGAAAATAGGTGCGGGTGGTCCTTGCGAATATCCTCTTCTTGTTCCCAGGTGGCTTCCTCCTCGGTATGGTGGCTCCACTGAACCTTGAAAAACTTGATAACCTTGCTGCGCGTGACTCGCTGTCAAAGTCGAGAATCTTCACCGCTTCTCTTCATAGGTCAAATTATTGTCCAACTCAATCGCCTCCAGGGCATCAGATTCTTAACGGTATATCGACCATCTCAAAGATGACACTTCTTCAACTGTGATACGTGGAACACATCGTGAACTCCTGACAATCCTTCAGGTAACTCCAGCTTGTAGGCAACTTCTCCCATCCGTTCCAAAACAAGGTACGGTCCTACAAATCTTGGAGCTAACTTTCCCTTAACTCCAAAACGTTTCACTCCTCGCAGGGGTGATACTCGCAGATAGACTATGTCTCCAATTTCATAAGTTACTTCCTTGCGTTTTGAATCTGCATAACTCTTCTGCCTGGACTGAGCAATCTTCAATCTGTCTCGGATCAGTTTAACCTTCTCCTCCGACTCTTTGATCAAATCTGGTCCAAACAACTGACGGTTTCCTACCTCATCCCACATCAGAGGTGTTCTACATCTGCGTCCATACAGAGCTTCGAATGGTGCCATCTTCAAACTAGCTTGGCTCTCTGCGTTTTGAATCTGCATAACTCTTCTGCCTGTATGAGAACTCTGCGTAATGCAAATTGTCATCCCAACTAGACCCATAGTCTAGCGCATAGGCTCTCAACATGTCCTCCAAAATCTGGTTGACTCTCTCTGTCTGTCCATCTGTCTGCGAGTGGAATGTTGTACTGAACTCCAATCTTGTTCCCAAAGTCTAGTGTAGCTGATGCCAAAACTTTGAAGTAAACTGTGTTCCTCTATCTGATACGATGGTCCTCGTAACTCCATGCAAACATACAATCCTGGACATATATATGTTGGCTAACTTCGCACTTGTATACATGGTTTTCACTGGGATGAAGTGAGCTCCTTTGGTCAAGCGATCCACTACTACCCATATTGAGTCATATCCTGCTTTGGTTCTCGGGCAATCCGTGATAAAATCCATGCCAAGTTTATCCCACTTCCATTCGGTATCGGCATAGGTCAGTAATAGTCCTGCTGCTTCGATGCTCGCCTTCACTCTCGACATACATCACATATGTCTACATACTCGGCAATATCCTTCTTCATACCTGTCCACCAAAAACGCTCTTTCAAATCCAAATACATCTTTGTGTTTCCGGGGTGTATCGAGTATGGTGAGTCATGGGCCTCTTGAAGTATTAACTTTCTGATCTCTGGGTCATTGGGCACATAAACTCGGTCCTCAAACCATAAGGTATCGTGCTCATCCTCGCGAAAACCTTTGGCCTTTCCTTTGCTCATCTTCTCCTTTATCTCGGCAATCTCTTTGTCATTCTTCTGAGCTTCTTGAATCTTGTCCAACAATGTAGACTGAACCTCCATTGTTGCAATGAAACTTGTTGGAACAATCTCCAACCGAAGTTCCATGATATCCTCAGCTAACTCCTTCGGCAATCCCTTACTTTCAAGGATATTAGCGTAACTTTTCCGGCTCAAAGCGTCTGCTACGACATTGGCCTTTCCTAGATGATAGTGCAGCTTCATATCGTAATCCTTTATAAGCTCCAGCCATCTCCTTTGTCTAAGGTTCAACTCCTTCTGGGTGAAAATGTACTTCAAACTCTTATGATCCGTGTACACATCACAACGATTTCCAATAAGATAATGTCTCCAAGTCTTCAATGCATGCACTACGGCTGCTAGCTCCAAATCATGCGTGGCATAGTTCAACTCATGGGGCTTCAATTGTCGTGAGGCATACGAAACAACCTTTTCCGTCCTGCATAAGCACACATCCAAGTCCCAAGCGTGAGGCATCACAATACACTTGAAACTCCTTATGTATATCTGGTAGTGTTAATACTGGGCTATAGTCAATCGTTTCTTCAACTCCTGAAAACTTGCCTCGCAATCTTCTATCCATTTAAACTTAGTATCCTTCTTCAGCAATTCAGTCATTGGCTTAGCAATCTTGGAAAAATTCTCAATGAATCTCCGATAGTATCTTGCGAGTCCAAGGAAATCATGGATCTTGCTAATCAAGTGGGTGCCAACCATTCAATGGATCGATCGAACTCATCGGGTCCACCGCTATACCCTCTCCGATATAACATGCCCAAGAAATCCAACTTCCTTCAACCAAAACTCGCACTTGCTGAATTTAGCGTATAACTGGTGTTCCCTGAGTTTCTCGAGAACTAAACGCAAATGCTCCTTGTGCTCCTCCTTGTTCTTCGAGTATACCATAATATCATCAATGAACACCACAACAAACTTGTCCAAATACTCCATGAACACCTTGTTCATCATACTCATAAAATAGGCAGGGGCGTTAGTCAGTCCAAACGACATGACCGTATACTCATATAATCCATACCGCGTGGTGAACGCTGTCTTTGGTATATCCTTCTCTCGAATCTTCAACTGATGGTATCCTGATCGTAGATCGATCTTCGAAAACACCTTAGCTCCTTGCAACTGATCAAACAGATCATTGATCATCGGTAATGGGTACTTGTTCTTTATCGTTACTTCATTCAAGGCTCGGTAATAAACGACCATCCTCGGGGATTTATCCTTCTTCTCGACCAAAAGTACTGTTGCTCTCCAAGGTGATGAACTCCTACGAATATAGCATTTCTCCAATAACTCCTTGATATGTTTCTTAATTTCCTCCAGATCATTTGCGGGCATCCGATAGGGTCTCTTGGATATTGGCCCTGTACCTAGCAATAGCTCTATCAAAAACTCAATGTCTCGATCCGGTGGCATGCCTGGTAACTCCTCTGGGAAAACATCCGGAAAATCCTTTACTACAGGCACTTCCTCCTGCACAACTCCCGTGAGGGCATTCACTTGGCTCCTCCTAGGCACATGCCTAGATACATACTTAATCCTTTTTCCCTCCGGGGTGGTAAGATAAATTGATTTGCTAGCACAGTCAATGCTTCCTCCATACTTTGACATCCAGTCCATACCTAATATCACATCCAATCCTTGCGACTCCAAGATAATTAGGTCAGACAGAAAAACATGGGTGCCAATGGTTAGGGGTATCTGGGTGCACCATCGGCTAGCCATGTACTCTGCTCCAGGCGAGCTCACTAATAGAGGGGTCCTAAGGGTTTGGGTTGGTAACTTAAACTTATCCACAAATCCCTGTATGAATGCGATGCACCAGTATAGAAAAGAACAAGAGCGGTAAATGACTTAACCAAAAACTTACCTATTACCGCGTCCGGCTGCTCTTCAACCTCCTCCACGTTAATGTGGTTTACTTGTCCTTTGTTGAATGGATTGGGCTTCTTCCCAGCGTTCCCATTTCCATTTCCATTCCTTCCTTCAGGGCAGTCATTAGCATAGTGCACAGTCTTCCCGCACTTATAGCAAGTAACTTGACTTAGGTCTCTTTTGGCTGGTGTAGATGGGTTGGAGCGGTTATGATTGTTATTAACTCCGTTCCCATTGCCATTCTTCACACCATTGTGGTTATGCGATCCTCCTCCAGTATGGTTGTGACCTCCATGGTTATGAACAAGTCCTCTCGAGTTCGGGGTTAAGCGGGGCTTCTGTTGAGCTCCTGAATTATACTTCCCTTGTCCATACTTCCTCTTACGGCTCTCAATCTGCTGTTGTTTTCCTTCAATCATAAGGGCCTTATCTACTAACTCCTGTTAGTTGTTGAAAGTTGCTACCATCAACTGCATGCTCATCTCATCGTTCAGCCCTTTCCATGAACTTCTCCTGCTTCGCGGCATCTGTGGCCACATCATTAGGGGCATAGCGTGATAACTTACTAAAATCATCCACGTACTGAGCCACAGTACGGTTCCCCTGGCGTAAGTTGCGAAACTCACGCTTCTTCATCTGCATGGCTTCAGTTGAGACATGGGCCGTGCGAAAAGCTTGCTGAAACTGGTCCCAAGTGACATTGGCTATTGGAAAAGTAGCCGTGTAATTCTCCCACCATGCGGCTGCTGGTCCATCCAATTGATGTGCGGCAAAGCGCACCTTCTCAGCATCCGTGCATCCTGTGGTGGTTAACTCCCTTCCAATACGGCGTAGCCAATCATGAGCAACTATTGGCTCGGTGCTGCTGCAAAACACCGGCGGCTGTAACCTCAGAAAACGGGCTAAATTGTCCACTGGCGGTGGGTTGTTGTTGTTATTGTTGCCCTGGTTCTGAACTAGCAATTGCATCAAGGCATTTTGCTGCTGGATCAACTGGGTGAGCTCCGGTGGGAAAGCAAAACCGGTGTCACGTCTCAGAGGCATCTGATGGGTTTAGAGGGAAGAGATTAGAATAGAAAGAGGTCTAATGAGAAAACACTACCCATATGCATATGAGGCAAATACAATCATTTCACTCAATCAATCAAGCAAGGGCATATAAACAGTCTAGAACTATCGCAAAAGTGCTCAACTACTATTAGATACATGGGGGGAAATGCTACTATTATTTGGTGGTCATCTAGAAATTTTGATCGGTGGAAGACTCCATGATGTCCGCTCCAGCTTCGTCTTCATAGTCATCATCACTTGGATCGGAATCAGTGTCGTCGATGATGATGTAGTTGTCCGGGTAAGTGGGGTCTTCGTCTTCTTCTTCCGGTGCTGGTCCTCCCATGAATACTCCGATCTTCTTGACCAGGTCGTCGTTCTTCTCCAGTAGTGTCTTGATTTCCTCCTCGTATCCGTCGCGTGTAAACTTGAGTTCTTCCTCCAGTTCGATGATCCTGGTCTTTGCCTTCTTCAATTCCATCATATCTGCACATATCTGGTTTTCCTGGCGTCGAATGTGTTGGTTTAACTCCTGGATAAAAGCTGCAATGGATCTATCCTTCTTGGTGCTGATTACTTCCCATTGCTTGTCTCGGCACCCACATATTTGGTATATCGTGTCTTTAAGCTCCCTGTTGTAGACTTCTCCAATACGTCCCATGGTAATGTGAGCTGCCATACTCTTGCCTAGACTCCAGGTGGGTGCTTCGAAAGAAAACTCTATGGGCTTAGAAGTTGGCGAGAATGTCCTTCCCGAACTTGTACTTGAATCATCCAGCGCCCTCTTCTCGGTAAGGTGGCGCTTATGCGTCCGGTGAAGCTTGGTATTCCAATGTTCAAGTACCTAGTGACTTCCTTCAAGTGGCGCCCAAAAGGTGTGTCTTCATCCGTTGGGCAAACTTTTTCTTCATCTCCGCCATCCTAAAGAGTGGAAAAATGGAGAGGAGTCGAAATGAGTAGAGAAGAGTGACCTATGGTCTATCTTAATGGTCGTGTCCTACACTCAACAGTGTGCTCGATACCATCTTGTAGTGACCCGACCTCGATGGTCAAGTCTCGTGTTTCAAAGTCATCCTCGGATCAAGAATGCCGACACACATAGTACTCAAGGATTTATAACAGAGTAGCAATCACACACTTATTACATCAAATGTCTCAAAATAGAACTTATTAAAATAATATGGCTTAAGGCCATCTAATGCGATAACAATGAAGGCTTGGAAGATAAAGTGAGTCCATCAACTCCAACGGCATAGCTGAGCTGCACGGCAACGACCTAACGATCCTTACTCCTCGTCTGAAAAGTCTACAACATAATACGTTGCAGCCCGAGAATGGGTCAGCACATGGAATATGCTGGCAATATAACACAGTAGAGCAAGAACAGAATAATGCTATCTCTACATGCATATTTGGCTGGTGGAAAGATCTATGGTTATAGTTTTGCGAAAAGCCAATTTTCCCCTACAACAAACGAATAAATTTTATTTAACTATCATGGTGGTTGTTAAACATTGAGAATGGTTGACAGCATTCTCATTCCCAATTAAAGTAGTTAACATCCCAACAATATTAATTTAAGAGTGATGAGATAAATGTGAATACTCAGGTACTAGATACTCAGAGTTGTCCACAACCGGGGACACGGCTAACCATGATTAGATTGTACACTCTGCAGAGGTTTGTGCACTTTTCCCCACAAGACTCGATCGCCTCCGTTGATTTCTCGCACTACATGGTGTTTGAGAAACGGATGACCGAGACATAGTCTTTCAGAAACATTAACTCTCTACTCAGGGTAGACCATACCAAACCTGCAAAACCCACTACCTGCTGATCTACCTCTTCAAGAGCTTCACGTAACTTACTCAACTATGCTAGAGCCCATAATAGCTTGTGGCTGCACACGAAAGTTTCTAGCATGAATAATCTCAGTTACCTTTGAGCCTGGGTGGCAGTCCATAGGAAGATCACACGGGTACCCCGGATTTCCAAAATAAAATGACAACACTGGGTTCCCAGTGCCTCAATCCACCCAGATGTGTATTAAAGTTGCCACCTTAAAGTAAACCATTAATTAACAATCTCACATCTGTCATGGATGCACTCAAACCCAATCCACGTCCACGAGCATAACATGGCAGTAATAACAACACGTAGAAGTAACTCCCAAGGGTTTGATAGTAACATGGCAATAGGTTCTACCTCAAGTACTACTTCCCCACCCATAAATAAATGACATCCTAATCATGCAATGTTTGAGGGTTGAAACTAATGCATAAAAATTGGGTATGAAAAGAGTATGATCAATGTGTTACTTGCCTTGCCGACGATCCGTGAATCCTAGAGACCCGTAGTAACACGCTTTGCACTCCGGGAATTCTATCGCAAGCAAACAATAACATACATAAGCAACAAGCAAAGATGCATAGGTAAAACCCAACTAAAAGAGGTTGACCAGAAAGTTCAACTTAAGAACTCCGGTTCGCAAAAAGAATCGAACCAAACGAAGCAACAAAACTCAAACGGCGAAAGAAATAAGATCCGTTTACTAATCTGAACCAAGGTCAAATTTTACAGAGGCAAAAACTTGTTTGAGTTGGTTATTCGGAAAGAGGGTTTCAAGACGAAACTCTAGGCGCTTGAATCGCCTGATTCCGATAAACGAGCGAAAAGTTATACTAGATCGAACATCGGATCAGAAATCGCGATCAGAAAAATCGCGGAATAAATCCAGGAAAAGAAAAGCGACGAACAGCTTAACGAACGAACGTTCGTTATCTGAACCTAAACAAAGAACGCGTTCGTTAAAACGAACGAACGAGCGAACGCTCGCTAAATAAATAAACCGGAGAAAAACCGATCTATTTAAAAAAACGAAAACTAGGGTTTTAAAAAAAAACCGAAACGGTTTTCTTTGGAAAACCGGGCGGCGGGACGGCTACCTCGCTCCGCTCCGGCGGGATTACGGCGGGGCTCCGGCTCGACGGTGGGGTGGCGGCGGAAGGCGCCGGCGGCGGCTATGAACGGCGGCGGGCGGCTTAAGGGCTCGGGCGGCGGCGGCTCGGCTCGGCTCCCGGGCGGGCGGAAGGCGGCAGGAGGTGGTGGCGGCTAGAGGGGGGGGTGGTATTTAGAGGAGGGGGTGCGGTGCCTTGGGGAGGGGTGGCGGCGGCGGAGTCCGAGCTGGACTCTGCGGCGGCGGCGGCTTGGGCCGGCCTGGCCTGGCTGGGCTTCGGCCCAGTCGGGTGCGGGCGCGCGCGGATTTTTTTTAAATAGTTCCGCCGACAGAAAAATTCCTATAAAATAAAATAAAAATATAAAAACACCACAAATTTTCACCGTCTAAATGAAATATTTAGAACGAGTTGAACATTTTCTTGGCCCTAAAATGCAATTTTCAAAAACGTGCAAATTTTTCTAATGCAACTAAAATTCAAGATAAACTCAAATAAAATCCAAATAATGATTCTAACATTTTTCCTCCAATATTTCAATTATTTTGGAGAAGTCATATTATCTCCTCTCATATATTTTAATATGAAATATTTTTCCGGAGAGAAAAATAATTAAAATAAAAAATCCTCATTCTCAGTATTTGATAGAAATCAAAATATGAAAACCGGAAATCCCCAACTCTCTCCGAGGGTCCTTGAGTTGCTTAGGATTTCGAGGATTGCGGAACGAAGATGCAATAAAATTTGGTATGCATGGATGACCTATGTACAACTTTCCAAATTGAAAATTTGGGATGTTACAACACCCGTCCGTGGAGTCAACAGGAAGGGGTCCTTGGGACAAGCCCTATTGATATCTATGTAGTCAATACACAGCCTCCACTTCCCATTTGCCTTGGGCACCACCACCGGATTGGCCAACCACGTCGGATGGAGCACCCCTCTCACCAAACCTGCCGCTTCCAACTTCCTGATCTCCTCTGTCATGAACTCCTGCCTTTCCAGAGCCTGCTTCCTGACCTTCTGCTTGACGGGTCGCGCATGGGGACATACAACAAGATGGTGCTCAATCACTTCCCTGGGAACGCCGGGGATGCTAGATGCTGGCCATGCAAACACATCGACATTCGCCCGCAGGAAAGTGATGAGCGCGCTTTCCTATTTGCTGTCGAGGGTGGAGCTTATGGTGAAAGCCCCTCCCGTGCCATCCTCCCTAACGGACACCCTCTTGGTCTCTGGTGGTGTAGCTCTGGCACGTCCTCGATGGTAACACAACACTCCGAAGAGGTGCGCTTGCCGGAGTGGGTGTGAGAGGTCTTGTCAGTCTTCTTCTTCGGGGCTTCAGCAGCAGGAGCAAGTGCCTTGGCGGCAGCTGCTGCAACTGCTTCCCGGTAGAGTAGGTCGGCGCAGATCAGCGTGTGCTTCTTGTTGGAGGGGACGGTGATGATGTTCATCGGCCCAGGCATCTTCAGCGTGTTGTAGGCGTAGTGCGACGCCGCCATGAACTTGGCCGGTATCGGGCGGCCGAGGATCCCGTTGTAGGGCAAGGGGATCTCGGCTACATCAAAGACAATCCTCTCCGTCCTGTAGTTCAACTCTCCTCCAAACGTCACGGGCAGTGTGACCTTCCCCTTCGGCTGGCTCCTCCCTGGATGGACCCCTTGAAACGTGCCCGTTTCCTCGAGGTCTCCATCAGGAATTTGCAGCCTTTTGATCATGACGGGCGAGATCAAGTTCAGGCCGGCCCCGCCGTCAACCAACATCTTGTTCACCTTGAGGTTGTGTATCGTTGGCAAGACCAACAGCGGAAAACTACCGACCGCGGTTGTGCGGTCAGGGTGGTCCTCGGTGTTAAAGATGAGGGGCGTGCTGGACCACTTCAGCGGCTTCTGAGCGTCGAACAACGGCTCCGCTGCTGTAATCTCACGCACCCACTGCTTGAGTTGGCGGTGAGAAGTATGCAGCGAGGCGCCACCATCGACGCACATGGCCTCCGTAGCCTTCTGGAACTCTTGCTCGCCGGACTCGTCGTCCTCGTCATGATCATCGTCTTCTTGCTTCTTGTCATGGCCCCGGGCGGGCCTCTCTTGCTGGTTGTCCGTGCCGCGGGGGCCTCCTTGTCCGCCACGGTTCTTGCCGGATCCTTCGGCACCGTCCTGACCCTTCTTCTTGTCCCGCCTCTCATACTCGGCCTTTTGCTTCTCAGCAAGCAGCTCGACTTGCCGGCAGTTCTAGAGGTCGTGGCCCTTGGTGCGGTGGATCTTGCAGTACTGCTTGTCGGAGCCCCCTGGATTGTCGGTATCCGCCAAGGCCCGGCAAGAGGCGCACCCAGCGATTTCTTTGCCGGGGTCATCTGCCTTGGCCTTCTTGGCGGGGCCGGTGCTGTCGGATCCCTCGACGGCAAGCACGGTCTTTCCCTTGCGTTTCCTGTTGCGACGCCGGCCCTTCTTCGTCGGGGTGGCAGTGTCTTCATCAGTAGAGTCGGTTTCCGCGCCAGCGTCCTCGCCGGGGTAGTTCCTTCCTTCTTCAGCCCGGGCGCACCTATCGGCCAGAACATAGAGTTCGGCCACATCCTTAACCTTGGTCATCGCCAGCTCTTCGCGCATCTTGCGGTTGCACATGTTCTGATGGAACGCGCTGATCACGGCTGCGGGATGAACATCGGGGATGTTGTACTGCACCCGGCTGAATATCTGTATGTACTTGCGCAGGGTTTCACCTTCCTTCTGGGGAATGATATGCAGCTCACTGGCCTGGCCATGAGCTTGGTGGCCTCCAGTGAAGGCGCCAACGAACTCATGGTACAGATCCGACCAAGAAGAAATGGAATCCGTCGGCAAGTGCATCAACCAAGACATGACATTGGGCTTTAGTGCCAACGAGAAGTAATTGGCAAGCACCTTGTCGTCGTGAGCTCCGGCAGCCTGCATCACGATGGTGTAGAAGCTGGGGAACTCTGACGGATGGGTCTTGCCAGCGTACTTCTCGCTGACGTCGAGTTTGAACGTGCGGTGGGACGGCCTCTGGAACTGCCGCAACTCATGGGTAAAGGCTGGGCAGCCCACCTCGTAAGGTAGGCCGCCGGAGCCCCCCGGTGCTGGGTGGTCCATAGCGGGTCCTGCCCGCTTGTCTGACTGGTGGCGTGTATCATGCCGGCGCTCGATAGTGGTTCGGGCATCTTCGTGAGCTCGTTCTCGAAGAACTTGGCGATGGTCGCGGTGGGTCCGTGGGTCGGATGACGCTATGGAAATATTATCACAAGCGTCATTGCGACGGGCCGACACCCGCGGTGGCTGGCGTGGAGGAGGAGAGTGCACCGTGGCCGCAGCACCCACGGCCCCTCCACCGCTGGCATGCGGTGGTTCGACGGAGCGCCGGCCCGAAGGCCCCGCCGGTCGGGGATCATCTTTATTGGCGACTGCGACAAGGCTCCGGATGGTGGTTCTCCACTCGTCGAGCTTCTCCGCAGCAGGAGGGAAGTCGAGGAGCAGCTGCGCGCGCGCCAAAGCTTCCGCTCGAGTGGGTGGTGGTGACAGCTGCGTGGACCGTGGCACGCTTCGACTTCTAATACGTTAGAAGGAGCTCTACCACGGCCCAGCGGCTGCGTGCCATTTTCGCCAGCACTTCGGTGAGCATGCTGGACTCCTTCGTCCCGCGGACGATGCACAGGGCTCTTCCCACGGTCGGTGTCTGGGGTCTCCAGCGTGGTGGCGCTGCTCGTCGCGCGGACCCTGGGAAGAGCGCGCTGTGGGCGTCGGCGTGGGCGTCTTGGAGGTTGCTGCGCCGCCCGTGGGTGGCACAACGACACTCATGGAGGGCCCCGTGCTGCCTGCAGGGGGCCAAGCTCCGTCTTTGGATTTGGCGGCGTGCGGCCCGTCGCCTGGCGCACGAACGACGCCGCTCGCCAGGCTCCGACTGCCAGAGCGATGCTGGTGCTTTCGGACTATGGACCGGGTCCTGTCCGCGACCGGCCCGCTTCTCGTCCGCTCTGGCACGGGCCGTTCGGCTCCCGACGAGCCGATTGCCGTGATCGTCTTCTTCTTGGGAGCCATCGCGATGAAGAACTGCTAGGCTAACTACTAGACCAGATTCTCACAATAGCGCCACCCCTACCTGGCGCGCCAAATATGTCGGTGGGAAACGACACCTATGGGATCACAAGAATCCCTACTATGGTTGCCGGGGCACAGGGTTGTGAGAAGAGCGGGATTAGCAATTAACACAAGGATCGTTTACCCAGGTTCGGGCCGCGAGGATGCGTAATAACCTAGCCCTGCTTTGGTGTGTATTTGAGAGAGTTCTTGAGCTCTCAAAATATCTATGGTGGCTTCGTAGTTCAAAAGAGCCGAATCCCTCTCCAGTATGCCATGGGCCTCTTAAAGTGCAACTATCCCTGGGTAGTTTTGGTAATTCCTAACAACATATAGCTCATTGAGCTAATGCTATTCCATGATAAATATTTCAGGAAAGCTCTATGTTTGGCATGACATGGATTAGAAAGTGGACCCTTCAAAATGCTAAGGACGAAGGATTGGCTCAAGCTCAAAGCACAAGACTCTACATTTTCTATTTTAGTGATCCAAGATCACATTGAGTCTATAGGAAAAGCCAATACTATTAAGAAGGGATGAGGTGTTGCTTAATGAGGATCTTGCTCAAAATGCTTAGTGATATGCTCCAAAACCCTCCACTATTTCTCATACCCACATATGTCCTAAACCAAAAAGTCCAACTCGGCCCCACCAATTCATTCCATCCAGAGCCACCGAGTTCAGTTGACATAGCCACTGCGAGAAACCCTAATCAATTCGGTCTCACCGATAGGGATCTCGGTCTCACCGAGATGGGCTTGCAAACTCTCTGTTTCCCTTCGTAATGTTTCGGTCAAACCGAGATGAGCGATCGGTCCCATCGAGATTGCAATGCAAACTCTCTGTTTCCTTTTCATAACGTTTCGGTCCAACCGAGATGAGCGAATCGGTCCCACCGAGTTTGGCTGACCAACTCTCTGTTTGGCTATTACCAAAATCGGTCTCACCGAGTTTGTGTAATCGGTCTCACCGAGATTACGTTATGCCCTAACCCTAATGACATCGGTCCCACCGAGTTGACATGTCGGTCCCACCAAGAATCCTAACGTTCACATTATGAACTAAATCAGTGCGACCGAGTTTAATGATCCTGTCCCACCGAGTTTGGTGATTTGTGTGTAACGGTTAGATTTTGTGTGGAGGCTATATATACCCCTCCACCCACTCTTCATTCATGGAGAGAGCCATCAGAACATGCCTACACTTCGAATACATATTATTTGAGAGAGAACCACCTACACTTGTGTTGAGGTCAAGATATTCCATTCCAACCACATAAATCTTGATCTCTAGCCTTCCCCAAGTTGCTTTCCACTCAAATCTTATTTCTACCAAATCCAATCCTATGTGAGAGAGTTGAGTGTTGGGGAGACTATCATTTGAAGCACAAGAGCAAGGAGTTCATCATCAACACACCATTTGTTACTTCTTGGAGAGTGGTATCTCCTAGATTGGCTAGGTGTCACTTGGGAGCCTCCGACAAGATTGTGGAGTTGAACCAAGGAGTTTGTAAGGGCAATGAGATCGCCTACTTCGTGAAGATCTACCGCTAGTGAGGCAAGTCCTTCGTGGGTGACGGCCATGGTGGGATAGACAAGGTTGCTTCTTCGTGGACCCTTCGTGGATGGAGCCCTCCGTGGACTCGCGCAACCGTTACCCTTCGTGGGTTGAAGTCTCCATCAACGTGGATGTACGATAGCACCACCTATCGGAACCACGAATAAAAATCTCCATGTCAACATTGCGTTTGCTCCCTCAAACTCATCCCTTTACCTTCATATGCAATTGTTTTACATTCCGCTGCTATACTCTTAGAATTGCATGTGTAGGTTGATTGCTTGACTTGTGCTAAGATGCTAAAATCTGCCAAGAACTAAAATTGGGAAAGGCTAGATTTTTATTTGGTCAAGTAGTCTAATCACCCCCCTCCCCCTCTAGACATACTTCCGATCCTACAAGTGGTATCAGAGCTTTGGTCTCCATTTGCTTTTATTTCCATAGATTTTGGTGGTCATAGCCTTGGTTTCATAACCTAGAGTATGGCGTCTAGTGAGGGAAATTACCACCGTAGAGGTCCTTACTTTGATGGCACTAATTTTGCTAGTTGGAAGCATAAGATGAAAATGCATATTCTTGGACATAACCCCGCCGTTTGGGCTATTGTGTGTATTGGCTTGCAAGGTAAATTCTTTGATGGGAGAGAACCGAACCGTGAAGCTACCGCGGAAGAGTTGAAGATGCTACAATACAATGCTCAAACTTGTGATATTCTCTTCAACGGATTGTGCCCCGAAGAATTCAACAAAATCAGCCGTCTTGAGAATGCAAAGGAAATTTGGGATACTTTGATTGATATGCACGAAGGTACCGACTCCGTCAAGGAATCCAAATTGGATGTGCTTCAATGTCAACTTGACAAGTTCAAAATGAAGGATGGTGAAGGTGTCACTGAAATGTACTCTAGGCTTGCTCTCATCACAAATGAGATTGTCGGCTTAGGAAGCGAAGAGATGACCGACAAATTCATCGTCAAGAAGATCCTAAGAGCCTTGGATGGGAAATATGATACAGTGTGGACATTTATCCAAATGATGCCCAATTACAAAGATCTCAAGCCAACGGAAGTCATTGGAAGAATTGTTGCTCATGAGATGTCACTCAAGGATAAGGAAGAGCTTCACAACAAGTCAAGTGGTGCTTACAAAGCCTCGTGTGATACTCCCACATCTTCAAGTGAGAAACAAAACTTCAATGAAGAATTGAGTCTAATGGTAAAGAACTTCAACAAGTTCTACAAGAGTAGAAGCAAAGAAAGCAGTTCCAAGTCAAGGTCCTACAATGACAAAAGATCTTCTAGTCGTGAGCGTAATTGCTACAATTGTGGAAGACCCGGACACTACTCCAATGAGTGTACGGCCGCCTACAAAAGAAGAGAAGATTCTCCCAAAAGAAGAAGTAGAAGAGAAGAATCACCACCAAGAGAAAGGAGGAGTAGAGATGATCGTTATGAACGAATACCCTCTCGGAGAAGCAAGGATTCGGAAAGAAAGGAAAAGTCATCAAGGAGCTACACAAAAAGAAGACATCGAGCTCGTGTTGGTGGGTGGGTATCCGGCTCTGACTCTGACAATCACTCCGAAAGAAGTTATCACTAAGACTCTGAATATACTCAAGATGAAGGTGTTGCCGGTCTAGCACTTGTGTCAACCAACTGCTATGACATATTTGACTCACCAAATGAAGGAATTGGAAGATGCTTCATGGCCAAAGGTCCAAAGGTAACACATCTCGAGTATGTTGATTTCAATAGTGATGAAGATGATTTGCTAGGTGATGATGATTTACTTGTTGACAACTCTAGTGATGAAAACTATGATGAAACGTCAATTAATGATGCTAATCAAGATAAAAGAATGATGATGATAAGAAGGAGATTGAGCGTCTAACTCAAGAACTAAACACTCTTAAGTTAGCTCATGAAACCACCTTGGAAAATCATTAAGAACTTTTAAAGACTCATGATAAGCTACGCTTTGAAAAGCTCAACCTTGAGCAAGAGCATGAGTTTTTAAAGGCAATCAATTACGATCTTCGCAAGAAAACTTCTTCTTACATTGCCAAGCGTTTACTCTTGTCTACTTACATGCCACAAGTTAAATCTAGCAACAAGAACAAGAAAGATTCTTCATCTAGTAGTAACAACAATCATGCTAAATCCAATGTTGATGCTTCTAGTAGTTCTCTTGATTCCACTAATGATTATCTTAGCCAAGTTACACTTGAGCAAGAAAATAGCTTATTGAAGGGAATCATAGAGAAAGGTGTTTACAAGAGTCTTGCCGGAAGTAAGCAATTTGAGGAAATTGTGCGCAAGCAAGGAAGACACCGGAAGAATCAAGGTGTTGGTTTTGAACGGAAGTTCGATGCCAATGGAGTTGAGTGAGAAGAAGATCAATACCCCAATACGAAGTTTGTTCCTCAACAAGAGAAGTATGATCCTACTTCTTTCAAAGGAACACGAGCTCAAGATGATCTTCCACCACAAGACCACAAGCAAAAAGGCAAGGATAAGCTTCAAGAGGAAATTGATGCATTTGAAGAAGCACCTAAGGCCTTGGTCAAGTCGGTTACCAAGACTACATCAAGTTCTACTTCATCAAGTACAACTACAACTCCAAGGATTCCCATCAAGATGGTGTGGATCCAGAAGAAGAAGAACTAGAGAGTTCTTGAGGGTGACTCCGCCAACATACTTCACTCCTATCATTTTGGCAAGGACAAGAGCAAACAACTTCCATATCTTGCAATAGTTCAAGGAGTCACAAACCCTCTTGTTGGTAAGAAAAGGGACAAGGTAACCTAATGACTTCATGGACATCATCTTGTGTATGCGTCACTCTATGTCTATGGATATCCTTGTTTGTTCCTTGTGGGACTAACCCGTGTAGGTATTCAAAGTGCAACTCACTCCAAAGGATTTCTCCAAATGATCTACCTCAACATTGAGCATCTACATCTTAAACACCTACATGAAGTCATCATCGAAAAAACCCATGGTTAGTTCATTCCCTTTAGGGGGAATATCACATCTAGGGGGAGCTTTACTCAAATCAATGAGCTAAAGCAACTCTAATGGTGTGAAAACAACAATGCTTTATGTAAAAGTGGTAACCCCACTCGTGCTTAAACGATGAGTATGACCTATGATCAAGTGTTCTCATTTGACTCCTATGTCAATATACTCATATATAGATGATCTAGTCATCGCCAATTGCTTGATAGATCCTAGAATGTTTGTGCCTGCTTTGCCACATATTTCATTTGCCATTTTAATTGTGTGAGCATGTTGGATGCATATTTTACTCATTCGAGGACATCCATTTGTTGCTATGATTGTTTGGCTCTTTCTCTTTTGCCAAATAGATGGACAAGAATGCCTAAGAACACCCTCTAGCTATCTATGCTTTTCTCGTCTCAAACTCTATTCATGCTACATCACAAAGTTTGATCAAGTTAGATTCGAACCACTCTGTGTGAGGAGCACTCGGAGATCCCGATTCGTCATGGACTTAAACCTCCAAAACCTCTTTTATGCATCTCGGTCTGACCGATTCATCCTTTTCGGTCCAACCGAGTCACCAAGTTGATCTAGGGTTTTTAATCTCGGTGCAACCGATTAGAACTTTTTGGTCACAGCAAGTTGCAGTAACTGCTTGCAGTTTTGCATCTCGGTGCCACCGAGTCATTCCACTCGGTCACACCGATAGGGTCAGGTTATATATACCGCTGGGTCAAAATTTGGAAATTTCTCCGAACCCCTTCGCCCGCGCGTAACCTACTCTGCCTCCTCTGGTCTCCGGATCATCCTCTCGTCGCCAGCGACCTCCCGCCACTGGTCTCCACCGCCGTCAACGGAAATCTTCTCCGCCGTTGCCGCCGTAGCAAGTTCTTCGCCGCACTAGGGTTCGGACTTGATCATTGTGCTAATCTTTAACTCTGATTCCTAGCACATTGCTTTGCCATGTTTCTTGCCACAATTGAAATCATCCTGTCCAGCGAAAATGTCCCGTACATTAGTTTTGATTTGAAAATTTAGGGTTAGGTCTCCGCCGAATTCATCTCGGACCGACCAAGTTGTAGAAATTGGTCTCACCGATTTTAGCTTAGGCCAGAGCACACGCATTTTCGGTCCGACCGAAAATTGCAAATCGGTGTGACCGAGTTCGATTCTTTGTGAAACCCTAGCAGTCTCGGTACCACTGAACTGTGACTCGGTCTGACAGAGTTCACTAGTTCAGGTTCCAAAAGCTGCTTCGGTATCTCCGAGTTTATAGATCGGTAGATCCGAAATGCTTTCTGTGAAGAACTAAAACTAAGTTTTTAAGTCATCTGTTTTGCAAAAACTCCTGTACTTTGTGATGCACATCTACTCTACCTCATCTATAACCTATTCATAGGGCCTGCAGATAGTTTGCCTGCAAGATTTCTGACCAAAGTGACAGCCAGAACAAGTCAGAGGAACAGGTTCAGTTAAGTGAGGGCACTAGTCCCTCTAGCAGCTATGATGATGGCACCAGGAGCACTCCATGCAATCTGCCAAAGGATGCTACCAGAACAAGGAAGAAGAAGACTTCTGACTCTGAAGATGAAAATTATGTGGCTGTTGAAGATGAAGCCACTTCGAAGAAGAAAGTGCTGAAGAAAGAGTATGGCTCAGCTGCTGCAACTAAGCCAGGTCTGAAAACTAAGATGCCATCAAGAAGGCAACCCATGTCAAAGCCAAGAAAAGTTGCCACAGGTGAAACTTTGAAATTCACCATTGAGTCTGAAGAAGAAGCAGCTGGTGAGGATAAGAAAAAGAAGAGGGCTAGAACCACTACTGCCAGAGTTCTTGGCAAGCCCTCAATGAGGAAAGATTCTGAAGAAGAGGAAGAGGAAGAGGAAGAGGATGCGGCACCAGCACCCAAAGCTCAATAGCTTATGGAGATGCAATTAAGGCAGGGGCTGCTCCATCAAAGCCCAAAGCTGCTCCCAAGGCTGCTGCTCCAGCTCCAAAGCCAAAACCCAAGAGGAGCACCAGGAACATCCCTGCTGAGGAGAAGAACAAGGCCCCAGTGCCTCAAGCTGCTGAAGAAGAAGAGGAAGATGATTCTGTTGTTTTGAGAAAGCTGAAGCCCAAGATCCCTGATCACAATGATGCACACCCAGTTGGAGAGAATATGAAAATCAGGAAGGATTTAGGATTGAGGCTATGGAGAGAGTCTGATCCATATGCCACCAGGAGAAGGACTACTGTGGACTACAGATTCCACACAAAGGAACAACAGGACTTCTATGAGACTGTTTTACTTGAGAAGAAGCCCATAGTGTGTGACATGAGATGGGTTGACTGGGAATTCATCAAGGAGAATGAGGATCACTTCCCTGGTGTATATGATAGCTTCAAGGCATGTGGAGTTGATAAGTTTGTGGCTCAGAAGTTCACCAAGTGGAATGATGAGCTCATTATGCAATTCTACTCCACTGCACACTTCTATCCAGATGGAAGGATCGTGTGGATGTCTGAGGGTACTAGGTACCAGTCTACTGTTGAAGAATGGGCAAAACTCATAAATGCTCCTGAGGAACATGAAGATGTCTTGGATGTCTATGCCAAGAAGAAGAAAGACCACAACTCTATGGCCAATATGTACAAAGAGATCCCTGATGCTGCTTTGGACACACATAAGTTTGGATCAATACACTATTTGTTGTCTGGTCTGCAAACAATCAATTGGATTCTGAGGCACACACTTCTACCCAAGTCAGGTGATCACAAGATGATCAGAGGACATGCTATCAACTTGCTGAACATATTTGATGTCCCACAAAAGTTCAAGGTTATGAGCCTGATTGTGGAAACAATCAAGAGGACTGCAGCTGATCAGAAGAGAAGTTGTGGATATGCCCCACACATCCAGGAGCTCATCAACTCAAAGATGGGAAAAGGGAAGTACATTTTGGATAAGGAGCATCTACCCATCTATCCTGAATTTGAGGACAACACAGTTGTCATGACTGAGAATGAACCATCATGTGTGCAAGCACAAGAGAAGAAAGCCAAAGCTAAAGCTGAGAAGGCTGCAAAGATGCCAACTATGGAAGAGGCATCTCAGGATCCAAACTTTAGTTGAGCAACTTCAGGAGGAAGCAGAGGAGAAGAAGGGCAAGTCTACCACAGATGCATTTTCTAGAGTGCCTAGAGGACAGAGATCTGCTGCAGTGCAAAGGCAGAGACACTAGAGCTACAAAGATCAAGCACCAGCAGCCTACGGCTCCAGCCCAACTCCAAAGCAGCTACTCCACCAGCTCCAGCCACTTCATCGAAGCTTTCGTCCTTGGCATTCTCTCAACACCACCTCCCGAAGGTCAAGCCTAAGAGACGTTTAGCACTATGCATTTTCAAACTTTTTGGTAACTTGTTGCCAAAGGGGGAGAAAATGTATAGATCATAGGCTTCGAGAGAGAGAGTATTGGTTTTTATCTCTCTTTGCACTCTTTTTGGTTGGTTTGAAACATTACTACGTGCTCGTGTGATACTACTTTGTGTCCTCGTGAGATACTTATTTGGTCAAGTGTTTGATCATATGCTACCCTTAATGCTTGTTGGATAATGCTATCTTTCATATCCTACTATGATCATTCACTTTGCTTGGTGATGAGTGCATGCTTTTAATCTCTATATTTTTGAGCGCTCCACCAAGATGTATGTGACATGGAAGAGTAATCCATGATCCTAATCGATTGTGCATTTGCATTCAAAAGCAAATCTTAAATAATGCACAAATTTAGGGGGAGCTCTTGCTTATCACATACTTCTCAAAGCGACGATGTTTTTCAATCTTATTTATCATTTTTCGAAGCTTTGATCTATATGTTGTCATCAATTACCAAAAAGGGGGAGATTGAAAGTGCAACTATCCCTGGGTGGTTTTGGTAATTCCTAACAACATATAGCTCATTGAGCTAATGCTATTCCAAGATAAATATTTCAGGAAAGCTCAATGTTTGGCATGGCATGGATTAGAAAGTGGACCCTTCAAAATGCTAAGGACAAAGGATTGGCTCAAGCTCAAAGCACAAGACTTTACATTTTCTATTTTAGTGATCCAAGATCACATTGAGTCTATAGGAAAAGCCAATACTATTAAGAAGGGACGAGGTGTTGCTTAATGAGGATCTTGCTCAAAATGCTTAGTTATATGCTCCAAAACCCTCCACTACTTTCTCATATCCACATATGTCCTAAACCAAAAAGTCCAGCTCGGCCCCACCGATTCTTTCCATCCGGAGCCACCGAGTTCAGTTGACATAGCCACTGCCAGAAACCCTAATCAATTCGGTCTCACTGATAGGGATCTCGGTCTCACCGAGATGGGGTTGCAAACTCTCTGTTTCCCTTCGTAACGTTACGGTCAAACCGAGATGAGCGATCGGTCCCACCGAGATTGCAATGCAAACTCTCTGTTTCCTTTTCGTAATGTTTTGGTCCAACCGAGATGAGCGAATCAGTCCCATAGAGTTTGCCTGACCAACTCTCTGTTTGGCTATTACCAAAATCTGTCTCACCAAGTTTGTGTAATCGGTCTCACCGAGATTACGTTATGCCCTAACCCTAATGACATCGTTCGCACCGAGTTGACATGTTGGTCCCACCGAGAATCCTAACGTTCACATTTTGAACTAAATTGGTCTGACCAAGTTTAATGATTCGGTCCCACCGAGTTTGGTGATTTGTGTGTAACAGTTAGATTTTGTGTGGAGGCTATATATACCCCTCCACCCACTCTTCATTCGTGGAGAGAGCTATCAGAACATGCCTACACTTCCAATACATATTTTCTGAGAGAGAACCACCTACACATGTGTTGAGGTCAAGATATTCCATTCCAACCACATAAATCTTTATCCCTAGCCTTCCCCAAGTTGCTTTCCACTCAAATCTTCTTTGTACCAAATCCAATCCGATGAGAGAGAGTTGAGTGTTGGGGAGACTATCATTTGAAGCACAAGAGCAAGGAGTTCATCATCAACACACCATTTGTTACTTCTTGGAGAGTGGTGTCTCCTAGATTGGCTAGGTGTCACTTGGGAGCCTCCGACAAGATTGTGGAGTTGAACCAAGGAGTTTGTAAGGGCAAGGAGATCGCCTACTTCGTGAAGATCTACCCTAGTGAGGAAAGTCCTTCGTAGGCGACGGCCATGGTGGGATAGACAAGGTTGCTTCTTCGTGGACCCTTCGTGGGTGGAGCCCTCCGTGGACTCACGCAACCGTTACCCTTCGTGGGTTGAAGTCTCCATCAACGTGGATGTACGATAGCACCACCTATCGGAACCACGGATAAAAATCTCCGTGTCAACATTGCGTTTGCTCCCTCAAACTCATCCCTTTACTTTCATATGCAATTTTTTTACATTCCGCTGCTATACTCTTAGAACTGCATGTGTAGGTTGATTGCTTGACTTGTGCTAAGTTGCTAAAATCTGCCAAGAACTAAAATTGGGAAAAGGCTAGATTTTTATTTGGTCAAGTAGTCTAATCACCCCCCCTCTAGACATACTTCCGATCCTACAGACTCCTTTTATAGTCGAAAGGGGCTGCCACAGTGGCACACGGGAGGTGTAAAGGTCTACAGTGCTGCGAGCTTATCGCTCGTGTTACAGGACAAGACGCATTTAATGCGTAGCTTAGGTGTCCGTTAGCTTTATTGGGGATGGGAACGAGGCCCGTCCCGTCCGTTGCCGCCTCGCCTTGTGATGTCTACTACACAACCTTCTTCTTGTAGACGTTGTTGGGCCTGCAAGTGCACAGGTTTGTAGGACAGTAGCAAATTTCCCTCAAGTGGATGACCTAAGGTTTATCAATCCGTGGGAGGCGTAGGATGAAGATGGTCTCTCTCAAACAACCCTGCAACCAAATAACTGAAGGAAATATGCCCTAGAGGCAATAATAAAGTTATTATTTATTTCCTTATATCATGATAAATGTTTATTATTCATGCTAGAATTGTATTAACCGGAAACATAATACATGTGTGAATACGTAGACAAACAGAGTGTCACTAGTATGCCTCTACTTTACTAGCTCGTTAAATCAAAGATGGTTATGTTTCCTAACCATAGACATGAGTTGTCATTTGATTAACGAGATCACATCATTAGGAGAATGATGTGATTGACTTGACCCATTCCGTTAGCTTAGCACTTGATCGCTTAGTATGTTGCTTATGCTTTCTTCATGACTTATACAAAGTTCCGAAACTATGAGATTATGCAACTCCGTTTACGGAGGAACACTTTGTGTGCTACCAAACGTCCACAACGTAATCGGGTGATTATAAAGGTACTCTCACAGTGTCTCCAAAAGTATATGTTGAGTTGGCATGAATCGAGATTAGGTTTTGTCACTCCGATTGTCGGAGAGGTATCTCTGGGCCTTCTCGGTAATACACATCACATAAGCCTTGCAAGCATTGCAACTAATGAGTTAGTTGTGAGATGATGTATTACGGAACGAGTAAAGAGACTTACCGGTAATGAGATTGAACTAGGTATTGGATACCGACGATCGAATCTCGGGTAAGTAACATACCGATGACAAAGGAACAACGATGTCGTTATGCGGTTTGACCGATAAAGATCTTCGTAGAATATGTAGGAACCAATATGGGCATCCAGGTTCCGCTATTGGTTATTGACCGAGAATGGTTCTAGGTCATGTCTACATAGTTCTCGAACCCGTAGGGTCCGCACGCTTAACGTTTCGATGACAGTTCATTATGAGTTTATAAGTATTGATGTACGAAGGTTGTTCGAGTCCCGGATGTGATCACGGACATGACGAGGAGTCTCGAAATGGTCGAGACATAAAGATTGATATATTGGAAGCCTATGTTTGGACTTGGAAAGGTTCGAATGAAAACAGGAAGTTACCGAACACCGGGGTTACGGAACCCCGAAGGGTCTATGGGCCTTGATGGGCCATAGGGAGAAGAGGAAAGGGCCGGCCAGGCAGGCCACGCCCCCCTCCCCTCTAGTCTGAATAGGACAGGAGAGAGGGGCGCCTCCTTCCTCTTCCCTCCCCAATCCTATTCCAACTAGGAAAGGGGAGTCCTACTCCCGGGAGTAGGACTCCTCCAGCGCCTTATTGGGCTGGCCACCCCCCTTGCTCCTTTATATCTGAGGGCAGGGGCACCCCATGACACACAAGTTGATCTACGGATCGTTCCTTAGCCGTGTGCGGTGCCCCCTCCACCATATTCCACTTCGGTCATATTGTCACGGAGCTTAGGCGAAGCCTGCGCCGGTGAAGTCATATCGTCGCGGAGCTTAGCGAAGCCCTGCGTCGGTGGAGCATCATCATCGCCACCACGCCGTCGTCTTGTGGAACTCATCCCCGACGCTTTGCTGGATCGGAGCCCGGGATCGTCATCGAGCTGAACGTGTGCTGAACACGGAGGTGCCGTCGTTCGGTACTTGGATCGGTCGGATCGTGAAGACGTCGACTACATCAACCGCGTTGTTATAACGCTTCGCTTCACGGTCTCACGAGGGTGCGTGGACGACACTCTCCCTCTCGTTGCTATGCCATCACCATGGTCTTGCGTGTGCGTAGGAATTTTTTGAAATTACTACGTTCCCCAACAATGGTATCGAGCCTGGTTTTATGCGTTGATGTCATATGCACGAGTAGAACACAAGTGAGTTGTGGGCGATATAAGTCATACTGCTTACCAGCATGTCATACTTTGGTTCAGTGGTATTGTGAGATGAAGCGGCCCGGACCGACATTACGCGTACGCTTACGCGAGACTGGTTTCACCGCTTGAGCACTAGTTGCTTAAAGGTGACCGGCGGGTGTCTCTCTCTCACTTTAGTTGAACCGAGTGTGGCTACGCCCGGTCCTTGCGAAGGTTAAAACAGCAACAACTTGACAAACTATCGTTGTGGTTTTGATGCGTAGGTAAGAACGGTTCTTGCTCAGCCCGTAGCAGCCACGTAAAACTTGCAACAACAAAGTAGAGGACGCCTAACTTGTTTTTGCAGGGCATGTTGTGATGTGATGTGGTCAAGACGTGATGCTATATTTTATTGTATGAGATGATCATGTTTTGTAACCGAGTTATCGCAATCGCGGGAGCCATATGGTTGTCGCTTATTGTATGAAATGCAAACGCCATGTAATTGCTTTATTTTATCACTAAGCAGTAGCGATAGTCGTAGAAGCAATAGTTGGCGAGACGACAACGATGCTACGATGGAGATCAAGGTGTCGCGCCGGTGACGATGGTGATCATGACGGTGCTTCGGAGATGGAGATCACAAGCACAAGATGATGATGACCATATCATATCACTTATATTGATTGCATGTGATGTTTATCCTTTATGCATCTTATCATGCTTTGATTGACGGTAGCATTATAAGATGATCTCTCACTAAAATTATCAAGAAGTCGTTGCTAAAAGTTCGTAGTACCCAGACACCACGTGATGATCGGGTGTGATAAGTTCTACGTCCATCTACAACGGGTGCAAGCCAGTTTTGCACACGCAGAATACTCAGTTAAACTTGACGAGCCTAGCATATGCAGATATGGCCTCGGAACACGGAGACCGAAGGTCGGCGTGAATCATATAGTAGATATGATCAACATAGTGATGTTCACCATTGAAAACTACTCCATCTCACGTGATGATCGTTTATGGTTTAGTTGATTTGGATCACGTAATCACTTAGATGACTAGAGAGATATCTGTCTAAGTGGGAGTTTTTAATATGATTAATTGAACTTAAATTTATCATGAACTTAGTACTGATAGTATTTTGCTTGTCTATGTTTCTTGTAGATAGATGGCTCGTCTGTTGTTCCGTTGAATTTTAATGCGTTCCTTGAGAAAGCAAAGTTGAAAGATGATGGTAGCAATTACACGGACTGGGTCCGTAACGAGGATTATCCTCATTGCTGCATGAAGAATTACGCCCCGAAGCACCGCTGGGTGCCAGCCTGCTGCAGAACAACGCCGAAGTTGTGAACGTCTGGCGAGCAAAGCGATGACTACTCTATAGTTCGAGTGTGCCATGCTTTACGGCTTAGAACCGGTCTTCAACAACGTTTTGAACGTCATGGAGCATATGAGATGTTCCAGAGTTGAAGTTAATATTTCAAGCAAATGCCCGGATTGAGAGATATGAAGTCTCCAATAAGTTCTATAGCTGCAAGATGGAGGAGAATAGTTACACAAGTGAGCACATACTCAAAATGTCCGGGTATAATAATCACTTAATTCAGCCGGGAGTTAATCTTCCGGATGATAGTGTCATTGATGAAATTCTCCAATCACGCCACCAAGCTACAAGAGCTTCGTGATGAACTATAATATGCAAGGGATGACTAAGACAATTCCCGAGCTCTTCGCAATGCTAAAAGCCGGAGGTAGAAATCAAGAAAGAGCATCAAGTGTTGATGGTCAACAAGACCACTAGTTTCAAGAAAAGGGCAAAGGGAAGAAGAAGGAAACTTCAAAAGAACAGCAAGAAAGTTGCTGCTCAAGAGAAGAAACCCAAGTATGGACCTAAGCCTGAAATCGAGTGTTTTTACCGCAAGCGATCGACACCGGAAGCGGAACTGCCCCAAGTATTTGGCGGATAAGAAGGATGGCAAGGTGAACAACGGTATATGTGATATACATGTTATTGATGTGTACCTTACTAGAGCTCGTAGTAGCACTGGGTATTTGATACTGGTTATGTTGCTAATATTTGCAACTCAAACAGGACTACGGATAGGCGAGCACCGCAAAGGACGAGGTGACGATGCGCGTGGGAAACGGTTCCAAAGTCAATGTGATCGCGGTCGGCACGCTACCTCTACATCTACCTTAGGGATTAGTTTTAGACCTAAATAATTGTTATTTGGTGCCACTGTTGAGCATGAACATTATATCTGGATCTTGTTTGATGCGAGACGGTTATTCATTTAAATCGAGAGAATAATGGTTGTTCTATTTATATGAGTAATATCTTTTATGGTCATGCACCCTTGAAGAATGGTCTATTCTTGTTGAATCTCGACAGAGTGATACACATATTCATAATGTCGAAGCCAAAAGATGCAGAGTTGATAATGATAGTGCAACTTATTTGTGGCACTTGCCGTTTAGGTCATATCGGTGTAAAACGCATGAAGAAACTCCATACAGATGGACTTTTGGAATCACTTGATTATGAATCACTTGGTACTTATGAACCGTGCCTCATGGGCAAGATGACTAAAACACCGTTCTCCGGTTGTATGGAGAGAGCAACAGACTTATTGGAAATCATACATACAGATGTATGTGGTCCGATGAATGTTGAAGCTCGTGGCGGATATCGTTATTTTCTCACCTTCATAGATGATTTAAGCGATACGGGTATATCTACTTGATGAAGCATAAATCTGAAACATTTGAAAAGTTCAAAGAATTTCAGAGTGAAGTTGAAAATCATCGTAACAAGAAAATAAAGTTTCTACGATCTGATCGTGGAGGAGAATATTTGAGTTACGAGTTTGGTCTACATTTAAAGCAATGCGGAATAGTTTCGCAACTCACGCCACCGGAACACCACAGCGTAATGGTGTGTCCGAACGTCGAATCGTGCTTTACTAGATATGGTGCGATCTATGATGTCTATTTCCGATTTACCGCTATCGCTTTGGGGTTATGCTTTAGAGACGGCCGCATTCACGTTAAATAGGACACCGTCAAAATCCGTTGAGGCGACACCTTATGAACTATGGTTTAGCAAGAAACCAAAGTTGTCGCTTCGAAAGTTTGGGGTTGCGATGCTTATGTGAAAAACTTCAACCTGATAAGCTTGAACCCAAATCGAAAAATGAGTCTTCATAGGATACCCAAAGGAGACAATTGGGTATACCTTCTATCACAGATCCGAAGGCAAGACATTCGTTGTTAAGAATGGATCCTTTCTAGAGAAGGAGTTTCTCTCGAAAGAAGTGAGTGGGAGGAAAGTGGAACTTGATGAGGTAATAGTACCAGCTCCCTTATTGGAAAGTAGTTCATCACGAAATCGGTTTCGTGACATCTACACCAATTAGCGAGGAAGATAATGATAATGATCATGAAACTTCAGATCAAGTTGTCACCGAACTCAGAGATCAACCAGAATAAAATCCGCACTGAGTGGTACGGTAATCCTATTCGAAGTCATGCTACTAGATCATGGTGAACCTACGAACTATGAAGAAGCGATGGTGAGCCCAGATTCGCAAAATGGCTTGAAGCCATGAAATCTGAGATGGGATCCATGTATGAGAACAAAGTATGGACTTTGGTTGACGTGCCCGATGATCGGCAAGCCATTGAGAATAAATGGATCTTTAAGAAGAAGACTGACGCGATGGTAACATAACTGTCTATAAAGCTCGACTTGTTGCAAAAGGTTTTCGACAAGTTCAAGGGGTTGACTACGATGAGACTTTCTCACCCGTAGCGATGCTTAAGTCTGTCCGAATCATGTTAGCAATTGCTGCATTTTATGATTATGAAATTTGGCAAATGGATGTAAAACTGCATTCTTGAATGGATTTCTAGAAGAAGAGTTGTATATGATGCAACCGAAGGTTTTGTTGATCCAAAAGTGCTAACAAAGTGTGCAAGCTCCAATGATCAATTTATGGCCTGGTGCAAGCCTCTCGGAGTTGGAATAAATGCTTTGATAGTGTGATCAAAGCATATGGTTTTATCTGAGACTTTTGGAGAAGCTCAGTATTTACAAGAAAGTGAGTGGGAGCTCAGTAGCATTTCTAATATTATATGTGGATGACATATTGTTAATTGGAAATGATATAGAATTTCTGGATAGCATAAAAGGATACTTGAATAAAAGTTTTTCAATGAAAGACCTCGGTGAAGCTGCTTACATATTGGGCATTAAGATCTATAGAGATAGATCAAGACGCTTAATTGGACTTTCACAAAGCACATACCTTGATAAAGTTTTGAAAAAGTTCAAAATGGATCGAGCAAAGAAAGGTCTTTTACCTGTGTTACAAGGTGTGAAATTGAGTCGACTCAATGCCCGACCACAGCAGAAGATAGAGAGAAATGAAAAATGTTCCTATGCTTCAGCCATAGGCTCTATCATGTATGCAATGCTGTGTACCAGACCTGACGTGTGCTTAGCAATAAGCTTGGCAGGATGGTACCAAAGTAATCCAGGAGTGGATCACTGGACAGCGGTCAAGAACATCCTGAAATACCTAAAAAGGACTAAGGATATGTTTCTCGTATATGGAGGTGACAAAGAGCTAATCGTAAATGGTTACGTCGATGCAAGCTTTGACACTGATCCGGACGATTCTAAATCGCAAACCGGATATGTATTTTTATTAAACGGTGGAGCTGTCAGTTGGTGCAGTTCTAAACAAAGCGTCGTGGCGGGATCTACATGTGAAGCGGAGTACATAGCTGCTTCGGAAGCAGCAAATGAAGGAGTCTGGATGAAAGAGTTCATTTCCGATCTAGGTGTCATACCTAGTGCATCGGGACCAATGAAGATCTTCGTGACAATCTTGTGCAATTGCCTTGGCAAAGGAATCCAGATTTCACAAGAGGACCAAGCATATCAAGAGATGCTTCAATTCCATTCGGGACCAAGTCCAAGTGGGAGACATAGAGATTTGCAAGATACATAAAGATCTGAATGTTGCGACCGTTGACTAAGCCTCTTCCACGAGCAAAACATGATCAGCACCAAGACTCCATGGGTGTTAGAATCATTCTTGTGTAATCTAGATTATTGACTCTAGTGCAAGTGGGAGATCAAGGAAATATGCCCTAGAGGCAATAATAAAGTTATTATTTATTTCCTTATATCATGATAAATGTTTATTATTCATGCTAGAATTGTATTAACCGGAAACATAATACATGTGTGAATACGTAGACAAACAGTGTCACTAGTATGCCTCTACTTTACTAGCTCGTTAAATCAAAGATGGTTATGTTTCCTAACCATAGACATGAGTTGTCATTTGATTAACGAGATCACATCATTAGGAGAATGATGTGATTGACTTGACCCATTCCGTTAGCTTAGCACTTGATCGCTTAGTATGTTGCTTATGCTTTCTTCATGACTTATACAAAGTTCCTGAAACTATGAGATTATGCAACTCCGTTTACGGAGGAACACTTTGTGTGCTACCAAACGTCACAACGTAATCGGGTGATTATAAAGGTACTCTCAGGTGTCTCCAAAAGTATATGTTGAGTTGGCATGAATCGAGATTAGGTTTTGTCACTCCGATTGTCGGAGAGGTATCTCTGGGCCTTCTCGGTAATACACATCACATAAGCCTTGCAAGCATTGCAACTAATGAGTTAGTTGTGAGATGATGTATTACGGAACGAGTAAAGAGACTTACGATAACGAGATTGAACTAGGTATTGGATACCGACGATCGAATCTCGGGTAAGTAACATACCGATGACAAAGGGAACAACGATGTCGTTATGCGGTTTGACCGATAAAGATCTTCGTAGAATATGTAGGAACCAATATGGGCATCCAGGTTCCGCTATTGGTTATTGACCGAGAATGGTTCTAGGTCATGTCTACATAGTTCTCAAACCCGTAGGGTCCGCAACAACGTTTTGATGACAGTTCATTATGAGTTTATAATTATTGATGTACGAAGGTTGTTCGAGTCCCGGATGTGATCACGGACATGACGAGGAGTCTCGAAATGGTCGAGACATAAAGATTGATATATTGGAAGCCTATGTTTGGACTTGGAAAGGTTCCAATGAAAACAGGAAGTTACCGAACACCGGGGTTACTGGAACCCCGGGGTCTATGGGCCTTGATGGGCCATAGGGAGAAGAGGAAAGGGCCGGCCAGGCAGGCCACGCCCCCTCCCCTCTAGTCCGAATAGGACAAGGAGAGGGGGCGCCTCTCCCTCTTCCCCTCCCCAATCCTATTCCAACTAGGAAGGGGAGTCCTACTCCGTGGGAGTAGGACTCCTCGGCGCCCTTGGGCTGGCCGCACCCCCCTTCTCCTTTATATCTGGGGCAGGGGCACCCCATGACACACAAGTTGATCTACGGATCGTTCCTTAGCCGTGTCGCGGTGCCCCTCCACCATATTCCACTTCGGTCATATCGTCATGAGCTTAGGCGAAGCCCTGCGCCGGTGAAGTCATATCGTCATGAGCTTAAGCGAAGCCCTGCGTCGGTGGAGCATCATCATCGTCACCACGCCATCGTGCTGACGGAACTCATCCCCGACGCTTTGCTGGATCGGAGCCCGGGGATCGTCATCGAGTTGAACGTGTGCTGAACACGGAGGTGCCGTACGTTTGGTACTTGGATCGGTCGGATCGTGAAGACGTACGACTACATCAACAGCGTTGTTATAACGCTTTCGCTTACGGTCTACGAGGGTACGTGGACAGACACTCTCCCCTCTCGTTGCTATGCCATCACCATGGTCTTGCGTGTGCGTAGGAAATTTTTTGAAATTACTACGTTCCCCAACAATAACAAAGAGTCTCTTGTGTCCCCAACACACCAAGTACAATAGTAAATTTTATAGGTGCACTAGTTCGGCGAAGAGATGGTGATAAAAGTGCAATATGGATGGCAGATATAGGTATTTGTAATCTGAAAATATAAAAATAGCAAAGTAACAAGTGGTAAAAGTGAGCGTAATCGGTATTGCAATGCTAGGAAACAAGGCCTAGGGTTCATACTTTCACTAGTGCAAGTTCTCTCAACAACAATAACATAATTGGATCACATAACTATCCCTTGACATGCAACAAAGAGTCACTCCAAAGTCACTAATAGCGTAGAACAAACGAAGAGATTATGGTAGGGTATGAAACCACCTCAAAGTTATTCTTTCCAATCAATCCGTTGGGCTATTCCTATAAGTGTCACAAACAGCCCTAGAGTTCGTACTAGAATAACACCTTAAGACACAAATCAACCAAAACCCTAATGTCACCTAGATACTCCAATGTCACCTCAAGTATCCGTGGGTATGATTATATGATATGCATCACACAATCTCAATTCATCTATTCAACCAACACATAGAACCTCAAAGAGTGCCCCAAAGTTTCTACCGGAGAATCATGATGAAAATGTGTGCCAACCCCTATGCATAGGTTGATGGGCGGAACCCGCAAGTTGATCACCAAAACATACATCAAGTGAATCACGTGATATCCCATTGTCACCACAGATACGCACGGCAAGACATACATCAAGCGTTCTCAAATCTTTAAAGACTCAATCCGATAAGATTACTTCAAGGGGAAAACTCAATCCATTACAAGAGAGTAGAGGGGGAGAAGAAACATAAGATCCAACTATAATAGCAAAGCTCCGATACATCAAGATCGTATCACCTCAAGAACACGAGAGAGAGAGAGAGAGAGAGAGAGAGAGATCAAACACATAGCTACTGGTACATACCCTCAGCCCCGAGGGTGAACTACTCCCTACTCGTCATGGAGAGCGCTGGGATGATGAAGATGGCCACAGGTGAGGGTTCCCCCCTCCGGCAGGGTGCCGGAACAGGGTCCTGATTGGTTTTTGGTGGCTCTGGAGGTTTTGCGGCGGCAGAACTCCCGATCTAATCTCTGTTCTGGAAGTTTTACGATCACGTGGTATATATGGGTGCAGGGGTGCGTCGGTGGAGCTCCGGGGCCCACGAGACAGGGGCGCGCCTAGGGGGTGGCGCGCCCCCACCCTCGTGGCCAGCTCCGTATCTTCTGACGTAGAGCCCAAGTCTATCCGGTGGCTTTCCTTCCAAAAATAACTTCTCCAGTTGATTTCGTTCCGTTTCGACTCTGTCTGACATTCCTTTTCCTCAAACACTGAAATAGGGATAAAACAGCAAATCTGGGCTGGGCCTCCAGTTAATAGGTTAGTCCCAAAAATAATATAAAAGTGGAAAATAAAGCCCAATATAGTCCAAAACAATAGATAAAGTAGCATGGAGCAATAAAAAATTATAGATACGTTGGAGACGTATCACCTTGCTTTGACACGTGCCCAGGCCAGCGGTGCATGCGGCGCCATGTAGGCAGCCAGGCAGCTGAGGTGGCGCGGTGGTAGGGTCTTCACGAAGATCTGCATGCCACCGCGCAGGTGCTTACTGAGTTGGCGTAGGGGCCGCTTGTCACCACGCAGGTGCTTGCCCAGCTAGTTGAGCTAGCAGCTGCTTGGGGACGGCGGTGGAGTCTTGGTCGACGCGGGCCTGGCTATGGCCCCGCTGACGCCCTCGGCAAGGGCCTTGCCGGGGGCCCGGCAAGGGTCTTGCCGTGGCGTTGCAGTTGTCCCCGGCAAGGCACTTGCCGGGGGTCTTGTGGATCTCCTCGGCAAGGATCCCGCCGAGGATCGCTGTCTTCTGGTTCCCATCTGATCCCATATCTCTATGGTCTTGACAAAGATCTGCATGCCACCACGGAGGTGCCTCCCGAGCCCTAGTTCCAATGCAGTTGGTTGGGTTGGAACCCGTGGTCTCAAGGGTGGCTCACTCTGCTGGCGTCGGGCAAGTTGCCCCGGCAAGGCTCTTGCCTTGGCCATCTTGTGCTTCGGCTTCTCTTCGGCTCCCCTCCCCTGTCCTGCTACGTGCGGCCATGGCGCGTGGCTCTGACTGCCTGTGCACAAGTAAAGGGGTACAAAGGTGTGCCCCTACTTTTGTACACCGACATTTAGGCTCTTGGTTGTCCTTGAATATTACCTTGGGGTGCCTTGGGAATCCCCAAGCTTAGGCTCTTGCCACTCCTTATTCCATAGTCCATCGAATCTTTACCCAAAACATGAAAACTTCACAACACAAATCTCAGCAGAAAACTCATAAGCTCCGTTAGTATAAGAAAATAAAACCACCACTTAGGTAATGTTGTGAACTCATTCTAAATACATATTGGTGTAATATCTACTGAATTCCAACTTCTCTATGGTTCATGCGCTCCGATACTACTCATAGATTCATCAAAATAAGCAAACAACACAATGAAAACAGAATCTGTCAAAAATAGAACAGTCTGTAGTATCTGTATCATTCGAATACTTATTTCACTCCAAAAATTCTGAGATAAATTAGTGGACCTGAGTAATTTGTCTATTAATCTTATGCAAAAAGAATCAACCTAAAAGCACTCTCCAGTAAAAAATGGCAGATAATCTCGTGAGCGCAAAAGTTTCTGTTTTTTACAGCAAGATCGCAAAGACTTCACCCAAGTCTCCCCAAAGGTTTTACTTGGCACTTTAATGTAACAAAAACTATAAAACATGACTACTACAGTAGATTAATCATGTGGACATGCAAAAACAGTAGGGGTAAATATTGGGTTGTCTCCCAACAAGCGCTTTTCTTTAATGCCTTTTTAGCTAGGCATGACGATTTCAATGATGCTCACATAAAAGATAGGATTTGAAACATAAAGAGAGCATCATGAAGAATATGACTAACACATTTAAGTCTAACCCACTTCCTATGCATAGGGATTTTGTGAGCAAACAACTTATGGGAACAAGAATCAACTAGCATAGGAAAGCAAAACAAGCATAGCTTCAAGATTTTCAACACATAGAGAGGAAACTTGATATTATTGCAATTCCTACAAGCATATATTCCTCCCTCATAATAATTTTCAGTAGAATCATGAATAAATTCAACAATATAACCAGCACATAAAGCATCTTTTCATGATCTACAAACATAGAATTTCTATTACTCTCCACATAAGAAAATTTCTTCTCATGAATAGTAGTGGGAGCAAACTCAACAAAATAACTATCATGTGAAGCATAATCCAATTGAAAATTAAAATCATGATGACAAGTTTCATGGTTATCTTTATTCTTTCTAGCATATGTGTCATCACAATAATCATCATAAATAGGAGGCATGCTTTCATCATAATAAATTTGCTCATCAAAACTTGGGGGACTAAACATATCATCTTCATCAAACATAGCATCCCCAAGCTTGTGGCTTTGCATATCATTAGCATCATGGATATTCAAAGAATTCATACTAACAACATTGCAATAATGCTCATCATTTAAAGATTTGGTGCCAAACATTCAAATGCATTCTTCCTCTAGCAATTGAGCACAATTATCAGAATCCTTATTTTCACGGAAGACATTAAAAAGATGAAGCATATGAGGCACCCTCAATTCCATTTTTTTGTAGTTTTCTTTTATAAACTAAACTAGTGATAAAACAAGAAGCTAAAAGATTCGATTGCACGATCTAAAGATATACCTTCAAGCACTCACCTCCCCGGCAACGGCGCCAGAAATTGCTTGATGTCTACTACGCAACCTTCTTCTTGTAGACGTTGTTGGGCCTCCAAGTGCAGAGGTTTGTAGGACAGTAGCAAATTTCCCTCAAGAGGGTGACCGAAGGTTTATCAATCTGTGGGAGGCGTAGGATGAAGATGGTCTCTCTCAAGCAACCCTGGAACCAAATAACAAAGAGTCTCTTGTGTCCCCAACACACCCAATACAATGGTAAATTGTATAGGTGCACTAGTTCGGCGAAGACATGGTGATACGAGTGCAATATGGATGGTAGATATATGTTTTTGTAATCTGAAAATATAAAAACAGCAAGGTAACAAGTGGTAGTGAGCGTAAATGGTATTGCAATACTAGGAAACAAGGCATAGGGTTCATACTTTCACTAGTGCAAGTTCTCTCAACAATAATAACATAGATAGATCATATAACAATCCCTCAACATGCAACAAAGAGTCACTCCAAAGTCACTATTAGCAGAGAGCAAACGAAGAGATTATTGTAGGGTACGGAACCACCTCAAAGTTATCCTTTCTGATCGATCTATTCAAGAGTCCGTAGTAAAATAACACGAAGCTATTCTTTCTGTTCGATCTATCCTAGAGTTCGTACTAGAATAACACCTTAAGACACAAATCAACCAAAACCCTAATGTCACCTAGATACTCCAATGTCACCTCAAGTATCCGTGGGTATGATTATACGATATGCACCACACAATCTCAGATTCATCTATTCAACCAACACAAAGAACTTCAAAGAGTGCCCCAAAGTTTCTACCGGAGAGTCAAGACGAAAACGTGTGCCAAACCCTATGCATAAGTTCACAAGGTCACTGAACCCGCAAGTTGATCACCAAAACATACATCAAGTAGATCACGTGAATATCCCATTGTCACCACAGATAAGCACATGCAAGACATACATCAAGTGTTCTAAAATCCTTAAAGACTCAGTCCGATAAGTTTAAAGAGAAAACTCAACCCTTTACAAGAGAGTAGAGGGGGAGAAACATCATAAGATCCAACTATAATAGCAAAGCTCACGATACATCAAGATCGTGCCAAATCAAGAACACGAGTGAGAGAGAGAGATCAAACACATAGCTACTGGTACATACCCTCAGCCCGAGGGTGAACTACTCCTCCTCGTCATGGAGAGTGCCGGATGATGAAGATGGCCACGGTGATGGATCCCCCCGCAGGAGCTTGAACAGGGTCCCAATTAGTTTTTGGTGGCTACAGAGGCTTGCGGCGGCGGAACTCCCGATCTAGGTTATGTTCTGGAAGTTTGGGGATATATAAGAGGTGTTGGCGTCGGGAGCAAGTCAGGGGGGTCCACGAGGCGGCCACGAGGTAGGGGGCGCGCCCAGGGGGTAGGGCACCCCCCACCCTCATGGTGGCCTCGGGACTCTTCTAGTCCATCTCCAGTACTCCGTGGGCTTCTTCTGGTCCAAAAACAATCTCCGTGAAATTTCAAGTCAATTGGACTTCGTTTGGTATTTCTTTTCTGCGATACTCAAAAACAAGGAAAAAACAGAAACTGGCACTGGGCTCTATGTTAATAGGTTAGTCCCAAATATCATATAGAATAGCATATAAAACATCCTAGATGGATAATATGATAGCATGGAACAATCAAAAATTATAGATATGTTGGAGACGTATCACCGCCGCCTTCGACCTCGTCATCAGAGGAGAGCGCGATAACCTCGCCGCCCTCGGCGCCGCCGTCCTTGCCACCTTCGACCTTGTCATCAGAGGAGAGAGCGATAACCTCGCCGCCATCCGCGCCGGCAAAGATCGCCCGCTCCGCCTCCACGAGCTCCGGGTGCTGCCGGTGGAGCTCTTGCATGTAGGCCTCGTCGGCGGCCTCAGCCTCGAGGCGCTCCCACGCCTCGTGGTCCTCCCGCGCCATAGCCGAGCTCACCACCCCTGGCTCCGGTGGAACAAGGTGGATCGTACGTGTGTCGAAGGGGAAACTGAGCCTAGCCGCCGCGCCATGGTAGCGGACCTGCCAACGGTCGTACTCCATGGTCGCGAGCTCGGCCCTGTGGATACCGAGCCACCGGCGGGCATGGGTCTCCCGATCTGTAATATCGGCAACCCACGTCCCCCACCGCCGCTGCCAGACCCCGAGGTAGGACTCTTCGGCTGCCGGGTCCGAAGGAGGACGAGGAAGTCCTCGAACCGGTGTAGGGGCGCGGCGGCGGGCGGATCGGGGGACCAGCGACGGAGGATCGGGCCCGCGGAGGACAACGGGGACACCTCGGCGGGCACCTCGCCAGCGTCGGGTGAAAAGGCCGTGATAAACCTCTTTTTGTCCATTGGCTCCTCGAGCTCCCCGGCACACGGGCAGAGATTGTGGATGGAGGTGCCGACGATGGCGGTGACCTACCAATGGTTTCGAGGGTTGTGTGTGTCTGTGTGAGCGGAGGTTTTGGGGTGTGTGTGTAGAGGGGGGAGCAAGGTTGTGTTTGATGAAATACTGTGGCAACTGAAAATTTTACTAGGCGGGAGTAACAAGGCGGGGCTACTGAAAATTTGGATCAAGGGCGAGCAGATATTTTTGAGATTGCGAGGGATGCAGAGGCGGGAGTAAAATGCCGGGGCTACTAAAAATTTGAATCAAGGGACTAAAGAAGAGCGGGAGTAACACACATCGCACACAGTCCGTACATACTAATCATGTGCTATCAAACATTAAAACCTTCCAGGCGGTAGATATTTTCAAGATTGCGAGGGATGCAGAGGCATGAGTTTTTGGGGAGTGAGCTAGTATGCTTGACACGCCGGCTGTGGACTATAGACGAAACACCTTCTCGCATAAGCCATAAGCGTACTATACACCAACGGTGCTCCAAGATATTTTGTACTACATCTCACACGGTTGGTGATAATAAACTATGTGGGATCTACTTGATTTGAATTACAAAATGGGGTCACAGCGGCAATGTATGCTGATTGAATTGCTAGACCTTTTAACCGCAGTGAACATGCAACTATATGTGTGTCGTAAAAGAATTGGAATTATTCAGGGTTCGTTTGGATATTTTATACAATAAACTGGTTTTCTAGCCATTTCACGTGCACAATTCAAAATTAAACTACATGCACATGCTCCGGTGCATACAAATGGATTGAAAAATCAAATCTGTGTCCTTCAGTGCATGCTTAGGTCCCATGGAACAAATGGGAATGAATTTTTCAAGGTTCGTTTGGCCTTTTTTATACATTAACTGGGTTTTCTAGGCATTTTATGTGCATAATTCAAATTCGAACTACAGGCACATGCTCCAATGCATGAAAGTTGGTTGAAAAATCACATGTGTGTCCTTGGGTGAATTTCCAGGTCCCATGCAAGAGATGGGAATGAATTTCAAACACCAGGGCACTGTTAATTGCTGGCAAAACATTGAGATACCTGGTTTTTAAATTCTAGTAAATCCAAAACTCGTCTGAAATTCATGAAACTTGGCATGCTATGATGGAGCGGCATCAACATGCCATGGTGAAAATTTTGTCCCATTTAATTGGGGTTGGTTTGGGTATAAGCTTCTCACAAACCGGAGCTTCTCACAACAAGCATGATGGTTTTGATAGGGAACGTACCTTCTTTGGGGACGGGACGATATCCATTGCCTCTTATTGCTTTCAAAAAATTTCTAGTGTCAACATAGAACAACAGGAGTGTTGTGTTTAATCTTGGGATTTTTTGGGGTTCGTTTGGCCTTTTTTATACATTAGCTGGGTTTTGTAGGCATTTTATGTGCATAATTCAAATTTGAACTACAAGCACATGCTCCAATGCACCAAAGTTGGTTGAAAATCACATGTGTGTCCTTGGGTGAATTTATAGGTCCCATGCAAGAGATTGGACTGAAATTCAAACACCAGGGCACTGTTGATTGCCGGCAAAACGTTGAGATGCCTGGTTTTTAAATTCTAGTAAATCCAAAACTCGTCTGAAATTCATGAAACTTGGCATGCTATCATGGAGCGGCATCAACATGCCGTGGTAAAAAATTTGTCCCATTTTGGGCAGGTTCGGGTATGTGCTTCTCACAAACCAGAGCTTCTCACGACAAGCATGATGGTTTCGATAGGGAACGTCCCACCTTTGGGGACGAAACGATATCCATTGCCTCTTAATGCTTTCAATGTTTTTTCTCGTGTCAACATAGAACAACAGGAGTGTTGTGTCAATTTTGGGGATTTTTCAGGGTTCGTTTGGACATTTTTATGCATAACTGAGTTTCCAATGCATTTATGTGCATAATTCAAATTTGAACTACATGCACATGCTCCAGTGCATATAAATTGGTTGAAGAATCAAATATGTGTCGTTGGGTGCATGCTTAGGTCCCATGCAAGTAATGGGAATGAATTTCAAACACCAGGGCACCGTTAATTGCCGGCAAAACATTGAGATGCCTGGTTTTTAAATTCTAGTAAATCCAAAACTCATCTGAAATTCATGAAACTTGGCATGCTATCATGGAGCGGCATAAACATGTCGTGGTAAAAAATTGTCCCATTTGGGGCAGGTTTGGGTATATGCTTCTCACAAACCAGAGCTTCTCATAACAAGCCTGATGGTTTCAGTAGGGAACGTATGTCCCACCTTTGGGGACGAAACGATATCCATTGCCTCTTATTGCTTTCAAAAAAATTCTCGTGTCAACATAGAACAACAGGAGTGTTGTGTCAATTTTTGGGATTTTTCGGGGTTCGTTTGGACATTTTTATGCATTAACTGAGTTTTCTAGGCATTTTATGTGCATAATTCAGAATTGAACTACATGCACATGCTCCAGTGCATATAAATTGGTTGAAAAATCACATGTGCGTCCTTAGGTGCATGCTTAGGTCCCATGCAAGAGATGGGAATGAATTTCAAACACCAGGGCACTGTTGATTGCCGGCAAAACGTTGAGATGTCTGGTTTTTAAATTCTGGTAAATCCAAAACTCGTCTGAAATTCATGAAACTTGGCAGGCTATCATGGAGCGGCATCAACATGCCGTGGTGAAATTTTTGTCCCATTTGGGACAGGTTTGGGTATAAGCTTCTCACAAACCAGAGCTTCTCACAACAAGCATGATGGTTTCGATAGGGAACGTACCACCTTTTGGGACGGGACGATATCCGTTGCCTCTTATTGATTTCAAAAAAAATTCTACTGTCAATATAGAACAACATGAGTGTTGTGTTTAATCTCAGAATTTTTCGGGGTTTGTTTGGCCTTTTTTATACATTAACTGGGTTTTGTAGGCATTTTATGTGCATATTTTAAATTTGAACTACAAGCACATGCTCCAATGCACCAAAGTTGGTTGAAAATCACATGTGTGTCCTAGGGTGAATTTCTAGGTCCCATGCAAGAGATTGGAATGAAATTCGAACACCAGGGCACTGTTTATTGCCGGCAAAACGTTGAGATGCCTAGTTTTTAAATTCTAGTAAATCCATAACTCGTCTGAAATTCATGAAACTTGGCATGCTATCATGGAGCGGCATCAACATGCCGTGGTAAAGTTTTTGTCCCATTTGGGCCAGGTTCGGGTGTAAGCTTCTCACAAATGAGAGCTTCTCACAACAAGCATGATGGTTTCGATAGGGAACGTCCCACCTTTGGGGACGAAACGATATCCATGGCCTCTTATTGCTTTCAAATTTTTTCTAGTGTCAACATAGAACAACATGAGTGTTGTGTCATTTTTTGTGATTTTTCGGCGTTTGTTTGGACATTTTTATGCATTAACTTGATTTTCTAGGCATTTTATGTGCATAATTCAAATTTCAACTACAAGTACATGCTCCAATCGGTGTCCTTGGGTGAATTTCTAGGTCCCATGCAAGAGATGAGAATGAAATTCAAACACCAAGGCACTGTTGATTGCCGACAAAATGTTGAGATGCCTGGTTTTTAAATTCTAGTAAATCCATAACTCGTCTGAAATTCATGAAACTTGGCATGCTATCATGGAGCGACATCAACATGCCATGGTAAAAAAATTGTCCCATTCAGGGCAGGTTCGGGTATACGCTTCTCACAAACCAGAGCTTCTCACAACTAGCATGATGGTTTCGGTAGGGAACGTCCCACCTTTGGGTACGAAACGATATCCATTGCCACTTATTGTGTCGGGTGGTAGGTGTGACATATGCCAATGGGTGGCTTATCATTGTGGGAGCCAATAAGACGTCGCCGGTTCCTGGAAACGGGATGAGGCGAAGACATGCGCGCCGGCGAATCTTACCCAGCTTCGGGGCTCTCCATGGAGATAACATCCCTACTGCTGCTCTGCGGGGTATCCGCATGATCACTAGGTGAACAAGTAGCTACAAGAGGGTCCTTGAGCTGTTTCGGTGAGAGGAAGAAGAAGGGCATGGCTAGCTCTCCTTTTCCCTCTATGTGGTGTCTAAAACCCTAAGGATCCACCCTTTTCATGGGTGCCCTGGGGGGTTTATATAGACCTACCCCCCAGGGGTACAATGGTAATCCGGCTGGGCGCGGGCCCTAACCGTCAATGTCTACGCTCGCCAGCTTCTCCGCCGGCCGCTGGGGCCCGCCGACTGGTGGGTCCCACCGGCTACCGGCTTCCTGGTCGACAAGCTGGCCCCACCGCTGGGGGCCTTGTCGGGGGCTGGTTACTGTTGCCTCACTCCTGATGATGAGGGCTTTGTCGAGGTAAGCATGGCTACAGTGGCGCCGCTTTGGCGGCGTTCACTGTAGCCTTACCTCATCTTGTCTCCTTAATGAGGTGCCTCCTTCGAGGGAGGGAGCAAGCCGGTTATGGGGAGCCGACCATATCTCAGGCCGACTGGAGGAGGCTTGGCCGCCTTCGGGTATCTCTCTCTCTGAGGGGCCGCGCTTTGGGCCGCCCCGACAGCTTGTCAGGGAGGACGTCATGGTCAACATGGCGACAGTGCCACGCCGGACGGGTGATGGCCGCCCCATACGGCGCACTATGGCCATGCGCGCTCCGGGATTCGGGGGTGGCAGGCTTCACTGTAGCCACGACCCGTCTCATCGCCGTTATGAGGGTGCAAAGTTTGAGGCTGCGGTCTTGGCCGCCTGTTGGGGGGCCGGCTTCTTGGAGTCAGCCTTCTCGTGGCCGGCTTCTTGGATTCGGCCCTCTGGTGGCCTTCCTCCTATGGGTCTTGGGCCGGGCCGCCTCTCGGTAGCTGGCCTGAGAGACAGCCGACCGAGGGAAGGCGGCCCCGCGTCTTGGATGCTTGAGGGCTTTATCGGCCCGTAATTTTTTCAGAAGAGCCAGGGGGAGCCGACTAGGCTACCCGTGGTCATTTACTCCGACAGTAGTTCCCGAAGCTGGTTGGGCTTCGAGGCTGAAGAGAGGACGAGAAGCTCGATCAGCTTCCTATCCTGAAGAGCCGGCAGCTAGGAGCCGGCTTTGAGTAGGTGCGCCGTCTTTGGGAGGCTCTGCAGCATGAAGGCGGGAACCGGAGGGCACGCGAGCCGAGTCGCGCGCTGACCGCCAGCCACTCGCGTGCCACATGGCGGCCGTCTGCAGGGAAGGCCTGCCAGCCCACGCACGTGACGGGACATCACCACAGGCCGGGGCCCGCCACTCCTATGCCTTGGCCCATGTGCAGATCTTCTGCGGCCCGAACGGACCGCTCACCTTCCCGTGGCGGTTTCCGCACGCCTTTAGGGCGCGATAATCGCGGGACGTGGGGGAGTGGGCATAGTTAATCCCACGCCCCCCCACGCCTCGCCTCCTCGGCTCTGCCGCACGAGCCTATAAGTAGGGGGAGGAGGGGGAGCGGCAGACGCTCGCACGCTCGCCCTCGCTCCACCCTTTCTTCTTCTTCCTTCTCCTCTCCTCCGCCGCCGCAGTGCCTCACCGCCGCGCTGCCTCGCCGTCAACCTCCTCGGCTCGCCGTAGCTCCACCGCAGCTGGTTCATGCACCCTTCGCCGCTTCTTTGTCCCCATGGCGCTATCCAGCTCTTGGGATGGTTCCAACGTCCACGAGGACCACATCGACTGGCTCTGCAAGACGCGGCGGCTGCCGGGCACGGGTTACGTGCGGGCCCGCCTCGCGCCAGAGACGGAGGTCTTGCCGGCGCCGGAGGAAGACGAGCGGGTAATCTTCCGCTCGCACTGCCTGCACGGCCTCGGCTTGCCGGCGAGCGGGTTTTTTCCGTTCGTTCCTCGAATTTTACCATCTCCAGCCGCATCACCTCACCCCCAACACGGTGATGCTGCTGTCGGCCTTCGTCACTTTGTGTGAAGGTTTTCTTGGCATCCTCCCCACCCTCGAGCTCTGGGGGGAGTTTTTTCAGTGCAAGCTCGGCACCGTCACCACGGGTGTGCCCGCCCCCTGCGGCGCCTTCATCGCCATGCGGAGGTCGAGTGACAACAACCCTTTCCGCCTATCCCGCTGATCCAGTCGATGAAACTCTGGCAGCAGTCCTACTTCTACGTGAAGAACGACGCCCCGAAAGGCGACTTCTTCAATCTGCCGGCCTACGTAGCCGGCCCGCCGGCTGGGAGGCAGCCTTCATGGTCCTACCGAGCCAGGTCACTGTCTCCGGCAGGGGCTGCTGCCGTCGCCCGGCTTCGGGTGATGGTCCAGTCGGAAGGCCTGGTTGGGGCCGACCTGGTGGCCGCCTTTGTGGAGCGTCGGGTGCTCCCGCTCCAAGGCCGGCCGCACATGATCTGCCAGATGAGCGGCCGCTTCGACCCAAGCCGGCTGAGCACCAAGGAGATGCCTCATGATGAGGTGTCTTACATGGTGAACAACATCTCCAACTGCAATCTCACCGAGGACTGGCGGTACGGCAAGGAGCCGTATTCTCGAGCCGATCCCCCGCCTGTGGTAAGTTTCCCTTCTCTTCTTCTCTATTTGTCGGGCTCACAATGGCCGATTCTTGACCAGACGGCTTATTTTTTGGCAGAGCCCCCTTCTTCGACCAACGGCCGGAGCCGCGGGGCCAGAGCGCCAGTTTATGCCCGACCGTGTGGTGGACGACATGGACGATCCGGACTTGGGGGCGGCCGCCATGGACGACGCCGTCGTAGGAGGAGGCGGCGAGGCAGGCGGCCCCGAGCTCGGAGCCGGCTTCGGGGACTGGCCGGATGACGACGATGCCGAAGTTATTCCGCGTCGTCAGCCGGCGTCCGATCGCCAAGGGGCGCGCCGACTCTCTTTGGCAGCCGGCCGAAGAAGCCCAAGAGTTCCACGGCGGCGACCAAACGGGACGAGGCGGCCGCGAAGGCGACCCGCTTCCACAAGGTGGTGAAGCAGCCGCAGGCGGTTTCGGCGTGAGTACCCATTTTCCCACACTTTTCTTTCTTCTCTTTGGTTGAGGCTCTTCTGAGCCTTTTTCTTGATTGGTCAATCAGGGTGCCGCTTTCCCTTGAACGGGTTCCTGCCGCCTCCATAGTCGGACCGGCGGGAGGGTCTTCGAGCTCCCGCCGCGTGGATCCCCACGCCGACCTCATGGAGGCAACGGAGCGGAACGCGCGGGAGGCGCGGGAGGAGCGGGAAGTGGAGGAGTGGAGGGCCGCCCAGGGGGCGAAGGAGAAGTCGGCCGAGGCACAAGCCGACACGACGGCCAAGGCTCAAGCGGAGGCCGCGGCTACGGAGAGGGAGGCGGAGGCCCTGCGTAACCAACCTCCGCAGCTCATCATCCCCCTCCGCACCGTGGCCCCCAACATCCCAGTGCCTCAGTCGGAAGAAGCCGGCCGCGACCGGCCGGTGATGGAGAGGGAGGAGGGCAACATGATCGTCCTGGAGGGAGAGGCGGTGCCGTCGGCGCCGACTGGAGCGGGCCAAGGCGGCCGACCTGTCGCGCCGCCCGAGCAGCCGGCTGGAGGCGAGCCGGCTGTGGGGGTGGATCTCATGGTCGAGCGCCGCCGGCGGCGCTGGCGAGGGAGGCGACTCAGCGCCAGCCGCCGCAGGTCGCTGGCGCCACCGACGGCTCAGGATCCGGAGGCGGCCAGCGCCAGCACGTCTGAGTGGACACCCAGTGGTGGGCCGGCTGAGCTGAACGTGGCGGCGTAGGAGGTCCGGAGCCGGCTTCAGGCCCAGGCTGCCTCGTTGAAGCGGTACACTCAAGAATTCCTCACGACGCGGGCGGTCATCCGGGTGAGTCCTCCAGCTTTGGTCGATTGCTTTCTTGATTTCTTCCATGGGGGCGCGTCACTGCACCCACTGGGTGTAGTCCCCGAGTTCCGAGTTGGCTGCTGAGCAGGCGGCTTGGAACTTCTAGTAGGCTTCGATTGCTATCTTGTTCTTATTCATACTTCCGTCCTGTTTCCAGGAATATCATAATCTCCGCGCGGCTGCCTTCAACTCCCGGGCCCAGGAGCTGAACCAGAAGACCGATGATCTGACTGAAAGACCGCTGATCTGACTGATAGCCGGAGTGAGTGCTTCGTTTCTTTTATCTCACGTGGGGCACGCCAACAAGACTCCATCGGGTGTAGTCCCTAAGATTCGGCCGATCACGAGCAGTCGGGTCGGATCTTTCCTGACGACTTCTTCCTTATTGCTTTTTTTCTTTTTATTCATATTTGTAGGGGCCAACGCCGACTTGAGGGAGCAGCTAGGCGGGATCTAGACCGCCCTTCATGCCAAGGAAGCTGAGTGCAACGCCTTGGCCCAGGAACGTGACCGCCTAGCCAAGAAACTGGCCGACCAGGAGGAGAGCCATAAGGCGGCCCTGAAGAAGGCGCAGGACAGCGAGGCCGCCCTCAAAGCCGAATACGAGATCGAGGCGGCAGGCTGGGCCGAGGCGAAGCAAACGCTGAGCGAGGGCTATGGACGGGTTGAGGATTTGATCGACGGTAGGCCGCCTTCCTCTTCGTCCCTTTGCTTGCCCCTTGTCCTCTGGTTTATCTTCTGATTTTGAGCTGCTTCTTTCTTCTTTGTGCAGATTACTTTCCCGGTTACTCCGTCGCCGCCTCCCAAGCCATCGAGGCCCACCGCGAAGCACGCCGGCAAGCAGGGGTCGAGATCGCACCGGATGCCAGCCGGACACTTGAGGAGCAGCTTCTGGCGATTCAGGCCCGTCTGCAGCCGGCTCACCGCATGCTCCGCCGCCTTCAGCGTGCCGGGGCGCAAGTGCTGGCCGCCCTCTGGCCCGACGAGGCGGTTCTCGCACCCAATGAATCGCCGACCGGCCGAGGTTGCGCGGCCGCTTGAGGCTCGGAAGGCTTCCGCCGCTCGGTCCGGCGCCAGGCGGGTGCTGGAGTTCGTCCGAGCCTGGTATCCTAGGCTGAGGTTGGCCCATCTGAGCACCTGGCGGCAGGAGGCCAACGAAGAGCTGGTGGCGGTGCGGCCGGCTATCATCCAGCATGCCTCGGCAATCGCCGACTACACCGACACCAGCGCCTTTGCTCCTGAGGTAAACAATGACGGCGTCGCTCAGCCAGAGGAGTGGTTCGGGCTGAACCCGGCGGAAGGTGAAGACTCGCCGGAGGAGATCGCTTCCAGCGATGAAGGCTAGGATGAAGAAGGGGAGGGTGGCGAAGACGTCGTGCCAGACGGCGAAGCAACCAGCCAGCTTCATCCTGATCGTGCCTCCAGCAACGAGGCGCGCGCGAGAGCGCCGTCTGCCAGAGGTGATGATCAAGCCGAGACCCGCCAGCCGGCCACTCCTCCAGCCGGCAATGTCGTCTCCACCGACCTGCCCGACTCGCCCGTCGTTCCCTTGGCCTGATCTGCCGTCCTTGCTTTCCTGCTTGTTACTCTTTGAACAGCTATTTATTAAATTCGCGCAGTTCCACCCACTGGGGGTGTATTCAAACTATGTTGAATGCCGGCCTTTCGAAGGCTTTTTGTGTAAATATAATCATGCATGTGTTTGGCTTCCATTCATGTTTGCTTTTTATCCTTAGGTTGTTTCCTTTGCCGCCTTCCCTTGGTCGCCGCCTTCTCAACCGGACAGCTGCTCTGCAGTCTGTGGCTGGGGAGGGACTTGGTCGTTTTTTGGGAAGACAAGTACTTGAGCTTTCTTAGATTGTAGCAAGGTGAATGGGAAGCCGGCCAGCCGGCTGCTCTGGCAGCCGGTCGGCGGAGGGGGGAAGCCGGCTTTCGGTATATAAGTTCGTTAGTCCTTAGCCATTTTTCATGTGGGCATCCTTTCCTGCCTTTGACTCTTGCCAGCCGGACAGTCGATTCTTCGAGCTGCGACTTTCCGACAAGAGAGGGCTTGGGTGCCGCCACACTACTTGTCTGACTATAGGTGGAACTTGAATATAACTCAACCGGCAAGTCCCCGGGCCGACTGGTCGAACCCGGTGCCGGACGAGAAAAATGAATGTAGTAACATAATCATGGGCATGATACTCATCATTCATAGATAAAAGAGGGTAGTCCCCGAGTGCTCCTCGGGGGGCCCATTGTCTCATACTTAGTACAAAAGGTAGCGTGGTACATACTGCGTTTTAACTGTAAAATCGTCGGAGGAGGTTGGCGTTCCATGGTCGTTCCGACTCCTTGCCGGAATAATCTCCCTTGCGTGCCTTCGGCTTCTGCGCGTCGATCAGGTAGTAGGAGTCGTTGCCTAGTGCTCTGCTGATGACGAAGGGGCCTGCCCAAGGGGCCGAGAGCATGTGCTGGCTGGCTGTTCGCTGGATCAGCCGGAGCACAAGGTCACCCTATTGGAAGGATCTTAGCTTGACCTTCCGGCTGTGGTAGTGGCGCAAACCCTGCTGGTAGATGGCGGACCGGCTGAGGGCTAACAGCCGGCTTTTTTCCAGCAGGTTGACGCCGTCTTCTCGTGCTTCCTTGGCCTACGCCTCCGTGTACATGGTCACCCGAGGTGAGTCGAACTCGATGTCAGTTGGGATGACAGCCTCGGCACCATATACAAGGAAGAAAGGGGTGAAGCCGGTTGACTTGTTCGGGGTAGTGCGCAGACTCCAAAGGGCGGTCGGCAGCTCGTCGAGCCAGCAGCCGGCCGAATACTCCAGTGGCACGACCAATCGGGGCTTGATGCCGGAGAGGATGAGGCCATTTGCTCGCTCGACTTGGCAGTTTGACTGCGGGTGGGCAACGGACGCTAAGTCCAGTCGGATGCCCTGTGTCGCGTAGAAACGTGCCAGTGCTCCCTTGGCAAAATTCGTGCCGTTGTCGGTGATGATGCTGTGTGGCACACCGTACCGGGTTGTAATATCTGCGATGAATGTTACAGCAGTCGGCCCATTCAGCTTCTTGATCGGCTTCGCTTCAATCCACTTGGTAAATTTGTCCACGATGACGAGCAGATGTTTCATGCCACCACGCGCCGTCTTGAACAGGCCCACCATATCCAGTCCCCAGACGGGAAAGGGCCAGGTGAGGGGAACGGTCTTGAGTGCGTAAGCCGCAGTGTTGCTTGGAGTCAAGACTTGGCACCCTTTGCAGATTTGACTAACTCCTTACGCTATCCAGCAATCGGCCAAAAGAATCCATGGCGGAAAGCTTTGGCAACTAGTGATCTTGAGGTCAAGGTGGCTGCATTCGCTTTGGTGAATGTCCTTGAGGATTGCTATGCCCTTCTTCTGCTCGACGCAGCTACTGAAGACTCCAGTGACACCGCTACCGACGAGCTCTCTTTAACAATTGTGTATGCTCGGCTCGGCGTTGGACTTGTCTTGCCGCAATCTCGTCAGCCGGCAGTTCTCTGTTTACCAGGAAGTTGAGGATGGGCTAGGCCCATGATGGAGCTGTGACTTCTTCTATTGCCAATACGGCTACTGCGACCAGGGTGGGTGGGCTGGGTGGTGAAGAGCTGGATTCGGCCATCGCCTGTTGTGTCGATGCAGACCCCGGGTCGACTGTCGTAGTCCCCGGGCCGGGTTCTGAAGTCCCAGGGTCGGGTGCGACCATGGCAGTCCCCGAGCCGCCTGTTGATGTCCCTGGGCCGCCTATCTAGTCCCCGAGCCGCCTGCTTGGTTCCCTGTTTGGATTCGACTCGCCGGGTTAGGCGGTACGAAGATGGAATCGGATTCGAGACGGCTTGATAGACGGCTTGAGGAGGCGCTGGAGAGAGACGCCGTTGGTATGGCTTGTCGAGTGGAGCCTATTCGTGCTGTGGCATCCGCTGTTTCGCTGTCGCCCGTGGCACGGAGGAACTCGCATCCTTCAAAATACTCGCTGATTTGTTGAACGAGGAAGCGGTAGCTCGCCATGTTTGCGCCCTGGCGCCCCAATCGCCAAATGATTGCTGGACTACCAACCGAGTCGCCATAGCATGTGATCCGCGGATGCCGAGTTCTTTGGCTAGCCGGAGTTCGTGTATGAGCGCCTCGCACTCGCCACACTGTTGGAGGCGGCAAAATGAATTTGCAATGTGTATCCGAGCTTGTCGCTTTGGGAGAGGTGAGGATGATGCCGCTCCCAAGCCGGTGCGCATCTTGGACCCATCAAAGTGCATCCACCAATGAGTGGAGTCGGGGTCGGTGGCGGTCATCGGGTCTCGCCCAGTCGACGAGGAAGTCGGCCAACGCTTGGGACTTGATGGCAGTGCGAGGCTGGTAGAAGATCGTGTAAGGGGCCAGCTCAATGGCCCATTTTTCCACCCGCCAGATGCATCTCGACCGCTTATGATCTCGGCGAAGGGCAAAGGCACACGACCGTGATGGGGTGCTCTTGAAAGTAGGGCTTGAGCTTTTGCGCGGTACACACCATAGCACATCTTCCGTAGTGCGGTAGTTCTTCTTCGAGGTGGACAGTGCTTCACTTAAATAATACACCGGCCTCTAGACTGGTTGAGCTCGGCCTTGTTCCGGGCGCTGAACCATGATGACGGTGCTGACCACCCGCTGGTAGCGGCAATGTAAAGGAGCATGGGCTCTTTCGCCGGCGCCGCCAAGACAAAGCGGCGTGGCAAGATCTTCTTCAGCTCGTGGAAAGCTTGGTCGGCTTGGTCGCTCCACCAAGTGAATGGTCTTCTTCATGAGTCGGTAGAGGGGGGAGCTTTCCAAGCCGGTTGATAAAGCGTTCAGTGGAGGCCTGCATCCGTAAACTTATGGACGCCTCGAGTTTAGTGGGAATTCCATTCTCTCAATGGCTTTGATCTTCACTGGGTTGCATTCGATGCCGCTGCTCGAGACCAGGAAGCCTAGAAGCTGGCCGGCCGGTACTCGAACACGCATTTCTCGGGTTGAGCTTGATCTCAAACCGCGCAGGTTCTCAAACGTCTCCTTGAGGTCTTCCAAAGAAGGTGCCGTGCTTCTCCGTCTTCACCACAATATCGCCTACATAGACGTGGGCATTTCGCCGAGTTGGTTGAGGAGGCATTTCGCATGCAACGCTGAAAAGTGGCACCGCATTTCTCAAGTCGAATGTCGAGTCGCAGCGTAAAGTCTCAATGGTGTGATGAAGGCGGTCTTCGTGGTCACCGATCCAACTTATCCGGTGGTAGCCTGAGTAAGCATCCAAGAAACTCAACAGCTCGCATCCGGCTGTGGAGTCTATCACTTGATCAATCCTTGGCAGGGCGAAAGGATCTTTGGGGCAGGCTTTGTTGAGGCTAGTGTAGTCTATACACATGTGCCACTTGTTATTCTTCTTCAGCACGAGGACCGGGTTGGCAAGCCATTCCGGAAAGAACACCTCCATTATGAAGCCGACTGCCAGAAGCCGGGCTATCTCTTCTCCTACAATCCTTCTCTTCTCCTCCGACAGTCGGCGGAGGGGCTGCTTAACGGGTTTTGCATCTGCTCGGACGTGTAGCTTTTGCTCGGCGAATTCCTTTGGAACACCCGGCATGTCCTTGGGGGACCATGCGAAGATGTCCCGATTCTCGCGGAGGAAATCGACGAGCTCGCCTTCCTATTTGCTGTACAGGTTTGCCCTAATGACGGCAAACCTTTCTGGGTGCTCCGGGTCCAGAGGGATCTTCTTCGTTTCTTTGGCCAACTAGAAAGAACCTTGGGCATCACACTCCTTGGGGTCGGGGGACAGGGCCGGCTGCTAGCAGCTGCACTTTCGGAGGATTTCTTGTAATCGCCGGCTATGGTGATGATGCCCTTGGTACTCGGCATCTTCATCTTGAGGTAGGCGAAAAGGCATTAGCCATGAACTTGGCCAGAGCGGTCGGCCAAGCAGTGCATGATAAGGGCTCTCAAGGTCCACCACCTCAAACCATATCGCTTCTCGGCGGAAATGATCCTTGTCCCCAAAGAGAACATCTATCTTGATATTGCCGATTGGTGAGCAGGACAGGCCGGGTACGATGCCATGGAACACGGTCCGACTAGGCATGAGCTGCTTTGTCTTGATGTTCAGCTTCTCCATGGTGTCACGGTACAGTATGTTGATGCTGCTCCCGCCATCTATCAGCACGCGGGAGAAACAGGCAGCACCCATGTCTGTTGCTAGGGTGGCCTCCAAAACCAATGCATAAGAGCCGGGATACGGCATCACCTCTGGGTGGTCGGCCCGGCTCCAGCTGATAGGCCTTTCTGACCAGTGTATGTACTCAGGGTTGTTGGAGGCGACCGCGTTGACTTCTTGCTGCTGTCGGCGGCGGCTGCGCCGGTCTTCGGGCTGGCTTGTAAAGACGATGTAGGCGGCATGCTCGTCAGGGAACTCGTCTTGAACGGCTCCGACTGCTGGTCGAGCGGCCGGTTGTTGGGGAGCCGGAGGCGGCTGACCAGCAGGCCGAGGCGGCATCAGCCCTTCGCCCTTGGAGATTCGCGTGAGCCAGTGGCATTTCCGGGTCGTATGGTTGGACGGCTTCGCGCTGCTATGGAACTTGCATGGGGCATCAAGGGCCTGCTCGTAGGAGAAAGCCGGCTGCCAAGCCGGCCTGCCGCCCTTCCGCTTCTTGGGCGTGGGCCGCCCTTCGAGTTGTTCATCTTCGACTGTGGCCACCTGCCGACTGGTTGAAGGCGGCATCGGGCCCTTGCGCTTGTTGTCGTTCTGGTACGGGCGTCGGCTGGAGTCCCTAGCCGGCGTCTTGGGAGCCAGATTGAGTACCTTCCCGGAGGCGTCTACTCGGAGCTCGGTCTTCATTGAGGAGTCGGCAGTGGCGTACTTGTCTGCTATGACCAGCATCTTGTTGAGGGTAGTCGGCTCGTCGCAGAGGAGTTTGTGCTTGAGGAGGGTGCCTTCTCGGCACCCGGCGGTGAAGTACTCTATGGCTTGAACCTCGTGCACCCCCTCACAGGAATTGTGGAGCTCGGCCAACGCGTGAGGTAGTCGCGAGTTGATTCAGTGGGTCCTTGAACGCACAAGGAGAGCTGTCGGGGCTTGGGAGCCCGCATGTAGGTGCTGGTGAAGTTGTGGATGAAGGCTTCTGTGAAGTCTAGCCAGCTGTTGATGCTGTAAAGCTTGAGGCTGTTGAGCCAGGTTCGCGCCGTGCCTTGGAGCATGAGGGGGACATACTTCACGGCAACGCGCCTGTTGCCGTTCGCTATGCTGACTGCGGTGGAGTAGTCGATCAACCAATCTTCCGGCTTCACGGAGCCGTTGTACTTGGGCGTGTCTCTTGGGAGCGAGAACCCTTTGGGGAAGGGCTCGTCGTGGATGCGGGGGCCGAAGCAAGGCGGGCCGACATCATCTTCTTCTTCCAGCGCCAGGGATCGCGCTAGGCGGTCGATCCGATGGCGGGCGTCGCTTCGCCGACTCCTTCATGGTGGCCTAGTCGGCCGCCGAGAGTCGATGCGTGATAAAGCGACGGGTGGGATATCTCCCCACGAGGCGGCGAGGAGGCGGGTTGCCTCGCCGCCCATGGCTCGAGGGCGCCTTCGCGCCGCGCCGATGGAGATCCGGTTCGGCTGCGGCTGGGAGCCGCCTTTTTCTGCCGTGGCGCGGGTGTTGCCCGCAATGGGCGTCCGCGGACGCGCGCCGTGCTCTCGGCGCGGGGGAGGGGGACTTTCGTGCGGACGCCGCTTGCGCTCAGCGGCGGCTGCATCAATCAGCCGCTGGATGCGCTCGTCATGTGGGGAGTTCTTCGGCCCCCGGTCCATTTAGCTCGTCTACGGCCGCCTGGGCGGCGCGTAGGTTCTCGAGGGGCGGGTATAGATCGGGCGGTTCGCCTTTAGCATGTCAGCGATGGCTGCGCCACGCTTCTTGATGACGCCGATTCGGCTAGGCACATCAGGAGGCGGCGTGCCAAAGGCGGCGTGGTCGACTTCGCGCTGGTGAGCCTCAGTGAGGCGCCTCATGGAGGCTATCTTCTGACCCTCCGCAATGAGGGCGAGGCGGCGGCGCCCAGTGTCTCGGCGTCGGCGCCAGCCCGAGGGGGACGGCAAGTCAGGATCCCCACTTGCGGGCGTCAGGCGCGTTCGCCAGAGGCGACGCTGCGGATCGATGACCAGCACTCGCTGATGGCGCTGCCACAGCTGTCGGCTCGGGGAGCGGGTCGTTGAAGATCACAACGTTGGTGGGGAAAGCGTCGAGCGATGCCGTGTCGGAGTCGACAAGCATCGGGTCGGTGGAGCCAACCGACTCCAAATCTACAGCAGACTCGCTGGAGACGTGGAGTTGGTCGAGGAGGCTGACGAGGTGGCTCTCGAGGCAGCCTGTGCCCGCGTCGGATGCGGGCTCATCGAGATGCGAGCCTCGCCAAGAAGATCGGTGAGGCAGCTCACCGCGCAGGCGTCGGCGACACCTTGCAGCGCGTCGGGGCAAGCGCCATCGGGCGTGCCGGGCTGGCTACGCTCGCTGGGAAGGAATTGGGTTCCCGTCCAGAACAGGTCTCCGGACGACGATGCACCTAGCCCCATGGTGGGCGCCAAATGTCGGGTGGTAGGTGCTACATATGCCAACGGGTGGCTTATCATTGTTGGAGCCAATAAGACGTCGTCGGTGCCTGGAAACGGGATGAGGCGAAGACATGCACGCCGGCGAATCTTACCCAACTTTGGGGCTCTCCGTGGAGATAACACCCCATCGCTGCTCATGGGTCTCCGTGATGATCACTAGGTGAACAAGTAGCTACAAGAGGCTCCTTGAGCTGTTTCGGTGAGAGGAAGAAGAAGGGCACGGCTAGCTCTCCTCTTCCCTCGATGTGGTGTCTAAAACCGTAAGAGATCCACCCTTTGCATGGGTGCCCTGGGGGGTTTATATAGACCTACCCCCCAGGGGTACAATGGTAATCCGGCTGTGCGCGGGCCCTAACCGTCAGTGCCTACGCTCGCCGGCTTCTCCGCTGGCCGCTGGGGCCCGTCGACTGGTGGGTCCCGCCGGCTGCCGGCTTCCTGGTCGACAAGCTGGCCCCACCGCTGGGGGCTTTGTCGGGGGCTGGTTACAGTTGCCTCACTCCTGATGATGAGGGCTTTGTCGAGGTAAGCATGGCTACAGTGCCGCCGCTTTGGCGGCATTCACTATAGCCTTACCTCATCTTGTCTCCTTAATGAGGTGCCTCCTTCGAGGGAGGGAGCAAGCCGGCTACGGGGAGCCGGCCATATCTCAGGCCGACTGGAGGAGGCTTGGCCGCCTTCGGGTATCTCTCTGTCTGGAGGGGCCCGCCGCCTGCGGGCCGTCCTGACAGCTTGTCAGGGAGGACGTCATGGTCAACATGGCGACAGTGCCGTGCCGGACGGGTGATGGCCGCCCCGTACGGCGCACTGTGGCCATGCGCGCTCCGGGATTCGGGGGTGGCAGGCTTCACTGTAGCCACGCCCCGTCTCATCGCCGTTATGGGGGTGCAAAGTTTCAGGGTGCGGTCTTGGGAGCCTGTTGGGGGGCCGGCTTCTTGGAGTCGGCCTTCTCGTGGCCGGCTTCTTGGAGTTGGCCCTCTGGTGGCCTTCCTCCTGTGGGTCTAGGGCCGGGCCGCCTCCCGGTAGCCGGCCGAGGGAAGGCGGCCCCGCGTCTTGGATGCTTGAGGGCTCGATCGGCCCGTAATTTTTCAGAAGAGCAAGGGGGAGCCGGCTAGGCTACCCGTGGTCATTTACTCCGACATATTGCTTTCAAAAAATTTCTCGTGTCAAGATAGAACAAAAGGAGTGTTGTGTCAATTTTTGGGATTTTCGCGGTTCGTTTGGATATTTTTAATACTGTATCTCGAATTCTCGATCATATGAATATAAATTCGCAGTGTGACTGAATGAAAGATATGGTTTGAACGAACTTGGTTTTTTCTCTCTTAATGTACGGACTTAGCAAACCATTTTCTTTTGAAAAAAAGTCAATGGTTTTTAAATATAAAACACTCATCGCAAACGTTTTAGTTAGAACACCCGGATGCAAACCGACAGCTTCCCCAGGAAGCCAAGGGAAAATGTGTCAAGCAAGATTTCTGCATCCCTTCAATGCAAACGGTTGTTTTGCATGACCCGTGTGCAACCCCGTACAAACAATTGGGTAATATTTGCATATCTGTCATTTTGGGTATGTTGCCATTTGTCAAACTGGAAAGATTGACATTTGTTTATCTAGTAACATTGCCATTTGTCAACCTTGTAACACTGCGATTTGTCAAAATATGCAGCTAAAAATCACTAGCACTATCTAATTTTTGCAACTAAAATCACTAGCACTGTTCATATGGACATCACTAGAAGGCGTGAGTTGATGGACACATATGCAAATGTACCATTGATTACATACAACACGTCATCAACCCAGAACGACAACGAGGATACACGTTGGATTATAGATCATTTCCAAAAAAAACATTCTAGTAAAGTTTTTCTCACACAACAAATAACAAATCGATGAAATGAACTTCGGCTCAACCACTCGTCGGGTTGGAAACGCTTTCTTTGAACCAGAAGTGATTCTCTGGGAAGGGCCAGCTACTGTCAATCTCGAGACCAACGCAGGACTGATCATCCAGGCTGAAGCGGCCTATGTCAGGACCCATATTGGGACGGTAGGGAAGCATACCACTGTTCGAGGTATAGATACAGTTGCATCTCATAAATGGTAGTAACATTGTGTCAATAGCAGCTGGATTGCCTTCCACCATCTTTGGATAGTTTTGTCCAAGGAAGAGCGAGTTTCCTCCAAGACTTTCAATACTGAACCAGGGAGAAGGTGTTGGCGCTAGTACACTAGTATCCATCCCGAATACACTGCAATAGATGTTGGAATACGTCCGGAGAGTGCGACCATGCGAGACAGCACCTGCTTCCTTAGTAACATCAGCAGTGCCCTGTATACAAACAATAAGAAGAGGTGATCCATTGGAATAAGTTGCCAGGCGCCACTGAGTATATGGATCCAGCTCGTCCTCATGCTCGTGATCATCAGCATCGTCATCTCCCCCTTGGTTATAAAAATTTAAAAGTATAGGTGGTGGAATGTTCACAGGACCATGGAAACACAAGAAGGTTAATTAATTAGTAAAGAAAAACTAGATAACCCGCATGCATGTGGATGAAAAAATTATAATTACGGTGGAGGACAAACGTACCGAAAGCATGATGATTCCATGCAAAAACAGTGCCACGAGTGGTGGCAGAAAACACTAGACCCTCGTATTGAATTGCATCACAGTACTCATCAGTGTACAGAAATTGATTTTGAGCAATATCCATCGAGGCGTGGAATTAAGGAAGGCAACAAGCTTGTCGAAGATAGCAATAACTTCATAGTTCGGGTAATCCCAATAGCGGTTGGGAACTCGACAAATTGCTATCTTCCGTAGATGACAGTCACCATGATTGTATTTGAACTCATGTAGAATACCGGTGTACTCAACCTCTGGGCAGTCGTCTGAGATTTTTGGAAGTGGAACCCGGTGACGAGTGTACACATTCACAAGTTCCCACTCGCAGTTGTACCCAATGTAAACAACCCAATCTCCATTTGTGCCTTCCCAAGCCTTGCCCTCAAGCGATGGCATCTTAACATCATACATATCATTATCAAGCGGCATCAAATTGTACAAGGCGAGGCTTCCCTCATCCCTGCACCAGTCAGCAGGGTCACGGCGAAGAAGATAGGGGAGATCAAACCGCTCCTGTACCCTTGGGTTCGTTGTAATGATGTTATTAGTTGAGTCGAGAATGGTCTTGAACGAACCTGCCATGCTAGCCGAGGTGATGACGTCGCACCGATCAATGAGTTCCTCCACCACGTCATCATTCAGATCGGGGCAAGAATAACGGGGTCATTTCCGGCTTGTTCCCTCCATGGAGAAGATGATCGAACAATGGAAGAAGGAAGGGTGAAGGCGAATGGAGGAGGGAGGAAGAGCGTGCGACAACAGTTCCAAATCGAGAGGGAAGGCGAAGAGCCGGTGGACAGTTGCCACGGTACACGAAGAGGCGCCTGGGGCGAACGGTTGCCAGAGAGGTCACACACTGACGACAAGGGCCGAGTGAACCGCATGCGTATATGATACGTCCATTTTGCATCATGCTTTTATATCGATATTTATTGCATTATGGGCTGTTATTACACATTATGTCACAATACTTGTGCCTATTTTCTCTCATTTTACAAGGTTTACATGAAGAGGGAGAATGCCGGCAGCTGGAATTCTGGGCTGGAAAAGGAGCAAATATTAGAGACCTATTCTGCACAACTCCAAAAGTCATGAAACTTCACGGAGGCACGTTTTGGAATATATAAAAAATACTGGAGAAAGAATCAACCAGAGAGGGCCCACACCTTGGACACGAGGGTGGGGGGCGCGCCCTACCCCTTGGGCGCGCCCCCTGCCTCGTGGGCCCCCTGACAGGCCTCCGGTACCCCTCTTCTGCTATATGAAGTCTTTCACCCTGGAAAAAAATAAGAAGGAAGCTTTCGGGACGAAACACCACCGCCACGAGGCAAAACCTTGGCGGAACCAATCTAGGGCTCCGGCAGAGCTGTTCTGCCGGGGAAACATCCGGGAGGGGGAAATCATCACCATCGTCATCACCAATGATCCTCTCAGCGGGAGGGGGTCAATATCCATCAACATCTTCACCAGCAGCATCTCATCTCAAACCCTAGTTCATCTCTTGTATCCGATCTTTGTCTCAAAACCTCAGATTGGTACCTGGGGGTTGCTAGTAGTGTTAATTACTCCTTGTAGTTGATGCTAGTTGGTTTATTTGATGGAAGATCATATGTTCAGATCCTCTATGCATATTAATACCCCTCTGATTATGAACATGAATATGATTTGTGAGTAGTTACGTTTGTTCCTGAGGACATCGGAGAAGTCTTGCTATAAGTAGTCATGTGAATTTGGTATTTGTTCGATATTTTGATGAGATGTATGTTGTCTTTCCTCTAGTGGTGTTATGTGAACGTCGACTACATGACACTTCACCATTGTTTGGGCCTAGAGGAAGGCATTGGGAAGTAATAAGTAGATGATGGATTGCTAGAGTGATGTGCTTAAACCCTAGTTTATGCGTTGCTTCGTAAGGGGCTGATTTGGATCCATATGTTTCATGCTATGGTTAGGTTTACCTTAATACTTCTTTTGTAGTTGCGGATGCTTTCAATAGGGGTTAATCATAAGTGGGATTCTTGTCCAAGAAAGGGCAGTACCCAAGCACTGGTCCACCCACATATCAAATTGTCAAAGTAACGAACGCGAATCATATGAGCGTGATGAAAACTAGCTTGACGATAATTCCCATGTGTCCTCGGGAGCGTTTTCCTTTATATAAGAGTTTGTCCAGGCTTGTCCTTTGCTACAAAAAGGATTGGGCCATCTTGCTGCACCTTATTTACTTCTATTACTTGTTAACCGTTACAAATTACCTTATCACAAAACTATCTGTTACTGATAATTTCAGTGCTTGCACAGAATACCTTACTGAAAACCGCTTGTCATTTCCTTCTGCTCCTCGTTGGGTTCGACACTCTTACTTATCGAAAGGACTACAATAGATCCCCTATACTTGTGGGTCATCAGTATATCGCACACACCTTGATCTGGTTGACCGTTTCTTTTGTGTTGCCTAATCACAAACAGTTCATCTGAGTGAACCGTATGCTGTATATCGCACATACCTTCATCTGGCTGACCGTTTCTTTTGTGTTGCCTAATCACAAACAGTTCATCCGAGTGAACCGTATGCTGTGTATCGCACACGCCTTCATATGGCTTCCTGTTTCCTTTGTTCCTCCTCATCGCAAACAGTTAATTGAACTGAACCGTATGCCCTTCATCGCATACGCAACTAAAACCTGAACCGTGTTTGATGCATCCGTCATCGCAAACATTTTATACATTTCTGATGGTTTTCATACAGTACCGTTTGCGATTATTGCACCACACACAGTTTTTCGAAGGGTCTCTGATCGTAGTGTCGCGTTAGCAGCATCCTGCAGTAGTGTTTCTAGAAACCGCGTGGGTTGTTTAAGTTCATCGCCCACGATGTTGTCTGAGTAACCGTCTGCAATAGAAAACCCCAATAAGCAGTGTAATTAGCCTATTATTGATAATCCATGTACTAATCAAATTGATATTTCTTATAAAACACACCAGATATTTCATATCCGTATAATAGCAACTAGGATTTCATAATCGAATCACGTCAGATAGCTTCGGCACTCAGTTACGCCATTACACAGCAGCACCAAGTTTCACATGCAACATCAAAAAACTTTGGAAAGTAGCACCATACACGGTAGATAGATAGATGAATCTCATTTGGGAAACTGCAGAAGCGGAAGGCAAATATTGAGCCTTCAGTGATGTTGAATGTCCTTGCAACTTTAGGCAGTGGATATGGATAATTGCCCGCCCAACCTTCGTCCTCTTCAGCAAGACTACAAGCACATGCTCCAGTGCCCCAAAGTTGGTTGAAAAATCACATGTGTGTGATAACCCACAAGTATAGGGGATTGCAACAGTTTTCGAGGGTAGAGTATTCAACCCAAATTTATTGACTCGACACAAGGGGAGCCAAAGAATATTCTCAAGTATTAGCAGTTGAGTTGTCAATTCAACCACACCTAGATAACTTAATATCTGCAGCAAAGTATTTAGTAGCAATGTAATATGATAGTAGTGGTAACGGTAACAAAAGTAACGGTAGCAAAAGTAATATTTTTGGTGTTTTGTAGTAATTGTAACAGTAGCAACGGAAAAGTAAATAAGCGAAGAACAATATGTGAAAAGCTCGTAGGCATTGGATCAGTGATGGAGAATTAAGCCGGATGCGGTTCATCATGTAACAATTATAACATAGGGTGACATAGAACTAGCTCCAATTCATCAATGTAATGTAGGCATGTATTCCGAATATAGTCATACGTGCTTATGGAAAAGAACTTGCATGACATCTTTTGTCCTACCCTCCCGTGGCAGCGGGGTCCTAGCGGAAACTAAGGGATATTAAGGCCTACTTTTAATAGAGAACCGGAACAAAGCATTAGCACATAGTGAATACATGAACTCCTCAAACTATGGTCATCACCGGGAGTGGTCCCGATTATTGTCACTTCGGGGTTGCCGGATCATAATACATAGTAGGTGACTATAGACTTGCAAGATAGGATCAAGAACTTACATATATTTGTGAAAACATAATAGGTTCAGATCTGAAATCATGGCACTCGGGCCATAGTGACAAGCATTAAGCATAGCAAAGTCATAGCAACATCAATCTCAGAACATAGTGGATACTAGGGATCAAACCCTAACAAAACTAACTCGATTACATGATAGATCTCATCCAACCCATCACCGTCCAGCAAGCCTACGATGGAATTACTCACGCACGGCGGTGAGCATCATGAAATTGGTGATGGAGGATGGTTGATGATGATGATGGCGACGAATCCCCCTCTCCGGAGCCCCGAACGGACTCTAGATCAGCCCTCCCGAGAGGTTTTAGGGCTTGGCGGCGGCTCTGTATCGTAAAACGCGATGAATTCTTCTCTCTGATTTTTTTCTCCCCGAAAGTAAATATATAGAGTTCGAGTTGGGGTCGGAGGAGCTCCAGGGGGCCCACGAGGTAGTGGGGCGCGCCGTAGGGGGGTCCCACCCTCCTGGCTAGGGTGTGGGCCCCCTGGTCTTCATCTTTTGCAAGGATTTTTTATTATTTCCAAATAGACGTTCCGTGGAGTTTCAGGTCATTCCGAGAATTTTTGTTTCTGCACATAAATAACACCATGGAAAGTATGCTGAAAACAGCGTCAGTCCGTTAGTTCCATTCAAATCATGCAAGTTAGAGTCCAAAACAAGGGCAAAAGTGTTTGGAAAAGTAGATACGACGGAGACATATCAACTCCCCCAAGCTTAAACCTTTGCTTGTCCTCAAGTAATTCAGTTGACAAACTGAAAGTGATAAAGAAAAACTTTTACAAACTCTGTTTGCTCTTGTTGTTGTAAATATGTAAAGCCAGCATTCAAGTTTTCAGCAAAGATTATGACTAACCACATTCACAATAACTCTTAGGTCTCATGTTTACTCATATCAATGGCATAATCAACTAGCGAGCCATAATAATAAACCTCGGATGACAACACTTTCTCAAAACAATCATGATATGATATAACAAGATGGTATCTCGCTAGCCCTTTCTGAGACCGTAAAACATAAATGCAGAGCGCCTTTAATGATCAAGGACTGACTAGACATTGTAATTCATGGTAAAAGAGATCCAATCATAGTCATACCCAATATAAATTAACAAGTAATGGATGCAAATGAGAGCTGCGCTCTCCAGCTAGTGCTTTTTAATAAGAGGGTGATGACTCAACATAAAAGTAAATGGATAGGCCCTTCGTATAGGGAAGGAGGGATTTGTAGAGGTGCCAGAGCTCGGTTTTGAAAGCAGAGATAAATAATATTTTGAGCGGCATACTTTCATTGTCAACATAACTACCAAGAGATGGCGATATCTTCCATGATACACACATTATAGGCGGTTCCCAAACAGAATGGTAAAGTTTATACTCCCCCTCCACCAACAAGCATCAATCCATGACTTGCTCGAAACAACGAGTGTCTCCAACTAGCGACAGTCCCAGGGGGAGTTTTGTTTGCAATTATTTTGATTTAGTTTGCATTAAGCATGGGACTGGGCATCCCGGTGACCAACTATTTTCTCGTGAATGAGGAGCGGAGTCCACTCCTCTTGAGAATAACCCACCTAGCATGGAAGATAAGGGCAGCCCTAGTTGATACATGAGCTATTCGAGCATACAAAACAGAATGTTTATTTGAAGGTTTGGAGTTTGGCACATACAAATTTACTTGGAACGGCAGGTAAATACCGCATATAGGAAGGTATAGTGGACTCATATGGAATAACTTTGGGGTTTAAAGGATTGGATGCACAAGCAGTATTCCCGCTTAGTACAAGTGAAGGCTAGCAAAAGACTGGGAAGCGACCAACTAGACAGCAACAACGGTCATGAACATGCATTAAAATTAATAAACATTGAGTACAAGCATGAGTAGGATATAATACACCATAAATATAAATATCGTGAAGGCTATGTTGATTTGTTTCAACTACATGTGTGAACATGTGCCAAGTAAAATCATTTAAATCATTCAAAGGAGGATACCACCCCATCATACCACATCACAACCATTTTAATAGCATGTTGGCACGCAAGGTAAACCATTATAACTCATAGCTAATCAAGCATGGCACAAGCAACTATGATCTCTAATTGTCATTGCAAACATGTTTATTCATAATAAGCTGAATCATGAACAATGAACTCATCATATTTACAAAAACAAGAGGGGTCGAGTTCATACCAGCTTCTCTCATCTCAATCAGTCCATCATATATCGTCATAATTGCCTTTCACTTGCACGACCGAACGATGTGAATAATAATAAGAGTGCACGTGCATTGGACTAAGCTGGAATCTACGAGCATTCAATAAACAGGAGAAGACAAGGCAATATGGGCTCTTGGTTAAATCAACAATAATTCATATAAGAGCCACTTCAACAATTTAATCATGGTCTTCTCCTATCGACCCCCAAAGAAAAGAAAATAAATAAAACTATTTACACGGGAAAGCTCACAACAAGCAAAAGAAGAACGGGAAATCTTTTTGGGTTTTCTTTTTAATTATTACTACTACAGCAAGAAAAGTAAACTAACTAAAAGTTATAACTAATTTTTTTGGTTTTCTTAAGATTTAACAAACACACAAGAAGAAAGCAAGAAAAAGAAAATAAACTAGCATGGATGTCATAGTGAAAAAGTATGAGCACCGACATCTAGCAATGAATGTATGTGAACATAAATGTAATGTCGGTGGGAAATACGTACTCCCCCAAGCTTAGGCTTCTGGCCTAAGTTGGTTCATTGCCAAGGATGGCCTGGTGGATATCCATAGTTGTAGCTGGGGTCGTACTGAGATGCAGCGGTTATCGCCTCCTGAGATGCAGCGTGGCGGCGAGCTGCCTCCGCCCTCCTCTCGTACTCATTTGCCTTCTCTCTAGTAATAAAATGTCTTCCTTTTGCCTGATAATCAAAGAAGGCAGGAGCAGGGAGAGTAATACGGACAACATGACGTCTGTCAAAGATTAAGCGATATCGGAGAGGTGATTCATTCCTCTCGACAAACTGGTGGTAGACCATAGAATCATAGTCTAAATAAGTAGGAGGCAACTCAATATCATCCTCACGAACGTCCACACCAAGAAAATCAGCTAAGCGGGTTGCATAAATTCCTCCAAAGAAATCTCCATTAAATCTATTATGATGCAACCTACGTGCAACAATGGCTCCCAAATTATAAGATTTGTCTACTAACACAGCACTCCTAAGAATACTAAGGTCAGGAACACACATATGACATGCTTCATCTTTACCATTTATGCACCTACCTATGAAGAGAGCAAAATAATGTATAGCAGGAAAGTGAATGCTCCCTATGGTAGCTTGTGTTATAACTCTAGATTCCCCCACGGTTATACCAGCAAGAAAGTTTCTAAATTCAGATTTACGGGGTTCACTAACACTACCCCATTGTGGAAGTTTGCAAGCAGAAGTAAAATCCTCTAAGTCCATGGTAAAAGATTTTTCATAAAGATCAAACAGGACAGTTGGAGAATTACGTGAAGATGAAAATTCAAACCTTCTCACAAAGCAACTAGTGAGATAGTGGTACTGGTGGCATTTGTCTGCCTCGAAGCTCACAAGGTCAGCATTACGCAAATATGCGTTAAATTCCTCCTTGGTTCCCGCTCGATCCATAAAATTTTCTGAAGGCCATTCACAGGGCCACACTGGAGCGTCCCTTGGTGGCTCCTCGTCAGCATCACGCATTGCAAGCCTGGGTCCTTGCTTCCTTGAAGAACCACCTTGGAACAATTTCCTAAGCATACTTCTTCCTCTGAAAAATTTCTAAATTTTTTAGTAACTTCAAACAAAAGTGAACCAAGCTCAACAAAATTGATAGCAACTACTCCTACAAGTGCCTAGAGACTATATCATGCATTAGAACTACTTGGAACCATAAAAATTTAACATGCAAGCTCAAGAACATGGTCACCTAGGCAGCACAAATTTGCAATGAATAGAGCACTAGAACAAAAACTAATTGGACCAATGGAGGAGTCACATACCAAGGAACAATCTCCCCAAGCAGTTTTGCGAGAGGTGCTTTGAGCAAGGAGATCGAAAATCGCAGCAAAATGAGCTAGAACTCGTGCTTGAGCTGGATATTGGTGTTTGTGGGAGGAAGAAGGAGTGTGTGGATGCAGGAATAAGTGGAGGAGGGCCACCGTGGGCCCACGAGGCAGGGGGCGCGCCCAGGGGGTAGGGCGCGCCCTCCACCCTCGTGGCCAGGTGCTTGCCCCTCCTACTGTGTTCTCAGTGCCAGATATTCTCAAATATTCCAGAAAAAATCATATTCCATTTTCAGGGCATTTGGAGAACTTTTATTTTGGGGTATTTTATATTGCATGATAAATCGAAAAATGATGTAAAATACTATTTTTACTTTATTTCAACTAAATAATGAAAGTAGAAAGAGGGTACGGAAGGTTGTGCCTTCTAGTTTCATCCATCTCATGCTCATCAAAAGGAATCCACTAACAAGGTTGATCAAGTCTTGTTAACAAACTCATTCCGAATAACATGGAACCGGAGAAATTTCGAATAACACTATGTTACCTCAACGGGGATATGCACATCCCCAATAATAAGAATATCATATTTCTTCTTGATAGTAGGAAGAGGAAATTCAAAACCTCCAGATATAATCGATGGAATTTTTCCAATAGAGTTGATACTATGAACTTGAGGTTGTTTCCTCGGAAAGTGTACCATATGCCCATTACCATTAACATGAAAAGTGACATTGCCTTTGTTGCAATCAATAACAGCCCCTGCAGTATTCGAAAAGGGTCTTCCAAGAATAATAGACATACTATCGTCCTCGGGAATATCAAGAATAACAAAGTCCGTTAAAATAGTAACGTTTGCAACCACAATAGGCACATCCTCACAAATACCGGCAGGTATAGCAGTTGATTTATCAGCCATTTGCAAAGATATTTCAGTAGGTGTAAACTTATTCAATTCAAGTCTACGATATAAAGAGAGAGGCATAACACTAACACCGGCTCCAAGATCACATAAAGCAGTTTTTAACATAGTTTCTTTTAATGGAGCATGGTATAGTAGGTACTCCTGGATCTCCAAGTTTCTTTGGTATTCCACCCTTAAAAGTATAATTAGAAAGCATGGTGGAAATCCCAGCTTCCGGTATTTTTCTTTTGTTTGTAACAATATCTTTCATATACTTAGCATAAGGATTCATTTTGAGCATATCAGTTAATCGCATACGCAAAAAGATAGGTCTAATCATTTCAGCAAAGCGCTCAAAATCCTCATCATCCCTTTTCTTGGATGATTTGGGAGGAAAAGACATGGGTTTCTGAACCCATGGTTCTCTTTCTTTACCCTGTTTCTTAGCAACAAAGTCTCTCTTATCATAACGTTGATTCTTTGATTGTGGGTTATCAAGATCAACAGCAGGTTCAATTTCTACCTCATTATCATTACTAGGTTGAACATCATCATGAACATCATCATTAACATTTTCATTAGGCTCATGTTCATTACCATATTGTGTTTCAGTATCAGAAATAGATATATCATTTGGATTCTCAGGTGGTTCAGCAATAGGTTCACTAGAAGCATGCAAAGTCCTATCATTTTTCTTTTTCTTCTTTTTAGAAGGACTAGGTGCATCAATATTATTTTTCTGAGAATCTTGCTCAATTCTCTTAGGGTGACCTTCAGGATACAAAGGTTCCTGAGTCATTCTACCAGTTCTAGTAGCCACTCTAACAGCATAATCATTTTTCTTACTATTCATTTCATTGAGCAAATCATTCCGAGCCTTAAGTACTTGTTCTACTTGGGAGGTAACCATAGAAGCATGTTTAGTAATGAGTTTAAGTTCACCTTTAACATTAGCCATATAATCACCCAAGTGTTCAATCATATAAGCATTTTGTTTTAATTGTCTACCAAAATAAGCATTGAAATCTTCTTGCTTAACCATAAAGTTATCAAACTCATCCAAGCATTGGCTAGCAATTTTAGTAGGAGGGATTTCAGCTTTATCATATCTATAGAGAGAATTTACCTTTACTACCTGTGTCGGGTTATCAAGACCAATAGGTAATGGATTAAGATCATATGTTTCTTCAACATGCGGTAGATTAAGACCATGTATTTCTTCAATAGGAGGTAAATTCTTAACATCTTTAGCTTTAATACCTTTTTCTTTCATAGATTTCTTTGCCTCTTGCATATCTTCAGGGCTGAGAAATAGAACGCCTCTCTTCTTCGGAGTTGGTTTAAGAATAGGCTCAGGAATTGGCTCAGGAGTTGGCTCAGGAACTGTCCAATTATTTTCATTTGTCAACATATTATTCAATAGAATTTCAGCTTCATCCGGTGTTCTTTCCCTGAAAACAGAACCAACACAACTATCCAGGTAATCTCTGGAAGCATCGGTTAGTCCATTATAAAAATATCAAGTATTTCATTTTTCTTGAGAGGGTGATCAGGCAAAGCATTAAGTAGCTTGAGAAGCCTCCCCCAAGCTTGTGGGAGACTCTCTCTTCAATTTGCACAAAGTTGCATATTTCCCTCAAAGCAGCTTGTTTCTTATGAGCAGCGAAATATTTAGTAGAGAAGTAATAAATCATATCCTGGGGACTACGCACACAACCAGGATCAAGAGAATTAAAGCATATCTTAGCATCACCCTTTAATAAGAACATAAATATTTTAAGGATATAAAAGTAGCGAGATCACTCATCATTAGTGAACAGGGTGGCTATATCATTTAATTTAGTAAGATGTGCCACAACAGGTTCAGATTCATAGCCATGAAAAGAATCAGACTCAACCAAAGTAATTATATCAGGATCAACAGAGAATTCATAATCCTTATCGGTAACACAGATAGGTGAAGTAGCAAAAGCAGGGTCAGGTTTCATTCTGTCATTAAGAAATTACTGCTTCCATTTAGCTAATAATCTCTTGAGCTCATATCTATCTTTGCAAGCTAAAATAGCTAAATAAGCTTATTTATAAAAAAACATAACCCTCAGGAATAACACGAAAGTCTTCATCATCACTTTCATCAATATAATCAGTTTCAATAATTTCTTTCTCTCTAGCCCTAGCAATTTGTTCATCAAGAAATTCACCAAGTGGCACAGTAGTATCAAGCATAGAAGTAGTTTCATCATAATTATCATGCATAGCAGAAGTGGCATCATCAATAATATGCGACATATCAGAATGAATAGCAGAAGCAGGTTTAGGTGTCGCAAGCTTACTCAAAACAGAACGTGAATCAAGTGCAGAGCTAGATGGCAATTCCTTACCTCCCCTCGTAGTTGATGGATAAATTGTTGTCTTAGCGTCTTTCAAGTTCTTCATAGTGACCAGTAGATATAAATCTCAAGTGACTCAAAGAATAGAGCTATGCTCCCCGGCAACGGTGCCAGAAGATAGTCTTGATAACCCACTAGTATATGGGATCGCAACAGTTTTCGGGGTAGAGTATTCAACCCAAATTTATTGATTCGACACAAGGGGAGCCAAAGAATATTCTCAAGTATTAGCAGTTGAGTTGTCAATTCAACCACACCTAGATAACTTAATATCTGCAGCAAAGTATTTAGTAGCAAAGTAATATGATAGTAGTGGTAACGGTAACAAAAGTAACGGTAGCAAAAGTAATATTTTTGGTGTTTTGTAGTAATTGTAACAGTAGCAACGGAAAAGTAAATAAGCGAAGAACAATATGTGAAAAGCTCGTAGGCATTGGATCGGTGATGGAGAATTATGCCGGGTGCGGTTCATCATGTAACAATCATAATATAGGGTGACATAGAACTAGCTCCAATTCATCAATGTAATGTAGGCATGTATTCCGAATATAGTCATACGTGCTTATGGAAAAGAACTTGCATGACATCTTTTTTCCTACCCTCCCGTGGAAGCTGGGTCCTAGTGGAAACTAAGGGATATTAAGGCCTCCTTTTAATAGAGAACCGGAACAAAGCATTAGCACATAGTGAATACATGAGCTCCTCAAACTATGGTCATCACCGGGAGTGGTCCTGATTATTGTCACTTCGGGGTTGCTGGATCATAACACATAGTAGGTGACTGTAGACTTGCAAGATAGGATCAAGAACTCACATATATTCGTGAAAACATAATAGGTTCAGATCTGAAATCATGGCACTCGGGCCCTAGTGACAAGCATTAAGCATAGCAAAGTCATACCAACATCAATCTCAAAACATAGTGGATACTAGGGATCAAACCCTAACAAAACTAACTCGATTGCATGATAGATCTCATCCAACCCATCACTGTCCAGCAAGCCTATGATGGAATTACTCGCGCACGGCGGTGAGCATCATGAAATTGGTGATGGAGGATGGTTGATGATGATGATGGCGGCGAATCCCCCTCTCTAGAGCCCCAAACGGACTCCAGATCAGCCCTCCCGAGAGGTTTTAGGGCTTGGGGGCGGCTCCGTGTCGTAAAACGCGATGAATTCTTCTCTCTGATTTTTTTCTCCCTGAAAGCAAATATATAGAGTTGGAGTTAAGGTCAGAGGAGCTCCAGGGGGCCCACGAGGTAGGGGGCGCGCCCCCACCCTCGTGGCTAGGGTGTGGGCCCCCTGGTCTTCATCTTTTGCAAGGATTTTTTATTATTTCCAAATAGACTTTCCGTGGAGTTTCTGGTTATTCCGAGAACTTTTGTTTCTGCACATAAATAACACCATGGGAAAGTCTGCTGAAAACAGCGTCAGTCCGGGTTAGTTCCATTCAAATCATGCAAGTTAGAGTCCAAAACAAGGGCCAAAGTGTTTGGAAAAGTAGATATGACGGAGACGTATCAGTGTGTCCTTGGGGTGAATTTCTAGGTCCCATGCAAGAAATGGGAATGAAATTCAAACATCTAGGCGTCGTGCCTCGGCCGTAAAGATTGAGAAACTCGGTTTTTTAATTCCTAAATCCAAAACACGCCTGAAAATCATGAAACTTGGCACGGTGTCATGACATGGCACCAACATGCTACAGTATTTTTTTGGCCGAATTGGGACAAGCTTTGGTGTAAGCTTCTTGCAAACCGGAGCTTCCCTCAAGAAGGCTCGTGGTTCCGAGAGGGAACGTGTCACCTTCGTGTGCGAAACGACATACATACACTGCCTTCTCCCGCCTTAATTTTTTTACACAGGAAGATTAGACCAAATGGAAGTATCATGCTAAAATTTGGAATTATTCCAGGTTTGTTTCGCCTTTTTATACATTAATTGAGTTTCTGGGCATTTAATGTGCATAATCCAAATTTGAACTACAAGCACATGCTCCAGTGCACCAAAGTTGGTTGAAAAACCACATGTGTGTCCTTGGGGTGTATTTCTAGGTCCCATGCAAGAAATGGGAATGAAATTCAAACATCTAGGCGTCGTGCCTCAGCCATAAAGATTGAGAAACTTGGTTTTTTAACTCCTGTAAATCCAAAACATGCCTGAAAATCATGAAACTTGGCACGGTGTCATGACATGGCACCAACATGTTGTGGTAATTTTTTGGCCGAATTGGGGCAAGCTTTGGTGTAAGCTTCTTGCAAACCGGAGCTTTCCTCAAGAAGGCTCGTGGTTCCGAGAGGGAACGTGTCACCTCGGTGTGCGAAACGACATACGTACACTGCCTTCTCCCGCCTTACTTTTTTACACAGGCAGATTAGACCAAATAGAAGTATCGTGCTAAATTTTGGAATTATTCCGGGTTCATTTGGCCTTTTTTTACATTAATTGAGTTTCTCGTTTAATGTGCATAATTCAAATTTGAACTACAAGCACATGCTCGAGTGCACCAAAATTGGTTGAAAATCACATGTGTGTCCTTGGGTGAATTTCTAGGTCCCTTGCAAGAAATAGGAATGAATTTCAAACATCTGTGCCTCGTGGCTCGGCCGGAAAGATTGAGAAAGTTGGTTTTTTAATTCCTGTAAATCTAAAACACGTCTGAAAATCATGAAATTTGGCATGGTGTCATGACATGGCACCAACATGCTGTGGTAAATTTTTAGTCTGATTTGTGAAGGCGCACACATTAACAATCGACAAGGTCATTCTGGAACATGTGTTGTCACGTTACAAATCGGAAACACAAGTATTATTGAAACCGTGGGCGTTCTACTTCCCAATTACATGCCGCCCCGCGTCTCCTTTTTATATTGGCTAGAAGGTGTCGTGCGGGGTAGCTATTTGAGTACGGGAGGCGTGCGATCAGACCCTTGCACGTGCTCATCGGGAGGAGAGCCCTTTGACCTCTACCCGTCGCGCACCTCCCTCCTAACGTCTCCCTTAATGGCGCCCGAGCCCCTATTCTACGACGTGGCTATATGTCTCAGTGGACTGAGATTTAAGAGTGAAAAATGAAAATCTGAAAAGAAAGTTTTGCATGGATCTTGATGTAAGATCCAACGGACCTATATATCAACAACTGCGACTTATAGCAAGCATGATGAATATAAGGACGATGATAGTGGATAATAACTGCCTTACATAGTTAGGAACATAATTAAAAAAACCACATGCGGCAACGCCCGAAATACACAAGGGCAAAAAAAAAGAAGGAAGACAATGATCTGGCTCGCTGATCTCTACTTTCTTTATGCGTTGTTGCAGGCCGCGGGAACTAGTCTCCGCAGCGAGTGGCGATGAGCACTTTCTTGTCCTCAAGATGCTGCTTGAGAGCATCCACAGATTCCTCCACCAGCCTTCTGTGCTTGATGCGCAGCATGGCATTCTCGGCCACAAGTTTCTCGACGATGACGCCGGTCCTCTTCAACAAGGCAGTGGTCTTCTCTTGCTACTCCGTACTTCTGATGATCTTCGCCCTCAGCAGGTCGCGCTCGACCAGGAGCTTCGCACTGCTCTCATTTAGTTGCCGGATGAGGCCGGTAACCTGTTCAAAAGAGGCTTTCATGTCGTCCTGCAACCTCGCCCATCCGGAGATTTGATCCAACTGGCTATGGACGGTCGCATGCATGCGCCTGTAAGAGTCCTCGCCTGCCCGCGAGACATTTTCCCAGGCCGCCGCGGCGGGGGAGGACTCTCTGATGCATTCGCGGCACGACGGGACATCTCTTCTGCTTCCGTGGCGCGACCGGACCAGTCTGCTGCATCGACGGCGCGGCGGGACCTCCGTACTACTTTGGCGGCATGGCGGGACCTCTGTGTTGCTACGGCCGCGCGACGGGACATGCCGTGTTGCGTTCGCGGCGAGGCGGGACATCTCTCGTGCTTCCGCTTCCATGCTCGCATCTCTCTGGTGGCAATCTCTCGACTCATAACTCACACTGGCCATGGCAGACACAAGGGAAGGATGATGAATGACTTGTTTGTTTTTGTGGATGAGGAGTTGAGGAGGAATTCGCAGTCATCTTGGAGTAGTAGTATTTTTAAGCGAGTACTAATACGCTTCTAAGTGGGAAACCGTTTAGGTTTTAATCGGTGCGAACAGGTTTGGAATTTGAAATGTGACAGGACGCAGGCTCAAAATTTACTGACGATTATAAGTGCGGCACTATTCCCGGAAGGCGTAATGTGGGCACGTACGCCTTCTCAGCCGTGTACGTAGCGTTTGCAACATAGGATGCACCGCAATAGGCAATGTCAGCACACGTCTTGTTCCAACAATCGTGCGCGCTCGTTATTATCATCGCGCCCACTTCTTTTAATTAGAATGTGTGTGCCCGTCTAGCGCACACACGTTGATCTATCTAATTGTTTCAGTTTTTTTGTGGCTAATCGCAAACCGTTCATCCGTGTGAAGTGTATGCCGTCAATCGCAGACAATTTGATCTGGCTGATCCGTTTTTGTTCTGTTGCCTAATCGCAAACAGTTAATCCTTCTGAAGCGTATGCCCTCAATCACACACACATTTACCTAGCTGCCCGTTTCTAGTGTTCCTCCTCATCACAAACAGTTCATCCGACTGAACCGTATGTTGTATATCGCACACGCCTTCATCTGGCTACCCGTTTCTTTTGTTCCGCCTAATCGCAAACAGTTCATTGAACTGAATCGTATGCCCTGCATCACACACGCAACTAAAATCTGAACCGTGTTTGATGGCTCCGCCATCGCAAACGTTTTGCACCTTTTTTGACGGTTCTTTTACATCACCGGTTGTGATTATGCATCGCACACAGTTTCGTCGAAGGGTCTCTGATCGTAGTGACACGTTAGCAGCATCCTGAAGTGGCTACTGCTAGTGTTGAAAGGGTATTCTCTTCAATGAGCCATGTGAAGAATAAGCTAAGGAGCAAAATGGGTGATGAATATTTGAACAATCGTTTGGTTACATTTGTTGAGAGAGAATTTTTCAATTAAATGAAGGATGAAGATGTCACCAATCTCTTCCAAAAAGGCGACTACAGAGTTATATTGTTGTAGCGACCCGACCCAAAACCGGTCAAGTCTCTGTGTAGCTGTACCATCCCAAGATCATGCTGGCACACACAGTACATTGATTAAATAATCAAAGTTCAATCACACCTGAATTTATTACACGGTTCTCATATCGAGTCTTTATTACAATAGAATAAATTCGGCCGAAGGCCAACTCATGAGAAATAAACTAAATAAAGCTGCGGAAGCGTAGAAGAATAGCGAGTCCATCCGACTCCATAGGGCAATCGCCAAGCGTGGATCGTAGCCTCACTCCTGATCGGAATACTCCTCTGCAACATAAGACGTTGCAGCCGTGTAGGTCAACATTTTGAATATGCCGGCAAGTCATGAAGAGAACAACAATAAAATTACTAACACTATATGCAATTTGGCTGTGGGGCTCTAAGTTTCATTGTTTTGCAAAAAAGCCAGTTTTTCCCTACAATAAGGACTTGTTTGCAATTACTACAAAATGTTGGTAATTATTGAGATGGTTCCGCCAACCAATGTATCATTCCCAATTATTTAATAATAACACCCTCAATTAATTTATTAAGTTCGGTGTTGAGATATCCGAAATACTTCCAAGTTCCAGAGGCTCAAATTGTCCGTGAATCGGGACACGGCTAATCGATTAGATCTTCGCTCTGCAGAGGTTTGCACTTTACCCGCAAGAATCGCTTCCTCCTTTTAAGTCTTCGCACTTCCGGTGTTTGAAGACGGATGAACGAAACAGGTCTTCCAAGAGTTCCTCCGCCACCGCCGTACCCATCCAATCCTACCGTTCTTCTACATCTCGTAGCACCGTCCGGCCAGAGTCACACCTAGGGTTGACCAAGCCAGAGCCCATAATGGCTTGCGGCTGCATGTAAGCTTCCGTCAATGGGGTATCCATCCGTCTCTTCGTGGCTGGGTGAAGCTTTCCGCAAGATGTCATGGCGCTTCTCCATGCATCCCGCCAACCGCTGGTTTTCTCCAGTTGCCCGTCAACCGTCCTCCACCCAAAGAGTGAATTTTGAAGTTCATCTTGAGCTTGAAGTCATGGGGTTGTCATCATCTTGACTCTCACATCTCCCTTATGAATCACTCAACCAACCCCGTCTACGAGCATAGCAAAAATAAACTACTTCGTCCCGGGTCATAGTAACAAGGGGAATTGGTTTCATCCTACCTCATGATACTACTCAAGAACATAACTTAAAATTCACCTACTGCATGCATGGTGGGGAGGTATAATTTCTAATGCAATAAAATCATAGGTATTGTAAAAGAAAACATGATCAATTGACTTGCCTTGCTGACGATCTTCGAAAGCTAGGGACTCGTGATAGCAAGCTTCGCACTCCGGAAATTCTACCGAAGCAAACAACAATCATATAAGCATACAAACATATGATCACTTAACATAATAGCATACTAACATAACACACAAAGCAATTGAACCAAAACCCAAAGAAAACTTGAATCAATCCAAATCAAAGTTTTCACCACATCAACAACAACCAAGAAATAGTTTTACACAAACAAATTTTTCTTAACAGAACCTAAGCATGGGTTTTTGCTAATTAACAGAAGAGAAAACATCATGCAACTAGGAGCAAAAAGAATCACATTAAAAGCTATTATAGAACTCCTATTATGCCTAAAACAATCCTAGCAAGAAAAAATAAAATAAAAGTTTTATTTATTGTAAATAAAAGTTCATGTTCTAAAGTTACAGAAACTAACCTAAAATAAACTATCACATAGGAAAAATAAAATTATTTGCTAAATAAAACAATAGGAAAACAGTAGCTAGTTAAATAAATAAGAACCACATGATTTTGATTAAAACTATTTTTTTATTAAATCTAAAATACCCAAATAAATTCCTACGGTTAGGTAAGGTCAAAGCAAAGTAGTGACAAAAGAATCACTAAAATAAAATAATCCTAACTCATTTTATAGCAGAATTACTAATCTGTCTAAATCTAAAATAAAACAATTTATAATAATTTTGACATGGCTAAACATATTTTCTACAGAAACTACAACAAATTTGCAAACCAACAAAAAAGAATCAATTAAAAATATTAAGTAGATTAAAAGATATGGATTTTACAAAACTGAAACTATTCTGTTAGAAATGTAAACGAAAAAATTAACTAAAAGAAAACTGGCACTAATGGGCCTATCTAACGCATCGGGCGTAATATAGCTAAAACGCGCCCGAGGGATTAAACCGAGTCGGGCGGTCTAAACTAAACCTAAATAAACCGAACTAAACCGAACTAAAACCGTCCATTTAAATTAAACCGTATTCTTCGGGATCTAATCTACACCCTAGGATCTAGATCAAGCGGCGGCGGGGTCTCCGGGCTTACCGTGGCGGCGACGACGGCGATGGTCGACGGCGGCTCGGGCGACGACGGTGCGGCGGCTCCGGTGGTCGGGGACGACGGCGGAGGCCTCCGGCGGGTGCGGCGGAGCGAGGGGGAGTCGACGGTGGAGTCGGGGAGCTCGGGGGGGTTCGAGGCGGACGGAACGGTGACAATGGCGCGGCGGCGGCTTCGGACTCCGGCGAGGGATTGCGGGCGAGAGCGAGGTTTTTCGGGCGCGGCGAGGGGCGGAACGGGGCGAGGGGGGGTATATATAGGGGGGGGGAACCGGCTTGGAGGAGGGGGCAGATCGGGCGAGGGGGATCGGGAGGCGATCCCGGATTTTGCGGGATTCCGTGAGCGGCGGCGCGGGTTGGCTTGGGGAGGAAGAAGACGGGGTGGGGTCGGGGTGTCAGTGGGAGAGAGAGGAGGGGGTTGCGACGGGCGACCGAGGGGGAGGCGTTTCGGCGCGGCGGTTCGGCAGGTGGGCTCGGGCGCTGGCTGGGCTGGCGCCTTGTGGCTGCTTGCTGGCGGTCATTGGGCTGCTACTGGTCTGGGCTGCCTCGGCTGGCCAGGCTGGCTGGCTGGCGCCTGGGGTTTATTTTCCTTTTTCTATTTTTTTTTGAATTAGAGAGGGAGAGAAAAATATATTAAATATATATATTTTATATAGGACATATATATATCAAAATGATCAGGGGAATATTCCCTATAATTTGAACATTTTTCCCGGGGCAAAACTCAAACTTTAAAAAAAATCATTTTCTAGAAATCCCAAATAAAAATCAAATTTGAATTCAAACTTTTTGGCAATGTTTTTCATCTGACATTTTTGGAGTGTCATGTTTACTCCTCTCATACTTTTTCTCAAGTATTTGTCAGGCATTGATTTGAAATAAATTTCAACTGCCAATTCAAATTCAAATTCCATCAACTCAAAATCTTCTGAAACTCCAAATGCCACTCAATTTCAAACAATATGCATAGATGCTTAGCTATAATTGTAAAACATTCCAAATAGGAAATTTGGGATGTTACAAACCTACCACCTTAAGATGAATCTAGCCCTCGAGATTCGGGTTGGCTAGCAAATAGGTGCGGGTGGTCTCGGCGGAGATCTTCTTCTCGCTCCTGGTGGCTTCCTCCTCGAATGATGACTCCACAACCCTTGCAAAACTTGATGATCTTGCTGCGGGTGACTCTGTTACAGTCTCGAGAATTCGGACGGTTTCTCCTCATAAGTCGATCACCGTCGAGTTGTATGGCCTCTAGGGGCATTGTGTCTCTCAACGGAATATCGGCCATGTCGGCATGGCATTTCTTCACCGAGAAACATGGAAGACATCATGAACTCGGACAATCCTTCCGCAATTCCAACTTGTAAGCAACTTCTCCATGACGCTCGAGGATTTTGTAGGGCCAATGAACCGGGGTGCTAACTTTCCTTTAACACCGAACCTCTTGATTCCACGAAGTGGGGACACACGAAGATATGCCCGGTCTCCGCGCCGTAAGTTACTTCCTTGCGTTTACTGTCGGCATAACTCTTCTGCCTCGACTGAGCTACCTTGAGTCTATCTCGAATCAGCTTGACTTTCTCTTCGGAATCTCTGGTAAGATCGGGACCGAAAAGTTTTCGATCTCCAACACCATCCCACAACAATGGTGTTCTGCACCTCCTTCCGTATAGAGCTTCGAAAGGGGCCATTTTCAGACTGGTCTGATAACTGTTGTTGTACGAGAACTCCGCGTATGGCAAATTATCATCCCAGCTAGACCCATAGTCTAGCGCACAAGCTCTCAACATGTCCTCCAGGATCTGGTTGACTCTCTCGGTCTGTCCATCTGTCTGCGGATGAAAAGTTGTACTGAACTCCAGCCTCGTACCCAAAGTTTCATGCAACTGATTCCAAAACTTTGAGGTAAATTGTGTTCCTCTATCTGACACGATACTCCTCGGAACTCCATGCAGACATACGATCCTGGTCATGTATATCTTGGCTAACTTAGCGCTGGTATAGGTAGTCTTCACGGAATGAAATGAGCTACCTTGGTCAATCGATCAACCACTACCCAGATGGAATCATAACCTGAACGGGTCCTGGGTAATCCTGTGATAAAATCCATTCCAAGCTTTTCCCATTTCCACTCGGGAATCAGCAAAGGTTGAAGTAACCCTGTTGGCTTCTGATGTTCCGCCTTTACTTGTTGGCAAACGTCGCATACTGCTACGTACTCGGCAATATCCTTCTTCATACCTGTCCACCAGAAACTGTCCTTTAAATCCAGATACATCTTGGTGTTACCGGGGTGAATCGAGTACGGTGAATCATGAGCCTCCTGAAGAATTAGCTTCCTGAGTTCGGGATCATTGGGCACATAAATACGGTCCTCGTACCATATAGCTCCGTATTCATCCTTACGAAACCCTTTAGCTTTTCCTTCATTCATCCTTTTCTTTATCTCATCAATTTCCTTGTCCGATTTCTGGGCTTCACGAATTCTGTCGGCCAAAGTGGACTGAACTTCCAGAGTTGCAACATATCCTCTCGAACTATCCCCACCGGAGATCTCCGAGGTCATCGACTAACTCCTGGGTAATCCTCCGCTATAAGAGTATTCACATAACTCTTACGGCTCAAAGCATCTGCTACAACATTAGCCTTTCACGGGTGGTAATGCAATTTCATGTCATAGTCCTTGATTAACTCTAGCCATCTCCTCTCGCTCGAGGTTCAACTCTTCTGCGTGAAAATATACTTCAAGCTCTTATGATCGTGTAAACATCGAACGGTTTCCGATAAGGAAATGTCTCTGTGTCTTGAGTGCATGCACTATCGCTGCTAGCTCCAAATCATGTGTGGCATAATTCATCTCGTGTGGTCGAGCTGTCCGGAGGTATAAGCTACAACTTTTCCTTCCTGCATGAGTACTCCTCCGAGTCCCCGACGAGAAGCGCCACAATATACCTGGTAATTCTTGTGTATGTCCGCAAAATCAGATCGGGCTGTAACCAAACGTTTCTTCAATTCCTCGAAACGGCTTCACAATCCTCACCCAATTGTACTTGGCGTCCTTCTTCAACAGCTCGACCATGGGCTTGGCAATCTTCGAAATTCTCAATAAACCTCCGATAATATCCTGCGAGTCCGAGAAAACTGCGGATCTCCTTGATCGAGGTGGGTGATCGCCAATCGGTGACTGATACAACCTTGGTGGGGTCAATCTGCTATTCCTTCTCCTGAAATAACATGTCCGAGGAATCCGACTTCCTTCACCAAAATTCACATTTGCTGAACTTGGCATACAACTCGATGTTCTCGGAGTTTCTCCGAACTAGACGCAAATGTTCCTTATGCTCTTCCTCGCTTTTGGAGAAAATCAGTATATCATCGATGAACACCACGACAAACTTGTCCAGATATTCCATGAATACCTTGTTCATCAAATTCATGAAGTATGCAGGGGCATTAGTCAATCCAAATGACATGACGGTGTACTCATATTGTAACATCCCAAATTTTCCTATTTGGAATGTTTTACAATTATAGATAAGCATCCTATGCATCCTGTTTGAATTTGAATACCATTTGAAGTTTCAGAGAGTTTTGAATTTGAAATTTGAATTCCAAACTTTGGCATGTGGGAAACCATTCAAAAAACCAAGCCTGATAAATACTTGATCAAAAGTATGAGAGGAGCTAACATGACACTCCAAAAATATCAGAGGAAACAAAGCCAAAAGAATTGGATTCAAATCTGAATTTTATTTGAATTTGAAAAAAATGGATTTTTATGAAGTTTGGATTTTGCCTTTGGAAAAATGTTCAAATGAAAGGGATTATTCCCCTGATCATTTTGGTATATATATACTATATATAAAATATTTATAGTTTAGGTTTTATTTTTGTTTTGGTTTTATTAAAAAATAATAATAAAAGAAAAACTTTTGGCGCCACCAGCCACCCAGCCCAGCCAGCGCCGCCTCATTTCACAAGACCAGGCCCAAATAACCGCCCACTAGGCCAACAGCCAGCCACCGCCCGCCCCCTCGCCCGATCCCCTAGGATCCGGTCGACCGATCAAACCCCCTCTCTCCCTCAGCGACCCGTGGCCCCACCTCTCTCTTCTTCCCCTCACCCCTTGAACCTCGCTGAGATCCATGGGATCCTCAAGAATCTGGGATCCCGATCGCCTGATGCCCTTCCGCTCTCACCCACCCCGGCTATATAGCCAAGCCCCCGCACCCATTACCCCCTTAGCCTCGCGGAGCCCTCTCCTCTCTCTCCCAAGCACGCCGAGCCCGAGCTCGCCTCCGCCAAAAAACCCTCGCCGCCTGTGCACCCCACCCACCCCCCAACTCCACCGAACCATCCCCGAGCTCCCAAGATCTCCCCGACGTCTCGCCAAGCTCACGACGCCTGGCCCCGGAGCACTCTCGCCGCCGCCCGGCGTCGCTGAGTCCGTAAGCCCTGCATCCCCTCCACTGCTAGATCCTAAACCTAGGGTTAGGATTAGAAGCCCCAAGGGGTAAGTTTTAGTTAGAAAACCGGACGGCCGAGCGGTTTATTTTATTAGTTAGGTTTATTTTAGTTAGGCCGGTTCTGTTAGTTAAACCCTAGGCCCACTTAGTCTATCGGCGCCTAGTGCATAGTTTAGGCCCATTAGGCCTTTTTCTTTTATTTAGATTTTCTGTTTTAGCGATTTGTTTCAAATTTCAAAAATGTATATCTTTTGTTCTGTTTAATATTTTTAGTGATTCTTTTTTGTTGGATTGCAAATTTTATGTAGTTTCTGAAAAACATATATTTAGCTATGTTAAAAATAATTAAAAATGCTTTAATATTGTTTTAGTCAGAATAGCAAATCTGCTATAGTTTTAGTTAGAAAATTATTTTTGCATGATTCTTTTGCAATCACTTTATTTTGATATTGCCAAACCCTAGAAATTAACTTTGGTATTTTAGGATTAATAAATAATTAATTCTAGGCAGAATCCTATTAATCCTAATTAATTGATTAGTTCTGTTTTCCTAATTAATTAATTAGTAAATTAATTTATTTTTACTTGTGATTAGTTATTCTAGGTTAGTTTCTGTCATTCCATTAGATGAACTTTTATTTACAATTAATAAAAGTTTTAAATTAATTTTCCTACTAGAAATTGGATTAGGCCTAAAGTGAGTTTTATAATAGCTATTTAATTAATTCTTTTTGCTCCTAGTTGCTTAGTTAATCCTTTTCTGTTAAGTTAACCTAAAACCATGATTAGGTTATGTTGAGGAATTTTGTTATATAAAAACTATTTTTGTTATTGTTTGGAATAGGGAAAACTTTGAATTTGATTTCTTTGAGTTTTCCTTTTGATTTGGTTTTGATTGTTTGGTTGTGTTATGTTATCTTTGTTATCTTGTGTGATCCTCTTGCTTTGTGCTTATTATGTTATTGTTTGTCTCGGTAGAGTTCCTGAGTGCTAAGCTTGCTACTACGACTCTTTAGCTTACGAGGATCATCAGCAAGGCAAGTTTTGATCATGTTATTTCTATACCTATGTTTTTGTGCATTAGTAGTTGTCACCACCCCACCATTGCATGCAGTAGTGAAAATCTTGAAGTCATTAAACTTGAGTAGTATCATGTGGTAGGATGAACCAATCCCTTGTTTCCATGGCCCCGGACGTAGTAGTTATTTTGCTATGCTCAGAGCGGGATTTGTGGTGAGTGAAATCCATAAGCAAGATGTGAGAGTCAATGATGATGACAACCCATGGACTACAATGATCAAGATGGACTTCGGAAAATCACTACTGGGTGGAGGACGGTTGACGGGCACCTGGAGCACCAGTGGTGGCGGGATGCATGGAGAAGCGCCATGACATCCTGCGGAAAGCTTCACCCAGCCACGAAGAGAAGGATGAATGCCCCATGACCGAAGCTTACATGCAGCCGCAAGCCATTATGGGCTCGGCTGGGTTGACCCTTGTAGTGAAGCTGGCTGGACGGTACTACGAGAAGTAGACGAACGGTAGGGTTGGATGGGTACCGCAAGGGCGGAAGAACTCTTTGGAAGACCCTGTTTCATTCGTCCGTCTTCAAACACCATGAAGTGCGAAGACTTTAAAGGAGGGAATGATTCTTGCGGGAAAGTCATAAACCTCTGCAGAGTGTTATAACCTAATCGATTAGCCGTGTCCCGATTACGGACATTTGAGCATCTGGACCTTGGAAGTATTCGGATATCTCAACACTTAACTCTAAGGAATTAATTTGATTGGGTTTATGACTTAATAATAATTTGGGAACGAGATATTGGTTGGCGGAACCATCTCAATAACTACCAACAATTTGTAGTAATTTGCAAATAAGTCCACCTGTAGTAGGATAAAATTGGCTTTACGCAAAATGATGAAACTTAGAGCTCCACACCAAATATGCATATAGAGTTAGTAACTTTATTATTGTTATTCTTCATAACTTGCCACTTATTCCAAAAGCTGACCTACATGGCTGCAACGTATTATGTTGCGTAGATATATTCGATCAGAGTGAGGCTACGCTCCGCTTGGCGATTGCCCTTTGGAGTCGGATGGACTCGCTTACCTTCGACGCTTCGCAGCATTTTAGTTTATTTCTCATGAGTTGGCCTTGAGCGAATTTATTCCTTGTAATAAAGACTCTATATGAGAATCGATTAATGATATTCAGTGTGATTGAACTTTGATTACTTTATCGATGTACTGTGAGTACCAAAGATGATCTTGGGATGGTATGCATACGTAGATTTGACCGATCTTGGGTCAGTCGCTCTGAGATGGTATCGAGCACACGCCGACCGTGAGGATCGTAACCCCTAGGATCGGAAAGCCATAAGCGAGACCATTTACTTTGAACCCTCTTTCATTCTATAATTCTTCCCCGATCTATTCTCGACTCTTCTCCCTTTGCAACATTCTAGATGGCCGTCGAGTTCACCCCAGTTTTGCTACGGAGTTCGCCACCGATGAGACGATGCCCTTCGAAGGAAGCTGGTCCAGATGGTGAAGCTGCTGAAGATTGCTCGCCCTCGATCACCGGAAACCCACTAATGCACTTCCGACGGACACCCGCTTCTGAGATTGAGGTGCATATCCTGTGGAGGACCTTTGGAGGACGACGAGCCTATCAACTTTGAGTTCACCGAGTTCAACTGGATCATCGGAAGAGACGTGGCGATCTACCGAGCTCTTGGACATCTCCGAGAGGAGTACAGGACCGAGCTCGATCACTCGGACCTCGCCATGGTTTCTCGCAGGCAAGGAATGGAGATATCATCCGTACCATCGAGGACGATTCCACTCTCTTACATCCAGGACTTGGAGTGTCTTCTTAGGACACGGAGATTCAGCTCGCCAGAACTCAAGACACACCGAAGCTTTTGTTCCGCGAATCGAACTGGAGGAGAAGGCTCATGCAGACTTCCTTGGCCATGAGGAAGAAATCACGGACTTCATGGAGATAGTCGACGACCAAGATGAAGCTTGCCGCGATAGAGGAAAAGATGGACTTGGGAGAGGATCTTTACCCGAGTGGAGATGAAGCACCCTCGTGAGCAATGATCAGGATTTTGAAGGAGTACCACCAAGGAAACCCCAAGAGGAGGCGCCATCGATGAAGACTTTTAGTCGACCACCATGTTATCTTTTACCTTTTAAATCGATCAGTTAGGCCGATGTTTTTCTTTCGATTAGTCATGAGCTTTTGTAATCGAGTTTGAACCATGTTTGAATGGAATGAATAAATGTTTGGTATGTTATGATTGTGCATTCATATGGGTAGTGTTATTCTCATAGACCATTGTTCTATTCTAATCTTCTCACCCACTCCAAAACACCAGATGCCTCCGAGACGTGACCTTTGGTTTCCGCGAGCTCACCCAGCTGCTCCAAAGAAGAATGCATCGATGCAGCTCCCGATTCGAATCGAACAACCCGCCAACAATCCACCGCCACCACCACCACCCACTGTGGACAATTTGACTCGATTTCTGAGGTTGAATCCGCCAGTGTTCTCTAGTAGCACCGAGCCGATTGTGGTGACGATCGGCTCCGCAAGATTGGAAGAGAGCTAGTCACCGTTGGATGCACCGATGTTTGAGAAGGTGCGCTTTGCACGCATCAACTGGATGGACCTGCAGCTTCTTGGTGGGAGAATTACACCGCCACTTTTCCCTTGGGTGGCATCACTTGGGATCAATTCCAGCAGGCCTTTCGCACTGCTCATGTCTCATCTGGAGCCATGAGTCTGAAGAAGCGTGAGTTCCGAAACTTGCGCCAGGGGAACCGTACTGTGGCACAGTACGTGGAGGAATTCAGCAAGCTTGCCCGCTATGCCCCTGATGATGTGGCCACTGATGCCGCCAAGCAGGAGAAATTCCTTGAAGGACTCAATGATGAATTGAGCATGCAGCTTATTGTGGCTACTTTCAACAACTACCAGGAGCTGGTAGACAAGGCCACCATCCTGGAAGGCAAGCAGCAGCAGATAGAAAGCCGCAAGAGGAAGTACAGCCAGGGGAAGCATAATTCAGGAGCTCAGCAGAAGCCCCGCTATGCACCGTACTCAGGAGGGCACATCCATCACAACCATGGAGGTCATAACCATGGTGGAAATGGAAACAACCGCAGCCAGGACAACAAGTCAGGCCATGGCAATGGCAATGGCAGTGGTAATGGAAATCAGCACCGTTCTGCCCGGCTCAAGGATCTGAGCCACATCACCGCTTCAAGTGCCGAAGACAGGGCACTACGCCACCGACTGCCGGAGGCCAAGCAGAGGAACGGAATGGCAATGGAGGCTCAAATAAGAAGCCCAATCCTTTCCTCGTGCTCAAGTGAATCACATCGACGTGGAGAACGCCTATGATCAGCCGACAATCGTGGTTGGTAAGTTTTATTGAATTCACGCTCAGTTTTGGTTCTGCTTTGATTCGGTGCAACGATTCATTCATATCAAGGGTAGTTGCGGATAAGTACGGATTACGCACTAGAACCCTTAGAAGCCCCCTCGCGTCGGTTCGCAGAGGAGAAATGATGGCAGGTTTAAGTTGTCCTGCAAACCTCAACATCGGGAACCACAAATTTCCGTAGAACTCATAGTGTTGGAAACTCAGACCTTGGATGTAATCCTAGGCATGGATTGGTTGTCAAAGTATGAAGGAACATTGATCGTGCAAGAAGTCTATTCTGCTCACCACCCCGGAGCGAAGAGGATCAAGTATGTAGCCAGCACAGCCAGATGAAGAATCAGTGCATTCCCTCACGGAGTTGTTCAGAGGAAGTGCCAGAGTGCAAGAATTTCCGATGTGTTCCGGAGGAATTACCAGAATGCCACCGACGAGACATTGAGTTTCGATCGAGTTATTGCCCTAAGCACAGCCCCAATATCCAAGAGACCTTATCGGATGCCACCGAATGAGTTGAAAGAGATCAAGGAACAAATAAATGAGTTATTGGAGAAAGGATATATTCGCCCAAGCTCATCACCTTGGGGAGCCCCAGTTCTTTTGGTAGAGAAGAAGGATGGAAGCTTGAGGATGGTTGTGGATTATCGTGCATTGAACGAGGTAACCATCAAGAACAAGTACCTCTGCCCATGATCAATGACTTGTTTGATCAGCTTGTTGGAGCCAAGGTATTCTCTAAGATCGATCTTCGATCGTGGTATCACCATTGAAAATTCGTGAGAAGGATATACCCAAAACAGCATTCACCACTGTGTATGGTTTATACGAGTATACCGTCATGTCATTTGATTGACTAATGCTCCTGCATACTTCATGAATTTGATGAACAAGGTGTTCATGGAGTACTTGGACAAGTTTGTCGTGGTGTTCATCGATGACATATTGATATTCTCCAAGAGCGAGGAAGAGCATAAGGAACATTTGCGCCTAGTTCGGAGAAACTTCGAGAACATCACTGTATGCCAAATTCAGCAAATGTGAATTTTGGTTGAAGGAAGTTGGATTCCTCGGACATGTTATTTCAGGAGAAGGAATAGCAGTTGATCCCGCCAAGGTTGAATCACCACCGAATGGCAGTCACCCACCTCACCAAGGAGATCCGCAGTTTTCTCGGACTCGCAGGATACTATCGGAGATTCATTGAGAACTTCTCGAAGATTGCCAAGCCCATGACTGAGCTGTTGAAGAAGGAAGCCAAGTATGTTTGGACCGAGGAATGTGAAGCCAGTTTTCAGGAATTGAAGAAACGGTTGGTCACAGCTCCAAAGTTGATATTGCGGACATACATAAGGAATACCAGGTTTATTAGACGCTTCTCGTCAAGGACTCGGAGGAGTATTGATGCAAGAAGGCAAGGTTGTAGCTTATGCCTCCGCATAGCTACGGCCTCATGAGATGAATTATGCCACGATGATTTGGAGTTAGCAACTGTAGTGCATGCACTCAAGACTTGGAGACATTTCCTCATTGGAAATCGTTGTGATGTCTATACGGATCACAAGAGTCTGAAATATATCTTCACGCAGAAGGAATTGAACCTCAGGCAGAGGAGATGGCTAGAGTTGATAAAGGACTATGACATGAGGCTACATTACCACCCCGGTAAAGCCAATGTTGTAGCAGATGCTCTGAGCCGTAAGAGTTATGTGAACACTCTTACAGCAGGAGGATTACCCCAGGAGTTGGTTGATGACCTCAGAGATCTCCGACTGGAGATAGTTCCGAAAGGATTTGTTGCAACCCTTGAAGTTCAGTCCACCTTGACCGAAAGGATTCGTGAAGCCCAGAAGTCGGACAAGGAAATCGATGAGATTAAGCAAAAGATGGAGGATGGAAAAGCTAAAGGATTCCGGAAGGATGAACATGGAACTATATGGTTTGAGGATCGATTATGTGCCCAATGATCCCGAGCTCAGAAGCTAATTCTACAGAGGCACATGATTCACAGACTCGATTCACCCCGCAACACCAAGATGTACCGGATTTGAAGCAAAGTTTCGTGGACAGGAATGAAGAAGGACATTGCCGAGTACGTGGCCGTGTCGATGTTTGCCAACGTGTAAAGGCGAACATCGAAGCCAGCAGGGTTACTTCAACCTTTGCCGATTCCCGATTGGAAATGGGAGAAACTTGGTATGGATTTCATCACAGGATTACCCAGACCCGCCAAAGTTATGATTCTATCTGGGTAGTAGTTGATCGTTTGACTAAGGTAGCTCACTTCATTCCGTGAAGACTACCTATACCAGTGCCAAGTTGGCCAAGATATACATGACCAGGATCGTGTGTCTGCATGGAGTTCCGAGGAAAATCGTGTCAGATAGAGGAACGCAGTTTACCTCAAAGTTTTGGAAGCAATTGCATGAAACTTTGGGTACGAGGCTGGAATTCAGTACAGCCTTTCATCCGCAGACAGATGGACAGACTGAGAGAGTAAATCAGATTCTGGAGGACATGTTGAGAGCTTGTGTGCTAGACTATGGGTCTAGCTGGGATGATAATTTGCCCTACGCAGAGTTCTCGTACAACAACAGTTATCAATCCAGTTTGAAGATGGCCCCTTTCGAAGCTCTATACGGAAGGAGGTGTAGAACACCATTGCTGTGGGATAGCGTTGGAGATCGATCACTTTTCGGTTCCGATCTTATCAAGGATTCCGAAGAAAAAGTCAAGCTGATTCGAGACCGGCTCAAGATAGCACAGTCACGACAGAAGAGTTATGCCGACAGTAAGCGCAAGGAGGTGACTTACGAAGTGGGAGACCGAGCATATCTTCGTGTATCTCCACTTCGTGGAATCAAGAGGTTTGGAGTCAAAGAAAGTTAGCACCCGATTCATTGGCCCTACAAAATCCTCGAACGTCGTGGAGAAGTTGCATACAAGTTGGAATTGCGGAAGGATTGTCCGGAGTTCATGATGTTTTCCACGCTTCTCGCTTGAAGAAGTGCCATGCGATATGGCCGATGTTCCGTTGAGAGACACAAGGTGCCTAGAGGCCATACAGCTTGACAAAGTGATTTGACTTACAAGGAGAAACCCGTCAAAATTCTCGAGACTGCAAGCAGAGTCACCCGCAGCAAAGTCATCAAGTTTTGCAAGGTGCTGTGGAGTCACCACACCGAGGAAGAAGCCACACAGAACGCCAAGAAGATCTTCGTCGAGACCATCCGCACCTATTTGTTAGCCAACCCAATCTCGAGGGCTAGATTCATCTTAAGGTGGTAGGTTTGTAACATCCCAAATTTTCCTATTTGGAATGTTTTACAATTATAGATAAGCATCCTATGCATCCTGTTTGAATTTGAATACCATTTGAAGTTTCAGAGAGTTTTGAATTTGAAATTTGAATTCCAAACTTTGGCATGTGGGAAACCATTCAAAAAAAACCAAGCCTGATAAATACTTGATCAAAAGTATGAGAGGAGCTAACATGACACTCCAAAAATATCAGAGGAAACAAAGCCAAAAGAATTGGATTCAAATCTGAATTTTATTTGAATTTGAAAAAATGGATTTTATGAAGTTTGGATTTTGCCTTTGGAAAATGTTCAAATGAAAGGAATATTCCCTGATCATTTTGGTATATATATACTATATATAAAATATTTATAGTTTAGGTTTTATTTTGTTTTGGTTTTATTAAAAAATAATAATAAAAGAAAAACTTTTGAGCGCCACCAAAGCCACCCAGTGCCCAGCCAGCCATACCTCATTTCACAAGCACAGGCCCCACCAAACCGCCCACTAGGCCAACAGCCAGCCACCGACCGCCGCCCCCCCGCCCGATCCCTAGGATCCGGTCGACCGACCAAACCCCCCTCTCTCCTCACCGACCCGTGGCCCCACCTCTCTTCTTCCCCTCGCCCACGCTGAACCTCGCCGAGATCCGCGGATCCCGAAGAATCCGGGATCCCGATCGCCTGATGCCCTTCCGCCTCACCACCCCTGGCTATATAAGCCAAGCCCCCGCACCCCATTACCCCCTTAGCCTCATGCCGAGACCCTCTCCTCTCTCTCCAAGCACGCCGAGCCCGAGCTCGCCTCACTGCCAAAACCTCGCCGTCGCCGCCTGGTGCACCCGACCCACCCTAACTCCACCGAACCATCCCCGAGCTCCCAAGATCTCCCGACGCCTCGCCAAGCTCGCTGACGCCAAGCCCCGGAGCACTCTCGCCGCCGCCGACGTCGCCGAGTCCGTAAGCCCCTGCATCCCCCTCCACTGTTAGATCCTAAACCTAGGTTAGGATTAGAAGCCCCCAAGGGGTAAGTTTTAGTTAGAAACCGGACGGCCGAGCGGTTTATTTTTATTAGTTAGGTTTATTTTAGTTAGGCGGTTCTGTTAGTTAAACCCTAGGCCCACTTAGTCTATCGACGCCTAGTGCATAGTTTAGGCCCATTAGGCCTTTTTCTTTTATTTAGATTTTCTGTTTTAGCGATTTGTTTCAAATTTCAAAATGTATATCTTTTGTTCTGTTTAATATTTTTAGTGATTCTTTTTTGTTGGATTGCAAATTTTATGTAGTTTCTGAAAAACATATATTTAGCTATGTTAAAATAATTAAAAATGCTTTAATATTGTTTTAGTCAGAATAGAAAATCTGCTATAGTTTTAGTTAGAAAAATTATTTTGCATGATTCTTTTTGCAATCACTTTATTTTGATATTGCCAAACCCTAGAAATTAACTTTGGTATTTTAGGATTAATAAATAATTAATTCTAGGCAGAATCCTATTAATCCTAATTAATTGATTAGTTCCTGTTTTCCTAATTAATTAATTAGTAAATTAATTTATTTTTACTTGTGATTAGTTATTCTAGGTTAGTTTCTGTCATTCCATTAGATGAACTTTTATTTACAATTAATAAAAGTTTTAAATTAATTTTCCTACTAGAAATTGGATTAGGCCTAAAGTGAGTTTTATAATAGCTATTTAATTAATTCTTTTTGCTCCTAGTTGCTTAGTTAATCCTTTTCTGTTAAGTTAACCTAAAACCATGATTAGGTTATGTTGAGGAATTTTTGTTATATAAAACTATTTTTGTTATTGTTTGGAATAGGGAAAAACTTTGAATTTGATTTCTTTGAGTTTTCCTTTTGATTTGGTTTTGATTGTTTGGTTGTGTTATGTTATCTTTGTTATCTTGTGTGATCCTCTTGCTTTGTGCTTATTATGTTATTGTTTGTCTCGGTAGAGTTCCCGGAGTGCGAAGCTTGCTACTACGACTCTTTAGCTTACGAGGATCATCAGCAAGGCAAGTTTTGATCATGTTATTTCTATACCTATGTTTTTGTGCATTAGTAGTTGTCACCACCCCACCATTGCATGCAGTAGTGAAAATCTTGAAGTCATTAAACTTGAGTAGTATCATGTGGTAGGATGAACCAATCCCCTTGTTTCCATGGCCCCGGGACGTAGTAGTTATTTTGCTATGCTCAGAGACGGATTTGTGGTGAGTGAAATCCATAAGCAAGATGTGAGAGTCAATGATGATGACAACCCATGGACTACAATGATCAAGATGGACTTCGGAAAATCACTACTGGGTGGAGGACGGTTGACGGGCACCCTGGAGCACCCAGTGGTGGCGGGATGCATGGAGAAGCGCCATGACATCCTCATGGAAAGCTTCACCCAGCCACGAAGAGAAGGATGAATGCCCCATGACCGAAGCTTACATGCAGCCGCAAGCCATTATGGGCTCTGGCTGGGTTGACCCTTGTAGTGAAGCTGGCTGGGCGGTACTACGAGAAGTAGACGAACGGTAGGGTTGGATGGGTACCGGCAAAGGGCCGAAAGAACTCTTTGGAAGACCTGTTTATCTTCGTCCGTCTTCAAACACCATGAAGTGCTAAGACTTTAAAGGAGGGAATGATTCTTGCGGGAAAGTCGCAAACCTCTGCAGAGTGTTATAACCTAATCGATTAGCCGTGTCCCGATTACGGACATTTGAGCATCTGGACCTTGGAAGTATTCGGATATCTCAACACTTAACTCTAAGGAATTAATTTGATTGGGTTTATGACTTAATAATAATTTGGGAACGAGATATTGGTTGGCGGAACCATCTCAATAACTACCAACAATTTGTAGTAATTTGCAAATAAGTCCACTGTAGTAGGATAAAATTGGCTTTACGCAAAATGATGAAACTTAGAGCTCCACAGCCAAATATGCATATAGAGTTAGTAACTTTATTATTGTTATTCTTCATAACTTGCCGCTTATTCCAAAAGCTGACCTACATGGCTGCAACGTATTATGTTGCGTAGATATATTCGATCGGAGTGAGGCTACGCTCGCGCTTGGCGATTGCCCTTTGAGTCGGATGGACTCGCTTACCTTCGACGCTTCCGCAGCATTTTAGTTTATTTCTCATGAGTTGGCCTTGAGCGAATTTATTCCTTGTAATAAAGACTCTATATGAGAATCGATTAATGATATTCAGGTGTGATTGAACTTTGATTACTTTATCGATGTATTGTGAGTACCAAAGATGATCTTGGGATGGTATGCATACGAGATTTGACCGATCTTGGGTCAGGTCGCTCTGAGATGGTATCGAGCACACGACCGACCGTAGGATCGTAACCCCTAGGATCGGAAAGCCATAAGCGAGACCATTTACTTTGAACCCTCTTTCATTCTATAATTCTTCCCCGATCTATTCTCGACTCTTCTCCCTTTGCAACATTCTAGATGGCGTCGAGTTCACCCCGTTTTGCTACGGAGTTCTCGCCAGCCCGATGAGACGATGCCCTTGGAAGGAAGCTGGTCCGAGATGGTGAAGCTGCTGAAGATTGCTCGCCCTCGATCACTTTGGAAACCCACTAATGCACTTCCGACGGACACCCGCTACAGGATTGAGGTGCATATCCCAGGGAGGACCTTTGGAGGACGCACGGAGCCTATCAACTTTGAGTTCACCGAGTTCAACTGGATCATCGGAAGAGACGTGGCGATCTACCGAGCTCTTGGACATCTCCGAGAGGAGTACAGGACCGAGCTCGATCACTCGGACCTCGCCATGGTTTCTCGCAGGGCAAGGAATGGAGATATCATCCGTACCATCGAGGACGATTCCACTCTCTCTACATCCAGACTTGGAGTGTCTTCTCGGGACACGGAGATTCAGCTCGCCAGAATCAAGACACACCGAAGCTTCTGCTCCGCGAACTGAACTGCAGGAGAAGGCTCGCAGACTTCCTTGGCCATGAGGAAGAAATCACGGACTTCATGGAGATAGTCGACGACCAAGATGAAGCTTGCCGCGATAGAGGAAAAGATGGACTTGGGAGAGGATCTTTACCCGAGTGGAGATGAAGCACCCTCGTGAGCAATGATCAGGATTTTGAAGGAGTACCATCAAGGAAACCCCAAGAGGAGGCGCCATCGATGAAGACTTTTAGTCGACCACCATGTTATCTTTTACCTTTTAAATCGATCAGTTAGGCCGATGTTTTCTTCGATTAGTCATGAGCTTTTGTAATCGAGTTTGAACCATGTTTGAATGGAATGAATAAATGTTTGGTATGTTATGATTGTGCATTCATATGGGTAGTGTTATTCTCATAGACCATTGTTCTATTCTAATCTTCTCACCCACTCCAAAAACACCAGATGCCTCCGAGACGTGACACTGGTTTCCCGCCGGAGCTCACCCAGCTGCTCCACAGCAATGTAATGCACTCGATGCAGCTCCCGATTCGTAATCGTAACAACCCGCCAACAATCCACCGCCACCACCACCACCCACTGTGGACAATTTGACTCGATTTACGAGGTTGAATCCGCCAGTGTTCTCTAGTAGCACCGAGCCGATTGTGGTGACGATCGCTCCATAAGATTGGAAGAGAGCTAGTCACCGTTGGATGCACCGATCTTTGAGAAGGTGCGCTTTGCAGCGCATCAACCGGATGGACCTGCAGCTTCTTGGTGGGAGAATTACACCGCCACTTTTCCTTGGGTGGCATCACTTGGGATCAATTCCAGCAGGCCTTCGACCGCTCATGTCTCATCTGGAGCCATGAGTCCAAGAAGCGTGAGTTCAAACTTGCGCCAGGGAACCGTCTTGTGGCACAATGACGTGGAGGAATTCAACAAGCTTGCCCGCTATGCCCCTGATGATGTGGCCACTGATGCCGCCAAGCAGGAGAAATTCCTTGAAGGACTCAATGATGAATTGAGCATGCAGCTTATTGTGGCTACTTTCAACAACTACCAGGAGCTGGTAGACAAGGCCACCATCCTGGAAGGCAAGCAGCAGCAGATAGAAAGCCGCAAGAGGAAGTACAGCCAGGGGAAGCATAATTCAGGAGCTCAGCAGAAGCCCCGCTATGCACCGTACTCAGGAGGGCACATCCATCACAACCATGGAGGTCATAACCATGGTGGAAATGGAAACAACCGCAGCCAGGACAACAAGTCAGGCCATGGCAATGGCAATGGCAGTGGTAATGGAAATCAGCACCGTTCTGCCCCGGCTCCGAAGGATCTGAGCCACATCACCTGCTTCAAGTGCCAGAAGACAGGACACTACGCCACCGACTGCCCGGAGGCCAAGCAGAGGAACGGGAATGGCAATGGAGGCTCAGCGAAGAAGCCCAATCCTTTCCTCGTGCTCAAGTGAATCACATCGACGTGGAGAACGCCTATGATCAGCCGACAACGTGGTTGGTAAGTTTTATTGAATTCACGCTCAGTTTTGGTTCTGCTTTGATTCGGTGCAACGATTCATTCATATCAAGGGTAGTTGTGGATAAGTACGGATCACGACTAGAACCCTTAGAAGCCCCTCCGCCGGGCCTCCGCAGGAGGAGAAATGATGGCAGGTTTAAGTTGTCCCGCAAACCTCAACATCGAAACCACAAATTTCCCGTAGAACTCATAGTGTTGGAAACTCAGACCTTGGATGTAATCCTAGGCATGGATTGGTTGTCAAAGTATGAAGGGAACATTGACTGTGCCAGCAAGTCTATTCTGCTCACCACCCCGGAGCAGAAGAGGATCAAGTATGTAGCCAGGCACAGCCAGATGAAGAATCAGGTGCATTCCCTCACGGAGTTGTTCAGAGGAAGTGCACAGAGTGCAAGAATTTCCCGATGTGTTCCCGGAGGAATTACCAGGAATGCCACCGGACAGAGACATTGAGTTTCTGATCGAGTTATTGCCCGGCACAGCCCCAATATCCAAGAGACCTTATCGGATGCCACCGAATGAGTTGAAAGAGATCAAGGAACAAATAAATGAGTTATTGGAGAAAGGATATATTCGTCCAAGCTCATCACCTTGGGGAGCCCCAGTTCTTTTGGTAGAGAAGAAGGATGGAAGCTTGAGGATGGTTGTGGATTATCGTGCATTGAACGAGGTAACCATCAAGAACAAGTACCCTCTGCCCATGATCAATGACTTGTTTGATCAGCTTGTTGGAGCCAAGGTATTCTCTAAGATCGATCTTCGATCGTGGTATCACCAGATTGAAAATTCGTGAGAAGGATATACCCAAAACAGCATTCACCACTGGTATGGTTTATACGAGTATACCGTCATGTCATTTGATTGACTAATGCTCCTGCATACTTCATGAATTTGATGAACAAGGTGTTCATGGAGTACTTGGACAAGTTTGTCGTGGTGTTCATCGATGACATATTGATATTCTCCAAGAGCGAGGAAGAGCATAAGGAACATTTGCGCCTAGTTCGAGAAACTTCGAGAACATCAGCTGTATGCCAAATTCAGCAAATGTGAATTTTGGTTGAAGGAAGTTGGATTCCTCGGACATGTTATTTCAGGAGAAGGTGTTCATGGGTTTCCAATACTATGAGGTCTGCGGGAAATTTATGGTTTCCGATGTTGAGGGTTGCATGACAGCCTAAGCCTGCCATCATTTCTCCTCCTGCGGAACTGACGTGAAGAGGGCTTCTAAGGGTTCTAGTGGGCAACCCGTATTTTTCCACAACTACCCTTGATATGAATGAATGCGCTGCACCGTAATCAAAGAGTACCAATATCGGATGTGAATTTAATAAAACTTACCAACCACAATTATCGGCTGATCATAGACGCCCTCCACGCCAATGTGGTTCACCCGAGCACGAGGAAAAGGGTTGGGCCTCTTTGCTGAGCTTCCATTGCCATTTCCATTCCTCTGCTTGGCCTCCGGCAGTCGGTGGCATAGTGCCCTGTTTTCCGGCACTTGAAACAGTGATGTGACTCAGATCCTTCGAACCGGGCAGGACGATGCTGGTTGCCATTGCCGCTTCCATTGCCGCCTTGTTGTCCTGGTTGCGGTTGTTCCTGCTTTCCTCCATGGTTATGTCCTCCATGATTATGTCCTCCATGGGTGTGATGGGTATGCCCTCCCGAGTATGGGGCATAACGGGCTTCGCTGAGCTCCGAGTTGTACTTCCCTGGCCATACTTCCGCTATGCTATCAATTTGCTGCTGCTTGCCTTCAAGTATGGTGGCCTTGTCTACCAGCTCCCGGTAGTTGTTGAAGGTAGCCACCATTAGCTGCATTCCCAGCTCGTCATTGAGTCCTCGAGAAACTTTTCCTGCTTTGCGGCATCGTGGCCACATCATCCGGGGCATAGCGAGCTAACTTGTGAACTCATCCACGATCGCCCCACAAGACGGTTCCCTGGCGTAAGTTGCGAACTCACGCTTCTTCGCACTCATGGCTCCAAATGAAACATGAGCGGTGCGGAAAGCTCGCTGGAACTGATCCCACGTGATGGTGGCGATGGGATAAGTGGCGTGTAGTTCCCCACCAAGAGGCTGTAGGTCCATCAAGTTGATGTGCGCAAAGCGCACCTTTTCTCGTGATCTGTGCATCTAGCAGTGGCTAACTCCTTCCGACCTTGCGGAGCCAATCATCGGCCACAATCGCTCGGTGCTGCTAGAGAACACCGCGGATTCAGCCTTAGGAAGCGGGTCAAGTTGTCAACAGGGGGTGGTGGCGGTGGATTGTTGTTGTTGTTGTTCGTTCGGATGAGCATATGCATGAGGGCATTCTGCTGCTGGATCAGCCGGGTGAGCTCCGGCGGAAAGTTGAGACCGGGGTCACGTCTCGGAGGCATCTGGTGTTTTGGAGTGGATGAGAAAATTAGAATAGAACAAGGGTCTAATGAGAAAATATCACTACCCATATGAATGCACAATCATAATCACACCAATCATTTATTCAATCGACTCAAACATGGTTCAATCTCGGATTACAATTTCTCACGACTAATCGAAAATAACGGCCTAACTGATCGACGGAAAAAGTAAAATAACATGGCGGTCGACTAAATGTCTTCATCAATTATCCTTGCGTCCTCTGGTGCGGCGTCCTCCGGTGTGGCGTCCTCTGACGCGGTGCCTCCTCTTGCGGCTTTCTTCAGTGGAGCTCCCTTCATAATCCTGGTCATTGCTCACGAGGGGTCCGTCATCTCCACTCGGAAAAAGGTCTTCTCCCGAGTCCAACTTTTCCTCTAATGCGGCAACATCCATCTTCAGCTTGTCGACTCTCTCCATGAAATCCGTGATTTCTTCTTCATGGTCAAGGAAGTCTGCGTGTGCTTTCTCCTCCAGCCCAGCTTCACGAACAACAGCCTCATGTGTACCTTCGAGTTACGGCGAGTCCGGATCTCCCGTTTCGAGGAGACACTCCAAGTCTTGGACATATGAGAGAATGGAGTCGCCCTCTGGACGGATGATATCTCCATTCCTAGCTCTGCGAGAAATCATGGCGAGGTCTCGATGGGTCGAGCTCGGCCTGTACTCTTCTCGAGATGTCCAAGTGCACGATAGATCGCCATGTCTCTTCCGAGGATCCAATTGAAATCGGTAAACTCAAAGTCAATGGGCTCAATGTCCTCCGAAGGTCCTCCTGAATGTGCACCTCAATCTCAGAAGCGGTATCCGCTCGGAAGTGCATTGGTAGGCTTCCGGTGATTGAGGGCGAGCAATCTTCAGCTTCTTCACGATCTGAACCAGCTTCTTGCCGAGAGGCATCGCCTCATCTGGCCGCAAAACTCCGTAGCGTAACTGGGGTGAACTCGCGGCCATCTAGAATGTTGAAAATTGGAGAGAAGTCGAAATGAACAGGGAGAATTACGGAATGATAAGGACATAAAATAAATAGTCTCTTCCTATGGCTTTCCGATCCTAGGGGTTACGCCCCACGGTCAACTCGCTCGATACCATCTCTCAGAGCGACCCGACCCAAAATCGGTCAAGTCTCCGTGTAGCTGTACCATCCCAAGATCATGCCGGCACACACAGTACATTGATTAAATAATCAAAGTTCAATCACACCTGAATTTATTACACGGTTCTCATATCGAGTCTTTATTACAATAGAATAAATTCAGCCGAAGGCCAACTCATGAGAAATAAACTAAATAAAGCTGCGGAAGCGTAGAAGAATAGCGAGTCCATCCGACTCCATAGGGCAATCGCCAAGCGTGGATCGTAGCCTCACTCCTGACCGGAATACTCCTCTGCAACATAGACGTTGCAGCCGTGTAGGTCAGCATTTTGAATATGCCGGCAAGTCATGAAGAGAACAACAATAAAATTACTAACACTATATGCAATTTGGCTGTGGGGCTCTAAGTTTCATTGTTTTGCGAAAAAGCCAGTTTTTCCCTACAATAAGGACTTGTTTGCAATTACTACAAAATGTTGGTAATTATTGAGATGGTTCCGCCAACCAATGTCTCATTCCCAATTATTTAACAATAACCCCCTCAATTAATTTATTAAGTTCGGTGTTGAGATATCCGAAATACTTCCAAGTTCCAGAGGCTCAAATTGTCCGTAACCGGGGACACGGCTAATCGATTAGATCTTCGCTCTGCAGAGGTTTGCGCACTTTACCCGCAAGAATCGCTCCTCCTTTTAAGTCTTCGCACTTCCGGTGTTTGAAGACGGATGAACGAAACAGGTCTTCCAAGAGTTCCTCTCGCCACCGCCGTACCCATCCAATCCTACCGTTCTTCTACATCTCGTAGCATCGTCGGCCAGAGTCACACCTAGGGTTGACCAAGCCAGAGCCCATAATGGCTTGCGGCTGCACAGTAAGCTTCCGTCAATGGGGTATCCATCCGCCTCTTCGTGGCTGGGTGAAGCTTTCAAGATGTCATGGCGCTTCTCCATGCATCCCGCCAACCGCTGGTTTTCTCCAGGTGCCCACAACCGCCCTCCACCCAAAGAGTGAATTTTGAAGTTCATCTTAAGCTTGAAGTCATGGGGTTGTCATCATCTTAACTCTCACATCTCCTTATGAATCACTCAACCAACCCCGTCTACGAGCATAGCAAAAATAAACTACTTCGTCCCAGGTCATAGTAACTAGGGGAATTGGGTTCATCCTACCTCATGATACTACTCAAGAACATAACTTAAAATTCACCTACTGCATGCATGGTGGGGAGGTATAATTTCTAATGCAATAAAATCATAGGTATTGTAAAAGAAAACATGATCAATTGACTTGCCTTGCTGACGATCTTCGAAAGCTAGGGACTCGTGATAGCAAGCTTCGCACTCCGGAAATTCTACCGAAGCAAACAACAATCATATAAGCATACAAACATATGATCACTTAACATAATAGCATACTAACATAACACACAAAGCAATTGAACCAAAACCCAAAGAAAACTCGTAGAAATCCAAATCAAAGTTTTCACCACATCAACAACAACCAAGAAATAGTTTTACACAATCCAATTTTTCTTAACAGAACCTAAGCATGGGTTTTTGCTAATTAACAGAAGAGAAAACATCATGCAACTAGGAGCAAAAAGAATCACATTAAAAGCTATTATAGAACTCCTATTATGCCTAAAACAATCCTAGCAAGAAAAAATAAAATAAAAGTTTTATTTATTGTAAATAAAGTTCATGTTCTAAAGTTACAGAAACTAACCTAAAATAAACTATCACATAGGAAAAATAAAATTATTTGCTAAATAAAACAATAGGAAAACAGTAGCTAGTTAAATAAATAAGAACCACATGATTTTGATTAAAACTATTTTTTATTAAATCTAAAATACCCAAATAAATTCCTACGGTTAGGTAAGGTCAAAACAAAGTAGTGACAAAAAGAATCACTAAAATAAAATAATCCTAACTCATTTTATAGCAGAATTACTAATCTGTCTAAATCTAAAATAAAACAATTTATAATAATTTTAACATGGCTAAACATATTTTCTACAGAAACTACAACAAATTTGCAAACCAACAAAAAAAGAATCAATTAAAAATATTAAGTAGATTAAAAGATATGGATTTTACAAAACTGAAACTATTCTGTTAAAAACAGAAACGAAAAAAAATTAACTAAAAGAAAACTGGCACTAATGGGCCTATCTAACGCATCGGGCGTAATATAGCTAAAACGCGCCCGAGGGATTAAACCGAGTCGGGCCGGTCTAAACTAAACCTAAATAAAACCGGAACTAAACCGGAACTAAAACCGGTCCATTTAAATTAAACCGTACCCCTTCGGGGATCTAATCTACACCCTAGGATCTAGATCGAACAGCGGCGGGGGTCTCTGGTGGCTTACCGTGGCGGCGACGACGGCGATGGTCGACGGCGGCTCGGGCGACGACAACAAGGCGGCTCCGGTGGTTGGGGACGACGGAGGCCTCCCGTGAGTCTGACGGAGCGAGGGAGTCGACGGTGGAGTCGGGAGCTCGGGGGGGTTCGAGGCGGCCGAACGGTGACAATGGCGTGGCGGCGGCTTCGACTCAGCGAGGGATTGCGGCGAGAGCGAGGTTTTGGCGCGAGGGCGAACGGGCGGGGGTATATAGGGGGGAACCGGCTTGGAGGAGGGGCAGATCGGGCGAGGGGATCGGAGGCGATCCCGGATTTTATGGGATTCCGGCGAAGCGCGCGCGCGGGTTGGCTTGGGGAGGAAGAAGACGGGGGGGTCAGGGTGTCGATGGGAGAGAGAGGAGGGGGTTGCGACAGGCGACCGAGGGGAGGCGTTGCCAAGGCGGTTCGGCAGTGGGCTCGGCGCTGGCTGGGCAGCTGGTGGGCTCTTGCGCCGATGGGTGAGCTACGCTGGCTGGGCTGCCTCGGCGCTGGCTGGGCCGGTTGGCCTGGCTGGCGCCTGGGGTTTATTTTCCTTTTTTTATTTTTTTTTTGAATTAGTGAGGGAGAGAAAAATATATTAAATATATATATTTTATGTAGGACATATATATATATCAAAATGATCAGGGGAATATTCCCTATAATTTGAACATTTTTCCAGGGGCAAAACTCAAACTTTAAAAAAATCATTTTCTAGAAATCCCAAATAAAAATCAAATTTGAATTCAAACTTTTTGGCAATGTTTTTCATCTGACATTTTTAGAGTGTCATGTTTACTCCTCTCATACTTTTTCTCAAGTATTTATAAGGCATTGATTTGAAATAAATTTCAACTGCCAATTCAAATTCAAATTTCATAAACTCAAAATCTTCTGAAACTCCAAATGCCACTCAATTTCAAACAATATGCATAGATGCTTAGCTATAATTTTAAAACATTCCAAATAGGAAATTTGGGATGTTACAATTGTAAGAAGGATATCATCACTTTATCAATCAAAAGGTACTTATGTATTCATGTCATTACGGTCTGATATATTGAAATATTGCTATTGTCGTTATGCTAGTGTTGTTTGTTTCATATATTGTTATTGTTGTGTTGTTTGGTTCATATACTACATTTAGAGAAAAACAAAATTTGGATGAATACCCAACCTTTATTTTCTAGCGCCGCCACTGAGTCCATGGTACGATGCCAGTATAAAATGAATCGAAAGTGATGCAAGGAAATTTGTTCCCGCTGTGAGCCATGATGGTAATTCTCTCTCTCTCTGGTTCATGTTTCCATGGCCTGGTAGTACTACTAGTTAAGAAAGATGGCATGTGGACATGTCGTTAGGATATTAGATACGCATGATTAACCAAGTCCGGTAACCGCCGCGAAATCTTGCTCCGATTGATGGGAAGCGCGAGTTCCGCGGACTCGCTCGAACCATCGCTGGTGGAAGGAGCAGCAGCAGCTCTTCCGGCTCTACTCCTGCCCAAAGTCAGAGTCAGAGTACGTGCCGTCCGGAGCGCTCGCGGCGCACGCATCTCATCCGCCTCGGCCGTTACAATTGTTGGTTGGCAATTGGCGAGCCTTCTCCACTGGATCATTGTTTTCTCTTCTAGAGGGGTCCTGGCAGGCCTCGAACGGCGCTTCCACGCACGCACTCTCACCGGCTTGGCCTCGTTCCACTGACAAAATGTAGCGACAGACCGGAAGCGCACATGCGACCTGTATACGTGAGAAACGATCATACTCTAGGGAGGAGACAACTGATAAAAGAGTTTTTTCTTCGGGTGCCTTCTGCTCGCTAAAATATTCGGATCAGTCTGTTGTTTCGATAGTTTTTAACCATCCAACGCGTCACGACGCACTGAAACATCAATGTCCACCCAATACCTCATCCCGAGTCCCTGTTTTTTCACAATCCTGTGCTCCACCTCTACCCTCTATCTCTGCTCCCGGAGACCGCCGCCGCCGTAACCCCCAAACGCCGTTTACGCCTTGCAGGGCCCCCGGCCATCTGCCAGGCCTTGTTGAACCCCAACGCCATACTCTCCCGGATTCGGTTGCCGCACAGGTACCCTCCGCCTGCCGACATTGTGCCGGCAAGTGTTCCGACAAATGACATAGTGCAATTTTTTCTTTACGTTCTCGTTGTTTACTTTGAAGCAAACACGATGAACTTGGACAATAAGTACTTCTACACCGAATTCATGGATTCATCTTCATTGGATGAGGAAGATGAAGAAGAATCATTGGCAACGATTCTTGAAGAAACGAAGTGTGCGAAGGAACATGTCTCAACTTCAAGGGTTTAAGTCAGGACTCGAGTATTGATCAGCGTCAGACACGGAAAATGTTGATCTTTACGGAACTACTTACTTTGCCTTCGATGCGCTATTCGAACATCATTTTCGACATTGATTCTAGATGGATCACCCGTTGTTTATGCACATCATCGAAGGTATAAGGACCTATGATGATTACTTCATGGGCGACCTTCGTAAAGACCATCTCTGATCAAAGAAGTAACAAAAAATCTCACCTTGTTGCAAGATAACAAGGTGCTAGAAAGGATGTTGAGGCATTTGAAGTGCTCAAGACCCTTTGCAGTTGTTTGTGGACCTACTAAACAATAGAATACAGAGCCATTTTTGGATGGTGATGACATGTTATGTGATCATGTACAACATGATTGTCGAAGATGAGGGTGTGGCACTTTACAGGGTCTGGATTTTCATTATATGAATGATCTTATCTAGCTTCTGGAGCAGCAGAATTCGACAACGTTTCAGGAATTTCTCCCAATGTATAATCAGATTTACAACCGAGGAACTCGTACACAACTTCACAATGATCACATTGAGTCTTTGTGAGCGTTTTATAACAACAAATAAATTAAATTTAAATTTGAACTGTTTATTTCATACTTCTATGTTTGGATTGTAATAATCTTATTTGAATTATTGTTGCATTGGAATTTATCTTTGTGTCATTGATGCATTGCGGTATTTATCTATGATTCTTTCCAATACTTAGGTTATAGGAGAAAAAGAGGGGCGGCCATTTGCCATCACTACTAAATGCCAGACGCCCGATCAGATTCCCGCTGACATTTGGTGGTGTCCGTTTGATGAAGTTTTACTATCGAGAAGTAGGTTGATGAAATACTTGAGCGTTGGTGGATTCTATAGTGATACTCCATCCCTCCAGCTTAATTAGGGCCTCTCTTATTTGGACCCAAATTCTGATCATAAATTTAACTAAAAAAATGTAAACTATATGTCATACAAATTATATCGTGAAAACCTTTTTTAAATACAAATACAACAATATTTTCTTTGCAATGACAATAATATAGTTTTTAACATATTTAATATTTTCTTAGTCCTGGAGAGAGAGAGAGAGAGAGAGTATACTACAACCCAATTTTAATTATCATAATCAACGTAGAATTGGGGGTTTGGGTGAGGTATTGGACAAGTGGACAAAGCCTGAATCTCCAATCGAGATCCTGGTACTACACAGCGCTATTTGTCAGTACTATTGAATTTATAAGTGTTTGTAAATATGACTTTTTGTTAGTCTCACACTATCACGCGACTGAAATTTTCATTTCCCCTCCTGTGACACTCCCGTGAACGCTCGACCACCGCCGCCGCAGTCTCCCTTCCTCACTCCTCGCCACCATGGTCAGGCAAAGCCCAGCCGCCGACAGCAGTGCGCTTCGCCACCTCGCGCTGGGACGCCGTCACAGGGCGGTGACGCTGGGCCGAGACGCCACACTGGCCTCGAGTGTGCGCCGGCGGCTCCTAATGACGTTGGCGCTCGGGTCTGGTTGCTGCGCGGTGGGATTCGTGGTGGTGGTGGTGGTGGTGTGTGTCGGGCGGGCGAGGAGGGGGGGGTTATGGCGTTGGTGGTGGCGGCGGATTGGGATCCGTCCCTATCTAATGTCCAATGGTGGTTGGCTGTGTAGGTTGCGAACAGCACGGGCCGGTGGCCTCCGACATGGCGACGAAGGCGGCGGCGTGGTGTGGCTCGCCTGTGGTGGCGGTGAGGGCCTGGTTGGCTCGTTCCAGCGGGTTCATGCGACAACGGGTAGCCGAGGTAGGTGGTGTGTGCTTGTGCTGGTGACGGTGGCGCGTACTGGCGAAGTGTCTGGCAGGGGGCCCAGGGTGGTGGGACGGTCTTTATCTTCTCCTGGGTTTGAGCCGATGGCGCGTGTGGCTCAGTAGGTGCCAATGGAGATACCAGCGGCATGCGCGGCGGTGGTGGCTCCGACGTGGGGCTCATGCTCGGGTGAACCAGATCTGGGTCTGAGGCGGGTCGGGGCTCTCGCCCCAAGTAGGTGAGGTAGGGGCGATCTGGATGGTGCATGTGGGCGTTGAGGTCCCTCTCCTCACGGATTCGGTGGTCATTGGTGTTGGTCGGGACTCCACTTCTGTATTGAGCAGAGTGGCGTCGATGACCACGAACTTGATATCATGCGAGCGTGCTCGGCGACGACCGCCGGTAGTCACATTGTGTGTCATTTTCGATCGATCGGGACTAGCAGGAGACACAGACATAGGTGCCTCTTACCATGGAGGCATGGACCCAGACTTCGCGGCTGATGTCAAGCTAGGCGTGAAAGGAGATACTTTTTACTCCTCCTACGGTGATGGGTGCACCGTGATGTGGGCGGTGGATGGTGCTCCTCTCCGTGTGTGAGCTCCGGGTGAAAACCTCTATCCGCTGGACTCAGCAGCAGAGACGATCCACGCCATTCTCCCTTCTGGGACGTTTTCGTGGAGCTTAGGTGCTATAGGATGTAATGTGACATAATACTCAATTATTTCTGTGCTCTTTTTTGTTAGCTTAACGGCGTGCGTTTTGTGTGATCCGGTATCTTGACATTGGTGTTGTATGAAGGCTACGGCATCATTTTGTATCGTTTGGCGTGTATTTATTTCATTGTTGATTTATTATATATAAACGGGACGAAAGAGATTGTTTTGTAAAGGTACTCCTGCTTGGTCCAGTAAAATGTAACACTGTGGGTAAAAGGTAAGTACCCCATTACGAACGACGATACAGAAGTACGCGAAGCACCTAAATTATATTTTTACTGGCAAAACTAGCAGATTTCCACATGAATGACACGCCGGCATTGGAGGCTTGGAAAAGAAAAGGAAAAGACACGCCGGTACTACACATACACTTGCAGCTACACTTGCAGCCTCTCGTCGTAACGCGGCACTAGCGCAGTAGCCCTTTTACCGGCGTCCATTTCTGCTGCAGAAGCTATAGATAGAGATGTTTTTTTTTTGAATTAAATGAAATTTTATTCATTATCAATAATCAATACATCGTTTGTGAGAAACGTTACAATTTCACTAATAGGCTCCTCAAACCAATCTGAAGTCGAAAAAAACCTAGCTAATCTAGTAAGTTCATGTGCTACTTTATTTGCCTCTCTATTACAATGTTTGAATTTCATCATGATAAAATCACAAGCATAGTGATAGCAGTCATCGAAGATTGCCGCCGCCGCTCCCGCTGACTGTCCTCCGTCCTGCATGGTCTCAATCACCTCCAGATTGTCAGAGTTGATGATTAGGCGATTACATCCCGCCCTTTGCGCTAAATTTAGGCCAAATTCGAGAGCTAAGGCCTCTACCATGAGAACATCCGCGTAGTAGTCTATCTTTCCATTTCCTCCTGCAATAAACCTACCTTTTTCGTCTCTCAATACTGCCCCCCATCGTACCCTCCAACAAGTCATAGTTAAAAGAGGCATCAACATTGAGTTTCACAAAGCCCCTAGAAAGACATTGCCAACCCCCGTTTTTCATGGACGCCTTTAAAGATGATGCATTTACAAAATTATATGATCTGAGTCGCATTTTGAGTTAATTCCTTGTGCACTAATTTTCGTCTTTTCCACCATAGATACCAAGCTGAGATAGCTATCATTTCTCGAACATTTTCGTATCCATAATGCGCAGATGTTGATCTGGGAGGAGTAATAGGTATTCCAATGTTGCCTCTCCAGCACGATCAATCTCACAAGCTCTCTCAATAATCATATCCAACCCTAGCCTTTTCCAAACCTCCTTCGCTTTTCTGCAGAGGAAAAGCAAGTGCTTCGTATCTTCTACACCCTGAGAGCAGGTAGGGCAAGAGGGTGAGACCTTCATGTGACTATTAGTGAGTGTTGCCCGACATGGGAGAGTGCCATGTAATGTCCGCCATAAATTTTTTTTGACTTTAGCCGGACAAGATAACTTCCATATATGACACCATATAGGGTTAGGTGTGTTAGGTGTGCTACGTTCCATCCCGTTGGAATATTTTAGTTTGCTCCCATACTGATAGTTCCACTCCACAGAGTAAGCAGACAGTATCGAAAACATACCATTTTTTGTATAACTCTAAGCAATAAAATCTGTCATATTATGTTGCGAAATTGGGATTGAAAGAATCCGTTGTGCGTCAATGGTCCACATAGTTTGTCTAATCATGTCTTCATCCCAATTATTGGAGACCGGGTCAATCAAATCTACGACTTTTGATGACAAGTGCCCCCCCTAGGGGGAACTGCTGGAATTTTGTCTATTTTGGGCTAGCCCAATAGCAGTTTCAGAAATTCCTAATAAATCCTAGAGGCCCATGCAGCCCATTCGTGCAAGGCAAGAGGTGGAACTAAAGTTTAGTCCCACATTGCTAGTTTAGAGGGAGTTGGACCTCTTTATAAGGGAGGCTCTTTCTCCACATGTATGAGGATGAGAACAAGAGGGTCATCCACGCGCTCCTCCTCCACCGCCCGCCTCGCCACGCCTCGCCTCGCCTCGTCACGCCGCGGGTTGCGGGAATGAGCCGAGCCGATGTCTAAATTTCTCCACGCACTACGGGTATACGAAAGGTTACTCAGGAGCTGGAAAGTTTTTGCTGTAGTGGATATTGAATACGAACGCTGCACCCTTCGGCTGCTGTCTGTTCGTTTCGTCTCCCGCATTCCCTTCAGCTTCCGGCGTAGCCTCTCGCCTCCTTCTCTTGCGCCTATAAAATGGAGGTCGCTCCTCTCAGAGAGACGCACCAGAACTTCTCCTTCCTCTCGCCACCGGTTCCAATCTCTGAGCTGCTGCTGTCTTCCTCATCCCGGCTTGCAGCATGCACCGCGATTCGGGACAGTAGGCCTCCGAAACCGCACCTCTTTGAGTCATGTACGGGAGAAGGGCGATAAGGTTTTTGGGGAGCGCTCAGCGCGACTACTGACTTCTTCATCACGGACGACCCGGGCTCCGACGAATACTTCCTCAACATCGACAACCTCCTCGACGACATGGCTGGCGAGGACACCGACCCCAAGTCCAGTACTACTGCTGCTGCTGTCACGTATGTGTTCTTCTTCTTTCTGTTAGATGTCCCGCCACAGTTTCTCGTACTAGTACTTGCCCTAGATGTGTTAAGTTCTACTCCATATATGCAACTAGCTCTAGTGTCTGCTCTACATATGCTAGGCTGCAGTTCATATATGCAGATGTTATTTACCTTCTCTCTGTCAGAACGCATGACTTGTTTTATCTCTACTATATTAGTCATGCTTTATCTAGTATTTCTGTTAATAAAATCATTTGGAAAATTGCTCATATTTTCAACAATCCAAAAACCTTACTATAGGCAATTTACCCCAAGTGGTTTTCCTGCTTCCATGAGACCTCCTATGTTTGAGGGTATCCACTATAAGAGGTGGCTCGTGAGAGTAGTCTTATGGTTTCAAACCATGAGTTGCTATGACACCACTCTTGGCAAACCTGAAGGAGAGCTTGATGCTCAACAGGCACAAGCTTTTCAGAAAATGGATACTCTTTTTAAGGCTGCTCTCTTGAGTGTTCTTGGTGAGAGCATAGTTGATGCTTATGCGTCAATTGATAAAAGGAAAAGATATGTGGGATGCGCTCGAGGCCAAGTTTTGGGTCTCGGATGTTGGCACTGAGTTGTACATCATGGAGCAATTCTATGATTACAGGATGACTGAAGAGCGCTCCGTGGTTGAGCAAGCTCATGAGATACAGTCATTTGCTAGAGAACTTGAGCACTTCAGGTGTATGCTACCGGACAAGTTTGTTGTCGGAGGTATCATCACTAAGCTTCCTCCTTCGTGGAGGAACTTTGCTACCTTACTGAAACATAAGAGACAGGAGTTTTCCGTCCCGGATCTCATTGGCACTCTTGATGTGGAAGAAAAGGCGAGAGCAAAGGACACACGTGCTCGAGGTATTGAGGGAGGATCTAGTGCCAGTCTGGTACAGAAGAAGAACTTCCAGCCCCACAAGTTCAAAAACAAGGGCAAGTTTGATGGTAAAGCAAATTTTGATGGGAAGAACAAGGCTGTGCAACACACGAACTTCAAGAAGAAGAACGACAAGAAGAAAGGTATTTGTCATGTGTGTGGGGATCCTGATCATTGGGCTCCTAGTTGCCCTAATCGCTATGACAAGCGTCATCCTGGGAAAGGCGGCAAGACCGCTAATGTTGTCATTGGAGACACTGACATGAAGGATGCTGGACCACAGGGACTTCAACCGTGATGATGGGCAACGGTTCAGGTGCTTCTGTTCGTGGTGTTGGCACGGTCGATCTGAAGTTTACCTCGGGGAAGATCGTGTGGCTGAAGAACATGCATTATGTCCCATCCGTCAATAAAAATCTTGTTAGCGGATCTCTTCTGTGTTGAGATGGCTATAAGCTTGTCTTTGAGTCGAATAAATTTGTAATATCCAAGTATAGAACCTTTGTCGGTAAAGGCTATGAGTCAGGAGGCCTGTTTCGTTTATCCTTATCAAACGTTTGTAATAAAGTTGTTAGTCATGTTTGCAACAATAGTGAATCAAATGTGTGGCATTCCCGTCTTTTTCATGTTAACTTTGGTTTCATGTCGCGACTAGCGAAGTTTAACTTAATCCCTAGTTTCACCACTGTCAAGGGATCTAAGTGTCAAGTTTGTGTGCAAGCTAAGCAACCTCGTAAGTCTCACACGACTGCGGAAACGAGAAATCTTGCACCACTAGAGCTCATACATTCGGATCTATGTGAAATGAATGGTGTTTTGACAAAAGGTGGAAAGAAATATTTCATGACGTTAATTGACGACTCCACTAGATACTGCCATGTGTATCTTCTGAAATCTAAGGATGAGGCTTTGAACTTTTTGAAGATCTATAAAGCTGAAGTGGAAAACCAACTTGATCGAAAAATCAAGAGGCTTAGGTCCGACCGTGGTGGAGAGTATTTTTCCAATGAATTTGATGCTTTTTAAAGCGAACATGGTATAATCCATGAGAGGACGCCTCCTATTCACCTCACCAAATGGGGTGGCTGAAAGAAAGAACCGTACTCTAACTGATTTGGTTAACGCCATGTTAGACACATCGGGTCTCTCCAAGGCATGGTGGGGGGAGGCGATATTGACTGCATGTCATGTCCTAAACCGAGTTCCCACAAAGAATAAAGAGATAACTCCATTCGAGGAATGGGAGAAGAAAAGATTAAAACTCTCTTATCTACGAACCTGGGGTTGTTTGGCGAAAGTCAATGTGCCAATTCCAAAGAAGCGCAAGCTTGGAGCAAAGACTGTGGATTGTGTTTTCCTGTGATATGCTTTTCATAGCATTGGTTATAGATTCTTGGTTGTAAATCTAGGTACCGACATGCATGTCGGACGATCATGGAGTCGAATGATGCGACTTTCTTTGAAGATATCTTTCCCATGAAGGATATGGCTACCTCATCTAATCAGAGATGCCTAGTTCATCGAATCAGAACCAGCCATAATTACCGAACCTGTCATTTTGATGGAACACTTTGAAAGTCCCGTGGAGGAGAACAATGAAGTTCCTACTAGGACCAAGAGATGAGGAATGCAAAGTCCTTTGGTGATGATTTTCTTGTGTATCTCATAGATGACACTCCCAGCTATATTTCAGAGGCCTATGCATCCGGAGATGTTGACTCATCAGAAGGAAGCGGTTCAGAGCGAGATGGATTCCATCTTGGCTAATGAAACTTGGGAGATAACTGATCGTCCTTATGGATGCAAACCTATAGGATGCAAATGCGTATTCAAGAAAAAGCTTAGGCCTGATGGTACTATTGAAAAGTACAAGGCTCGACTCGTGGCTAAGGGTTATACCCAAAAGGAAGGTGAAGACTTCTTTGATACTTACTCATCTCGTGGCTCGATCGACCACTATTCGAGTTCTACTTTCACTAGCTGCCTCACATGGTCTTCTAGTTCATCAAATGGATGTTAAGACTACTCTCCTAAATGGAGAGTTGGACGAGGAAATTTATATGGAACAACCAGATGGGTTTGTACTAGATGGTCGAAGGAAAAGTGTGCAAGTTGTTGAAGTCTTTGTATGGACTCAAGCAAGCACCAACACAAAGGGCATGAGAAGTTTGAAAGAACTTTAACAGCTGCAGGCTTTGCTGTAAATGAAGTCGACAAGTGTGTGTACTATCGCCATGGTGGGGGCGAGGAGTTATCCTTGCTTGTATGTTGATGATATACTGATTTTCGGAACAAATCTGAATGTTACTAAGGAGGTCAAGGATTTCCTATCTCGCTGTTTTGAGATGAAGGATTTAGGAGTGGCTGATGTCATTCTAACATCAAGTTGTTGAGAGACGATGATGGTGGGATTACATTTCTTCAATCTCTCACTATGTGGAAAAGATCTTGAGTCGCTTTGGCTATAGTGACCGCAAGCCCTCTCAACACCATATGATGCGAGTGTGTTACTTGAAAGAATCAAGAATTGCTAGGGATCAATCAAATATTCTCATATTATTGGCTCGCTTATGTACTTAGCTGCTACAAGACCCGACATCTCTTTTGATGTTAGCAAACCGAGTCGGTTTGTCTCAAAACCAGGAGATGTGCATTGAAAGCTCTAGAGAGAGTTTTATGTTATTTGAAAGGAACTGCGACTATGAAATTCACTACACCGGCACCCAAAGGTGCTTGAAGGGTATAGTGACTCAAATCGATCTCGATGCTCGATGAGATAAAGGCCACGAGTGGTTATGTATTCACTCATGGAGGTGGCAATGTTTCTTGAAGTCTTGCAAGCAGGCACATCTTAACGAGGTCAACAATGGAAGCAGAACTTACAGACTAGGGTCAAAGAAGATTGGCTTTGCGGCTCTTGAATGACTTGCCGTTGTTGAGAAACTCAGACGGGTATCCTTATGAATCTGCGATAATCAAACTGTGAACACGAAAGTGAGCAGCTCAAAAGATAACATGAAGTCATGAGACACGCTCAGAGAAGGTTAAAGTCCGTCAGAAAACGAAACTCCGGTTATTGCATTGGATAATCACGCCTAAAAATCTGGCAGATCCTTTTACTAAGGGTTTATCACGTAATGTGATAGATAATGCATCAAGGAGATGGGTATGAGACCCACAATATGAGTTGTTCACAGGGTACCTATTCTTTGTGATCGGAGATCCCGTGAATTAGATGTGGAAGACAAGCTGTTGATCAACCGAGAGGAGAGTATCCTTACTATTAACAACACCACTCTATGAAGATGCAATACTTCCTAAAACTGCATGGCAGGTTGATGTATATCTTAATATGTTCCAAATGGCTCATTTAAGCAGTAGATGTTGTCCTGTAGAACATCTTTTGAAGAACACACACTACAAAAAAAGACACATCCGTGACATATTTTGGGCCTAATCTAATTTTTTTGTGACATACATATGACACTTCTATGACAATAATTGTGACAAAACCCGGTATCATCATAGATGTGGTGGGCTCCTACTTCTATGACAAAAATATGACAGAAAATGGGCTTTTCGTCACTGGCGGGCCGGAGACGCAGCTGCATGACATTCTTTGGGCCGTCCCATGACGGAAAAACCGTGGTAGAAGCAAGGAGAGAAAAATTTCGGGAGTTGCCGTTACGGTGGGAGGTCGGGGGCCGATGATGCGCTTCGTTATACACGTGCGCATCGCGTGTGTGGCGCGGCTCTAATCGAACCCGAAGCGAGGCGTTGGGCTCTAATCAACCCGAGCGACAGACCGCAGCTTACGCTACATCGAACCCGAGCGATCGATCGATGGCTGTTAATTGAACCCGATCGAAGCGATTCTTCGCTACTACGCTAATCAAGCCGATCGATGCTGCCTGGATGAACAAAGGAGCGCTATGGGGGAGGTGGATGAACAATGGAGCGTGGCGCTTGCCTCTCGGATGAATAGGACCCCGTGGTGTGGAGAGATGGATGAACAGTAGACGGTGGAGGGTGCCCGTGGAGGGGTGGTTGAACAGGATCCCGTGGTGTGGAGGGCTAGATGAACAGTAGACGGTGGAGGGGTGGTTGAACAGAGCCGTGGAGTAGCGCGGTGGAGGCTGGATGAACAGGAGCCCGTGGAGGCTGGAGGAGGTCGACGGTAGCCCGTGGAGGTGAAGGAGGTCGACGGTGGAGATGAACAGATATCCGTGGAGGCCCATTTTGCGGTACGCCACACCCTCCCGGCGAACAGGACCCCGCTTCGACCGTGGCGCCCAACACAAGTCCGCTTTCGTCCGCTTTGGCGGCACGCCACACCCTCTCGATCAACAGGACCACCGCTTCGACCGTAGGAGGTCCGTTTCATCCGCTTTGGCGATACGCCACACCCTCCCGATCAACAAGACCTCGCTTTGTTGTAGGAGGTCCGTTTAAATCCGCTTTTGCGGTACACCACACCCTCCCGATCAACAGACCCCTGCCGACCGTAGGAGGTCCGCTTCCTCCGCTTTGGCGGCACGCCACACCCTCCCGATCAACAGGACCCGCTCCGAACGTGGAGGTCTGTTTCCTCCGTTGCGGTACGCCAGCCTCGCTTCCATCGCCTGCTCCGTCCCAAGCCCTCCCGGCGAACACGACCATACATTCCGTTCCGACCTAGCCGTTGGCTCCCACGGCGACGACGCTGTTTCTCTGTTCCGACCCAGCCATGCGCACGAGCCATGACCGTATGTATGCGCGAGTAGGCATTCGAGACCCCGCCCATATGTACACATACGTGGTCGTATTTTCTTTCTTGCACCCTGGCCGTTGTATGTACGTGTACATGCTACATGCGTCTTGATCGAAAAATCAAGAGGCTTAGGTCCCACCGTGGTGGAGAGTATTTTTCCAATGAATTTGATGCTTTTTAAAGCGGAACATGGTATAATCCATGAGAGGACGCCTCCTATTCACCTCACCAAATGGGGTGGCTGAAAGAAAGAACCGTACTCTAACCGATTTGGTTAACGCCATGTTAGACACATCGGGTCTCTCAAGGCATGGTGGGGAGGCGATATTGACGCATGTCATGTCCTAAACCGAGTTCCCACAAAGAATAAAGAGATAACTCCATTCGAGGAATGGGAGAAGAAAAGATTAAAACTCTCTTATCTACGAACACTCGGGTTGTTTGGCGAAAGTCAATGTGCCAATTCCAAAGAAGCGCAAGCTTGGAGCAAAGACTGTGGATTGTGTTTTCCGTGATATGCTTTTCATAGCATTGGTTATAGATTCTTGGTTGTAAATCTAGGTACCGACATGCATGTTTGATGCGATCATGGAGTCGAATGATGCGACTTTCTTTGAAGATATCTTTCCCATGAAGGATATGGCTACCTCATCTAATCAGAGATGCCTAGTTCATCGAATCGTAGAACCATTACATATTACCGAACCTGTCATTTTGATGGAACACTTTGAAAGTCCTGTGGAGGAGAACAATGAAGTTCCTACTAGGACCAAGAGACAGAGGAATGCAAAGTCCTTTGGTGATGATTTTCTTGTGTATCTCATAGATGACACTCCCAGTTATATTTCAGAGGCCTATGCATCTGGAGATGTTGACTACTGTAAGGAAGCGGTTCGTAGCGAGATGGATTCCATCTTGGCGAATGAAACTTGGGAGATAACTGATCGTCCTTATGGATGCAAACCTATAGGATGCAAATGCGTATTCAAGAAAAAGCTTAGGCCTGATGGTACTATTGAAAAGTACAAGGCTCGACTCGTGGCTAAGGGTTATACCCAAAAGGAAGGTGAAGACTTCTTTGATACTTACTCATCTGTGGCTCGACTGACCACTATTCGAGTTCTACTTTCACTAGCTGCCTCACATGGTCTTCTAGTTCATCAAATGGATGTTAAGACTACTCTCCTAAATGGAGAGTTGGACGAGGAAATTTATATGGAACAACCAGATGGGTTTGTACTAGATGGTCAGGAAGGAAAAGTGTGCAAGTTGTTGAAGTCTTTGTATGGACTCAAGCAAGCACCAACACAGTGGCATGAGAAGTTTGAAAGAACTTTAACAGCTGCAGGCTTTGCTGTAAATGAAGCTGACAAGTGTGTGTACTATCGCCATGGTGGGGGCGAGGGAGTTATCCTTTGCTTGTATGTTGATGATATACTGATTTTCGGAACAAATCTGAATGTTACTAAGGAGGTCAAGGATTTCCTATCTCGCTGTTTTGAGATGAAGGATTTAGGAGTGGCTGATGTCATTCTGAACATCAAGTTGTTGAGAGACGATGATGGTGGGATTACATTTCTTCAATCTCTCACTATGTGGAAAAGATCTTGAGTCGCTTTGGCTATAGTGACTGCAAGCCCTCTCCAACACCATATGATGCGAGTGTGTTACTTCGAAAGAATCGAAGAATTGCTAGGGATCAATCGAAATATTCTCATATTATTGGCTCGCTTATGTACTTAGCCAGTGCTACAAGACCTGACATCTCTTTTGATGTTAGCAAACTGAGTCGGTTTGTCTCAAAACCAGGAGATGTGCATTGAAAGCTCTAGAGAGTTTTTGCGTTATTTGAAAGGAATCGCGACTATGAAATTCACTACACCGGCACCCAAAGGTGCTTGAAGGGTATAGTGACTCAAACTGGATCTCAGATGCTGATGAGATAAAGGCCACGAGTGGTTATGTATTCACTCATGGAGGTGGCAATGTTTCTTGGAAGTCTTGCAAGCAGACCATCTTAACGAGGTCAACAATGGAAGCAGAACTTACAGCACTAGGGTCAAAGAAGATTGGCTTTGCCGGCTCTTGAATGACTTGCCGGTTGTTGAGAAACCTGTACCGGGTATCCTTATGAACTGCGACAATCAAACTGTGAACACGAAAGTGAGCAGCTCAAAAGATAACATGAAGTCATGAGACACGTTCAGAGAAGGTTAAAGTCTGTCAGGAAAACGAGAAACTCCGAAGTTATTGCATTGGATAATCACGTCTAAAAATCTGGCAGATCCTTTTACTAAGGGTTTATCACGTAATGTGATAGATAATGCATCAAGGGAGATGGGTATGAGACCCACAATATGAGTTGTTCACAGTGGTACCTATTCTTTGTGATCGGAGATCCCGTGAATTAGATGTGGAAGACAAGCTGTTGATCAACTGAGAGGAGAGTATCCTTACTATTAACAACACCACTCTATGAAGATGCAATACTCTCCTAAAACTGCATGGCAGGTTGATGTATATCTTAATATGTTCCAAATGGCTCATTTAAGCAGAGATGTTGTCCTGTAGAACATCTTTTGAAGAACACACACTACAAAAAAAAGACACATCCGTGACATATTTTGGGCCGAACGAATTTTTTTTGTGACATACATATGACACTTCTATGACAATAATTGTGACAAAACCCGGTATCATCATAGATGTGGTGGGCTCCTACTTCTATGACAAAAATATGATGAAAATGGGCTTTTCGTCTGGGCGGGCCGGAGACGCAGCTGCATGACATTCTTTGGGCCGTCCATGACGGAAAAACCGTGGTAGAAGCAAGGAGAGAAAAATTTCGGGAGTTGCGGTTCACGGTGGGAGGTCGGGGCCGAGCGATGCGCGCTCTCATCATACACGTGACGCGATCGTGTGCGAGGCGTTAGCTCTAATCGAACCCGAAGCGAGGCGTTGGGCTCTAATCGAACCCGGCGACAGACCGCAGTTACGCTACATCGAACCCGAGCGATCGATCGATGGCTGTTAATTGAACCCGATCGAGCGATTCTTCGCTACTACGCTAATCAAGCCGATCGATGCTGCCTCGGGATGAACAAAGGAGCGCTTGGGGGAGGTGGATGAACAATGGAGCGTGGCGTTTGCCTCGGATGAATAGGACCCGTGGTGTGGAGAGATGGATGAACAGAGACGGTGGAGGGTGCCCGTGGAGGGTGGTTGAACAGGATCCCGTGGTGTGGAGGGCTAGATGAACGATGAGACGGTGGAGGGTGGTTGAGCGAGAGCCGGTGGAGTAGCGCGGTGGAGGCTGGATGAACAGGAGCCCGTGGAGGCTGGAGGAGGTCGACGGTAGCCCGTGGAGGCTGAAGGAGGTCGACGGTGGAGATGAACAGTATCCCGTGGAGGCCCATTTTGCGGTACGCCACACCCCTCCCGATGAACAGGACCCCCGTTTCGACCGTGGCGCTCCAACACAAGTCCGTTTTCGTCCGCTTTTGCGACGCCACACCCTCTCGATCAACAGGACCACCGCTTTACCGTAGGAGGTCCGTTTCATCCGTTTTTGCGATGCGCCACACCCTCCCGATCAACAAGACCCTCGTTTCGATTGTAGGGAGGTCCGTTTAAATCCGTTTTGGCGGTACACCACACCCTCCCGATCAACAGGACCCCGTTTGACCGTAGGAGGTCCGTTTCCTCCGTTTTGCGGCACGCCACACCCTCCCGATCAACAGGACCCGTTCGACGTGGGAGGTCTGTTTCCTCCGTTGTGCGGTACGCCAGGCCTCGTTTCCATCGCCTGTTCCGTCCAAGCCCTCCCGATGAACACGACCATACATTCCGTTCCGACCTAGCCGGTTGGCTCCCACGGCGACGACGTTGTTTCTCTGTTCCGACCCAGCCATGCGCACGAGCCATGACCGTATGTATGCGCGAGTAGGCATTCGAGACCCCGCCCATATGTACACATACGTGGTCGTATTTTCTTTCTTGCACCCTGGCCGTTGTATGTACGTGTACATGCTACATGCGTGCCTCTACTACGACACGTGCGCGCCTCTACATCGACCAGGATGACAATGCTACGGGCGGCAGGAGCAGGCAGCACGACCGGCGCTGCTTTGGGCGGCTGGAGCAATAAGACCAGAGGTTGAAGAAGCACTACGCCCGTTGGATGGACATCGTACGGTCACTGGAGCAATAATCGTTCATATATTGACTAAAGTTGACAAAGGCCTCCGTCCCAGTCAACTTAGTAGGCCCACAAGTCAGCCTCCCACAAAGGTGGGTCCCAGCTAGCAGGGGGTATTCATTTTTTTGTGCGTAATAAGGAGGCACTTTCGGTGGGTCCGAGCAGACAACGGGGGGAACGTTTTTTTCCCGAAATACGATGGCCCGTCCTATGGGTCCCAGCAGTCAGGGGGAAACGTTTTTTTCGCGAAATACTTTTGGCCCGTCCGGTGGGTCCCTGCTGTCAGGTGGAGTAATAATTATTTTCCACGTAATAAGGAGGCACTTCCTTGCGGCTGTCGTGGATCCAGCTGTCAGCCTCTCCACGTACAGTACTCTTCCGATGGAAGTCGGTCGTTGTCCATATTGACCACGCCGCGCCGAGAGCACCACGGCGGTGGACGACGGCGAGGCCTAGGAAGGGACGACGCGAGCCGGGAAGATGCGGCAAGGAAGCCCCGCCAGCGGTGGGAGTAGTAGGGGCCGAGGCTCACAGGTAGCACACCGACCACGGGAGGCGGAGCAGCGGTCCCGCCGGGCGCTTTGGCGGCTGGAGCAAGAAGATCGAGAGATTGAAGAAACACGGCGGCCGTTGGATTGACATCCAACGTTACGCTCTGCTAGAATCGCTTGTTGACGATATAATAATTTAAAAAATCTTGCATACGCGTCAACTAAACAGCCCACAAGTCGACCACTCCTCTTTTTTTAATAATTTATATATAGCTCATGGCAACTTCTTATGCAATTTATTGCAGTCATTTTTGTTGGCCAGGCCAATTTCGCATATTTCGTGGGTTCCAAACTATTTTTAATACCGAAATGTCGAGCCAGATTTAGAGTACTTTGAAGATATATAAATTAGGTTAATGCCCAAAGAAATAGGAATCTGAAAATATGAAAAAAATCAGAAATTATAAAGTAATTGCCAATTTGTCATATGTTTTATATTTACAACCCATTTCATATTAATTTCAAGATTTGCAGCGCCTTGAAAGAGTTGCAGCCCATCGTATGAGAAAATAAGTAGGCCTGGATTGGGTATTCTTGAGAAAAAATAAACTGGGCTCATTTTCACAAAGGAAAATAGCTGGGCTGGTCACATGGTGAACATAAAATATAAGCACTGGCTAGACAGGCCTGAGCCCAGCTTCAAACCCCGCTCCGCCTCAACAATACCAAATAAAAAATATTGCTCGAGTAGCTACGTCCCTGTGTCACCGATCTTGTGCTGTTCTCTTGTCTATTGACTATATACGCTCACAATGTCGTGGGTCCCGGATGTCGAAAACACTAGGAGGAGGCATTTTATTTTCCATACGCCGACGTGGTGGGCCCCTACTGTCATCCTCTCCACGCACTTCTGCCGATTCTGTTGTTTGTTGACCATGTTGACAACGCGAGAGGGCGCCGCCATGGCGAAGCGCACCAAAGCGCCATGGAGGACGTCGGCGTTAACGATTTAGGAGGCGGTGGGGCGGCGTCGTCTTGTTGGCGCAGCCACCGTGGGAGGCGGAAGCGAAGCGCCCCGCCAGCGCTGGTTTGGTTTTGGCGGCTGGAGGAAGACAGGATTGAAGAAACACGACAGACTGTAAAAGCAGTAGGAGTACTTAACAACCTTAACTGAAACCAGCAGGGGCACTTAACAACCAAAGCTGAAAGCAGTATGAGTACTTATACAGGTTCAACCGTACAAAGCACGCCTCGAACAGTGCTACTTTGCCTATAGTTAACCAAGGGTGAGGCCGCCAAGCCCCAGGACAAGGCCGAGGCGCCACCCCGCGCATCCACAATCTTCTGAAAGCGGCTTCATCTCGCAACGTGATCAATAAACAGGATATTCATTTTAGAGCCATGGAAAAGCATGAACATAATCTTCTGTCCTATTCTCCAAGATGGACGGGCCTTCATTATTTGAGACCCCCCATGTATAAGTATCTTTTCACCTCCAAGGGGAATTGAGTAGGTCGACATAAACATCATGTTGTGACCAAGCGCAAGTCTGATCCGACCATGGTCGCATCTCAGATAGGAACAATAGAACTCGGCAGCCCTATTTCAAGAAGATCACAGCTGTAAAACTGTGTATAAGCAATAGTTTATGAACAACATATATAACAGAAAACAGCTCGTACCATAAGTTTCTCGATTACGCTTGGACCTGTTCAACGAGTGCAGCAGCATGGCACACATATCCCACGTGGCCTTCCACCATTGAAACGCCCCACAAGGACCTCAAGACGATCAATAAAGTGTAGGAACTTGTGGATGTCGATCCATCAACTTCAAGTGCCATTAGTAACAATGAGTTATTACGGAGTAACAAACGAGCAGACTGCTTAACTCTGAAAAAACCTACACGTGCCACCAATTATAAAAAAAAATATTAGTTAGAAGTAGCATCTTCGTGAGAGATTCGTTAATTTTGATCAGTTAGACAGAATATGTGGATTAAGAAGTAATCGAGGCAATAAGCAAGAACCAGATACAAAACTAACATGGATGAACAATTGGAACGACGTCGGGGTGGAAGATCGCAGTGAAGATGAGACCAGGTTCTGCTATTTCCATCAACATTCGTATGCCCAACTTTCATCGTAACACTTGAGAAAGTTTATCCAAATTCGGCCATAAAAAAAGCAGCGATCTTCTTGGTTCATGAACCCAACTCGAAAGTAATATCCATGGCTTGTCTTCACTGTGACCATTAAACTAGTGTATTCAGTTATGGCAAGGCCGAGCATCTTGAGTACATGTGTTCTGGCAGAGCAAATAATACACTGCAAGAAAAATAATATGAGAACACAGCATGTTCAAAAAACCCCCCACCCTCCCGGATAGAAAAGAGGATTTTAGGAACATACTGTGCGCGTTTCAAAATGTTGTGTTAGGATGAGAAGGAACAAGTGTGGCGTCTCGCCGAGGGCGCAGAAATATGTAGGGTACTCGCACTTTGGGCATCAAGAATGAAACACACTAGATTCAAGGGAAGAAAAATGCATCAACGGCGGCAGCTGCCATCCTAGGATTACCTGCGACCAAGGGACTTGGATTTATCGGGGATGGATGAAGAATTCGTACCTGGTTCTCCATGAGAAAACCCTATGCAATCGCCGAGTGGGGGTTTTCTCTGAACAAGCAGACAAGGGAGAAGGGGATTCAGGCCCAATGAAATATTGCCGCTTCGTCCGTCCAGCTTACTGCGGCGCTACGACTGGGGTGTGTCTACCGTGAAGTTGTGCACTCTAATTTGTGCATATGGCACGTGGACCCCGTTGCCGGTTGCCCCACATATCAGCGAAAGGAAGTAGAAAGACAGGAGTAACTAGTTACACATAAATATATTTTTTGACAGTGAGATACTCCCTCTGTAAAGAAATATACAAATCTTTTATATCATAGGCTCACCTTGCCGAGAAATATACTCCCTCTGCAACGCACGGGCATTATGGGGGTTCAGCTAAGAATATAATACTCAGATAGGCTCACGGTTTTGGACTTTGGGCCGCAGGCCGACCCTGCATGTTTGGGGGCCCATGTGTTCTACCTCAGCGCTTTTCATATTGCAAGCGATCGATACGGCGCTGGTTTCAGATGTTGTCGCATAGGCTTAATACACAAAATTGAATAAAGCACGGCAGCTGTTGGAATGAAATCGAGCAGCGCTCCTAACCAGCAATCAGAGTTGCAATTCTATCAACGATATACCATGTGATAAATAATATTGTCGTACTACTTATACACACAGGACACTTGTTTCACCATGCCAGATTATTACATCAAAATCTCTCGGAGGATAGATCAGTTCGGCAGTTGCGTGCTGCTACTGAAGAATTTCAAAGTTGATTTGGACCAGCTCTCCTTGCCGAGAAAGTTCGATTTTGACATCATCCCCTACCACAAGATATGATTTAGATTTGAACCTTGACCATCCTTTAGCATCAATCATCATGCGACCATCCTTTGTACTTACGGTATATTGAGCAGGTTCATTCACACCAAGGTTGCGCATGGTAAGAGAAACTTGGCCGCGGTTGCCCGGATTGTTGAACGACTCCCTCGTTGCTCCAGGAATTCTCTATTTTCAAACAAGACGACATACCCAAACAGTTAGATCAACACAGTGAATCATGTGAAACAACATGGAAAGAAAAAAGAACGAAGCACTTGGGCGGCCAATGCTTACCAAGAAGGTGGACATGTCGGTTTTTGTAAGGACTTTGGTATATGAAGTGTGAATTGCAGCCCGATCATTTGCGGTGCAACCTGCACGGGCGGAGCAGAATGCAAGTGCAAGTGTTGGTGCAGGTGCCGAAGCCGCTGCTGCTGCCGGAGATGGTGCTCCTTGTAGAGCAGGTGCCGGTGTCGGAGCAGGTGCCGGTGTCGATGCCCGATCCTTCGGTAGATCAGACTGATCCGCTAACGCGGTCGGTGCCCAATCCTCAGCTGGATCAGACTGAGCTGCTGCCATTGTCAGTGCTAGAGCAACTGTCGGTGCTCGATCTGTGCGAGACAGCGGTGATCGTGTTTGGTCTGCTATGATCATCTTTCTAACTTGACTAGGATCCGTGATCGTGATCCAGTTTTTTTCTTCATTTCTTTTAAACGCGAGAAGGACTAATTGTGGCGTTTTTGTTAAACCAAGCTGCAGTTCATCATAGGGATTCAGCTTGTACTCAGACAACAGACTGGTCCAATTGTTTCCGATAATATAAGTGATGCACAAAGGCCTTCAAGCATCGACCGCGACATAAGAAGTGAAACCTGCAAAATAGCCATCGAGAGCAAACCAAACGGTTTATTCTGTGATGAATGTCACATGGCAAAACCTGCATCGTAAAATTGCAGGAAAAGAAAGAAAACATGACATTAAATCAATAAGATTTAGACAGTAAAATCAATTAGATTTACTTGATGTGCCACGAGTGAATCCTTACCAGAAATCACTATGTTGAAGTACTAAACAGAAGATTGATCGTCCAACTACGCGTGGCATGTAGGGGCCCTGCCTACTCCCACAAGCAGGACAGTCCAAAGGTCGTGACAAATCGGATGGACCGAACATCCATGGGACTGGAAACCTGGTGGGTGCGATAAACCCTGCAATGCATACAGATATTGGAGTGTAACCATAATTGGTAAACTGTCCTCACAAAAAATATGATCTGGATACTTCAAAATGTACAGACTGAATTGAGTGGACAGACATTAACATAGACCGTTCTCAGGACTGACCACACACCAAAAGCGGCAGTACTAATAAACAATACAGGGTTCACAAACACAAATCAAGTACTAAACAATAGTACTTACTACAGACAAGCAAAGTTGCACTAACTAAGCTCTGCAGACTATTTCTTGCCACCGACCTACGGGATGAACCCCGCACAACTGACTAGGCCATGGACTTCGTGTGAGATGTCTACATGCACCATCACCATCTTTTCAACCTTGGAGAACCTAACAGAGTGGTCTTTCCACTCATAAACATGATGATGAAGACATGCCACATCAGATTTGTTGGGAAGCTTTACAAGAACCACACCCTTCGTACGAAGGCACAGCTAGGAAATTGTTGTGGTCAAGTACAGCCTCGAGAACACGCCTGACAACAATGCTACAGGAAAACACTAGTTCAGGACACGTGGCGACAAGGACACAACAGCTGGATAGTTCAGCAGTAGAACTCATCATCAGGTCTTCCAGATCACATGGTATGACTTTGAGAACTTCATCTCCACCGCGGACCTGGTTCTAATTCAAACAGAAACCATATTTTATTACTACCTCCGTTCAGAAATATAAGATGATTTTCGATATTATACTCCATATATGACTACATATACACACAGAAATGAGTGAACAAAGACACTAGAACATGTCTTCAAAGGCATGAGAGCAGAGTGATTACATGCAATATCCATAACACAAGTTACTAAGGCAAATATACCCTCTTAAAAGGTAGCATTGATGTTCATAAAGTACTCCCTCCGTCCCAAAATTCTTGTCTTAGATTTGTCTAGATACGGATGTATCAAGTCACATTTAGTATTAGATACATCCGTATCTAGACAAATCTAAGACAAGAAATTTGGGACGAGGAGAAGTTGAAAGTAATCTATAAGAAATCAGTGTCAACCTCTCGCATATTTTGGTCAAAAGAGGAATTTAGAACCGTCATTTGGCACACTAAAATCACATGCAAGATCACCCGTAAAGTTGTACTACCAAGACTATTACTGCGTGTTAGATGAAAAACACGATCAAGATCGAGAAAAGATCATCAACAAGAGACATTACCTGGACTTGCTTAATGAGGGATCCCGGAGAGGGGGGCTTGGACAGGGCGATGGCTTTGAGCTTGTCTGCGGTAGTCTCGGCGGGGTGCTTGCGCTTCTTCGTACCATGAGCCTCGACGGTTTTGGCCATAGCCATAGACATCACGTCGGCCGGTGCTTCGGTGTCCATCCAAGAGAGGAAGCTGAGAGAGAAGAGTGAAAGGAGGAACGAGATGAGGGAGAAGCGAAGCGAGTGGGGGTTTTCTTCAAGAGAGGAAGCTGAGAGAGAAGAGTGAAATGATGGTTGCTTCGTCCGTCCAACTTACTGATGGAAAGGAGGGGGTTTTGTGATTTGACGGCTCATTGGGCATTACTGTGGTGGTTCGATCGGGGTAGTCTACCATCACTCTACTACAGAGTAATTTAGTGCATGGCTGGTGGACCCAGGTGTTGGTTGTCCCACACGTCGGTGAAAGTGAGTAATTTAGTGCATGGCTGGAGGAGGATCCGCACGGTAGAGCGTGTCAACTATTTTTCATTCTGAAGAAAAAAATGATTACAGCAAGCGTTTCCACTCTTACGACGGAGGAGTGCGAAACACGGCAGCCACTTGAATATACACGGTGCTCCTACTACTAGGCATGTGCAGTGGTTCATACGTCAGTACTACACAATCTTGTTGCTAGTGTAGTAAGATATGACGATAACAAATGATGTTGTGCGCATGTCAACTACTCCTATATGTAACATAGTGCCGCTTTTTCGACTGTCTGGTCGAGAATGAATAGTGAGATCAATGTTAACAGAACTAGGTCCATAGCGCACAGAGAGTACGGTGCTACAGTACTCCACGAAACATGAACCATATGAAGCACGAATAGTGTTAGACAGGGTGTATGAAGGGTGCACGGGATGGGAGCAAAAGTTCCCTTCTCGACCCACTTTTGGGTGTTTGGCAGAGTCCACACTAGTAGGTTGACAAAAATACACGAAGAGGAAACAACTATATTGAGATGAGAATGCAACCAAACACACCCACACGCTTTGTGCTATAGTGACTGATCTGCACCGTCTGAGTTTGATCCAACGGTCATGTTGCACCGAGACATGGACATGCCCATGCAGAGGGCGCCTAAACACCACCGAAGTCCCTATGCTTCTCGAGGCGCACGATGTTGGTGATGCAGGGTGCAACCGCACGCAGATCCCGCTCCCGGTCGACGGGAGCCAGCTCGTCAAAGACGGCGTCCAATGGCACGAATGGATTCCGGTGACGGAGCCCTGAAAGGATTCGCCCGGCAACGGCGACGGCAGCCCGCAACCCCTCCTTGTCCAGCTCAGCCCCCACCATCACGCGGAGACGGCTCAGCTCCTCGGAGATATAGGTGAAGAAGGAGACCAGGTCAGGAAGCCGCAGCTCGTTGAAGTCGACCGGGTGGCCGAACGGGTTTAGCCCGACGGCCGGCATCGTCGCGCTGGCACGAAGGTAGGCATCGCGCAGCCGGAACACGTGCGTGGCAAGTGGCAACTTGGTTCACCAAGTGGCTGAGGCGATCCTGGACCTCGTCACGATCGGCCCGCCGCTTCCACCGCTGCCCCGACGGCCTATCGATCTCCCGCTTTCAGAGCAACGCCGGCGCCGCCGAGCATCTTTGTGGTGGACGCCTGCCGCTTTGAAGCTCCGTGAACTCCCGCACATAACGGAGGAGCATGGCCTCCTCTCCTCCTTGAGCTCACGGAGCTCCACGCCCTGACCCTGAGCTCGCATCCTTGGCATGGAGCTCTGTGTCAGCGCCTCACCTCGGACTCCGTGATCTGCTGCGCCGCCATGGCACCGGTAGAAGCAATGGGGAGAGGAAGCAAAGGGGCGAAAGCGGCTGAAAGGCAATGCAATCTCTGGAAGGCGGAGGGGCGGGAGTCTTTTGGTTTTCACCACGGTAAAACACCAGTCGACGACTTCTCACATCAGGGAGCAGTGGGTTTTTACAAGCGGAGTCATCGTGACTAATTGCTGCCGTGCCTGCTCCCGTCAATCAAAAAATTAAAAATCCTGCCGCACCCAAACACCAGAGCAACGCCGCGGTGGATATTTAAATTTACATGCCGGCAAGTAGATAAAAAATGGGGTGAAAAACAAATGTGGCGGCGGCCTAGCTAATCGTTCGAACTAGCCCAACTAGCTAGCCACCGTGCTTCACTGATGTACTCGGCGGGAAAGGTGGTCTTTCCTGATTTGACGACTCATTTACTTGCTTCGCGCCACGACCGAGGAGGACCCGAAAACGCGGTAGGGCGCCCCACTTCAGGAAGAATATATCGTGCACCACCCGGAGGACCCCAAACAGCACATAGGGTGTGCCACGCCTTGGCACGGAGGAAAATGTGCGTGTAAAATATATCTGTATCGACGTAGTACCTATGGTTCGACCTAGGGACCCAGCCATCGGTCGAAAACACCCCACTAGCCACACAGCTTCATCATGCAAACGTGACACGGAGGATAGATGTGGTTAGCTCCGTCTCGACCAGCCACAACGCCTCTTGTTCTAGGCGATTCTTCTATTTTTCAAGCTTTTTTAGTTGTAATAACACCACGGCAAGCTAGCGCGCTCTTCGTGTGTGCCCGCAAAGGTTAGACGATGGAGAGAAGAGAGATTGAGATCGCAGACCAGGACCCACCAAGAAGTGAGACAACGGTCATGCACGCGTTGACGAGGCACTCCTCTACTCTACTCAACGCAAGTCTCAGATAAAATCAAGTTATGGGACAAAGCCAACAACCGCTCGTTTTTTCAGGCTATCGACTTACGCTTTGTAGTCCAGGTTGCCGATTCAATCTCATCTTTCAGATTTGTTAGTTTTAGGTCCAAATTTGATTAATGACAAGTGGGACCCCCGTGTGTTGTTCCGATATTTCAGTGTAGGATGGTTTTTTTGAACAAACACTTTGCGCGGTTAGACAAGTAACGCACGAGTTACACGTATTTTGCAAGTTTACTAACAAAATGACAGCGCATAGAATATCACATCCACCCGCAGCTTAGATACTATGGTGATACGAAGTTTTACACCGTTGGAAGTGAGATCCAATGGCTTGGTAGTAGTCTTTGTAATTATGCGCAATTTCCAAACTCTCCAAAGGTTTTTTTGCAAATAAAACATTCAGACCTCGTGTGTGCCGCTGCATCTTCGATCCAACGGCTCCCCGGTGCTCATATTAGGTGCTCCCCGTAGCTTAATTACCCGCTACGGTGATATGAGCATCTAGTTCATATGATCAGTGATTAGATGGCACATGCGTAGTACTTGTACTTTCTGCGCATTTCCCAAACTCTATCAGCCGTATATTGCAAATACATTCAAACCTCCTACTGTGGGCCGTTAGATCTCAGTGAACTCGTATCACCATAGAATCTACGGTGCGGGAGCACCTCATACTCTCCCGTGCGAGAAAACATAAGGTGCTATCGCAGCTTGGATGCTACGGTGATACGAGCTTGGAGGTTGTTTGATCTGAGATCCAATGGCATCTGAGCAGTCTTTGTGCTTTTAAGCAGTGGCCGAACTCTTTTGGGGCTTTTCTGCAAAAAAACTATTCGAACCACCGAGGAGGCGTTGGGTCACAAATCCAACGCCTCCGAAGAGCTTGTATCACCAAAGCATCTAAGGTGTGGTAGCACATGATATTCTTACATACAGGAGAATATGATGCCCTCCTTCATCTTAGATGCTACGGTGATACGAGCTTTGAGGTCGTTGGATATGGGATCAAAGGGCATCTAAGTAGTTTTTGTACAAATTATGTGCAATTCTCAAACTCATCAAGGTTTCCTGCAAAAAAATTAAGGCACATCATGTGAGTTGCTATATCTCAGATCTACAAGCTCCAAGCAACTCGTATCGGCATATAGCATCTAAGGTATGGGGGCACATGATATTCTCCCGGGGAGGAGGGGTGGGGGGGGTGCACAACCAATCGATGGTTGGGAGGGTGGGGACAAATATAATCTAAATAAACCTAAACAGAGCTCCACAGTTTTATCTAAGGTCGAGGGGCTGACCCCCGACAATCATAGCTCCGCCTAAACACAACATTTGCATGTACTGTAGTACTAGACTTAATATTCATGTTTCAGTTTCATGTTCATTTTAAATATTGAACTGAGGACCATGGATGTTTTACATTTTACTCCCTTCATTCCTAAATATTAGTATTTTTAGAGGCTTCAAATGGACTGGCACATACTGATGTATATAGACATATTTTAGAGTCTAGATTCACTCATTTTGCTCCGTATGTAGTGACTTGTTGAACTCTCTAAAAGACTAATATTTAGGAATAGAAGGAGTATTTTTGAATTCGTGTCATACATGCATGGTTTGGAAAAATAGATGCACTATACTTATTGGATTGTTGTTGTGTTCGTGCGTGTGTGCCTCTCTCTGTGTGTGCGTGTGTGTGTGTGTGTGTGTGGTCATATGCTTGATACATACAAAGTTTTCTCACCTCCATATTGTTCATCTTTTAAATTTGAATTTGCATTGGAAAACTTACTAGGGATACCATGAAATGTGAAATCCACGTTGATATCACTATATCACAAACTCACTCTAATTCAACAACTCGTCATCAATCAGTTACCACGTTGAGATTAGTATTTGCAAGGAAAATACGGGTATTGTAATACACATAGATTCGTTCGGCAATTTAAAAGGTTCCTTTCGTATTCTCGAATGTTAGGACCCAACGGCGTACCAGCCAGATCTTGGCTCGTGTTGATCCTAAAAAAACGGGCTCGTGTCCTTCGATGGCGTGCGTGGTACGCACATTAGGCAACCCCAACCACCGAGCCTCGGCGCTTCAAGTCGAAATATCCGCGCCAGAATTCCAGCCCTAGGAAATTCCCTCATGTCCCCGGTCCATAATGACTACCGATGAACAACGGAGGGATGCTTTAGTAACTAGACAACGTTACCTACCGTGCGGATTCTCTCGGTCGCCGCTCGTCAAGGTCACCCGTCAACTGCATTGCCTAGTACTACTATTACTACACCAGGATGAGCACAGAATTGAGCCCGTTTGTTCGTGCCTAGTACTTGAGTTAATATATCGTGCAATGCATCGATGCGGAGGATTATCCTTTCACACTGCATATATAACTTGTCTGAAGTCTAACTAAGCAAAATGTTTGACCAAATCCTTTCTTAAGAAATACAACAGGACAGATGTACGACTTGAAAATTTATTGCATGATGCAGGTTATGATATTGTTTCGAATCCTGGATCTTAAATTTCAGAAAATCCAAAAGTGAGCATAAATTCTTGAAACTGAGCATGGTCACGTGATATGGCACAAATATTACTTCGTAAGTCTTTTCTTCAATTCGAGACAAGCTGCTTATGACAAGTTGCACAAATGAAGAGCCAAGGTATTTTGGAACAAAGACCTGTCACGTTAAGGCGAACAATTTCACTATTGAAATCATGGGCGTTACGTGCCGCCACGAGTCCCCGCTTCTCATCGGTAGGTGCCGTCCCAGCAAGCGTGTGAGTCGACGGGAGGCATGCGAGCAGACCGCTGCGCCGGCTGTCAGGGAGGCATGCGAGCTGACCGCTGTGCAGACTCACCAGGAGGCGAGCCCTTTGACCAGGCTCTGCCGCCCACCATCGTCCCAACTGCTCCCACTTTTAATGTTGCCGGCGCCGCAGTTTAAAATCAACCCCGCACTACTTGGTATCGCTACAATCCTCTCTCTTCCTCTCCGATTCTCCTGTCGTCTACCTCCAACTAGCCTGACCTAAACGTACGCCATGCCGCATCACGATGGTCTGCCCTTAGTGTTCCAGTTTCATGAGGAAGACACCCAGCCGGAGTCTCAAAACATAAGGCGCTTTGGGACGAGCTTGAACTGGCCTTGCGGAAGACACCGCTACTGTCCCTCGCTCCCGCTCGGCTCCGTCGCCCGATCTGCGCCAGCGCCCATCCCGTGGCGTTGATGGGCTGGGAGCCGCACATTGTCGCCGAGCTTGATGCCACGGGTTCCACGAGGTCCTCGCCAACTTTCACGCGCCGCAGCACCTGCCAGCGATGCGCCTGCGTGTGCATCGACGCAAGACGCTGCAGCCGGTGCCCATGCACCTGCCAACGCATGCGCCTGCTGCAGATCGACGCAGCAGCGCCCGTGCGGTGCTCAGTGCACACGAATGTCTCCGCTGCGCCGTTGATGCGGCCTCGTCCCCACACGGTGTCGATGTTCCCCTCGGCGGCATGGATGGCGCTGTCGACCGCTTCCTTGCACCAACGCCATCGCCTCCTCCCGCCAGCTTGACTCGCTCAAGTCCGAACATTTTGGCCTTCCTTGAAGCTAGGCTAACGCCCGAGTACGCCAACAACGGCGCAAGACGCCGCCGCCGCCGCGGTCGGTCGGGCCCGATGACACACAGAGCACGGCAGAGGAGCCGCTTCCCACCGTGAAACGCCCCCGCCGCCGCCGCGTAATCTAAATTTGCCATGAAAAACATTCGGATTGCCATGCTTAAAATCCGAATGTTTATCATTTCCGTTTATTTTATATCGATCATCGTATAATTTAAAGTCGGAGTCAGACTGAACGAAATGTATGGTTTGATCGATTGAATGTTCTGCTAGAGCCGTATCAAATTAAATATAAAACGTCATCAAGCCACATGTATTCCTTGTCATCCAATGACCTAGACTGCTTCAATGTCGAGCGCTCAACACGTTTAGCGTGCAGTTAATTTCATGCCAAAATAGTGCTAATCACATGACAACACGCAAATAATATCCTAGTAGTTAATATCCGCATGCACTTAATATACTTCCAAATTAACGTGCATTGCACGTACACACTGACTAGTGCTGCTAATACGTGAAATTGGTGCCATGACTTGTGAACGCGTCCAGATATGGTCAACGACAACATCGCCCGTGAGTTCTTCCTGTTTGCCCGTGCGTCTAAACGCAGAAGGGGAGGAGAGAGAGAGAGCACACATGGAACCCACCAGTAAGTGAAGGCGAATAGTACTAAAAATAATATTACATGTTATCCATTAATTAGGCTGTGGTAATATAAAAATTGTTATTCTATGTATGTTGCCTATTGACGTGCGGCTTGAAGGCCCGGTCGCATGTTCGATCCTCGTCCTTTATTTTTTAATTTGTATATGGGTCCAAATTTGTTTCATGACATGTGGGCCCCTCGGTGTGTAGTTTGTAGCACTTTAATTTGTGGGTCGAAATTTGTTCCATTCCAAGTGGACTATCGATGTGTAGTTTTGTAGCTTATTTATAATAATTAAAGAGAACAACATAGTTTTTCAATAATACCATGGTGCGACGTTGAAGGCGAGAAAGGACGTGCGAGAGAGCGATGACTGAGCCAGAGGGAAATCAACTAGGGGAGTTGTGTGGGTTGCAACGGTGTTTGGAGTAGTTGTGGGCCGAATGCTACGAAAATATAATCTAAACCGACCGAAATAAATGCCTACACAAATTAATCCAAGGTTGGAGTGCCCCTCGCAATGTAAATAGCTCCGGCTTTGCGAGGGATGGAGAGGTAGTAGCTTCAACGCGTGGAAGATACAGTGTGAGAAAACGAGGTCAATCGAGAGACATATAGATAGAGAGACAAAGTGAGTGTGGTCCGACATTCATCGAACAAATATATATGCTCCGGAGAGATATTGTCCGATTGAGCTTTTGGCAAGGGTGAGGGCTGTAAGATAGAGCTTGAGAGATGATCCAGTCACAGACGTGTAGATATATTTTGTGCGTGGGAGGAAGCAAGGTCAACCGATCACATAGGGTTGTCGTGCGATCGAAAGAGTGAGACGGGTTGGATAGAGTGACCTAGATAGACGATGTGCGTGAGAGTGTATACAATGTGAATAGGTCGAATTGGGCTCAAACATGGTGACATATCGTTTTTGTCCGAGAAAGAGCGAGGTCAATCGAGACATCATGATAGATATATATATATATATATATATATATATATATATATATATATATATATATATATATATATATATATATATAGAGAGAGAGAGAGAGAGAGAGAGAGATTGAGTGAGCGTGGCCCACCATGAGGTTGAAAAGAGTGGCGGCGGCTTGGATGGACTGACCTAGATAGACAATCTGCGTGAGAGAGTATAGAGTGTGTCGATCGAGGCCCAACAGGAGATATATCATTTGTGTGTGAAAGAAAACGAGGTTAAACGAGACTCGAGATAAAGAGAGCGAGATTGAGCGAGTGTGGCCCGCCGTGTGTAGAAAGAGTGAGACAGTCTCGAGGAGTGACCTAGATATACAACGTGTGTCGTGCGCACGAGAGGTTGGGGGGGGGTAGATAGGCAATGCATGTATTTAGCGAGATGGTGAGAGGGAGGGGGAGAGAGAGCTCGGCATGGGGTGCAATGGCGGGTGTGAGGTAAATACATTTGGTATGAGTGGGAAAATGGGTTGTGTAGTTGAGAGACTTAGAGATCGAAACATGGAGAGAAAGAATGAACGTGTGTTGAAACCGATAGCTTCCTAAGGTGGTTAGGAGAGGAAGATTGACCGATCTGAGAAGTATGTAGCGTTTGTGCGAGGGGGGCTAAAACAACATTTGAATGTACATAGTATGAGACTTAATATCGATGTTTCAACTCGGTGTACATTGTAAGATTTGAACCGAGGACCAGGCATACGGGTAATTATTTCGAATTCGTGCCATACTAAGTTTCGAAAAGTTGACATTGACTCAATTTGTTGTGCTATTTTGTAGGTCATATGTTTGAATCCATCCAAAAGTTTTCTCACTACCATGGTGTTCATCATATACATATGAATTTGTATTAAAAAGTAGCGTGGATACAGTGAAATGCGAAATCCACGTTAGAATAGGAGATCGCTACATGACACACACTCTAATTCAAATAACTAACTACGTGACACACACTCTAATTCAAATAACTAATTATGTGACACACACTCTAATCCACGTTAGCGTGGGTACCGTTTCGATTTTTTTCAAATAACTCCTCATTAATTAATTTATAGTACTCCTCTGTTCACTTTTATAAGACCTTGAAGACATTTCGCACAATGTGCAAAACAGTTCATTTTAAGTTGTCTGCAAACGACTTACAAAAGTGAACGGATGGAGTATCTCGTTCAATGACTAATTATTGCAAGGAAAACACGGGCATGGTAATACATACAGATTCGTTTGCAAATGAAAGAAGATTCGTTTGCATTCTCAAATGTAGGCGCACCAGTGCAGACCAGGGTCGTGTCGGGTGGATTTGCTTGGTGCCTTAAAGGCAACTGCCCTTGGGTGACTAACATGTGGGCCAGCCACCTGTTGGGCCCACATGTCATGGACACAAAGGCAGGTGCCTTAAGGCACCGAAGCATAGTCTTGTCGGGTGGTCGCGCGTGTGTCGGACGCGTAGCACCTAGCCACCCACCCCTCCCCCAAAAAAAGGACGACGACAATATAAGTTCGTGCTTCCACGTTTTGGATTGAAATATCTGGCGGCCCCAATTCCAGCCCTGCAAAATCTCTCTTCTCCACCGTCCCCTTCCGTGCCCAGATTGCTCAAATCCCTAATTCGCCGCCAACCCTCGAATCGCCCCTTGTCTCGTCTCTTTCCCCACTGTTCCCCACCTCTGTGCCGGACGATGACGACGAAGACGATGGTCGCGCTTCACCACCGCACCGGAGCTACCTCATCTACGCCCTCGTCCACCGCTACCGATGGTCCATCGACAACGCCGCCGCCGCAACCGACGTGCCTCACATACACCGAAGTTCCACCGCATCAGTGCGCTTCACCGACGCCGTCTCCCAGCTCACCGGGCTACTTTACCGAGCACATCGTCGCACCTCCGCCCCGAGGCCGTTGGGGCTTTACCAACGGTCTCGTCCACCGCATCGTGGCGCTCTGCTGCCACTCAAGATCTGCATCCGTGCGCTGCCAGCCAACGCCAACGATCACCTCAACGGCTCAAGTGACCAAGACTCTAGCTAGGCAAGCATGCCCAAACACCGCCCGAACTAGGTATCCACACATCACTCCCTTGTGCAATCGCTCCAACGATGTTTGGATATCCTTTAACTGCTCTCTTAGCTTACACGCCTATGCAACTCTGACTTTAACTCTTATTTCTTCACCATCTGAAACAAGCAAATCCATTTTTTAGCGAAGCATGACGGCGCCACGGGATTTGGTACACATCCTGCACACCCGTATAACCTTGTAAGTATCTGTCCTCCGGTACAACATCAAGGTCGATTCCTCTTATTTGATCAACCATTTGTCGTGTCAAAAATGCAGAGGGGGATGCAAGGAGCACAAGGCCTGCACATCCAAGCAAGTGGTAACATGGACATGTACATGGAACATCCCAAGCGCAAGCAGAGCTGCAGTGAGCCTGTACAACGAGCTAGCGTAAGTCCCTGCATTTCATTTAATTCATACTGGCATTCGTGTATGATTTGTGTGCAGTGGCTGATCCATGAATTCAAGTTACCAGGGGCGAACATTTAACTTAAAAAATACGAAGGCACTTGCACTCCGGAAATCAACATAACTTGAGAAATGTGAAGCTACATGCACTTTGAAAACTAGCTAATGATCCAAAGTAGTTTAGATTATAAACACTAAATGATGCAAGCATCAAAAAACACAAAATGCAACATGGTGTACAAGAACTACAAACATGGTCTGTACCTGCTTGAATTATTCGTTCTCTGGCTGAAAATATCGAAGTGTAATTGCACGTATAACTAGTGCGCAAACTGCATATCAATATATCTATCCTGCACAAGTATGCCAATAGTTTCAAACAACAGATTAGAAAAGTATTTATGCTATGTTGTCATGATACGGGGAATTTCTGGTAGATGGCCTCGACGTTTCCTCAAGCTATGAAAATGCACTATAATTTGCTTGTCATCAATGCCTGCAAATCTCTGTCTCTCTCAACATAGTAGATCATCATTAGACACTAAATCCTTCAATGAGCTTGCAAAATGCTTGCATTAGATCCCTCATTAGACACTATATGTTCATCACCAGGAGCATGTAAAATATTTGCATCAAATCCTTCATTAGCAGTCTATTCATTAGACACTTGAGCTCAAGAACAACATGAGCTTGTATGTTTGCACCGAAACTTGATTAGATACATCGGATTCAAATCGATTCAAGATTGATTGGGGAGTTATAAAATAAGTAGAAATTGGTTTCATTTTCTCATAGATTCCCTACATACAAGCAGTTTTACAACACCGTCAGGTTTAACTATTGGCTAGAAATTGAAGAGTCGAATTAGATATAATCAGGGATGTGATGTAGCTGCTCGTTATGCATGCTACTCTTGCAAGCTGCAATCGTCCGCTTCATAAGCTTGATGCCATGCATGTCTTGCCGCCGCCCTCCCACGCAGCTACACCTGTGGTTGGATCTTCATCTTCTTGTCCTTCCGTTCGCTTGAAGCCAGCGACCGCCCTCCAACGAGGGCGCGAGGAAGTGTTGTGTCGGTCTGTCCAACAAGGGGTAGGTTAGGAGCGAACTGCACTAGAGGTGGAGCGAATGAATTGGGATTTTCCTGCTGTCGATCGATATGGGAGGCGCTCGTTTGGGCCATGAGCCAGCTATAGGGCCTGCCTTGCACTTATGTTATTGGCCCATCCAAATTGAAACATTTTGTTCATTTTTTACATTGCCTGCTCGTGCGTTGGGACGAACAAAACTAGCGTGGGCCAACCTGGACGACTCAAACTAGGTGCACACTTTCCAGCCACCTGAGGCGGTGTAGGACCTTGAAGTATGTCTAGAGGGGGTGTGATTAGACTACTTGACCAATAAAAACTTAACCTTTTCCCAATTTTAGAGTTTGGCAGATTTTAGCTATTTTAGGACAAGTCAAGCAATCATCACACAATTCAAGCAAGCATACAAAGAGTGTATAGGCAGCGGAAATTAAAGCATGCAACTTGCAAGAAAGTAAAGGGAAGGGTTTGGAGGATTCAAACGCAATTGGAGACAAGGATGTTTTTGGCGTGGTTCCAATAGGTGGTGCTATCGTACATCCACATTGATGGAGACTTCAACCCACGAAGGGTAACGGCTGCGCGAGTCCACGGAGGGCTCCACCCACGAAGGGTCCATGAAGAAGCAACCTTGTCTATCCCACCATGGCCGTCGCCCACGAAGGACTTGCCTCACTAGCGGTAGATCTTCACGAAGTAGGCGATCTCCTTGCCCTTACAAACTCCTTGGTTCAACTCCACAATCTTGTCGGAGGCTCCCAAGTGACACCTAGCCAATCTAGGAGACACCACTCTCCAAGAAGTAACAAATGGTGCGTTGATGATGAACTCCTTGCTCTTGTGCTTCAAATGATAGTCTCCCCAACACTCAACTCTCTCTCATAGGTTTTGGATCTGGTGGAAAGAGGGTTTGAGTGGAAAGCAACTTGGGAAGGCTAGAGATCAAGATTCATATGGTAGGAATGGAATATCTTGGCCTCAACACATGAGTAGGTGGTTCTCTCTCAGAAATGGTAAGTTGGAAGTGTAGGTTCGTTCTGATGGCTCTCTCCACGAATGAAGAGGAGGTGGAGGGGTATATATAGCCTCCACACAAAATCTAACTGTTACACACAATTTACCAAACTCGGTGGGACCGAATCGTTAAACTCGGTCGGACCGATTTAGTAAACCTAGTGACCGTTAGTGATTTTCGGTTGGACTGACATGCATCTCGGTGAGGCCGATTCGGTTAGGGTTAGGGCATAACGTAATCTCGGTGAGACCGATTACACAAACTCGGTGAGACCGATTTGGTAATAAGCTTTCCAGAGAGTTGGTCAGGTAAACTCGGTGGGACCGATTTGCTCTTTTCGGTGAGACCGAAATGTTACAAAAAAGAAACAGAGAGTTTACATTGCAATCTCGGTGGGATCGATCTCTCACTTCGGTTAGACTGAAACGTTACGAAGGGAAACAGAGAGATTGCAAGCCCATCTCGGTGAGACCGAGATCCCTATCGGTGAGACCGATTTGCCTAGGGTTTGTGGCAGTGGCTAAGACATCCAAACTCGGTGGCGCCGGATAGAAAGAATCGGTGTGACCGATTTTGGCTTTAGGTTTAGGTCATTTGTGGATGTGGGAAAGTAGTTGAGGGTTTTGGAGCATATCACTAAGCACATGAAGCAAGAGGCTCATTAAGCAACACCTCATCCCTTCTTGATAGTATTGGCTTTTCCTATAGACTCAATGTGATCTTGGATCACTAAAATGTAAAATGCAGAGTCTTCAGCTTTTGAGCTTGAGCCAATCCTTTGTCCTTAGTATTTTGAGGGATCCACTTTCATCATCCATGCCATGCCATTCATTGAGCTTTCCTGAAACAATAGTCTTGGAATAGTATTAGCTCAATGAGCTATATGTTCTTATGAATTACCAAAACCACCTAGGGATAGTTGCACTTTCAATCTCCCCCTTTTTGGTAATTGATGACAACATATAGATCAAAGCTTCGACAAATGATAATAAAATTTAAATAACATCATCGCTTTGAGAAGTATGTGATAAGCAAGAGCTTCCCCTAAATTTGTGCATAGTTTTAGATTTGCTTTGGACTGCAAATGCACAATGAATTAGGCTCATGGGTTACTCTTCCATGTCACATACATCTTGGTGGAGCGCTCAAAATAATAATCAATGAATACATGCACTCATCACCAAGCATAGTGAGTGATCACATAAGATAGATAGGATAATATCAAGCATGCATAAGTGTAGCTTATGATCAAACACCTGATCATCAATGTCTCACAAGCATAGTATCTCAACCAAAAGCAAACAAAGATTGAAAAACCACCAAATAAAGCAAGAGAGAACAAAAGCAACACTCTCTCTCTCTCTCAACCTATGATCTATACATTTTTCTCCCCTTTGGCAACAAGTTACCAAAAGTTCATAGAAAATGCATAGTGCTAGATCGACTCTCGTGCTTGATCTTCTCGTGGTGGTGTAGAGATGGCTCCTTGGATGAAGGCTTGAGTTGAGGTGGATGAAGCTGGAGGAGTTGGTCTTTGGAGCTGGTTGCACTTTGAACTGTGAGGGCGGTGGCTGGTGCAGAAGTTGTTGCTCTAGTGTCTCATCACTGCACTGCAACGACCTCTGGGCTCTGGGCACTCTGCAAACACATTGGTGGTAGTCTTGCCCTTCCTCTCATGCATGTCATCCTGCAGCTGCTCCACAACCGATCAATCTCGCCATTACCTTGACATCTAGATCATAGAATTTTGTTCCATGATTCTTTCCAGGCTCTCTTGGTTTTGAGTTAGGGTGGCCAACCCCTTCTCAATCCTCAGAGATGATCCTATCAAGTAACCAAGCTGCTCCTGTTTGGTTTTCAAGAAATATTCAGATGCCTCCTCTTGAGTTGGTATCTTGGCAGCCTTCTCCCTCTTTGCCTTCTCCTTCTTCTCCCGAGCTTGAACTGATTGTGGATCATCTTCATCCATGACAACCTCATTGTCCTCAAAGTCTGGATAAAGTGGAAAGTGTTCCTTATCCAACTGATATTTTCCTGTGCCCATCTTTGAGTTTATCTATTCTTGAATCTGAGGTGCATATCCACAGCTCCTCTTCTGATCTGCTGCAGTCCTCTTGATTGTTTCAATGATCGTGCTCATGACTTTGAACTTCGTGGCACATCAAACACATGCAACATGTTGATGGCATGCCCTCCGATCATGTTATGGTCACTGACTTGGGCAACAAAGTGTGCCTCAGAATCCAATTTATGGTTGGCAACCCTGACAGCAGGAAGTGAACTAATCTAAATTTGTGAGTCTCTAATGCCTTGTCTGGAATTTCCTTGTACATGTGAGCCATTGAATTGTGACCCAACTTCTTCTTTGCATAAATGTCTAGGTCATCCTCATTCTCCTTGGGGCATTGATCGACTTGCCCATTCTTCAATAGTGGACTGGTACCTTGTACCTTCGGACATCAAACTATTCTTCCATCTGGGTAAAAGTGTGCTGTGGAGTAGAACTGCATGATAAGCTCATCATTCCAGTTGGTGAACTTCTGTCCAACAAAATCTGCAACTCCACAAGCAACAAAACTATCTTGCACTCCAGGATAGTGCTGTTCATTTTCCTTGATGAATTTCCATTCAACCCACCTCATGTCACAGACTATGGGCTTCTTGTCGAACAGAATTGTTTCATAGAAGTCCTGTTGTTCCTTTGTGTAGAACCTGTAGTCAACAGAGTTCTTCTTCTTGAAGCATATGGATCCTCCATTCTCCACAGTCTCAGCCCTGAATCCTTCCTGATTCTCATGTCCTCATCCACAGGATGGGCATCATTGTGGTCTGGTATCTTGGGCTTGAGCTTTCTTAGAACCTGTCCTTCTTCTTCTGAATCTTCAGCAACATTGGTCACTGGGGCCTTATTCTTCTCAAAGAATGGAATACTCCTAGTATTCCTCTTTGAACTTGCTTGGCCTTGGAGGCAGCTTTGGGTGTTTCCTTGGGCTTGGATGTTGCAGCCCCTGATCTGATTGCATCTCCCATAAGCTTAGCTGCCTTTGGAGCTGGTGCAGCAAGCTCTTCCTATTCCATCATGGAAGGTTGACCAACAATTTTGGCCATGGTCCTCTTGACCCTTTCCTTCCTCTTCTTTCCTTCAAAGAATGGCTCTTTGGGATCAGGCCTTTTAGGCTGTTGAGTTGATGCTCTGGCCTTGGACATTGGTTGTCTTCCTGCAGGCCTTTTGGTCTTCATGCCTGGCTTTGTATTCTTTGCTGAGCCATATTCCTTCTTGAGCACCTCTTTCTTGGAAGTAGCCTCATCTTCCTAAGCTTTGTAATCTTCATCCTCTGAATCTGAAGTTCTTTTCCTCCTTTTCCTAGTTGCAGCCTTAGGCAAATTGCTAGGAGTGCTTCTACTCCCTTCATTTGAAGTTGAGGGACTAGTGCCCTCACTCAAGTCCATCTGCTCTTCTGACCTGTTCTGGCTGTCACTTTGATCAGACATACTGCAAAAGCTGACTGATGACCCTGTGAAGAGTTATAGATGAGATAGAAAATATGAGCATCACAAAATGCAGAGGTTGTTGCAAAAGAATGACTCAAAAGTTCAGTCTTAGTTTTCCACAGAAAGCATTTCGGATCCACCGATTTTCAAACTCGGTGATACCGAAGTAGTTTTGGAACCTAAACTGATGATCTCGGTTGGACCGAGTTTCAGTTCGGTGGTACCGAGACTGCTAGGGTTTCACAGAATCCTCAAATCGGTTGCACCGATTAGTAATTCTCGGTCAGACCGAGAGTCACTAGTGCAATGGCATAAGCCAAATCGGTGAGACCGAGTTTTTCAACTCGGTGGGTCCGAGATGGTTTCGGCGGAAACCTAACCCTAAAATTTTGAATCACATCTAATCTATGAACTACTTTGAATGGATAGAAGTGTTTCAATCGTGGCAAGAATCAATATGAAAACAATGTGCCAGGAATTAGACGTGGATAGCGCAAAGATTAAGTCCATACCCTAACTTGGCAGTGGACTTGCTACGGCGGCAACGGCGGGGACGAAATCCGTTGACGGCGGTGGAGACCAGCGATAGGAGGCTGCTGGCGACGAGGAGACGATTCGGAGACCACGATGGCAGAGCGAGCTGTTGCGCGGGTGAAGGGTTTGGAGAAATTTCCAAAATTTGCCCGTGGCTATATATAGCTCGACCACATCCGGTGTGACCGAGTGGAACAACTCGGTGGCACCGAGATGCATAACTGTGTTCGATTCTGACAAATCGGTGTGACCGAAAGTTCAAATCGGTTGCACCGAGATTGAAAACTCAGATCAACTTGATGATCTTGGTAGGACCGAAATGGAAGGATCGGTCGGACCGAGAATCACTAAGAGGTTTTGGAAGTTTAAGTCTATGACGAATCGGGACTCAGAGTGCTCCTCACACAGAGTGGTTCAATCGACTTGATCAAATTTTGTGATGTAGCATGAATAGAGTTTGAGACGAGAAAAGCATAGATAGCTAAAGAAGGTTCTTAGGCATTCTTGTCCATCCACTTGGCACAAAGAAAAGAATCCAAACAAACAAAACAACAAGTGGATGTCCTTGAATGAGTAAAATATGCACCAACATGCTCACACAATAAGATGGCAACTGAAATATGTGGCAAAGCATGCACAACCAATTTTAGCATCTATCAAACAATTGGCGATGACTAGGTCATCTATATATGAGTATATTGACTTAGGAGTCAAATGAGAACATTTGATCATAGGTCATACTCATCGTTTAAGCTCAGGTGGGGTTACCACTTTTACATAATGCATTAATGTGTTCACACCATTAGAGTTGCTTTGGCTCAATTCTTAGAGTTAAGCTCCCCCTAGATGTGAGATCCCCCCTTAGAGGGATGAACTAACCTTGGGTTTTGTCGATGATGACTTCATGTAGGTGTTGAAGATGTAGATGCTCAATGTTGATGTAGATCATTTGGAGCAATCCTTTGGAGTGAGTTGCACTTTCAACTTGCCTACATGGGTTAGTCCCACAAGGAACAAACAGGAATATCCATAGACATAGAGTGATGTACACACAAGATGATGTCCATGAAAACATTAGGTTACCTTGTTCCTTGCCTTACCAACATGAGGGTTTGTGACTCCTTGAACTAGTGCAAGAGGTGAAAGTTGATTGCAATTGTTCTTGCCAAAATGATATGAGTGAAGAATGTTGGCGGAGTCACCCTCAAGAACTCTCTAGTTCTTCTTCTTCGGGATCCACATCATCTTGATGGGAATCCTTGGAGTTGTAGTTGTACTTGATGAAGTAGAACTTGACGTAGTCTTGGGGACCCACTTGAACGAGGCTTTAGGTGCTTCTTCAAATGCATCAATCTCTTCTTGAAGCTTGTCCTTGCCTTTGTTCTTGTGGTCTTGTGGTGGAAGATCATCTTGAGCTTGTGTCCCCTTGAAGGAAGTAGGATCATACTTCTCTTGTTGAGGAACAAACTTTGTCTTGGGGTATTGATCTTCTTCCCACTCAACTCCATTGGCGTTGAAGTTTCGTTCAAAACCAACACCTTGATTCTTCCGGCGCCTTCCTTGCTTGCGTACAATTTCCTCGAATTGCTTACTCCCGGCAAGGCTCTTGTAAACACCTTTCTCTATAATTCCCTTCAATAAACTATTTTCTTGCTCAAGTGTAACTTGGCTAAGAGAATCATTAGTGGAATCAAGAGAACTACTAGAAGCAACAACATTAGATTTGACATTATTATTGTTACTACTAGAGGAAGTATCTTTCTTGTACTTGCTACTAGACTTGACTTGAGGCATGTAAGTAGATAAGAGGAAACGCTTGGCAATGTAAGAAGAACTTTTCTTGCAGAGATCATCATTGATTGCCTTTAAGAACTCATGCTCTTGCTCAAGATTGAGCTTTTCAAAGTCTAACTTCTCATGAGCCCTTAAAATTTCTCGATGATCTTCGAAGATAGTTTCATGAGCCAACTTAAGAGTGTTTAGTTCTTTAGTTAGAAGCTCAATTTTCTCCTTATCATTGCCATTCGTTTGATTAGCATGATTAATTGACGTTTCATCATAGTATTCATCACTAGAGTTGTCAACAAGTAAATCATCATCCACAAGCAAGTCATCTTCATCACTATTAAAATCAACATACTCGGGAGGTGTTACCTTTGGACCTTTGGCCATGAAGCATCTTCCAACACCTTCATTTGGTGAGTTAAATATGTCGAGGAGTTGGTTGACACAAGTGCTAGACCGCAACACCTTCATCTTGAGTATATTCGAGTCGGAGTGATAGCTTCTCTCGGAGTGATTGTCGGTCGGAGCCGAAACCCATTCACCAACATGAGCTTGATGTCTTCGTTTTGTGTAGCTCCTTGATGACTTGTCCTTTCTTTCCTAATCCTTACTTCTCGTGAGGGTCTTCGCTCATAACGATCATCTCTACTCCTCCTCTCTTGGTGGTGATTCTTCTCTTTGCTCCTTCTTCTTGGAGAATCTTCTCTTCTTTTGTAGGGTGTCGTACACTCATTGGAGTAGTGTCCGGTCTCCCACAATTGTAGCAATTGCGCTCGACTAGAAGATCTCTTGTCATTGTAAGACCTTGACTTGGAGCTTCTCTCTTTGCTTCTACTTTTGTAGAATTTGTTGAAGTTCTTCACCATTAAGCTCAATTCTTCATTGAAGGTTGGTTTCTCACTTGATGATGTGGGGGCTTCACTTGAGGCTTTGTAAGCACCACTTGACTTGTTGTGAAGTTCCTCCTTATCCTTGAGTGACATCTCATGAGCAACAATCCTTCCAATAACTTCTGTTGGCTTGAGATCTATGTAGTTTGGCATCATTTGGATCAATGTGCACACGGTATCATACTTTCCATCCAATGCTCTTAGGACTTTCTTGATGATGAAATTGTCGGTCATCTCTTCACTCCCTAAGCCGGCAATATCATTTGTGATAAGAGCAAGCCTAGAGTACATTTCAGCGACACCTTCACCATCCTTCATTTTGAACTTGTCAAGCTGACTTTGGAGCACATCCAACTTGGATTCCTTGACAGACTCGGTACCTTCATGCATATCAATCAAAGTATCCCAAATTTCCTTTGCATTCTCAAGACGGCTGATTTTGTTGAATTCTTCGGGGCACAATCCGTTGAAGATGATGTCACATGCTTGAGCGTTGTATTGCAGCATCTTCAATTCTTTCGCATTAGCTTCACGGTTCGGTTCTCTCCCATCGAAGAATTCACCTTGGAAGCCAATACAAATAATTGCCAAAACGGCGGGGTTATGTCCAAGAATATGCATTTTCATCTTATACTTTCAACTAGCAAAATTAGTACCATCAAAGTAAGGACCTCTACGGTGATAATTTCCCTCGCTAGACGCCATACTCTCCTAGGTTGTGAAACCAAGGCTATGACCACCAAAAGATATGGAAATCAAAGCAAATGGAAACCAATGCTCTGATACCACTTGTAGGACCTTGAAGTATGTCTAGAGGGGGGTGATTAGACTACTTGACCAATAAAAACTTAACCTTTTCCCAATTTTAGAGTTTGGCAGATTTTAGCTATTTTAGGACAAGTCAAGCAATCATCACACAATTCAAGCAAGCATGCAAAGAGTGTATAGGCAGCGGAAATTAAAGCATGCAACTTGCAAGAAAGTAAAGGGAAGGGTTTGGAGGATTCAAACGCAATTGGAGACACAGATGTTTTTGGCGTGGTTCCGATAGGTGGTGCTATCGTACATCCACGTTGATGGAGACTTCAACCCACGAAGGGTAACGGCTGCGCAAGTCCACGAAGGGCTCCACCCACGAAGGGTCCACGAAGAAGCAACCTTGTCTATCCCACCATGGCCGTCGCCCACGAAGGACTTGCCTCACTAGCGGTAGATCTTCACGAAGTAGGCGATCTCCTTGCCCTTACAAACTCCTTGGTTCAACTCCACAATCTTGTCGGAGGCTCCCAAGTGACACCTAGCCAATCTAGGAGACACCACTCTCCAAGAAGTAACAAATGGTGCGTTGATGATGAACTCCTTGCTCTTGTGCTTCAAATGATAGTCTCCACAACACTCAACTCTCTCTCATAGGTTTTGGATCTGGTGGAAAGAGGGTTTGAGTGGAAAGCAACTCGGGGAAGGCTAGAGATCAAGATTCATATGGTAGGAATGGAATATCTTGGCCTCAACACATGAGTAGGTGGTTCTCTCTCAGAAATGGTAAGTTGGAAGTGTAGGTTCGTTCTGGCTCTCTCCACGAATGAAGAGGAGGTGGAGGGGTATATATAGCCTCCACACAAAATCTAACCGTTACACACAATTTACCAAACTCGGTGGGACCGAATCGTTAAACTCGGTCGGACCGATTTAGTAAACCTAGTGACCATTAGGGATTTTCGGTGGGACTTCCATGCATCTCGGTGAGGCTGATTCGGTTAGGGTTAGGGCATAACGTAATCTCGGTGAGACCGATTACACAAACTCGGTGAGACCGATTTGGTAATAAGCTTTCCAGAGAGTTGGTCAGGTAAACTCGGTGGGACCAATTTGCTCTTTTCGGTGAGACCGAAATGTTACAAAAAGTAAACAGAGAGTTTACATTGCAATCTCGGTGGGACCGATCGCTCACTTCGGTTAGACCGAAACGTTACGAAGGGAAACAGAGAGATTGCAACCCCATCTCGGTGAGACCGAGATCCCTATCAGTGAGACCGATTTGCCTAGGGTTTGTGGCAGTGGCTAAGACATCCAAACTCGATGGCACCGGATAGAAAGAATCGGTGTGACCGATTTTGGCTTTAGGTTTAGGTCATTTGTGGATGTGGGAAAGTAGTTGAGGGTTTTGGAGCATATCACTAAGCACATGAAGCAAGAGGCTCATTAAGCAACACCTCATCCCTTCTTGATAGTATTGGCTTTTCCTATAGACTCAATGTGATCTTGGATCACTAAAATGTAAAATGAAGAGTCTTGAGCTTTTGAGCTTGAGCCAATCCTTTGTCCTTAGTATTTTGAGGGATCCACTTTCATCATCCATGCCATGCCATTCATTGAGCTTTCCTGAAACAATAGTCTTGGAATAGTATTAGCTCAATGAGCTATGTGTTGTTATGAATTACCAAAACCACCTAGGGATAGTTGCACTTTCAGGCGGCCGCCCATACCAGCCCCTATGGTGGCGTCGCCCCTTTTGCATGTATGATTGGATAGTGAAAAATATTCCAGTGGCATTTTTTATTTACCCACATAATGGTTGAATTGCTTGTTTCTATGAACTGAGTTCGCCAATAATGTGAAGGATGCCTGTCTTTTCATCCTATTGTAGATTGTTTAGATCTTGATATGCCAAAAGTAATCGCATGAAATATACAGTAAAAGCCAGTGTTATGTGTTTGGCTACAACTAGTCTGACTACACGTCCTCATATAACATATCAAGGATGCACCATCAGATTAACCATTCGACTTACCCATGCAGTGTGGGAAGAAAGAAGTATTGGGACTGCGTATCCAAGCAATTGATGCCATGGACTCCTTCGTACAACCTTGTAAGCGAAAAATAAGTTGCAGTGTGCCTGTACAAAGAACTAGCGTAAGTTCAGTTACCTGCTTCTCGGAATATTTGTTAGCCACTTATTGCAAAATTGTTCAATTACGTTGCATGGATTAATTTAGTTTGCTACTGATTACATAATGGCACAGCCTGTTAATCATATTGTAGACTACGCCTATCTATGTGTGTTAGGAGGATACTTACTGTTAAGAATTACCTGTTTGCCTTAACTTAAATGTCTACTTGTTTGTTTAACCGCTTTGCTGCTGCAACAGCGGGTTACAATGATGTTAATAACTACTTTTTAGCATCCAATTGAAACTCTTTAATTCCTTATTTGTTTAACCGGTTTGCTGTTATAACTCCCAGTTGAGATGTTTTGCTAACTTCAACTTTTCTGAATCCAATCGGAACTTTAATGGCAAAACAGGTTAGCCCAAGATCAAAGAGCGAGGTCCCCATGGACGTTGCATCATCCCATAGCAGTGGCACCGGCCCAATCATGCATTATGAATTGCCAACTGCTGATGCTCTAGAGGATAAACTAGTGGTAGAAAGAGATTCTGCTTCTGCACTTAGAGATTAAGTTGACATGTTGAGGAAGCAAACAGCACAATCACAAGCAGTACTCAAGACAACCATTAAATATTTGGTGGATTTTGAAACGAAGCAAGCTGAGACTGACTAGATTGTTAAGGTCTTGAAGGAAAGAAGAAATTAAATTCCTACTTGGTAAATCATAGGTGAATTCTTTCCATAGTTGAATAACCTTTGTGTTGTCTGTTCATGTAATCAATCAAACCATTTGTTTTAGAGATCATGTAATAATTGTTTTTTTTTTGTTTTTTGGTTTGTAATTTTATTTGAGCACAAGTCTGTATTAATTGATAAGGCTCGGAGACATTTCATTTGGATTGCTGTGCCAGACCTACAAATATGCCAATCGGGCTGGATGTGCATTCAGCAGTAGTAGTAGTATAGATGGACCATAAGTGGCACGCATAGGAAAGGGCCAAGATGCTGGCTAAAAAAAGGATGCTGTTGTAGCCAAAAAAAAGTACAGCGGCCTGGCTTATGAATGTTGGTTGATATTATTGATCCATATACTCTATAAGTGTTTATATGTCTGTTAGTTCTGTACATTCTTGGTTGATTGACTCGGTATTTGAATCTTGATACATCGCTTGTGTACATATCTAACTGGGAGTACACATTATGCTGCGTGTGACATTTGAGTTGGACATGAAGTATTCCAAATATTCTCACCTTAAACTGGATTCTAGTTTCTGAATTTGAGTATCGGCATTTGTAAACCATATTCATATATGACAGTGGAATACATCTTTGTCGTTATTTTGAAGATATATAAAACACATAGAATGATTTATAAAGATTCATATAGGAATACAAAATGGATTCGAATTTAGTTGCCAGGGTAAACGTGGATGCTTATTCTCCCAAAATTCGAAAGAAGCAGCAAAATGTCCACTCCCACGTCGGCTGCCCGAAGCCAAGTGTTTGGGACATGGAAATTACTGTCTACCCATTACACGGACAATCCATCGGCCCGATTTCCACTGCTCTAAACAGGGGTAGCTTAGTAACTTCAATTAGACGTGACACGACCGCCTCTGAGCCCATTCCGACACGGTGGGCGTCAAACATGGGCGGCAAAACACATTTGATTCAAGCTCATCCGAAAGACCTGTGTTTCTCCCTCCATTCCCCATTCATACACGGTGGGCGGTGATGTCTACTACACAACCTTCTTCTTGTAGACGTTGATGGGCCTGCAAGTGCACAGGTTTGTAGGACAGTAGCAAATTTCCCTCAAGTGGATGACCTAAGGTTTATCAATCCGTAGGAGGCGTAGGATGAAGATGGTCTCTCTCAAGCAACCCTGCAACCAAATAACAAAGAGTCTCTTGTGTCCCCAACACACCCAATACAATGGTAAATTGTATAGGTGCACTAGTTCGGCGAAGAGATGGTGATACAAGTGCAATATGGATGGTAGATATAGGTATTTGTAATCTGAAAATATAAAAACAGCAAGGTAGCAAGTGGTAAAAGTGAGCGTAAACGGTATTGCAATGCTAGGAAACAAGGCCTAGGGTTCATACTTTCACTAGTGCAAGTTCTCTCAACAATAATAACATAGATAGATCATATAACAATCCCTCAACATGCAACAAAGAGTCACTCCAAAGCTACTAATAGCGGAGAACAAACATAGAGATTATGGTTGGGTACGAAACCACCTCAAAAGTTATTCTTTCCAATCAATCCGTTGGGCTATTCCTATAAGTGTCACAAACAGACCTAGAGTTCGTACTAGAATAACACCTTAAGATACAAATCAACCAAAACCCTAATGTCACCTAGATACCCCATTGTCACCTCAAGTATCCGTGGGCATGATTATACGATATGCATCACACAATCTCAGATTCATCCAACCAACACAAGGTACTTCAAAGATTGCCCCAAAGTTTCTACCGGAGAATCACGACGAAAACGTGTGCCAACCCCTATGCATAGGTTCATGGGCGGAACCCGCAAGTTGATCACCAAAACAAACATCAAGTGAATCACGTGATATCCCATTGTCACCACAGATACGCACGGCAAGACATACATCAAGTGTTCTCAAATCTTTAAAGACTCAATCCGATAAGATTACTTCAAGGGGAAAACTCAATTCATCACAAGAGAGTAGAGGGGGAGAAACATCATAAGATCCAACTACAATAGCAAGGCTCAGGATACATCAAGATCGTGCCATAGAGGGAACACGAGAGAGAACACGAGAGAGAGAGAGATCAAAACACATAGCTACTGGTACATACCCTCAGCCCCGAGGGTGAACTACTCCCTCCTCATCATGGATAGCGCCGGATGATGAAGATGGCCACCGGTGAGGGATCCCCCTCGGGGTCTTGAACAGGTCCCGATTGGTTTTTGGTGGCTACAGAGGCTTGCGGCGGCGGAACTCCCGATCTAATTTTTGTTCTGGAAGTTTTACGATACGTAGGTATGTATGGGTGCAGGGGGTACGTCGGTGGACCGAAGGGGGGCCACCAGGCAGGGGGCGCGCCCCAGGGGGGTGGGCGTGCCCCCTACCCTCGTGAGCACCTCTCTTCTTTCCTGGCATGCACTCCAAGTCCATCGGGTGGCTTTCCTTCCAAAAATAACTTCTCGAGTTGATTTCGTTCCGTTTTGACTCCGTTTGATATTCCTTTTCCTCGAAATACTGAAATAGGCAAAAAAATATCAAATCTGGGCTGGGCCTCCGGTTAATAGGTTAGTCCCAAAAATAATATAAAAGTGGAAAACAAAGCCCAATATTGCCCAAAACAGTATATAATATAGCATGGAGCAATCAAAAATTATAGATACGTTGGAGACGTATCAAGCATCCCCAAGCTTAATTCCTGCTCGTCCTCGAGTAGGTAAATGATAAAAAAGATAATTTTTGATGTGGAATGCTAGTTGGCATAATTTCAATGTAATTCTTCTTACTTGTGATATGAATATTCAGATCCGAATGAATACAAAATAAAAGTTCATATTGATAAAAGAAATAGTAATACTTCAAGCATACTAATCAAAGTAATCATGTCTTCTCAAAATAACATGGCAAAAGAAAGTTCATCCCTACAAAATCATATAGTTAGGCTATGCTTCATTTTCGTCACACAAAGATGTTCCCAACTTCTATACCCCCGATGACAAGCCAAGCAATTGTTTCGTACTTAAATAATCTCAAACTTTTTCAACCTTCACGCAATACATGAGCGTGAGCCATGGATATAGCACTATGGGTGGAACAGAATATGATGATTGGGGATTGTGTAGAGAAGACAAAAAGGAGAAGGTCTCACATTGACGAGGATAATTAACGGGCTATGGAGATGCCCATCAATAGATGTCAACATGAGGAGTAGGGATTGCCATGCAACGGATGCACTAGAGCTATAAATGAATGCTCAAGAAAAGAAAACTAGTGGGTGTGCATCCAACTTGCTTGCTCACGAAGACCTAGGGCATTTGAGGAAGCCCATCGTAGGAATATACAAGCCAAGTTCAATAATGAAAAATTCCCACTAGTATAAAAATACAACTTATGAGACTCACTATATGAAAAACATGGTGCTACTTTGAAGCACAATATATGAGACTCACTCCATGAAGAACAAGGTGCTACTTTGAAGCACAAGTGTGGAAAAAGAGATAGTAGCATTGCCCTTTTTATTTATTTTCTCTTTTTTGGGCCTTTTTTTTCTTTTTGGCCTTTCTTTTTTTGATTGGGCAATGCTCTAATAATGATGATCATCACACTTCTATTGATTATAACATAAGGATTACAACTCGAAACTAGAACAAGATATGACTCTATATGAATGCCTCCGGCGGTGTACCGGGATGGTGCAATGAATCAAGAGTGACACGTATGGAAAATAATGCATGGTGGCTTTGCCACAAATACGATGTCAACTACATGATCATGCAATGGCAATATGACAAAAGTAAAGTATGTCATGATGATGATGAACGGAACGGTGGAAAGTTGCATGGCAATATATCTCGGAATGGCTATGGAAATGCCATAGTAGGTAGGTATGGTGGCTGTTTTGAGGAAGATATAAGGAGGTTTATGTGTGATAGAGCATATCATATCACGGGGTTTGGATGCACCGGCGAAGTTTGCACCAACTCTCAAGGTGAGAAAGGGCAATGCATGGTACCGAAGAGGCTAGCAAAGGCGGAAAGGTAAAAGTGCGTATAATCCATGGACTCAACATTAGTCAAAAGAACTCATATACTTATTGCAAAAATTTCGAAGTCATCAAAAATCAAGTACTACGCGCATGCTCCTAGGGGGATAGATTGGTAGGAAAAGACCATCGCTCGTCCCCGACCGCCACTCATAAGGATGCACAAGTCAGGTACACTTCATGTTTCAAATTTGTTACACAACTTTAACCATACGTGCATGCTACGGGACTTGCTAACCTCAACACAAGCATTCTTTAAATTCATAATCACCCAACTAGCATGACTTTAATATCACTACCTCCATATCTCAAAACAATTATCAAGTATCAAACTTTTCTTAGTATTCAACACACTCATAAGAATTCTTACAAATCTTGTATGCTTAGCATATTATGATTATTTAAGAAAATTACCATGATATTTAAGACTCTCAAAATAATACAAGTGAAGCATGAGAGTTCATTTATTTCTTAAAAATAAAACTACCACCATGCTCTAAAAGATATAAGTGATGCACTAGAGCAAATGACAAACTACTCCGAAAGATATAAGTGAAGATCAATGAGTAGCTAAATAATTATGCAACTATGTGAAGACTCTCTCTCATTTAAGAATTTCAGATCTTGATATTGTATTCAAACAGCAAGCAAAACAAAATAAAATGACAATGCAAGGATAGCACAACTCATGTGAAGAAGCAAAAACTTAGGCTTAACCGATACTAACCGATAGTTGTTGAAGAAGAAAGGTGGGATGCCTACCGGGGCATCCCCAAGCTTAGATGCTTGAGACTTCTTGAAATATTATCTTTGGGTGCCTTGGGCATCCCCAAGCTTGAACTTTTGTGTCTCCTTAATTCCTCTCATATCATGGTTTCTCTATTTATCAAAAAGCTTCATCCACACCAATCTCAACAAGAACTCGTGAGATAGGTTAGTATAAACCAATGCAAAACCTTATCATTTTCTACTGTAACAAATCACTAAAATTATTATTCAACATTTCATACTAAATGCCTCTGCATATTTAATACTCCTATCCTCAAATAGAATCATTAAACAAGCAAACATATGCAAACAATGCAACCATAACAGCAATCTGTCAAAACAGTACAGTCTGTAAAGAATGCAAGAGTATCAATACTTACCTAAATCCAAAAATTATGAACTAAAATTCCTACTGTAGTAAATTTATCAGAGCTCATTATGCAAAAAGATTCAACATTATACCACTCTCTGACTTTTCTAGGGAATTTGTGCAACAGCGGTAAACTTTCTGTTTTCAAAGAGCAACATGTATACTAGCAAAATAAGCATGGCAAAGGCTATCCTTGACTTTTTTATTGAAACTAAAGATGCAAAACATTATTCTAACTAACAGAAAGCAAAGCTAAAGAAAATAAAATGACGCTCCAAGCAAAACACATATCACGTGGTGAATAATAATATAGCTCCAAGTAAAGTTACCGATGAACGAAGACGAAAGAGGGGATGCCATCCGGGGCATCCCCAAGCTTAGGCTCTTGGTTGTCCTTGAATATTATCTTGGGGTTCCTTGGGCATCCCGAATCTTAGGCTCTTGCCACTCCTTATTCCATAGTCCATCGAATCTTTACCCAAAACTTGAAAACTTCACAACACAAAACTTAACAGAAAACTCGTGAGCTCCGTTAGCGAAAGAAAACAAAACACCACTTCAAGGTACTGTAATGAACTCATTCTTTATTTATATTGGTGTTAAACCTACTGTATTCCAACTTCTCTATGGTTTATAAACTATTTTACTAGCCATAGATTCATCAAAATAAGCAAACAACACACGAAAAACAGAATCTGTCAAAAACAGAACAGTATGTAGTAATCTGTATCAAACGAAAACTTTTGGAACTCCAAAAATTATAAAATAAATTGGTGGACCTGAGGAATTTTTCTAGTAATCATCTTCAAAAAGAATCAACTAAATATCACTCTCCAGTAAAAAGTTGAAGCTAATCTCGTGAGCGCTAAAGTTTCTGTTTTTTACAGCATGATCATAAAGGCTTCACCCAAGTCTTCCCAAAGGTTCTACTTGGCACAAACACTAATTAAAACATAAAACCACATCTAAACAGAAACTAGATGGATTATTTATTACTAAACATAACCAAAAAGTAATAAACTAAAATAGAATTGGGTTGCCTCCCAACAAGCGCTAACGTTTAAAGCCCCTAGCTAGGCATGATGATTTCAATGATGCTCACATAAGAGATAAGAATTGAAACATAAATAGAGCATCATGAAGAATATGACTAGCACATTTAAGTCTAACCCACTTCCTATGCATAGGGATTTTGTGAGCAAACAACTTATGGGAACAAGAATCAACTTGCATAGGAAGGTAAAACAAGCATAGCTTCAAAACTTTAAGCACATAGAGAGGAAACTTGATATTATTGCAATTCCTACAAGCATATATTCCTCCCTCATAATAATTTTCAGTAGCATCATGAATGAATTCAAAAATATAACCAGCACCTAAAGCATTCTTTTCATGATCTACAAGCATAGAAAATTTACTACTCTCCACATAAGCAAAATTCTTCTCATGAATAAAAGTGGGAGCAAACTCAACAAAATAACTATCATGTGATTGAAAATTAAGACCAAGATGACAAGTTTCATGGTTATCATTATTCTTTAAAGCATACGTGTCATCACAATAATCATCACAATAATCATCATAAATTTGCTCATCAAAGCTTGGGGGACAAAAAATATCATCTTCATCAAACATAGCTTCCCCAAGCTTGTGGCTTTGCATATCATTAGCATCATGGATATTCAAGGAATTCATACTAACAACATTGCAATCATGATCATCATTCACATATTTCATGCCAAGCATTCTATGTAATTCTTCTTCTAGCACTTTGGCACAATTTTCCTTTCCATCATTCTCACGAAAGATATTAAAAAGGTGAAGCGTATGCGACAAACTCAATTCCATTTTTTGTAATTTTCTTTTATAGACTAACTAGTGCTAAACAAGAAACAAAAATATTCGATTGCAAGATCTAAAGATATACCTTCACTTACCTAGCCTCCCCGGCAACGGTGCCAGAAAAGAGCTTGATGTCTACTACACAACCTTCTTCTTGTAGACGTTGTTGGGCCTGCAAGTGCACAGGTTTGTAGGACAGTAGGAAATTTCCCTCAAGTGGATGACCTAAGGTTTATCAATCCGTAGGAGGCGTAGGATGAAGATGGTCTCTCTCAAGCAACCCTGCAACCAAATAACAAAGAGTCTCTTGTGTCCCCAACACACCCAATACAATGGTAAATTGTATAGGTGCACTAGTTCGGCGAAGAGATGGTGATACAAGTGCAATATGGATGGTAGATATAGGTATTTATAATCTGAAAATATAAAAACAGCAAGGTAGAAAGTGGTAAAAGTGAGCGTAAACGGTATTGCAATGCTAGGAAACAAGGCCTAGGGTTCATACTTTCACTAGTGCAAGTTCTCTCAACAATAATAACATAGATAGATCATATAACAATCCCTCAACATGCAACAAAGAGTCACTCCAAAGCTACTAATAGCGGAGAAAAACCGTAGAGATTATGGTAGGGTACGAAACCACCTCAAAGTTATTCTTTCCAATCAATCCGTTGGGCTATTCCTATAAGTGTCACAAACAGCCCTAGAGTTCGTACTAGAATAACACCTTAAGATACAAATCAACCAAAACCCTAATGTCACCTAGATACTCCATTGTCACCTCAAGTATCCGTGGGCATGATTATACGATATGCATCACACAAACTCAGATTCATCCAACCAACACAAAGTACTTCAAAGAGTGCCCCAAAGTTTCTACCGGAGAATCACGACGAAAACATGTGCCAACCCCTATGCATAGGTTCATGGGTGGAACCCGCAAGTTGATCACCAAAACATACATCAAGTGAATCACGTGTTATCCCATTGTCACCACAGATACGCACGGCAAGACATACATCAAGTGTTCTCAAATCTTTAAAGACTCAATCCGATAAGATTACTTCAAGGGGAAAACTCAATTCATCACAAGAGAGTAGAGGGGGAGAAACATCATAAGATCCAACTACAATAGCATAGCTCAGGATACATCAAGATCGTGCCATAGAGGGAACACGAGAGAGAACACGAGAGAGAGAGAGAGAGAGATAAAAACACATAGCTATCGGTACATACCCTCAGCCCCGAGGGTGAACTACTCCTCCTCGTCATGGATAGCGCGGGATGATGAAGATGGCCACGGTGAGGATCCCCCTCCGGCAGGTGCGGAACAGGGTCCCGATTGGTTTTGGTGGCTACAGAGGCTTGTGGCGGCGGAACTCGATCTAATCTCTGTTCTGGAAGTTTTACGATACATAGGTATATATGGGTGCAGAAGTGCGTCGGTGGACCGAAGGGGGCACGAGGCAGGGGCGCCCCTACCCTCGTGAGCACCTCTCTTCTTTCCTGGCGTGCACTCCAAGTCCATCGGGTGGCTTTCCTTCCAAAAATAACTTCTCCAGTTGATTTCGTTCCGTTTTGACTCCGTTTGATATTCCTTTTCCTCGAAATACTGAAATAGGCAAAAAAAAACAGCAAATCTGGGCTGGGCCTCCGGTTAATAGGTTAGTCCCAAAAATAATATAAAAGTGGAAAATAAAGCCCAATATTGCCCAAAACAGTAGATAATATAGCATGGAGCAATCAAAAATTATAGATACGTTGGAGACGTATCAGGCGGCAAAACAAACTCGACTCGGCCGAAATCGATGTAGGCAAATATTTTCAGTAGGGGCAGGTTTATAACTTCACTCAGACGTGACACAACCGCCGTACCTGTCAGCCCGTTCATACACCGTGGGCGCCAACCACCCTCTCCTCGCCCGAAATCGCTCTGGGTAAATATTGGCGAGATGCGAGATTACCGTCCTATCCCCAACCGACGAGACGTCCAAATTTTAAACGGGGGCTAAGTTCGTAACTTTCCCATATTTCGATAAAGTAGCGTCCCAAAAACATGGTTCCCCGTACCTCTCCCTCCATTTTCCCATTCATACACCGTCCGCGCTAGAACACCCCATCCCCACACCAGCCTCCGTCCGCCACCCCATGCATCGCCGCCGTCCTCCACGACATCCATCTCCACCGTCCTCCACCATGCCGGAGCGCCTACCAAGACCGCGTCGTCCACTGCTAGAGAAGGACGTTTCTCATCCACGGCGACGGACCAATAGCCTTGCACCGCGTCCTCTCGCTTCATCGGCGCCGTCGTCCTCTTTGCCGGGGCCGCTCACACGACCTTCTCTTCCACCGCAGCGGGACTTATCCCCGATGCACCGTCCCACCGTCAGAGATCTGCTTCAACGCCACCGACAGCCATCGCACTTCGATGCCTACACGGCGCCGCAAGAGAGGTGGTACTTCATATCTCCTCAACTTTTTTATCTCAACCAGAAAATAGATCTTAACTTGGTTACTCTACTTTCTTTTCAGCTCTTAGAATTTAGTTCTTAGTTCGAAGCAAATAATGGATGCCAGATATCATTTTTCCGGTTTGCAGCTTCAAATCTGCCATGGCATAGCCATAATATGGTTTAATTCATCATGCTTTGGGTTTAATTGATCATGTTGGTTCCGTGGTGGTTTCTTTAATAGAAATCGGAGGGGAAACCCTCTTTTGCTAAAAAATATGCTTAGAGTTTCCCCCTTTTATGATCACTATACGATAAAAATACGTGCTTCGTGTCATAATAACACTGCTCCACCCATCAAGCTAAACAAGCTTAGATGTTCAAATACGAATATGATATTATTAAAACAGAGTTGTTTAATTGGTCAGCTAAATGTTCCTAAATTAGTTTCGAAAATGCATGTTCGCCGCTCGGGTGTGTATCTCTACAGGGTGCCCACGGTGGGCCAGCCCACCCTGGGATTTTGGGTCGTCCCAAGCCCCAATTCCCCTCTGTTCTATTGCACGCTTCTGATCTCTACTCGCCCCCAGCCGCCTGCCTCGCCGGCGACTTGCCGTCCCCGGACGGCATGACTCTAGGAGGAGACGCCGGACTAACAGGAGGCCAGGAGCCGCTCGCCCAACAGCGTCACCGCTGGCCGGGCGCGCCGTCGTGCCTACCTTCCCAGTCCGTTCAGGGATCAGGCATGCAGCACCCACCAAGCCAACCCGATTTATCCTGAGATACGTCCTCAACACTCAGCAGCCACTCCTCATCACCCATTTTTTAATTGATTCATTACTCATTAGGCAGAATGTCATTAGGGTTTGTTGTGTGCTCGATGCTACCTACACTTAATGGTTCAGATGTATTTTGGTAATCTTTAGTACGTCTAAAGTTCACAGGGGTTTCAAAATTCCGGCCCTCGGAATGAAACTAGTCATTTTGGATTGTTGGTCGTAGTGACATTGACCCAGATTACTCACGCAAGCCGGGTTTGTTGACAATTTTACTTGTCTTTCTTACTGATTCGATATAATATCCAATTATTCACGTTGATTAGTTGCAAACAATAAGTGCTAGACAAACTTCTTCATTCAGATTTTGGATGGTCTCTTACTGCAGTTACAATTCTGCATACTTTTCCTAATAAGCTCACAAGTAAATGATTGATTCACTACAACTATGCTTGCCTTGTCATATTTGTTGTCAATATTCTTTTAGGGTGGACCACCTTGTTTCTAAATACTGGAACCGTAGACATGAGTGAATAGTATTTCTCTATGTGATCTCTTCTATCATGTGTGGGTAACGAACACTGCATTGTATAGAAAGAAAGTGTCATTTCCAGCTTTTACATAGGTTTCGATCTTTTACATGGAATACAATCAGCCTACTTGCTTTGTGTCGCACTACCAACACTCCACCCTTGAAGCTAAACATTACGCCACTCATAATTGCTTAGTTTATTTGTTCAAATACTGAATTTCATATGATTCTAATGTTCCTACTTCAGTTTTGAAATGTGTGCCTGCCTATTATAGAGACATAAGGGGTTTGTATTTACGTGTGGTCTCACAAGACGGTTGGGGAGGTGAACTTTGCATATGCATGGGTTTATAGAGAGACACTCTCCGAGTTGAATCCATAATGCATTCCATAGATAATCTGACTACTTTTATGTTTTCATGAATCTCAGATTCGAATAGCATCATAATGATTATGAGCTTGCGCATGAAAAGAATAAAGCGTAACAATGCCATGGCTGTCAAACTTGGCATTAAGGGACTGAAATCAAGTCTGGATGCAATGCAATGCAAACGCTCTCCACCTATAGATTCATGCTCATAATATGATCCTAACAAAGATTCGAGCTAGAGGGAGACCTAAGTCAATGTAGCTCCCTAGTGGAGGAGTCAGAGGAAGATGCCCTATCTTATTCACCCATCAAGGTACTTGCTCTAACTTTCCAAGGTTACATTGCTCGCACATATCTTGCAACTGATGCTTTGCATTGCTTCTACTTTGTTGAACTTCCATTAGCTTAGTTTACACATCGTGTATGTGAATACTCCCTGCCTATCCATTTTCAGTACATATTCCATCTGTCATCATACCATATTTATCCATTCAAATACTGTTCTTGTGTATCAGACGTTCAAAAGGAAGAGGGCGATTGCTGATCGTGGAGGAGCACAAGCAAAGTATTTGGAAAAGGTAGTGGCACCTGATAAATCAAATAGCCCATTAGGTGTAGTTGCAATATCACCTGACCCACAAAATACCCCAACTCAGCAGACTAACTGCAGCAAGCAAAGATGATTATGTCGCTTGACATAGCACCAACTTGTCTGACATAAAACCCCATTCCAGCAAAAGAGTACACCAAATCCAGGTTGCCAAATCCTTTTCGAACCGTGAGAGAGCCCCAATTGCAGCAAATAGGACCCTATTCCATTTCTTCCCAGTTTAGAAGCGAAGCTTATGTTGTTGTTAGGAACTTTGTGCGCATCTTTCCTTCATGGAAAGATTATACATGAACACGAACAATTTCCAGTCTTCCTCCGCAACTTACGCGTAAGTAATGTACTAATGTTATTCATGGTCATTCTCGCATATGTTTCTGTGACGAAGACACAAGATTTCATTCTTTTAAATAGGCGAGGAGCAAACTGGATTGTGATGACGAGCAAGGGTTGGTTGCGCTTTTCAAGCACTCGTTGATGAAGTATCGTTCCTACCTGAGGCAAGCGCACTTCAATGGCAAGCCTCTGAATGAAATTTCTGTAAAGTCTCCGGTGCTACATTTATCCGACGGTGACTGGAATAATTTTTTTACACATTGGTCTCGGCTGCAGCGTAAGGTACATCTATGATATCACATCACAATTTGAACTACATTTCTGCATTTTCCTTAATGTCTCACTTGTACGAAAACTATTAGCGTAAGAACATTCGTTCTCAAGGGACCACAGAATCTCGCAACTATATCGCATAATCGCATTGCTCTTGTGAGTACCTCTTGCCTGTATGACCATACTTACTTTCATAGTTGTTTGATTATGTAGCATCACTGCACATGTTAGCCTCGTAATCGTCCATTTGGTGGACATTATAAGATCTGTATGGACTCTTACACAAATTTAGAATCAACCCAATGCTTTTGAAGAGGTTTAGCTCTGAAGTCCTCTTGTAAGGACTGAGCGTGGTCTATCACTTTGTACTTACATTACTTATTACTTTCTCCGTCCCATAATATAAGAATGTTTTGTATAGTACACCAGTGCTCAAAACACTCTTGTATTATGGGAAGAGGGATTGGTTCATTTTGTAGCATTCTGCATCTTATCTCCCTCGCCCACTGTCGGTGTCAAAACCGACGGATCTCGGGTAGGGGGTCCCGAACTGTGCGTCTAGGCGGATGGTGACAGGAGACAAGGGACACGATGTTTTTACTCAGGTTCGGGCCCTCTCGACGAGGGTAAAACCCTACTCCTGCTTGATTAATATTGATGATATGGGTAGTACAAGAGTAGATCTACCATCAGATCAGAGAGGCTAAACCCTAGAAGCTAGCCTATGGTATGATTGTTGTTCGTACCACAGACTAAAACCCTCCAGTTTATATAGACACCGGAGACGGCTAGGGTTACACAGAGTCGGTTACAAATGGGAGGAGATCTACATATCCGTATCGCCAAGCTTGCCTTCCACGCCAAGGAAAGTCCCATCCGGACACGGGACGAAGTCTTCAATCTTGTATCTTCATAGTCCGAGAGTCCGCCAAAGGTTATAGTCCGCCATCCGGACACCCCTAATCCAGACTCCTCAAGAGCCTCGAACCAGGCTTCAATGACGACGAGTCCGGCGCATGATTGTCTTCGGCATTGCAAGGCGGGTTCCCCCTCCGAATACTTCATAGAAGATTTTGAACACAAGGATAGTGTCCGGCTCTGCAAAATAAGTTCCACATACTGCCATAGAGAGAATAGTATTTACACAAATCTAATCTGCTGACGTATTCCGTGGCGTGACATCACACCACGGTCAAGTCTTTATTTGAATCGTTTTACTGTCCCACCTCAGCGCGTTTAGCGAGGCGGTTTCCTTGGCACGTCTTGTCGAAGAAGAGATCGTGTCCCCTTATTCTGGGATTCTCATCAATACGGGCGTGGGTAACCCAACCGTGCCATTAATTACGGCGCTTGGGAGATAAGCGAGTTTTACCAGGCTGGTGGGGGCACATATTTTCGTCCGCCCATATAAGGGGATAAGGATCCACCTTTTTCATCTACGCCTTCTTCCTCCTTCGCTTATCCATTTCCGCGCACTCGAGCTGCAGCGCCCAAGTCCGCACTTCCCACCTCAACCTTCTCCAGCCATGTCCGGAGCGGGAGGCAGGTGGATGGCCTCCTCCGTCACGGAGGGGCACATCAAAAAGCTGAGGAAAGCCGGATAATTGTCCAACGACATTGCGCACCGGCTTCCAGATGAGGGGCAGCTCATCCCCACCCCCAGGCCCCATGAGAGGGTGGTGTTCCTCCCCCATTTCCTCCACGGACTGGGCTTCCCACTCCACCCATTTTTCCGGGGGCTCATGTTCTACTACGGCCTGGATTTCCATGATCTGGCCATGAACTTCATCCTCAACATCTCGGCGTTTATCGTCGTGTGCGAGGCCTTCCTCCGCATCAAGCCCCACTTTGGCTTATGGCTGAAGACCTTCAATGTCAAGCCGAAGGTAGTGGGCGGCCAGCAAGCGGAGTGCGGAGGCGCCATGGTGGGCAAGATGCCCAACGTTATATGGCTTGAGGGCTCCTTCGTGGAAACCATCAAAGGGTGGCAATCGGGTGGTTCTACATCACCGAGCCGCATGACCCTGAATGGGCAGCGCCCCCAATTCCAATCTGCATCCCCACACGGCTCACCTCCGGAAAGAGAAGGGCCCGCGTGGGGTAATTCAGAGAGCCGACCGACTCCAAACTGCGTCCAAAACCTGGTGGACAAGAAGGTTAAACTTGTCAACGTAGTCCAGTCATGCTCATCCGCCGGATCCTCCCGTGTCAACGACGGGCTTTTTACTTGTGGGAGTTCGACCCGCCCAGCACCAAACTCGACCGAGCTCTTTGACACAGCATGACGAGGACGCTGGAAGGTGCTATTCAAGGGCGCCGAGGTTCCCCCTCCCATTACCGAGGATCACGGATTCTGCACGAAGCGCCAAGCCAGCATAGTAAGCTTGTTTTACCCTTTACGGGATACTTGTTTTTCATAGTTCGACTCTATGCGGGATCTAAGCTCCCATTCCTTTGACAGGACTAGCAGAAGAAGACCGGACAGATCGACTGTCCGGCTCCTTTGCCCGAAGGCCCAGCAGATGCCCGCTTGGCGAAGCTGCTGGTCCCGGCACCTTACGTGGTGCCGGAGAAGAAGGCCAAGAAGAAGCCACGGAACTCGAAGAGTTCCGGCGCTAATGGTGTCGACTCATCGTCTGATGACTCCAAGGCGGACTCCTCCCACGAGAACGAGACGGAGGGAAGAGAGGTCTCTCCCCCAGCGGGGGGAGAGAGAGGAAAAGGAAGGCCACCCCAACTGGGGGGGGGGGCGGAGGGTCCAAGAAGGGAAGGACCCTACCTCCGGACTGCTCCACCAACGTCGACGACGGTGAAGAGGAGTGGCCATCCAGGGCCAAGCCCCTGGCAAAATCGTAAGTATCCGGATACCAGAATAACTCATGGCGTTCCTTTATTGCACAGTATCTTCTGACGCCGAATATAATCATGCAGTCCACCCACGGCCCGGCTCGGCGCTTTGTCGAGCAGCTCCCTGGATTCGTCGGATGTGAATAGTCTTTCACTTCCGACTGCTACCTCCCCTCGTCCTACGGACGATGCCGAGGTGGAGTCCCAAAAGGGTCCAAGCTAGGAGGAGGTGGTCCTGGAGGCGCCGCAAGGCGACCTCCCGGACTCCAGGCACAAAGGGGATAAAACCCCAAAGGGCTCTAAGTCCGGCCCGGGCGACTCTCCGACCGAACCTTCAAGGTTCCGAGTCCGCAAAGGCCCCCAAGTAAGAAGGGCAAGCCTACGCGCGGTGACCTCCGTCCCAACCGGAGGCACGGATAATTTGCTGGAGGTGCTTAATGGCGCCTCCATCGACGAGGAGCACCGCACTATTATGAGTGCGGTGATCCGTAGGGTTCGATCCGCCAAGAGCGGGCTGACTGGCTCGTGCTGCCTTCTAACAAGGCTTTGAGGTATGTATTTAAGATATGTAAAAATATTACATACGATGCTCAGTTTGGTGTTCGGAAAGAAAAGCTGAACGAGGATCTAAAAGATATACGCAGGAGTCTAACATAAGTATGTCAATATGGGAATGCAGTGGCGCCGCTGACCTCTGCCAGACCGATGGCTGGAGGTCGATGCATTGAAGCGAGCCTCGAGCGGTCCGAGAACGAGCTCGGCCTTGCCAAGAAGCAGCTCGAGGACAAGGAAGGTAAGTAATACCTTATGTAAGTATATAAAAAGATATGGTTGCAAAAAATGACAGGACCAACGTGAGTATTACAGGGGCCACAACCGAGGTGGCGACCCTGAAGGAAGCGCTGTCCAAGGCCGAAGACAATGCGGCCGTGGAGCGCACCGAGCGAGAAAATCAGGAGGCGCGGGTGGCGGAGGTGCAGCAAGAGCTCCGTGCTCGTGGAAAACACGAGTTTGGAGCTTGACTCAAAGACTTCGAGTCCGAGCTCGCCTCGGCCTTGAGAGTGCCAAATCTGCCAAGGCGAAGCCCAAAAAGCCCTCCAAGAAATTGAGGCGATGAAGAAGATAGCGGCGGGTAAGGCATTCTTTATGCAAAGCAAGCATATGAAAGTGAATTACTTGTTACTTACCCAAGTCCGGAGCTCTCCAGGAGCATTCGCAGATCTTCCCCGCAGTGTGTCTGATGCTGCCGCATTCTACCAAGCCGAGGAGGGGAGCTCGACGGAGAAGGTGTTCTGGTCCTAGTATGTTGAGGCCGGACACCCGGTGCCCTTGAGCGACCAGCTGAAGCAGCTGGTCGAGCTCCATAAGGTGGCCGAACAGGCCATGAAGGGCCTTATAGTCCGGCTATGGCCTGGGGAGGTCATGCCGGGGAGCTACTTTGGGCTGGTGAGGCGGGCCTGTCCACGGCTTGAAGTCATCAAGCCTTCTGTATGCATCGAAGGCGCCCGTAGGGCCCTTGCCCGTGTTAAAGTACACTGGGGCAAGATGGATGCTGAGAAGCTGGTGACAGATGGGCCACCGAAGGGCAAGGAGCATCGCAAGCCCCAGATGTATTATGAGGGTGTCCTAAAGGGTGCCCGCCTTGTGGCGGATGAATGTTCCAAGGATGTAATTTATGAGTAAACTCGCTTGTGTTATCCCGTGCACTGAAAACTTGTTCATATGTGCTAAGCAATGCTTTTTGAATTTAAAATATTACCTTCTGTGCGGCCGTTTATTAAATCTGAGAGATGGCGAGTCGTCGGCTTCTACCCCCATGCCACGAGTGCTGGGGTGTTCGGGATAAACCTGAGCGCTCTTGTTCCCATTCTTGGGTCCTTCGAGGGAGGCGCTCAGCACAACGAACAAGGCAATCGGACTATAATGCTTTATCACTCTCACTTTGCCATAGAATTCTATAATTTTAAATTTCGGCGAAGCCCCTAGTACTCGGAAGACCGAGTTCGGGGCACTATCCATGCCTAGGCTGGACAAAGTCGGCTCCTCGCTCTAAGCGGCATAAGTCTTTAGGGACTCCAAACCTCTCGAACAGCGACCAGCTCTCGCCCTATCATGACGGTCAGTTTTAGCTTTCTCTACTCAGGTGCTTAACCCAGCTCAACCGTGGCACAATCGCAGTAGTTCTCCCAGCGCTACCTTAGCCGACATAACGAAACGTAAGGTACCAAAACATGGGAGCCGGGCAAACCCAACTATTGACCCAAGACATGATTCGGAGCCGATGCATATAATGCTATAAGTTCGGGTGCCGACTCGTGAGAGTGTTCGGACTTCTCACACCATATTCAGGGTACTTAAGCCCTCGGTGTATTGGCCGTACCAAAGTGTACGGTTGCATAATGTCATAACTGAACATATTTACATAAAAAAGGAATGCAATAATAGACAAAAGCTATGTATTGTTTATTCGAAAAGGCTGCGGTAAAAGCAGAACGATACAAATAGTGCGATAAGCAAGAGATGGGGCTATTTAACATGTCCCCTCCGTGGCGAGCTGCGGGATGATATGTGAAACAAGTATACTGCTCGTTATAGAGACCACTGGACACTCGACGAGCTTTACGCTTCCTGGCTGTTGCATCGTGTGTTCGGCGATTCTATCACGGACAGCCTTCGGAGAGCGGAGTCCTGAAAGTAAGAAAAAAGGAATGACAAAATCGGGAGCCCCTAGTGCGGTTGAGCCGCATTTTGGGCATGCCATGGTCGTGCCCCTCCCCCTATGCCCATGGTATTTCCAGAGCGTAGTTATGTACGCGTAGTACTGGTTGCGTTGCTACGCTTGCTCGAAACGTGCCAGGCGGTCTTGTTGTAGGTTACTCCGGGCGCGCTTGACGGTGTCCGTACGTTTAATAGCCAGACTGGAGAATTGCCTTGAGAGGCTACTTTGTACTTCCGCCGCGAGGGCCGCCGTGTGCTCCTCCGTTCGGAGAGAGCGTTCGGTGTTTCCATTGACCGTAATGACTCCTCGAGGGCCTGGCATCTTGAGCTTGTGGTATCGTGGTGCGGCACCGCATTGAACTTTGCAAATGCGGTTCGTCCGAGCGATGCGTGATAGCCATCTGCGAGCGGGACTATGTCGAAGATTAACTCCTTGCTTGGAAATTATCCGGGATCCGAAGACCACTTCAAGTGTAACCGAGCCTGTATAGTTGGCCTCTACACCTGGTATGACGCCTTTAAAGGTCGTCTTTGTGGGGTTTAATCCTTGAGGGATCTATGCCCATTTTTCGCACTGTATCCTGATAAAGCAGGTTCAGGCTACTGTCACCGTCCATAAGGACTCTAGTGAGGTGAAATCCGTCAATGATTGGGTCTAGAACCAATGCGGCGAATCTGCCATGGCGGATGCTAGTGGGGTGGTCCCTTCAATCGAAAGTGATCGGGCAGGAGGACCACGGGTTGAACTTTTGGGCGACTGGCTCCAAAGCATATACGTCCCTGAGTGCATGCTTCCGCTCCCTTTTGGGGATGTGGGTTGCGTATATCATGTTCACCGTCCGCACTTGTGGGGAAGCCCTTCGTCCCCTATTGTTCGGCGGGGGCTCCTCCTCGTCATCGCTATGCAGCCCCTTGTCTATGTTTTCGGCACTTAACTTGCTCGCTTGAACACCCAACAATCCTGTTGGTGTGATTGGCTAGTTTTCGGGGTGCCGTGTATCTGGCACGAGTGATCTAGTATTCGGTCCAAACTGGACGAGCCCGGAGTATTTCTTTTAAATGGCTTTCTCCGCTGACCGGGTTTAGAGCCTCTGAATCCGGCATTAACTGTCGTATCCTCAGCATTGTCGCTATTAATGCGGTGCTTGTGCTTGTTGCGACGCGACCTGCCATTGCTATCCTTGGTATCCGAATTACCAGGGCTCTTGGTCATGTTATTACTACGAGCTAGCCAGCTGTCTTCTCCCACGCAAAAGCGGGTCATGAGTGTTGTGAGGGCTGCCATGGATTTTGGCTTTTCCTGTCCTAGGTGCCGGGCAAGCCACTCGTCACGGATGTTATGTTTGAAGGCTGCAAGGGCCTCTGCGTCCGGATAGTCGACTATTTGATTTTTCTTGGTTAGGAACCGTGTCCAGAATTGTCGGCGATTCCTCTGCTGCTGAATTATATGGCTTAGGTCATCGGCGATCGGTGGTCGCACATAGGTGCCACAGAAATTGTCGAGGAATGCGGCTTCCAGGTCCTCCTAGCAACCAATTGACTCTGCTGGCAAGCTGTTAAGCCAATGCCGAGCTGGTCCTTTAAGCTTGAGTGGGAGGTATTTGATGGCGTGTAGATCATCACCGCGGGCCATGTGGATATGAAGGAGATAATCCTCGATCCATACCGCAGGATCTGTTGTGCCATTGTATGATTCGATGCTTACGGGTTTGAAACCCTCGGGGATTTGATGATCCATTACTTAATCTGTGAAGCATAGTGGGTGTGCGGTGCCTCTGTACTGGGCTATATCACGACGTAGCTCAAATGAGCTTTGTCTACTGTGTTCGGCCCGGCCGGATTTGCCATATCCGGCATGACGGTTATCGTCACGTGTCGTGGGGCGCCCACGTGATCCGTAGATCGATCTTGTTTGCCTTGCCTAGTCCTCCAATATATCTCGCAGGTCTGGCGCATTTCCCTGTGCATTGGTATTTTTGGAGCGACGCCGTGGTGCGGCTTGAGCTTCCTCCTCTAGTCGGGGTAGCAGCCTGCGCTTTGGGTAGCTCTTGGAGGGGAGTTCGAGTTCGTACTCTTCGGCCGCAAGGACTTCAGTCCATCTGTCGGCTAGCAAGTCTTGATCAGCTCTAAGTTGTTGCTGTTTTTTCTTGAGGCTACTCGCCGTGGCCATAAGCCTGCTTTGAAACGCTCTTGTTCGACGGGATCCTTAGGCACGACAAATTCGTCGTCGTCGAGGCTTCCCTCGTCTTCGGAGGGAGGCATGTAATTATCGTCCTCTACCTCTCTGTCTGCCGCTCTCTCATGAGGGCTGGCTTCTCCATCCTCAATGCTAAATCCTGCTTTGGAGGGTTGTCTTCGACCGTCCGGTGTTATTATCTCCGTGCGGAATCGCCGTTTTGGTTTGGCGGGATTTAGAGCGGCGCCACGACGCCGGCGCTTAGGCTGCTTCTTGGAGGGTCATCCTCCGTTGTTCCATCGCCGTTCCCTTCTTTTGGGGTGTCCACCATGTATATGTCATCTGACGAGGTGGCCTTCGGTGCCTCTGTAGGCGCTGGTTCTTGGTCGTCTCTCTGCATCGGCGTCCATACCGTCGATGTCTTGGTCGAAGTCGAGCATGTCGGTTAAATCATCGGCGGTGGCTCTGAAGTGGGTGGTGGGTGGGCTTTGAATTTCTTCGTCGTCCGCATCCCAACCTTGCTGACCATAGTCCGGCCAGGCTCTCCGATAAAGAGAGAGACTTTAGTGAATTCAGAATGTCGCCAAGGGCGAAGTCTTTGAAAGATGTCCGCGACGGCGAACTCCATAATCGGCGCCCAATCGGATTCGATTGGCAGGGGCGCGGAAGGTTCGGAGTCCGGAGAGGAGTCTGGCACCTTGGAGTCACGGGCTTCGCAGAGGACAAGGCTGGTGTTCGGCTCGATCGCCATAGAGATTGCAGCCCCCGAGGCAATGTCCAGCCACCCGTCCTCGATTGGCGCAGTCGGCTCCGAGCTAAGGGTCAGAGCGGACACGGGTGCGGCCTCCAGGGCACTGTTCGGCGGCAGAGCTAGATCATGCCCATCGTAACAATGCGGCGCGCTCGGCTGTGGCTCGAACCCGTCGAAGATCAAGTCTCCGCGGGCGTCAGCCGTGTAGTTCAAACTTCCAAATCGACTGATGGCGGGCGTAGCTTCGATCTGCTCCAGATGGCTGCGAATTGGCCTGCAGTGCAAAGCCGCCGAATACGAAGATCTATCCGGGGAGAAAAGTCTCACCCTGGACCGCATCGTTATTGATGATCGGAGGAGTCATCGGGCCTAAAGATGACGACACATAGGAACTATCAATGAAAGCACCAATGTCGGTGTCAAAACCGGCGGATCTCGGGTAGGGGGTCCCGAACTATGCGTCTAGGCGGATGGTGACAGGAGACAAGGGACACGATGTTTTTACCCGGGTTCGGGCCCTCTCGATGGAGGTAAAACCCTACTCCTGCTTGATTAATATTGATGATATGGGTAGTACAAGAGTAGATCTACCACGAGATCAGAGAGGCTAAACCCTAGAAGCTAGCCTATGGTATGATTGTTGTTCGTCCTACGGACTAAAACCCTCCGGTTTATATAGACATCGGAGACGGCTAGGGTTACACAGAGTCGGTTACAAATGGGAGGAGATCTACATATCCGTATCGCCAAGCTTGCCTTCCACGCCAAGGAAAGTCCCATCCGGACACGGGACGAAGTCTTCAATCTTGTATCTTCATAGTCCAGGAGTCCGTCCAAAGGTTATAGTCCGGCCATTCGGACACCCCCTAACCCAGGACTCCCTCACCCACCATTTACTAAAAAAGATCAGATCTATATTTAATCTTACCAACAAGTAGAATACACAGACAATGCCAGTGCAGAAGTGTAGCCCATTGCTCTTGTCAGTACATTTTGTCCTGTAACATCAATCTGCATCTTATCTTCATTATCCTCTATCCCTTCCAGTATTATCATATCTATAATTACTCTCTACAAAATGTAGAGTACAGGCAATGCTTATGAAGAAGATTACGTGCTGAAATTCTTGAGTTATCCTTCCTTGACATGGAGAAGGGCATTATAAAGCCGGTGTTAACTGTTAATGTAAGTCAGTCCTTCTAAAGCCTTTATCCTCAACTGCTGTTTAATTTGCTCATACTCCCTATCATTTACTGTTGTTTAGTTTGTTGTTTCTACCAAAATGCATGTACGTAAGAACCGTAAGTTCTAAGTTTTACTTGTAAAACCAAATTCCTTATTCATACCATGCACATTACTTAATACTCCCTATATGTATGCTTGGTTTTGTGGATCTATAATCCAGTGTGTGGTGAAGCAGCCCACGTTTCCACCTTGTCATCTCCTGTTTTATCTTACTGATGTGGCTGATGATATGAACAACATGCCATGCACATTATCCAAAATAGATACACTGATTTTCTTTGCCCTTCATCTATGCTTTTATGTTGACATGGTAATCCAAGAGTGGTGAAGCTCCCGTTATGAACAATGCCAAATTATGCTATTGATATTTTGAACTTACTCTTTATTTTCTAATTTGAAATTGGATAGAATTGATGAGCAGTTATCATCTTTGTTTATACACGTGCAAAACATGTCATCTCTCTTTTGTTTCAGGTGATATGCCCGATGGCATGCACAAGTCTCTTGAAGGCTGTGAAACAAACCCAACATATATTGCAAACAAAGAAGGCAAAACATCTTGAAGATAGCGAGACAACCCCAAAGTCTTGTCTTGATGCGTTGTTCAAGTTACTTGAGACTAACGATCGAGACAAGCTCACGAATTCGTTATGCGAATCGGTTTGACTTCTTGAGTCCCAAGTTCTAGCGAAAAGGCATTCGCAACTCAACTTTGACTTGAAGTCCTATCTCTAAGAAAGATTGAGGACAACACCAATGAGAACCTCATCGCTAAACAGCTACACTGGAAGCTATGACCGACATGCTAGGCGGTCTCACAGCCTTGCTCAAGAGCTTATGCAGTTAGTTCCCCATAAGGCTAACCTTTCTTGAACTGTCTTGGAAGTGGTCTCGGTTCAAGATTATTTTGTTACTGTTGCAATGGTGCCCGCTTTTGTAATCTGCTTCTTCGTTAAGCTTTATGATCACCGATGGCGAACTTGATGCCCAGTGGATGTAATATACCTTAAATCCTTTATTGTATAGTGGAGGTTTATTCTTAGTTACTATGCCGTAATTTCTTTATTGTATAGAGTAGGTTTGTTCTTAATTCCTACTAGTTACTGCCATCATTCGCTATCTGAAAAAAAATCGATGTAGTCGATCGGGCGAAAAATTAGACTCTAACGGGCGAGGTTTTTAGCGGGCCACAATTGGGCGGCTGCGTCTTTCTTGGGCCCGAATGATTGGGGCCTTCACACATTGCGCCAGCCCAAACTTACACCGCCTATATTTTAGTTGGGCCTTTTGTCGACCAGTAGCTTAGTTTGGCCCGGTAGCGTTGGGCCATTAACAGTGAATATTGTATTGGCTTTGTTACGGCCGAGATGAAACCACGGCCTTTAGCGAGCCAAAATGCATGTTGGGCCTCAATTTTCACTAGTCGTCGACGGGCCTCAACATGCGAAATGTAGACCGGGCGTTTTGGGCCCGATTAGCTCACGGGCGTTACCGGATTTAAACATATCTCGGGCCTTAGTTGGCCCACTAATATCATGGGCCTTTAAGAGGCCGAAAGCTTAATCTGAGCATCAGCGGGCGAATTACGCGACAGCCTTTAACAGGCCCAAAGTCATGTTGGGCTTAATCATTGCCACCTTTAGCACGGGCCGTTAGTGGGCCCGATGTCCCATCGGACCATATATGGCCCATAGGCGACGGGCCATTCCTGCACCGAAAGTCACACCGGCCGAAATGGGCCCATGTCTCACATCAGCCTCTAACGGCCGAAAGTCACTGGTTGTAGTTAGGCCCAAATATTCGGCGAACAATTAACGGGCCAGATCGGCTTCGGGCGCAAATGGGCCCAAATATTGGGCGAACAATTAACGGGCGGATCGGCTTTGGGCGTAAATGGGTCCAAATATTGGGCGAACAATTAACGGGCGAGATCCGGCTTCGGTCGTAAATGGGCCTTTATTAAGCAGGCCGTTATTGGGATGGCCCACTAGTACCGATTAAGTTCTACGGGCCTTTGGTGGGCGGCCTTTTTAACCTATATGGGCCTCTATTGGGCCCAACCACGTGTCGACGTATCATAGGCATGTCTCCTCCAATGGACGGGCGACATCCGCCCATCGACGAGTGACAGTGTTCCTTCGCCAATCGAAATTTTACACGTGGAAATTTCCCATTGGTCGGTACATTAACGGGTTATCGGATCCAAAATCCGACCCGATAGCTTAACGGCGTTCCGTTACGGTGGATGCCACGTGTCGGTCACCCTTGACGAAAAGCACTTCGCGGACGCGCGATTTATCGTCATGGAAGTGGACACTTCCGTGATGATAATTTTGGTAATGTCATGGAACACTTCTACGACAACACAGGTATGACTATCTTGATTCTGTCATAAAATCGTCATGGATGTACATGCATGACAAAAAACGCGACCTACTGTGACAAACACGTATCATCACGGAAGTGCATTTTTTTTGTAGTGACACTTATATGAGTTTGATTGTTAAACGTCGCAATCTATGAGAGTAGGGTTCTCTTTAGTGAACTCATGAAAGGTCTCGGAGTATGACGCATAAGCTCCACCCGCGGGGAAGACCCACGGTAGCCACGTATCGGTCAAGGCTTTATGTGAAGCTAGATTCGCAAAAAACTTGCAGTTCAAGGCCCAGTCCACTGTTCAAGTTGCTTACTAGTGTAGCATAGAGTTCTAGGTGGAAGTTCAACTTAACAGTCTCCACCGCAAGATCCGTATATAAAAGCAGTGTTTTGGAACCAAAGGCAAATTTTGTGTGCCTCTCGGGATCCAGTGGGGATTGTTGGAATTTTGTCTATTTTGGGCCTAGCCCAATAGCAGTTCGAAAATTCCTAATAAATCCTAGAGGCCCACACAGCCCATTCGTGCAAGGCAAGGGGTGAAACTAAAGTTTAGTCCACATTGCTAGTTTAGAGGGAGTTGGGCCTCTTTATAAGGGAGGCTCTTTCTCCACATGTATGAGGATGAGAACAAGAGAGACATCCACGCGCGCTCCTCCTCCGCCACTCGCCTCGCCATGCCATGCCTCGTCACGACTCGTCGCGGGTTGCATGTTGCGGGAATGAGCCGAGCCGATGTCTAATTTTTTGCCACGCACTACGGGTATACGAAAGGTCACTCGGGAGCTGGAAAGTTTTTCTTGTAGTGGATATTGAATCTGACGTTGCACCCTTGGTGTTGTCTGCTCGCTTGCCTCCCGCGTTCCCTTCAGCTCCCGGCGTAGCCTCTCGCCTCCTTCGCTTGCGCCTATAAAAGGGAGGTCGCTCCTCTCAGAAAGACGCACCAGAACTTCTCCTCCCTCTCGCCACCGGTTCCAATCTCTGAGCTGCTGCTGTCTTCCTCATCCCGGATTGCGGCGTGCACCGCGAGTCGACAGTAGGCCTCCGAAACCGCACCTCTTTGAGTCCTGTACGGGAGAAGGGTGATAGGGTTTTTGGGGAGCGCTCAGCGCGACTACTGACTTCTTCATCACGGACGCCCCGGACTCCGACGACTACTTCACCGACGATGACTACTTCCCCGACGTCGACAACCTCCTTGACAACATGGCTGGCGAGTACACCAACCCCAAGTCCAGTACTACTGTTGCTGCTGTCACGTATGTGTTCTTATTCTTTCTGTTAGATGTCCTGCCACAGTTTCTCGTACTAGTACTTGCCCTAGATGTGTTAAGTTCTACTCCATATATGCAACTAGCTCTACTGTCTGCTCTACATATGCTAGGCTACAGTTCATATATGCAGATGTTATTTACCTTCTCTCTGTCAGAACGCATGACTTGTTTTATCTCTACTATATTAGTCATGCTTTATCTAGTATTTCTGTTAATAAAATCATTTGGTAAATTGCTCATATTTCCAACAGTAACAATCTTCCTAGTGGAACAATTTGGGATCCAGGCATCTTCCCAAATGTTGATGTTATGTCCACCTCCCACTCGCCAAATATAACCTCGCTTGAGAGTAGTGATGCCTGCCATAATACTTTGCCATGTGAAGGAAGCACCATGCTTTGGCTTGGAGTTCAGCAAATCACCATTAGGATAGTACTCTGCCCTTAAAATAGTAGCACACAAGGAGTCAGGATTATCAAGGAGACGCCATGCCTGTTTTGCAAGCAGAGCCAGGTTGAAACAGTGGATGTCACGAAATCCCATTCGTCCTTGGTTTTTTGGTACACACATTTTCCACCAGGCCATCCAATGCATCCTCTTCTGGTTCTCCTCGTCTCCCCACCAGAAATGCGCCATCATGTCAATGATTCCTTTACAATTTTTTTTAGGAATTTTAAAGATGGACATTGCATAGGTAGGTATGGCTTGGATCACCGCCTTTAATAGGATCTCCTTCCTCCGGCAGATAGTAATTTTTCCTTCCAACCACTAATTCTCTTAACAATATGTTCAATCAAAAAACTAAAGCAGTTTGTTTTATCAACACCCACATTTGCTGGTAAGCCCAGATATTTATCAATGAGAGCTTCCGTCATTATATTTAGCGTTGTACACAATTGTTCTCTGATCTCTACCTTTGTATTAGGGCTGAAGATAATAGTGGATTTTTCAACGCTTACCAGCTGTCCCGACGCCGCACAATATAAATCTAGTGCTGATTTCAGGTTTTCCGCATTATGTTGGTTGGCTTTCATTAATATCAATGAGTCATCCGCAAAGAGAAGATTTGTGACTAGCGGGGCGTCTCTGCAGACTTCAACTCCTGATATGTTTTCATTCTCCTCAGCGTGCGCAAGCAAGGCATTCAATCCTTCTGTGCACAGCAAAAAAGGTATGGTGATAGCGGGTCCCCCTGTCTCAACCCTCTCGTAGGTTTAAATCTCTCACTTTCCTCTTCATTGAACCTTACTTTGTATTCTACGGTTGAGACGCATAGCATAATCAAGTTAACCCACTCACGACAAAAACCCAATTTCAACATAATCTCCTTAAAAAAAAGTCCACTCAACTCTATCGTAGGCTTTGTGCATATCAAGTTTTATAGCACACAAGCCCTCTTTACCCTCTCTTTTGTTCTTGATTGTGTGAAAACATTCATAGGCCACTAAAATATTATCCGTTATCAATCTACCCGGTACAAATGCACTCTGTGTTGGGCTAATAATTTCTGGTAAAAAAACCTTCAATCGAGAAGCTACCATTTTTGCAATTATTTTATGTAGCACATTACATAAGCTGATCGGCCTAAATTGGGTTACCTTCTCTGATTTATTAATTTTAGGAATCATCACGATCGCCGTATCATTCCAACCCTTCGGTATAGTGCATGTGTTGATTGCTGTCAGAACCTCCTCAATTAAGTATTTCCCCGGCATGGGCCAAAACCTCTTATAGAAGATAGTATGGAGTCCATCTGGCCCTGGAGCTTTCAAGTCCCCAATATAGAATAAAGCCTTGCGGACATCTTCCGCAGTATAAGGGGCAAGTAGAGCATCATTCATCTCGTGATACTCTCCTTCGAACAAGTGATAAAACATCTTGATTGGGGTGCTGAACTTCCGCTGTAAAAAGCTTTGTAAAATATCCAGTAATATGATTCGTCAAATCCTTATCCGTTAACCAGTTTCCATACTCGTCTAATAGTTTCTTTATATATTTTTTCCTGGCTGTGGCAGCATTATGAAAGAACGACGTGTTACGATCCCCGTACATCAACCAATTTGCCCGTCCTCTGTAACCATAATATTTTTTCTTGCTTCAAAATATTTTCAATTACCATAATAATTTTCGTCTGACAACATCTAGATTCTGTATTCAATGGGCCATGCCTTAGTCTCTCCAACTCTTTCTTGAAGAAGAGAAAGAAGAAAAGAAGGGAACGGAATAGCGAAACTGCATACAGCTCATGCATGCCATATGGGCAGCTGGGCGTGGGCGAGGCAGATGCCGGCACGGCAACCTCATCCCACATGACGCCCATGTTCGGGGGCCCCACCTCGACCTCCGCGTAGTCTATTCTCATGTCTCCTGGCCTCCACCAATCCCCATCTAGATGCCTACGCCGGTGGCGCCACGTAAGCAAGCGCTGCGCGGCTCGGCTGTTTGGCCGCTCCGCTCTGGACTGCGACTGCGTGGGCTGGCCGTGGTCGAACCCACGCGTCTCCGCGCACCGCGGGAATGTGGCGTGGGATGGGACCCACGCTGCGGTGAGCGAGCCGCCACGGGGATGGGCCGCACAACCGCACAGGCAAGTACAGCACCACTTTGGCGACGACGGGCCTTTTTTTTTATTTTATGATAGAGACAACGACGGGCCTTTCTGCTGCCTGCTGGCTTGCACTTCGCTAAAAACCGCGTGCTAGCTACGTTGGCGGTTACCCCTAAAAAAAAAAAACTACGTTGGCGGTTCCTTGATTCCTTCCACCGCGTACGTATTTTCTGCTACCTGACGAACCCGCCTCATTTGATTTTGTAGAGCACTGCTACACACACGATAAATTCATGCACGGTCTGCGCACGACAACACATCTGCGCCCTTGGATTGCCTTGTTTCGTAAATCTATGTGGCCCAAATCATGTCATGTGTGGATCGTGCAAGCACGGATTGTGTGCATAGCACTTCCATTGTATCCGTTTGATTTTTCCTCTATACATGTTGCGGTTCATTCTCCTCGTCTACACAACGACGACGACGTACAAGCTGTTCCAAGGGGTTCAAACAGAATTCCGCCGTGAGAGAAACGGAAAGGCTAACAAGCTGACTGCTATGGAAGTGTTCTTTTTTTTTCTTAAAAGAAATCTAGATAATGCTCACTAGTACGGTATGTTTGATCTCGTGTGAGAATTTCAAAGCAGGGACATGCGGCAAATTTGTTGTTTCCCACCTATTCTTTCCAAGGAAAAATGCAAACATTCGCTCACATACATCATCCAGAGGAAATGACTCTATGCGTAGCGTGATACCCTATGATGTATGTGCAACGCTAGCCATCAGACTATTGATAGGTGCATCCTATCAGACTAGTCCTAGGCCGGGATGAAAACAAGATGGACAATGGATCTGATAGTAGAGAGCCCACTCTAGGTAAGTAATGTCTTTCGTTAATGTTTCCACTAATTGCGTGTTTTCTAATACTAGGAGGCCATTACGTGAAAGTTTCCTTCATTGAACAAAAATCCCTTTAATTACGCCACTAATCGGGTTTGTTAACTACTAATACTCAACATTTGTTGGTTCATTGAACCAGGATGTCTGAAGCAAAACACTTGGGTATATCCATGTAGGAGATTTAAATTGGAACGTGCGAAGCATAGAAGACCAATGTTAGATGCATCCTGATGTGTAACGAAAAAGCTTTACTGGGCTGTGGTGCACTAGCATTCGAAGCATAGAAGACTAATGTTAGATGCATAATGAAATAATGTTAGATGCATCCTGATGTGTAACGAAAAGCTTTACTGGGCTGTGGTGCATTAATGTTCGAAGCATGAAGTATGTGACGGAAACATTGTCTAGTTGTATATGAAGCATATTAGTTTATAAAATTGTGTAAGCAAAGGCTTATTCAGTTGTCTGTGTATGAAGCACAATGCAGTAATGTTGGAAGCGTGATTAATATTGATTTCACGAAACTTGCATCTCATTTGGTTGTGTGACAGAGACATTGTCCTTATGCATATGAAGCAAAATATATATAGCAATGTTGGGTACGCAATTGTTAGATAATTGAAACATATTACACGTGGGAAGTAGAAACTAGAAAGTACATCTGTTTCAACCAGGATACAAATATGAGTCTGAAAGAGCGGAAGTTTATTTCCAACCGCAGTTACATGTATTTCTAATGTATAAACGAAATCCAATTCATGTATAATTCCATGTAACGTGGGAGCTGGCGAGCGAAGAGGTCAACGACTGGCCGGGATCATAAGGTAGCTGGAGAAAGGCTGCTAGATAGATGCAATGAACGACGATGAGATAGTTGAGGTGGTCATTGACAGGCCACCTGCAAGCCCGTTGATGTACAGCCAACGCAACGCACCCAGAGCACCACCACCACACAGCCATATCAGCAAGGTGTCTCATGATCCGATGGCCAGCAGTTGCGACTGCGAGTTCCATGAACGAAACACGACCATCAGAGTAGCCTCGGTGACCAGCAAATACTTCGTCGACGAGTAGTAGATGTAACGGCGACACGTCAGGAGAAGTCTGCACGCCGACGAGATGAGAGGCACATCAGCGGCCAGATCAGAGATGCAACACTCCGGCAAGATCAAAGCACCTTGGTAGCGCGACGGCGAGATCGAAGGAGCTATGGTTTTTTTTTTGTGGACGAGAGGAGAAGTTTCTTTTCTGGACGGGAGAAAAAGATGGGGGATTATATAGACCAAGTTCAGGTCGTTGGATGTGTTGTCTTCATTGGACGGCTGGGCGCTGGTCTGACAAAATACCCGATTCAGTCGCCTGATAAGAAGTGTTTCCCATGATGTATAGTAGGGCAATTTACATTTAAGCATGTATGGAAACTCTTCAGTGTAGCATGGCAATTCGGCATGTTGCAACATGGCAAAATTTTAAACAAATGGACAAATATTCCTCTTTCTTTTAGCCTAGCAATTCTCTCTACTGCGCCAAGGCAAATCCTAAAACATGAAAATTTAATCTACTACAACATTACAAATTCTTAACAATTCTTTCTGCTAGCACAACCATTTTTCTCTTTCACAAAGCAATTTTTTAATAACATGACAAATATATCTGTTATAGTATGAAAATTCATAGAAAAATATACGTGACATTTTTGAAAAATGTTACACAATGCGCATTACATAAACAAATGTTCATATAATTCACAAAAAGTTTTTACCATTAAAAATACGTGTTACATTTAAAAATTGTTCACGCGTTCTAACAATATGTTTATGACATTTTAGAAAATCTTTTGTAGAATGTCAATAAATGTTTGCATAGATTAAAGAAATGTTTCATATCATTTAGTAAAATGTTTCCACATGTATTTTGAAAAGTTTAACACATATTCAAGAACCCTGCTGAAAACATATATCCCAAAAATGTTCAAAGCATGTACTTGAAAATGTTAATCATGTATTTGAAAAATGTTAAATGTATATAAAAACGTCTTAGACACATACAAAATGGAAATTGTGTATGAAAAGATAAACATCAAAACATTTGGAAAAATGTTAATAATGTATCTAAAAATGTTAAACGTGTATAAAAAAGATCTTGGTGTATACAAAAAATGTGCAATGTGTATGCAAAAATTAGACATGTGTTAAAAAAGGAAAAGAAAAAAAGTAAAAAAAAAAGCCAATGCAAATCAGTGAAAGAACCAATAAAAAAATCACAGAAAAAATTATCTTGCTCAGCTAAAGTATTGGGCTGGCCGAGTAGCTCCCATGAGGAACAAAAGTCGAGAGGAAGTACAGGGCCATCCAAGCCCATAAAAGAGGAGCATGTGTGTGTGTGTGTGTGTGTGTGTGTGTGTGTGTGTGTGTGTGTGTGTGTGTGTGTGTGTGTGTGTGTGTGTGTGTGTGTGAGAGAGAGAGAGAGAGAGAGAGAGAGAGAGAGAGAGAGATGGTGTCCTCCGTAGAAGCTTCATGTTCTAAGATAGGTTATCTGCTTTTCTATTCTAGGCATTTGCGGGAGGTCGAAAATGGAGCCACCATTTTAGCTTCTTCCTTTTTCTTACCATCCTATGGTTCTCAGCAATCCAACCACACATTCGCTTCCCCATAGTTCTTGGAGTTCGCTTGGAGCTGGGAACAATGCATGCGGAGTGAATAGTTTCCGGGTATTGGAGGAAGGAAGACAGGAAGAACAAAGACCAAAGCCTTTAAAAAGTTTTTTGTATCACAAAGGTTGGTTTTTGTAGGTCCAAACAACAACCGAGTTGGTGCATGAATTAATTTAGCACGAGAGGGAAACTGAATTCAGAAGACAATGTCTAGCTTCGTTGGTGTTCTTGTCTCTGATCCGTGGCTCCAGAGCCAATTCACCCAAGTGCAGCTCCGAACGCTCCAAACAAAAGTAAGCACTTTCTTGAGGCCACTCTTGATGCATTTTGAAAAGTCACGTTGTTTTCTTTGCATAATTGTGTAATCACAATGCTACCTCTTATGTTCCACGGTATAGTTCACTTCCGCAAAGAGATCGGATGCCGAGCATGTAACTATAAAAGATTTGCCGCCAGTGATGGAGGAGCTTAGGGGTATTCAGGAGGTTCTAACCGAGGAGGATATCACCAACTTTTTGAGCGAGTCTTACCCTGATATGAACGAGCCAATCGAATTTGAGCAGTTCCTTAGGGTACATTGGATCATCTTGGCATACCTTTTGTTGATTCTGATTTTTTTCACAAAAAAACATTCCACATTTTCACTCATGTATGAATCTTTTTGTTTGATGAGTTGTACAATCTTGCAATATGTTAGGAGTACTTAAGCCTTAAAGCTAAGGGAACCAGCAAATCAGGAGGACAAAAGAACTTGAAGGGATCAGTGTCCTTTTTGAAGGCATCGACCACTACTCTCTTGCACGTCATTAATGAGTCTGAAAAAACTTCTTATGTCAATCATATCAATAATTTTCTCGGGGACGACCCTTTCCTGAAGAATTTCTTGCCATTGGATCCAACATCAAATGATTTATTTAATCTTATCGGGGATGGTGTTCTGCTTTGGTGAGATGTTCTTCTAAATGCTTATTGTATTATTTTAGTACCACAACATCTCTTAATTTTGTTTTTTGTTAACAAATTTTCTAAGGCAGTTATTTCCTTACCTTGTATTGAATCAGCAAGTTGATCAATGTTGCTGTTCCCGGCACAATAGATGAGAGAGCAATCAATACAAAGAAGGATCTGAATCCATGGGAGAGGAATGAGAACCACACTCTTTGTCTCAACTCTGCCGAGGCAATTGGTTGTACTCTAGTTAACATTGGGACACAAGATCTGATTGAAGCCAGAGTATGTTTCTATTTTTTTATTGCATCAATACAGTTTATTACTATTTCTCAAGTTCTTCTCTTTTGTTGCTATTGATCTTGATCTATGACTTTCCTTCATTTACTATTTAAGTTTGAACTAGCAAAGCAAAGTACAGAGCCCTTTTACACAACGTATCCCGGGATATCCAGGCAACCTAAAAGCACACGACTACATTACCGAAAGATAATATAAGCATGCCTGAATACAACATCAGGAGGGGAAATGAGGATAAGGGTCTTCACCCAGAATCCTCGCATGGAGAGAAGAACCACAACAACGTCCTCCATAGAAGCACGACACCCGCGGTCGTTGACGCCAAAGCATGGATCTTTCACTCAGTAGCTCACTAGTGCCACCACGAGGCATCCAGAACCACCGCGATGAGCACAAGTCACCAGATATAGACCTGGTCGACGCCACTGCCCACAACAGAGAACGCGTCGGGGCCACGCACGACTACACCGCTCGCCACCTTGTCGACCAAGAGACATAGCCACCTCCGCCTCCATGATGCTTGTCAAAGACCCAAATAGGCAGACCACCATAAGGGGCCGCCGCCCCGACATCCATGATCCTAGACACTGCCAACCATACATCTCATGACCACACAACCATGATAGGAGTGAATGGCACCTCCATCCACTCCTAGCCCGACATCAATCACCGGGTCAGAGTCGGTGCCTCCACGGCAGGACGCGCCCACAGCTACCTCCCAGTCGGTCCCGGTGGATCGGGGAGAATACAACCCAGTGACTGCTGACGGCCGACACAGAGCAAGATCAAATGCCGCCATTCCCCAGCCACTGGTGTCGATCCGTTCGACGACATGACAACGCCAGAAAATCCCAACTCGGACCGACGTCACCAACACACAACAGAGAAGAGCACAACGCAAGGCAACCCAATGAAACCAAATCACTCCGTCGTACCTGCGTGTTGCTAGGGGTTGCCCACCACCTCGAACCAGATCAGCACCGCCCACTTAGGCCAACTCCAACGCACGACCCCAAACGAGCATCGGTTTTGTCCGGATTTCCTTCTTTGGGATCGGAATGGGGCCGTGTCCGCCCGGTTTTGGGTTTGCGTCGGCCGGGCGCCTAATGCGCAACCGCATCTCATCCACATAATTTTTTCCCTCATTTTCTTATTATTTTCACCAACAATTTTTGTGATACATTGGAATACATTCACCAAATCTTGGCTAGAATAACAAGCCCAAAGAAAACAAGAACTACGAGAAAGCATTTTAAAAGATATCCAACTTCTCTAACTGCTCCGTAACTTGGATTAGTGCCTTCTTGATGCATTCGTTGTTGATATGCGGAGTCTTGATCTTGAATGCTTTTTTTCCTTCGCATCTAAAGAAGTAGAGTTGCTTCTTCACATCTAGTATCATCTAAAGCCTCTATTCAAGCAACAAGTGCACGAACATCTATTAAATTGTGCTCTATCAATAGATCGATGTATTCTTCTTTCCAATACCAAAAGTTGCATCCATCCTACACAATAAATATTTGAGTGTAAGTAAGACTAGCCGAATTTGAGAGCACAACCAAAGCTAAAGTAGCACATACCCCATCGTTTGAGCACTTGATGAGCACCCATCCGAGATGTTCTGGCACTGTAGAACATGGCGCAAGACCTTCCTCGGGCAAATACACACTTTATGAGTGGCAATGGTGCGCCGACGAGCCTTTGGGCCAGCACCGAGCCCGGACGACGATCGTTCATGTATTTGCCGGCGAACCGCCGACGGGATAGATCTGAGAGGCTAGAGGCGGAGTCAGTACATGCATGCGGCCTGGGGGCATTGCCGGAGCTGTGCAGACCGGTACCCGGCCAGTCCATGGCACGCTGCGGCCTCCAGTGGCCTGCCGCACACAAATCCAACTAGATCCGCTCCAAATCAGGCCACCGGTTGAGCTAAAGGCGGGGGCGGGGGTTGGACAACTCATGGTGTGGAGAGCACACGGTCGTGCTTGGCTGCTACACGGCCGCGACGGAGGTGGCTAGGGACGAGAAGGGAGATGGGCGGGATGTGCGACCAATGTTTAGGGGAAGGGGGAATGGAAAAAGGGACGGGTGTGTCATCGACGAGAGGGCCAGGACGGATAAGGGCACGCGTTGCGACCGCCCGAGCGTGTCTGTTTGACCACAAACATAATCTAAACTTGGGCTAAAAATGTGTTAAAAGCAGATCAAGAACGGACATTTTTCGGTTTGCTCCCGCGCGTTGGGGCGCGGTTTCTGTCTGTTTACCCCGAATGAAAGCGGACGAACAATTTGGGGTCATGCGCCGGAGTTGCACCAGCGACCCGCATCGCACCGCCACCAAACCACAGCAGCGCACTGCCCCATGCCCGCATCACCGGCGGGAGGACCCCAGACAACACCGCCACTGACCACCACCAGGACCGAGCCAATCCTCACCTACCCGGAGCGGAAGCCTGGAGCTTGCCTGAGCATAAACTCTTGGTCAAAACCACCTCCGTCACGCGAACGGTCCACACACTGCTGGCCCGGACAGGAGAAGGGGGGACACCATCACCTTCTGCACCCCGCCGTCAAATGCGAGCCGCCACCCGAGCTGCCGCGGCCGTGCCGTCGACCAACGCAATCACCAAGAGCCAACATAAAGGATCAGGGCAGATCCCCGTGGTCAAGAGCTCCACCACGACCCAACCTACCACTAGATAGTCTAGTGCCGAGGCAGCCATATCAGGCCGCCGCCGCGAACTGCGCCGCACGCTAACCACCCAACACTAGATCTGGCCGGAGGTCGGCCCACACGCATCCACCTAAGGAAGACCACCCGCAACCGCCGCACCTTGAGCGAGCCCTAGGATATCGACGCACAGACACTTGACGACCACCCTGATGTGCCCCATGGCAGCGAACGCCACCACCGGAAGGCGGCATCCTGCGCCAGTCGCTCGTGGGCGGAGAGGCCCTGCCGCTGCCGCACCAACCGACAAAGGCGGTGGAGGATAGGTAGGTTGGATGGGGGCTGCCCCGGAAGCTAGATTTCCGTCTGCGTCACTCGTTGTGGTTAGGTGGGCGAATTTTTGGCAACAACCAGTCACCACACAGAATAGAAGTTGAGTTGGTTTTCAGGGAAGGGTAAATATAGTACATAATAACATTTCTGGACTAGTTTGTGCGTATCTTTGAAGTGCACAATGTAGGCAGTTATAAATTTTATCAAATTAATCTTTGGGGAGCATTCTATTTTGAGGCTCTTAACCTTTTTGGTATCGACAAATTCTTGTACAAAAAAATGTTATCTATACCAGAAACATAAATGTGCTTTGCAACGGATAAAAACGTAGCCGGTCGTCTTAAGGCGTTGTCATCTGCCTGGTCCAGTTCACAGAATGATTTATATACAATGTCTCTGCAAGCACAAATTCTTAGCTCCATTTTTATTTAGAGATTTTTCAGGGAGGTGGTTAAATTGTTTATACACAAACAAGCTTTGTTTTGTTTGTGTATCAATTAGTTTCCTTAACTGTTACAGGTTTTTTAGGAAGGTGGAAAAGAGAGTGTGCTTATTTTATTAAATTCTTAGAAGCTTCCTTGTGTATCAATTAGTTTTGGTTGTCATAAATTTTCCAAAAAGGTGTGAAAGAGCGGTTCCTCGTTACATTGTTAGAATTTTAGGATGATAGAAAAAAAGATACGATGGGATATGTCGTACCATCGCCAACTCACATGTTATGTATGAGTAAAGATTCTAGCAATATATTTATTACTCAAAAATCATTCTACTTTGTACCGCTGAAGTATTTTTCCTTTTTCAGCCTCATCTAGTTCTTGGTTTGCTATCCCAAATCATAAAGGTGTGTTTTCTACAACCACCATCACTGAGTTAGTTACTAAATAATTTTTAAGCAATATAGTGTTACCTAGAACATTGATGAATGCTATCTTCCAAATTGTTTCGTTGGACTTCTCTCAGATACAACTCTTAGCTGATTTGAATCTGAAGAAAACACCTGAGTTGTTGGAGTTGGTGGCTGATGATAACATCAAGGTTCAAATCATCGAGAGAACTTGTATGTACATGCTTGTGCATTAGCAAAGTTTGGATAATTATGTTACATGATGTTATACAGGAAGCAGAGGAGCTTGTCAACTTAGCACCAGATAAGATGTTGCTCAAGTGGATGAACTTCCATATAAAGAAAGCAGGGTACAAAAAAACTGTAACAAATTTCTCTACTGATGTTAAGGTATGTATATCAATTGTATTCAACTATTCATGGATATTACACCTATTAGAAGACAAAACAGACCTGAAAAATGCACAACCTCTATGCAATTTTTTCATACCGACGGTAAATACTTTGACTTTTTTTGAGGGAATAAACACTATGACTTTTATGGCATGTTTATGTAGCCCTGTTAAATCATTCTATGATATTGACGGCTATTTCATAAATGCTAATACAAAAGATTTCATTATGCTTTCGTATGATGTATTTGCAGGATGGTGAAGCGTATGCTTACCTTCTCAGTGCCCTTGCTCCCGAGCATAGCTCAACGACCCTGATAGAAACTACAGATCCTAAAGAAAGGGCAAAGAAAGTGCTTGAAACCGCCGAAAAGCTTGATTGTACAAGATATGTAACATCTAAAGATATTGTTGAGGGTTCAGCAAATCTGAACTTGGCATTTGTTGCAGAAATATTCCAGCACAGGTATTGATCTCTCCTTGTCCTCTCTTCTGATAAATCTGTTTTGGCCCCTTAGTGTTTTATGCAAGAAACTAAAAGAAATATCATCAGTTTGTGAGGATTTGTTCCACCTGTTATATGTGTCTTAAAACACAAATAAATCAAAACAACTTTGTAACTGTGGAAATGTCGTTGTTTCAAACAATTTCTCCAGGTTAATGCATATTATGAAATGATTTCAAACTTGTGCAGAAATGGTTTATCATCGAACAATGTGGCTCCTGTCGTCGAAGATACTCCTGGTGATGTTAGGACAGGGTTAGTCATTTCTATCAGCAGCTTAGCCTTGAAATATATTTTTGGCATCTTACATACGTTCATTTCCAGATCGGTTCTGCTGGTGGTGCTTGACAAAACAAAAAGCTACGTCTCCTTGATTCTTTCCACTGCGTATGGTATTTTTTGCTACCTGATGAACCAGTCGCATTTGTTTTTTCTCTACCTCCGGCGAAATTTTCCAAGGGGTTCAAACAGAATTCCGCGAGAAAAACCGGAATAGCTAATGAGCTGACGTTTTCTAGAAGTGTTCTTTTTCTAGGGAATGCTCTCTGGTATATTTGATCTCGAGTGCGGACCTCAAAGCAGTGACATGTGGCAAATTTTGTTGTTTCCCATGTACTCTTTCGAAGGAACAATGCAAACATTCGTTCACATACACCATCCAGAGAGAAGGACTCCGTGTGTAGCATGGCACCCTACGATGTAGCATGGCAATTTACTTATAAGAATGTATAACAACTCTTTCGAAGGAACAATGCAAACATTCGTTCACATACACCATCCAGAGAGAAGGACTCCGTGTGTAGCATGGCACCCTACGATGTAGCATGGCAATTTACTTATAAGAATGTATAACAACTCTTCTGTGTACACAACAATTCGTCATGTTACCGCATGGCAATTTTTTTAACATGTGGTCAAGTCTTCCTTTTTCTTTAGCCTGGCAATTCTCTCTACTGCATTATGACAAATCCCTGAAACGCATGGCAAATTACTCTACTGCAGCGAGGAAAATTATTAACAAATCTTTTCGCTAGCATGACAATTTTTCTCTTTCACATGGCAAATCTTTCTATAATAGCATCATAAATATATCTGTTATAGCACGCAATCATGTGCGTTCTCTGGGAGTGGTTTTTTGGGGAACGAGTGGTTTTTTGAGGAAACACTCCACGACGGTGCATTTTCTCGAACATGCCTTATGCAGTGTTTTCTCAAATATGCCTCATGCAAGGAACGTCCATTCGCTTGGATACTAACGGTGCAATATACCAATAGATCCCTTGATAGGGGTCTAAGCATAACTGGAAGTCTCGGATCGGAGGTCGCATAAAGGTTACCAGGTTTGGGCCTTCGAAGAGTAATACCCTACGTTATGCTTGCTTTTTTATTCATAGAGGGGCACCTCGTGCGAGGGATTACAATGGTATATGAGGTTGCTAGCGAAAGTTGCTATCTGAGATTAGATGCCCTAGATGGTTCCCCGACCTCCATTTATATAGGCAAGGAGGTCAAGGGTTTACACGATGGTAGATGCGATCTTCAGCGTTGCGCCCTTGTCTTGGAGGTCTAGAAGGTCTTCGACGCTCCCTTTGGGCTTCTCCTTTGCCTTGGGCCTAGTGGTCCCGCGATAGACACCGAGGCCAGGCCCCCTTGAGGGAGCCACTTAGTCCCCGAACATGACGGAGGTCGCAAGAGAAGTCTTTGAGACCGTCGACGGTCTCTTGTCTTCTTATTTATGTAGCTCCTTGTCTTCTTATTTATGTAGCTCCTTCTGGGAGCTCGATCGAGGAGTTGTTAGTGATTAGTTAATTGGGCCCTTGGAAGCTTGTTATTTGCGGGATATCTTAATCTTGATCCAGCCCATGGGGAGAGCCGTAGTTGTAGCATCACAGACCCCCATGTTCTCTTGGCGTTTCTCACGGCCTGGGGAGAATTTGGCCTACCCCTGCCTTTTGCGATGAGCCACACTCGCGAATTGCCTTGCCAGCACCAATCGAGGAGCCAGTTGGGTCTTCGCTCATTGTGGCAAACTTGCCCAGATTCTCGTGCCCACAATTCGCAGAGTGGCAACTGTAGCAGAAAGTGGGGGTACGTGGCCCGTTGGGATGCCTCGATTCCTGGCGCGCCCTGTGGTTGGACATATGAGTGGAGAAGAGAGGGAGATGTTCCCATTTCACTATCTTCGTCATTGCGCCCCAGCCCAAGCGTCTTTCTCCCAGCCTCCGCCATTGCGACATTCATGGTCTTCGGGCCCGCAGTTTCTTCTCGTGAGCGAAAAGCCATGGGAAGGACGAGCTTGTCCTCCCGTGGCCGCGGCAGAGGTGTGTAGGCGACCGAGGAAGACGAGAAGAAAAGGAAGAGGGAGACCACTGCCGCCAGTGAATCTCAGTAGGAGGCCGACGTGGTCGTCAGCTTGTGGTCTCGCTCCCTTGCCTCAGATGGAGAGGTATAGAAGCTGAAGGAAGAAGGGTCATTCCCTCTGCATTTCGCCTACCAGATTCCTCTATTGATGGAGAGTTCAGCGGCGCCGCATCCCGACGAGCGCATGCTCCACATTAATTTTTCGGTCTAGGGCTCGACTTCCCCCTACACCTGTTCGTGCAGGGCTTCTTTTTTCTTTGGTTGTCAGCCTCATCACCTTAATCCATGAGCATTCTCCATATCGCGAACTTCATCACATTCTGCGAAGGCTTCCTAGGACCCCCCCATTTTAACTTGTTCCGTCGGTACTTCTGTGTCAAGGCGCAGATGAGCGGGGGCATCGTCTGTGATCTTTAGCGAGGTGAGCATCTAACTGTCCTTTCACTCCATTCTTCCCTATGGACCTCCCGAAGTCGACGGGGACCTGAAGTGGTTTTGTGTGTCCGGGCTTTAAGACAGCCTGCCGGCCTTCTTTGGCGGCTCCCCGATGCGCTTAAACTCTTGGGAGTCCTCAGACGATCTCCCTAATGACTCTGAGCTACTAATGGTCGCCATTGCTCGCTTAAAGGTGAGAGGCTTGAAGGGGGTTCACATTGCACGGACCTGGGTGGAGAGCTACATGCTTCCTGTGCAAGCCTGTAATGAGTTGCTGATGCCTTGGGGGACGATGGCTCGTCCTTCTTTCTTGGAGAAATGGAGAATGAGTCCACCGCCAATCTCCGCAGAGGGCCTCTCGATTCAATCCGTCGTGAAGAGGCCGTGGGTCTGGCAGGATATGCGCCGGTAGTGAATAATATGCGCCCGTCGTCCCCACGCTCCACTAGTTCTTCGGTCTCGAGTATTGTGGGCCCATCCCCACCCGCGTCCTCCGGGCCTGGGATGGGTTCGCCCTCGGCCTCCATCGCCACCACCATCACCACCTCCTCCATTGCGGTCACGCCCTCGCCATCTCCTTCGGCCACTCCCTCGCCCTGCGGCTCCGTAGGCACTAGTGCGATGGCCGCGCCCATGTCTCTGTCAGGACACCCCGCTCTGCAGTCGGCTGGCGCCGTCTGCTACCTCCCCCACACCGCTCGCCTGGAGGCGGCCGAGCGCGCCCTGGACCTCGCCTTGATCGCCGTCGTCTCCGGGAACCGCTTCGGCGTCTCCGCTGCCTACGTGTCTCGCGAGCTGCGTGAGCGCTTCCATGTCGGGCCGGTGGCCTTCTCCATTCACCGACGCCGAGACGACGAGTTTCTCTTCCGTTTCCGTGATGCCGCCACCCGCGCCCTCGTGGCTGCAAGATCGGTCCGCGCCGCCAAGTTCCGGTTGATTCTAGACGCTTGGAGTCGCCTTGTTGGGGCCGAGCCGGTGTCCCTTCGCATCTCCGTCAACATTGAGATCACCCATATTCCGGACCATCGTTGGGACATCTCCTCTGTCGTGCAGCTACTCGCCCCATTCTGCCCTGTCGACCGGCTAGCTCCCGAGATGCTAGACGGCAGCGACATGTCGGTCTTCCGGCTGTCGGCCTGGACCACCAACCCCGACGCAATCCTGCGCACCTCCGAGCTCCTGCTAGCCGAGCCCGACGACCTTGCCAGCACAAACCCCGACCTTGTCGACCGCTTCACCGTCCCAATGCTGCGTTTCCCAGTATCCATTCATGTGAGGCATGCCGACGACTACGGCTTCCCCACCCCACTCCCTCCACCTCCGCCCGCCGGCCAGGGCGGCGACGGCGGCCACGCGCCCTAACCTCCCCTCCCAGAGGCCTGGCCTCGCCTGCATGACTTCCTGCCTCCCACCTCCGACCACCGGCCGGCTGGTCCTTTCGGCCAGGGCTCCGGCAGGCATCGCCACCGCCATCATGCTGGGCCTCCACCGTTTCATGGGTGGCAGGGTGTCCTGGGGCCCATCCTGCCGTTGGCAGCGTCAACGGTGGGCCCCTAGTTCATCAAAGGCTGTAGGGGCTGTCTGCCGCTACAGGCCAAGCCCTTGGCGCGACCCCTGTTCAAACGCAGGCCACGACTACCCTGGCCATCTGTGGGCCACCAACTGTCGCCCCAACCCACCCTTCGACAATCATGTGGGTCCCAGTCCTCGTCCTTCAAACCAGCCTACCTCGGATTCTTCCGCCACCAACCAGGCTCCTTTGCCTGAGGCCCCACCCGCGTCTCCTATGCGTTCTCCTATCAGGCTGGTCATAATGCGGAGAATTTAGACTAAGTATATCGTATACACTGATACTAAGCTTCTACCTTCATAACGCAAAGAATATAATAAGAAGAATATAGATGGCTTTATTTATTAACTCGTAGACTTATTTTGTCTCGAGAAACGCCATGTTACGGTAACATATTATGTTACCACCTCTCATTAACTACTTGCCACATAAGCAAAATTTTCTTGGAGTGCGCTATGTTACTACTTAAGTTACTCCCACTATGACTAGCCTCAGCGAGGCGCGCCCACCCTCGCCTGGTGCCAGCCCAACATCTCGCCATGGCGGGCCCTTTCTCATTGCTTCCGATCCGTGCGGCATCGGATCAACACCTCGGATCCCGAGACCCACCTGCACCACAGTCGTCGCCCTCATCCTCAAGCGGCGTCTCTCGGACCCCACCCTTGCGCATGACATCGGCGTCGAATCTCAACGCGGCGTTCGCTTCGCTTCCAAATTTCACCCACCCCACTTCCGCTTCCCACGCCCCACGCCTGGCCCTTTCGACTTCTAACTGCTTTCATCTTCCAAAACGAAAAACCCATCTCCGTCTCTTCCATCTCGCCGTGACGGCGTGTTAAGATGGCGCAGCCGATGAGGGCAACGAGGCAATCGGATCGGAGACCACCTCTACCTTACGGCTACTCCAATCGAGGTAAGTTCAATAATCGAGACACATGCCACACCAAGCGTAATCCTCTTCCCGAAGCCTCTTTTGATTGATTCAATTACCTTGCAAAGAATGTCCGTGACCGAGACTAATGGCCAACCTCGATGAGCAGACACCGCCGGCCTCTGCTCCGTAATCCTCTCTCGCCTACAACTACTCCAACCATGGTAAGTTCAAGAACGAGTGCGCATGCAACACTAGCACGATCCTCTCTTCTGAAGCATCTCTTGATTGATTCAATTACCTTGCAAAGAATTGCCAAGAATCGAGACTAATGGCCACCGAGAATGAGCAACACACCAGTGAATAATCAAGACATACAAGATGCGATAATGTTCCAAGAGTTGGGAAGGGCTTTCATCAAGAAGAGGCGTACTAATTTTACAATTCTTATGCTCAAACCAAGGGATTTAGCATTAGGAAGTGCCACTTGAAGTTTAGAGCAGATGGGACTTTAAGTTCCAGATATTTTGTTTGTAGCAAGGCAGGTGTGAAAAATGCTAATCCAACACATGAGGACTCTGAAAGTTCCTCCAAATGACCGGATATGTTGCAAAAACAATGGTGTCATTTAGAGCTCTGAACGAATAAAAGGTTCAAAGCAAAAAGATCAAAAGATGTGCTAGAGGAGCAAAGAAAGGCAAAAAAAGGTACCTTTGCTTGTTCTGTGAATAAGTAGCAATGTTTCATTTCTATTTCTTATATCTACATACAATTTGCGTGAAAAGGTACAAACTATCCAAAGAAAGGAGTCCGTGTTTGTTCCGTCTGCACCTGCCCTTCGAATATGATTTTGGTGGTACTATAAATCCATCAATATCCATGGCATTTGGAGAGTATCCATCATTTTAGGTCAACCTATCCAAGGAGAATTCACAAGACTATTGCTTGAAGCTCATGGAGATGGCACAACACCGCCGGCGCTCGTCAACCGGATTTCAACGGTGGTGCTAGTACATCAAGGTTTCACCGTGACGAGCCCGATCGTGCGTTGATGCATAATGTCTTGTTGGTTCATCAATGCTAGTTAGCTGGGCATGTCACTATATGGTTTATGTATTTGATTTAGCATAAAACTGAGCTATCCTTTTATTTTGCTGCTATGTGTGTGTCACCGATAATGCTTGAACATCCGTTATCAAACATATATTCTATTAAACTGAAGCTATCATTTTCTTCTCTGCTATGTGCTAGTGTTTCACCCGCTATCATTTTCTTCTGCTGCTATGTGTGCATTTCACCGCAAATGGTGCTATTTACTTGTCTGCAATATAAAATCAAGCACACCGCGGGTGCATATACTTGGTGCCTTACCAGATATTGGAAGGAAACAAGTGATCAGTATGTTCAACAGCACAAATACACTGAAAATGTCGCAACACATTATACGAAGAGTGGACAAGAACAACTATACGTTGCACATTCCACAAGCTTTCATTCACAGTTTACAACATAGGCCAGTCTTGTAAGAGAATAAAATTCAGAAAGGAACTTTGTTCAGGCTTTTACAGCTCAAATCACACACAAAAATCTACAGGAACTTGTTAGTTGATGCTGTTTGCCAAGAAGCGACCAGGGTGACACAGCAGCGTCGAAACGGTTGGCCGGAGCCAAGGGGCGTATGAAGCTTGTACAATAAGCCGGCAGCGCCGGGAATGTGGCCGAGGAGCATTGCCATGGGCAGCGGCATGACAAGGGTAGATGGCGTGGCGTCGCGAACTTGGCCGCCGGAAAACATGGTGGGTGCCGGCGGGGATGGAGAGCCACGAGCAGGCCGGCGTCGAGGAGCATGCCGACGAGCAGCTACGAGCCTCTGACGGTGCCGCGACACGGCCGCTAACTAACGCGCCGTGCTCGCTGGAATGGAGGACGTCGGCGGGGAGTTGGGTCCAGCGTCGAGAGCACACCGGCGGCGATGTGGCGAGCAGCCGGGCGGATCACGCCGGCGGCCGGAATTGGGGGCGTTGGAGGAGTTGGGCTAGGGATTTGATGCACGCTCGACCTGGTCTTCGGTTCGGGATAAGGTGACTCTGTGCTGAGATTCGTGCTGCCAGATGTCCTGTGCGCGAGGTGGTCTCCCGTTTGGCCTCATGCGACCCGGTCGTACCAGATTTTTTCCCCAACCCACGAGCTGCACCCCTGCGTCCCTGGTGCATGTTGCGGGACCCGCCCCCACCCACGATCTACATGGCCGTGTCCCCGATGCATGCTGCTGGCCCATGCGCAGCTGCTGATTGCGCGCCCCCCGAGGCCATGCAGACGTCCGCACAACTGCCGATCTACATGTCCGACGAGATGGCATCATGTCCCGTCCCTGAGCAAGTCTTGAGCTACATCAATTCCATCCGGATGCGCCCCTTCCCGTCCTGGACACACCCTTCGTGCGCCGCAAGCGCGGTGCAGTGCCGCCTAACTTCACGCCACAGTGCAGCGGGCGGCTGGCCAAAGGCGACCGTGGCCAGGATTCGGAGAGAAAGGCTAAGTGCGTTCTCCTGCGCTGCCTCGGGCTCCTGGGTGAAGACGAGCCCATCTCGGAGGAGGCACTTGCCCGCTACAACACACTGTTCGCCAGACCCCTCACCGGTTACATTGTCCTCACGTCCGCCGACTTCTATGGCTGGATCGTCCCCCCGGGCTTCTAGACGGTGCCACTATAGCTGCTCCTCACCTGGTCGAGGTCTGATGTGCCCGTGCCCTCGCATCCCCCCAGCCCAACCAACCTTTCCATGGATCATTGCCTCAAGATAATCTTCTGGAACGTGCGTGGGCTCAATAGCGGCACTATGCGCACCGCCGTCCGTTCAGTCATTGCTTCTGCCGATCCTTGTATTATGTGTCTCTCGGAAACTAAGATGAATTCTGTCTCGTTGTCGACTGTGATTGAGACCTTGTGTAACGCCCTCGATGCGGCTATATCTCCCACGTGTCGAGGCACGACTTAGAGGCATAACCGCATTGAAAGCAGTGTCGCAAGTGAGGTAATCTTCACACAACCCATGTAATACATAAGGAAAAAGATACATAGTTGGCTTACGATGCCACTTCACACAAGACATAAATAAACATCCATCATTCGAGTACACTCAAGGTCCGACTACGGAACCAAAATAAAAGAAGATACCGCAAATGCTATACAGATCCCGATCGTCCCAACTGGCACTACTACCGATCATCGTGAAAAGACACATAGTAACGACCACGTTCTCGTCGAACTCCCACGTGAGCTCGGTTGCGCCACCTGCACCGCATCATCGGCACCTGCAACTGTTTTGGTAGAATTTGTGAGTCACGGGGACTCAGCAATCTCACACCCGCGAGATCAAGACTATTTAAGCTTATAGGAAGGACAGAGTAGTAAGGTGGAGCTGCAGCAAGCGACTAGCATATGTGGTGGCTACATCGCAAAAGAGAGCAAGAACAGGAGCAAAGCACGGTCGTGTAGCTAGTAGTGATCAAGAAGTGATCCTGAACTACTTACGTCAGACATAACTCCAACACCGTGTTCACTTCCGGACTCACGAGAAGAGACCATCACGGTTACACACGCTTGTTGATGTGTATTTTATATTGAGGTCAACTTCGGTTTTCTACAACCGACATTAACAAATTCCCATCTGCCTCATAACCGCGGGCACGGCTTTGAAAGATATTACCCTCGTAGGGTGTTCCAACTTAGCCCATGATAAGCTCTCACGGTCAACGAAGGATATTCCTTCTACCGGAAGACCCGATCAATCTCGAATCCGGACTACAAGACATTTCGACAAAGAATAAAACAAGACCAGCAAAGCCGCCCGATTGTGCCGACAAATCCCGATAGGAGCTGCACATATCTCGCTCGAGGCACATCCGGATGAGACATCCTACGAGTAAAACCAAGCCTCGAGTTTCCCGTGGTGGCCCCATGATCTACTCGTTTGGCCCAGCACTCGAGGAGCACCGGTCCGGGGGTTAAAATAAAGATGACCCTCGGCTCGCGAAAACCGGGGAAAAAGGCTTAGGTGGCAAATGGTAAAACCAAAGTTGGGCCTTCTTGGACGAGTCTTATTCAAAGCGAACTGTCAAGGGGTCCCATAAATCACCCAATCGTAAGGAACGCAAAATCAAGGAACATAACACCGGTATGACGGAAACTAGGGCGGCAAGAGTGGAACCAAACACCAGGCATAAGGCCGAGCCTTCCACCCTTTACCAAGTATATAGATGCATTAATTATAACATATATATATATTGTGATATCCCCAACAAGTAAACATGTTCCAATAAGGAACAACATCTCCATGTTCCAACACGGAACAAACTTCAACTTCACCTGCAACTAGCAACGCTATAAGAGGGGCTGAGCAAAGCGGTAACCTAGCCACACAACGGTTTGCTAGGAAAGGATGGTTAGGGGCTGACATGGCAATATGGGTGGCATGATATAGTAAGTGGTAGGCATCGCAGCATAGGCATAGCAAAAGAGCGAGCAACTAGCATAGCAAAGATAGAAGTGATTTCGAGGGTATGGTCATCTTGCGCAATGTTCTCGAGTTGTCGAAAGCTTGATCCTCGTAAGCGTTCTCAACAGGTTCCTCGTTCACGTACTCGTCTCCCGGCTCTACCCAAAGCAACAACACAAGCAAAGGAACCACAATAAATCACGATGCAATGCACAAGCAACATGATGCAAAACAAGACATGATATGCGAGATGCGATATGCAATGCGATGCGCGCTCGGAAGGAAAATGATGAACCAGGCATCAACTTGGCAAACCAAGTATGCCACTGAAAGATGAGATGATTTCGGTTGAAATCGATATAAAGATCACCGAATCGGATTCACGGTTTGGAAATGACAAGCAAAACAAGAATGGCCCAAATCGCCATTAACAAAGATGATACCACTTAGCAAGCAACAAGAAATTAAGCTACTGCACCGTACCAACAAAGTATATGGCAGTGATCTACACAAGATGCTTAACAAAAGATGAGCACTGAGCTACGGCTAGTTCACATCATAACAGGTTCAAACAAGCATGGCAAAAGTGCACAAAATATCAGGCTGGACATGGCAAAAACAGCATCAGGTTGCAATGTTCAGAGCAAGAAAACTACATGCTACAGGAACTTAAAATAGCAAAACAAGGCATGGCATGAATCTACTCAAAGCATAGAACAAAAGTACCTTACTGACCATAAGCCAAAAAGGATCCGAAAATATAGTAACACCCATGTCAATATTGAAAGTTTCGTTAACAGATTCAGCAACATGGCATGTCCAAAACTGATAACAAGTAGGCATGTTTACAAGCTCAATGCACTCACTACAGAGCCTTATATGATAAACTAAGCATACATACATCAAGAAGACATGGCATAGAAGACATACATGGCAAGAACAATAACATAGCATACATGGATCAACCACAACAACCTTGGCAAAATTGAATAACCTGTAAACAATCTGCCAGGAAACATTTGATAGCAAAAGTAGAGCTCGATTGACTCAAGCTATGGCACTCCATAATTGCAAACAAAGGCATGGATGGATAGAGCAAGACATGTTAACAAAACATCCTTACTGAAGTGTCTCAAAATATGCATGGATCTCTCGGTAGCATCAAGTTAACATGGCATCAAAATATCAGCTAAACATGGCTGAAAACAGCAACATCAGGACACCTACTTTGCATGCTTGTGCTAGTCACCACATAGATGACAAAAATACATGGCATACACCCCTGGAAAGATGGCATGGCATATTACAAAACACATGTAGGACTCAAATTCATAGGGTGTACACATCAATCATGGCAAAAATAACAAAAGTACAAGTTCTGTTAAGAAACAGAAACTAACATCACATAGCCCTCTTCCAACAGAATTTCGGGCATCGATATGAGCTCAAATGAAAATGATGCAATAAGATGAAATGATCTACTCTTCGAGCCGAACATTTTGATATATTATATGCGCAAAATGGAGCTACAGATGCAAAGTTACGCTACGTTGAAAATGCCACGAAATAACATAGGATGCAAAAAAACTTAGAAGAATTGAGGAGGGGGGAAGAAGTCAACGGGCTAGGTCAGGATCCGGATCGGGACCCGGCCCAATCGGCGACGGCGGCGGCGGCGCGGGCTCGCCGGAGCCCGGGCGAGGAGGAGGAGGGAGCGACCGGAGTTCGGCCGGCGGAGGAGGTGAGGTCGCCGGCGGGGTCGGCCGCCGGTGGAAGGCGGCGACCGGCCGTGGCCGGCATGGGTCCAGGTCCAGTGGCGGGGAGACGAGTCGTCGCCAAGGCAAGGTGGCCGGGCGGCGGGAGCCGGCGGAAGGCGGGAGCGGCCCGGCGGCGAGATCCGGCTGAGGGCAAAGCGGCGTCAGCGGCCGGCCGCCGGCGCGCTGGGCGGCGGGCCCGCTGGCCAAGCGGCCGGCGGCGCGGGGCGGCGCGGGACAGGTGGCGGCGCTGATCGGCGCGGACGCTGGCGGCGGCTTCGTCCGGCGGCGGCGGACGCGTCCGTTGGCGCGGGGACGAAATTTTTAGGGTTTCGGGGAAGAAGACCCGGATTTAGACGGGGGAGGTGTTTAAATAGGCATATAGGGAGCTAGGTGAGTCCAAATGAGGTGTAGTTTTCGCCCACACGATCGTGATCGAACGACGGAGAGCATGGAAGTGACTTAGATGGGTTATTGGTCTATTTTGAAGGGGTGTTGGGCTGCAACTTAAAAGAGGCCTTTGCGAGAGTGCGGTTAACCGTTGGAGTACCAAACGAGCTCCAAATGACCCGAAACTTGACCGGTGGTCTACGGGTGGTATACCAAGGCCACTAGACAAACCTCGGTCCATTCCGAGAAGGTTTAGTACCCTTTACGGAAAAAGCGTAAAAGGGCCGCCGGGAAGATAGGAGTGCGGATTGCAAAACGGACAACGGAAAATGCTCGGAATCATGAGACGAACATGTATGCAAATGCGATGCACATGATGACATGATATAAAATTCATGACATGGGCAAAATGCAAAAAGAGGAAAAACCCAACCACGGAGGGAATATCATATCACAATGCCGAAAATGGCAAGAGTTGGAGTTACAAATATGGAAAGTTACGTCCGGGTGTTACAACACTCCACCACTACAAGAGGATCTCGTCCCCAGATCTAGGACCGAAAGAACTCCTGATATTCGAACGGAGGTGATCCTCGCGCCCTGGTGGCTTCTCGGTCGGAATGGTGTGACCACTTCACTTTCAGGAATTTGATTGACTTGTTGCGAGTCTTGCGCTCGGTTTCTTCAAGAATAGCAACGGGTGCTCATGATAAGAGAGATCTTCTTGAAGGTCAATTTCTTCGTTGATAGTGCGTTCAGAGTCTTGAAGCACTTGCGAAGCTGTGACACGTGGAACACATCGTGCACATTTGCAAAGTTGGAGGAAGCTCAAGTTGATAGGCGAGATCGCCTCTTTTGCCAATGATCTTGAAAGGACCCACGATCTAGGGGCAAGCTTCCTTTGATACCGGGCGACGAGTGCCTTTCATTGAGAGACGCGAGGTAGACATGGTCTCCGATTTTAAAAGCCACATCACGGTGCTTATCATCATAATAGCTCTTCCGCGCGATCAAGCGGCTTTGAGATTCTCACGAATGACTTTGCACATTTCTTCCGCTTCGTGATCAAGTCATTGCCAAGAAGTTGGCGCTCACCGCCTCGCACCAATTGAGAGGAGTACGGCACTTTCGCCATAGAGAATTTCGAATGGGGCCTTGCCCAACTCGCTTGGAAGCTGTTGTTGTAGGAGAACTCGGCATATGGAAGACAATCTTCCCACTTCATACCGAAGGAAATGACACAAGCCCCGAGCATATCTTCAAGGATTTGATTTACTCGCCGACTTGGCCACTTGTTTGAGGATGGAAAGCTGTCTGAAACGAATGTTGGTGCCCATGGCCTTCGAAAAGAATCCCGAACTTGGAGGTAAAGATGCTGCCACGGTCTCAAGAGATCACTTGTGGAATGCCGTGCAAGGAGACAATCCTCGAGGTGTATAGCTCGCCAACCGAGCTGCTGTGATAGATTCTTTGATAGGAAGAAAATGAGCCACTTTAGTAAGCTTGTCAATGACAACGAAGATAGCATCATTTCCATGCTTGGACTTTGGAAATCCAGTCACAAGTCCATTCCAATATGATCAAACTTCCATTCCGAATAGCAAGAGGTTGGAGGAGACCAGCTGGTCTTTGGTGTTCTGCTTTCACTCTTCTGCAGACATCACATTCATTCACGAATTGAGCAATTTCTCGCTTCATTCGAGTCCACCAATATGACTGCTTGAGGTCATGGTACATCTTCGTACTTCCGTGATGAATGGATAGAAGCGAATTGTGAGCCTCGCTCATAATGACTTCTCAGCTCACCCTTAGGAACCACAATCCGTCCTCAAAGAAAAGAGTAACTTTGTCATCAATGTGGAAGCACTTGTACTTGAAATGCCCTTGTCGATACCACGCTTCACCTTTTCACCATGGCATCCGAAGTTGAGCCTCACGAATCTGATCTTCCAAAGTAGGAGAGACTATGAGGTTGGCAAGAAAGCCTTGAGGAACAACTTGAAGATTCAGCTTATGGAAAGCTTCACAGAGATCCGCCGGAAGGGCTTGAGGATTAGACTGCTGCGAGAAGCTTTCCTGCTCAAAGCATCTGCAATGACATTGGCCTTGCCCGGAGTATATTCAATACTTGGGTTGTACTCTTGAATCATTTCACCCATCGAGTCTGCCTCGAGGTTGAGGTTGGGCTGAGTGAAGATGTACTTGAGACTCTTGTGATCGGTGAAAATGTCCACTTTCCTTCCCAACAAGAGATGTCTCCACGTTATTAATGCATGGACAACGCCGCCAACTCAAGATCGTGAGTGGGGTAGTTCTTTTCGTTGGGCTTCAATCAAGCGAGGTATAAGCCACAACTCTCTTCTCTTGCATTAACACAAGACCGAGACCTTGAAGAGAAGCATCACGTAAAACTTCAAATGGCTTGGATTCATCAGAGGAGTCAAGACAGAGCTGTGACGAGTTTCTCTTTGAGAGTATTGAAAGCAACATCACACTCGGGAGACCGACATACTTCACATGCTTCGAGGAGGTTGGAAAGAGGCTTTGCAATCTTGGAGAAGTTCTCAACGAATCTTCGCAATAGCTTGCAAGACCGAGAAAATCATGGAGTCTGCTTGACATTCGAGGAGGTTCCCAATTCACAATTGCGGACACCTTCTCGGATTAACAGCGATGCCCTTGGCGGAGATGATATGACCAAGATAAAGCACTTCATCAAGCCAAAATTCACATTTGGAGAACTTAGCATAGAATTGATGCTCTCTGAGCTTGTCTAGCACCAATCGCAAATGTTTGGCATGATCCTTCTTATTCTTGGAGAAGACCAAAATATCATCAAGATAGACCAAGACGAATTCATTGGTGTAGGGGTTGAATATGAAGTTCATCATCCGAGAGAATGTTGGAGGAGCATTGACAAGGCCGAAAGACATGACAAGATATTCGTAAGAACCAAAGCTTGTTCGAATGCTGTCTTGGGAATATCTTGTTCACGAATGCGAATCGATGATAACCCATACGGAAGGTCAAGCTTGGAGAACACTTTAGCACCTTTGAGTTGCTCGAAAAGCTCATTGATGTTGGGAAGTGGATACTTGTTCTTGATTGTCTTCTTATTCAATGGACGGTAATCGACGCAAAGTCGGTCCGCGCCATCCTTCTTCTCGGACAAAAGAACACCACAACCCCAAGGAGATGAACTCGGTCCGATCAAACCCAGACGCTCTTGTTCATCGAGCTGCTTCTTCAATTCCTTCAGCTCATCAGTCCAAGCTTGTAAGGACGCTTGCAAACGGATTCAATGCGTGCTCAAGATCAATAACGAATTCAACTGGCCGATGAGGAGGCATACCCGAAGCTCTTCCGAAAGACATCTTGGTACTCACAAACGATCGAATCGAGAGATAGCATCCAATTCGCCTTTCTCATTGAGAGAAAACAACCAATGGTTTCATCACGAGCGGCATAGATGATCACATCATTAGAAGAGTGAGTCAATTGAATTTCCCAGCAGCACAATCAAGCCGAGCTTTGTCTGAGAAAGCCACCCATTCCGAGAATAAGATCAATATCCGAGTCACCAAGGACAATTGGTTTAGCCGTAAATCTATAATCGCCCATCTTGATAGAGACATTAGGAGCAACCAAACTAGAATTCATAAGCCTTCCGGAGAAACAACTTGCATAACTTTGGACAGAATCTACGTGTCAACATTGTGCTTCATGCAAAAGGATATGACATGAAAGAATGTGATGCACCAAGATCAAATAAGACTTTTGCAGAATATCATTAATCGAGAGATTACCCATTATCACATCGAAGATTCCTATGCTTGAGCTGCATTCATCATATTGACCTTGGCATGCTTTGGATTATGCTTGACCACCGCATTGCTGGAAGATTTCACAGAGGAGGAGGCGGAAGGCGCCTCTGGTTGAAGCACTTGTTCGCATAGTGACCTTTCTCACGACATTTGTTGCAAGTCACCTCGAGAGCGGACGGTGGTAAGGAGCACTTGACCTTGGAGCTTGAGAATTAGACTTGTTCTCGATAGCTTGGTTTGGGCGGGTGGGAAGATCCACGGCCACCGAGTTCTTCTGGCGATAATTCGACGGAACGGAGGAGGAGGAAGGTAGAACTTCGCTGCTTAGCTGCCACTTGAGAGGAAGAAGAAGACTGAACTGCATCCCCGATTCTCTTCTTAGAAGCCTCACATTTGAGCTGGGCAGCTTCTTGCTTCAAAGGCCATGTTGTAGAATTCATCATACTTTTCGGCTCAAAAGCACAAGAGCTAATTGCAGATCTTCTCTCGCACCACCTCTGAATTGATAGATCATACTCTTTTCATCGTGAACATCTTGCTTAGCAAAACGAGCGAGCTTCGAACTGGATATTGTATTGATACACGACATGTTGCCTTGCTTGAGATTGCGGAACTCCTCACGCTTGCTCTCAACAACACTTTTCGAATGTGGTGAGCTCAAATCTCGGCGGAACTCATCCTGTAATGACACGACCTCCTCTCGAATCTTTGTATTGTCGGGTACCACTCAAAGAGCTTGATCCTTGAGTTGAAACGATGCAAACTTGACAAAGTCCTCGTGTCCGACATTGCTACATTCAAAATGCTTGCAGATGTCCACAAGCCAATCGTCGCCGTCTGTGGCCTCAACACGTAAACCGAAAGACTTCGCTGATTAGCGAGGAACCGACCGAGAGTAGCAAAGTGCGGCTGGTTGTTGCCTTGACCTTGATTTCCTTGATTGCCTTGCCCTCGAGTACGCTTCTTGCAAGAGCTGCAAAATCATCTCGAGCATTGGCATTGGTGGCTGCCATGATAGCTTGCCGTGCCTCCGGAGGCGGAGGTGGAGGTGGAGGGTTCGACCGATCCCCATCATTGCGATCCGGATTCGACGTGTTGGCGGAGCCATCCTCAAGAGGGTGACATCCGTTAGTCCTTTGATAGACAAATAGTCAAGTAGAATCAACGGATAGAAATTGCAACATATAGTCTTCACAATAAACATTCAATAAGAATGAACGAATGAATTCCAAAGTTAATCATCACACGCCCATTAAGGTGAGAAGCCACTTAGATAAAGATATGGAAACAACATCCGCCTTAGAAACAAATCGAATATCACAACTGAAAACAAAAGATTGGCTTCTAGAGTGAGCGGAACAAACACATGATAGAGATTTCGCCCAAAGTGTTCGTGGTGGGGCCCACACGGACACGACGATAGCGGACGCCACGAATGACAAACAAGACGCCCCGAATCAGCATAGCCAAGGATTCTTTAAGACGCCTCACGACCATCAGAATCGATTGTGAATGGGCGGACCACTAGACGTTGAACCCCAATCTCAAATCATACATTTGTCGGAAAGAAATCTCGTAAGCTACTAGAATTCCCACCTATAAACTCCCAAACTTTCGGTTATGCAATCTGGTGTTGGGGATACAGGGACACAAAATATATCACCCAAACTAACAATACCTAGATCCAAACAGTATCCATCCGTCAACACATAACCAAGAAATCCTCGAAATCGTGTACCTCGACCTTCAAAAACATCCGTTATACAAGTCATGGCAATACTTCCGAGCTCGCCCCAAGATCGGGTTATCGGGTTATCTCACCAACAACTGCACAAAAGAGATTTCGATGTCGGTAAAACTCAAGTATTCCAGAATCGCAGCGATAAAATTGTGACGACAACACCTCGGAGCTCAACTCCCGGGACACCGCCACAACCCCTAAATGTCGAGGCACCAAGAACAATGTTCTCGCCACAAAACCATCGAACGATCCCAAGATACCAGCGTGATCCTAAATTTTTTTAGTGAAATTTGAGAAGAGGAGAGTCAAAACTCTCGTCGAGACCTCACAGAGCTATTTAAGGACTGGGAGTAAAAAGAATCCTACTCTCGATATATATATAATCCTAAGACTCAAAACATTTTCCATTCTAGACTCAACAACGCCAAACAAACAATCAAGTAGGGGGCTCCTAAGACGGGAAGGCTCGATTACCAACTTGTAGCGCCTCGATGCGGCTATATCTCCCACGTGACGAGGCACGACTTAGAGGCATAACCGCATTGAAAGCAATGTCGCAAGTGAGGTAATCTTCACACAACCCATGTAATACATAAGGGAAAAAGATACATAGTTGGCTTACAATGCCACTTCACACAAGACATAAATAAACATCCATCATTCGAGTACACTCAAGGTCCGACTACGGAACCAAAATAAAAGAAGATACCCCAAATGCTACACGATCCCGATCGTCCCAACTGGGCACCACTACTGATCATCGTGAAAATACACATAGTAACGACCACGCCTCGTCGAACTCCCACGTGAGCTCGGTTGCGCCACCTGCACTAGCATCATCGGCACCTGCAACTGTTTTGGTAGAATCTGTGAGTCACGGGACTCAGCAATCTCACACCGCGAGATCAAGACTATTTAAGCTTATAGGAAGGACAGAGTAGTAAGGTGGAGCTGCAGCAAGCGACTAGCATATGTGGTGGCTACATCGCAAAAGAGAGCGAGAAGAGGAGCAAAGCACGGCCGTGTAGCTAGTAGTGATCAAGAAGTGATCCTGAACTACTTACGTCAGACATAACTCCAACATCGTGTTCACTTCCCGGACTCACGAGAAGAGACCATCACGTTACACACGCGTTGATGTGTATTTTATATTGAGGTCAACTTCGGTTTTCTACAACCGACATTAACAAATTCCCATCTGCCTCATAACCGCAGGCACGACTTTCGAAAGATATTACCTGCAGGGTGTTCCAACTTAGCCCATGATAAGCTCTCACGGTCAACGAAGGATATTCCTTCTACCGAAGACCCGATCAATCTCGAATCCCGGACTACAAGACATTTCGACAACAATAAAACAAGACCAGCAAAGCCGCCCGATTGTGCCGACAAATCCCGATAGGAGCTGCACATATCTCGCTCGTGGCACATCCGGATGAGACATCCTACGAGTAAAACCAAGCCTCGAGTTTCCCGTGGTGGCCCCAGCATCTACTCGTTTGGGCCAGCACTCAAGGAGCACCGGTCCGGGGTTAAAATAAAGATGACCCTCGGCTCGCGAAAACCGGGGAAAAAGGCTTAGGTGGCAAATGGTAAAACCAAAGTTGGGCCTTGCTGGACGAGTCTTATTCAAAGCGAACTGTCAAGGGGGTCCCATAAATCACCCAACCGTGTAAGGAACACAAAATCAAGGAACATAACACCGGTATGACGGAAACTAGGGCGGCAAGAGTGGAACCAAACACCAGGCATAAGGCCGAGCCTTCCACCCTTTACCAAGCATATAGATGCATTAATTATAGCAGATATATATATTGTGATATCCCCAACAAGTAAACATGTTCCAATAAGGAACAACATCTCCATGTTCCAACACGGAACAAACTTCAACTTCACCTGCAACTAGCAACGCTATAAGAGGGGCTGAGCAAAGCGGTAACCTAGCCACACAACGGTTTGCTAGGAAAGGATGGTTAGGGGCTGACATGGCAATATGGGTGGCATGATATAGCAAGTGGTAGGCATCACAACATAGGCATAGCAAAAGAGCGAGCAACTAGCATAGCAAAGATAGAAGTGATTTCGAGGGTATAGTCATCTTGCCTGCAATGTTCTCAGAGTTGTCGAAAGCTTGATCCTCGTAAGCGTTCTCAACAGGTTCCTCGTTCACGTACTCGTCTCCCGGCTCTACCCAAAGCAACAACACAAGCAAAGGAACCACAATAAATCACGGTGCAATGCACAAGCAACATGATGCAAAACAAGACATGATATGCGAGATGCGATATGCAATGCGTATGCGCGCTCCGGAAGGAAAATGATGAACCAGGCATCAACTTGGCAAACCAAGTATGCCACTGGAAAGATGAGATGATTTCGGTTGAAATCGATATAAAGATCACCGGAATCGGATGCACGGTTTGGAAATGACAAGCAAAACAAGAAATTAAGCTACTGCACCCAAACGTACCAACAAAGTATATGGCAGTGATCTACACAAGATGCTTAACAAAAGATGAGCACTGAGCTACGGCTAGTTCACATCATAACAGGTTCAAACAAGCATGGCAAAAGTGCACAAAATATCAGGCTGGACATGGCAAAAACAGCATCAGGTTGCAATGTTCAGAGCAAGAAAACTACATGCTACAGGAACTTAAAATAGCAAAACAAGGCATGGCATGAATAAACTCAAAGCATAGAACAAAAGTCCCTTACTGACCATAAGCCAAAAAGGATCAGAAAATATAGTAACACCCATGTCAATATTGAAAGTTTCGTTAACAGATTCAGCAACATGGCATGTCCAAAACTGATAACAAGTAGGCATGTTTACAAGCTCAATGCACTCACTACAGAGCCTTATATGATAAACTAAGCATACATACATCAAGAAGACATGGCGTAGAAGACATACATGGCAAGAACAATAACATAGCATACATGGATCAACCACAACAACCTTGGCAAAATTGAATAACCTGTAAACAATCTGCCAGGAAACATTTGATAGCAAAAGTAGAGCTCGATTGACTCAAGCTATGGCACTCCATAATTGCAAACAAAGGCATGGATGGATAGAGCAAGACATGTTTAACAAAACATCCTTACTGAAGTATCTCAAAATATGCATGGATCTCTCGGTAGCATCAAGTTAACATTGCATCAAAATATCAGCTAAACAGGGCTGAAAACAGCAACATCAGGACACCTGCTTTGCATACTTGTGCTAGTCACCACATAGATCACAAAAATACATGGCATACACCCCTGGAAAGATGGCATGGCATATTACAAAACACATGTAGGACTCAAATTCATAGGGTGCACACATCAATCATGGCAAAAATAACAAAAGTACAAGTTCTGTTAAGAAACAGAAACTAACATCACATAGCCCTCTTCCAACAGAATTTCGGGCATCAATATGAGCTCAAATGAAAATGATGCAATGAGATGAAATGATCTACTCTTCGTGCCGAACATTTTGATATATTATACGCGCAAAATGGAGCTACAGATGCAAAGTTACGCTACGTTGAAAATGCCACGAAATCACATAGGATGCAAAAAAACTTAGAAGAATTGAGGAGGGGGGAAGAAGTCAACAGGCTAGGCCAGATCCGGATCGGGACCCGCCCGATCGGGCGACGCCGGCGGCGCTGGCTCTCGCGGAGCCCGTCACGAGGAGGAGGAGGGAGCGACCGAGTTCGGCCGGCGGAGGAGGTGAGGTCGCCGGCGGGGTTTGCCGGTGGAAGGCGGCGACCGGCGGCATGCCGCGAGGCGAGGTCCAGCGGTGGCGGGGAGACGAGGTCGCCGGCGGGCAAGGTGGCGGGTGGCGGGAGCCGCGGAAGGCGGGAGCGGCGCCGCCGGCGAGATCCGCTGCGCGGGAGCGGGCGGCGCAGCGACGGCCGCGGCGCTGGCCGGGCAGGCGCAGGGCCCGCGGCCCAGCCAGCGGCGCGGGGCGGGCGGCGCGACAGGTGGCGGGCGCTGATCTGGCGCGACGCTGGCGGCGGCTTCGTCTCGCGGCGGCACGCGTCGTCGATGGGCGAGGACAAAATTTTAGGGTTTCGGGAAGAAGACCCGGATTTAGACGGGGAGGTGTTTAAATAGGCATAGAGGAGCTAGGAGAGTCCAAATGAGGTGTAGTTTTCGCCCACACGATCGTGATCGAACGACGGAGAGCATGGAAGTGACTTAGATGGGTTATTGGTCTATTTTGAAGGGTGTTGGGCTGCAACTTAAAAGAGGCCTTTGCGAGAGTGCGGTTAACCGTTGGAGTACCAAACGAGCTCCAAATGACCCAAACTTGACCGGTGGTCTACGGGTGGTATACCAAGGCCACTAGACAAACCTCGTCCATTCCGAGAAGGTTTAGTACCGCACACGGAAAAAGCGTAAAAGGGCGGCTGGGGAAGATAGGAGTGCTTGGATTGCAAAACGGACAACGGGAAAAATGCTCGGAATCATGAGACGAACACGTATGCAAATGCGATGCACATTATGACATGATATAAAATGCATGACATGGGCAAAGTGCAAAAATAGGAAAAACCCAACCACGGAGGGAATATCATATCACAATGCCGAAAATGGCAAGAGTTGGAGTTACAAATATGGAAAGTTACGTCCGGGGTGTTACACCTTGGGTCCTCCGTTTACGGACTTCTACTTCCTACCCACGGCGGGCACGCACGGGGGTATCCTTCTGGCTTGGCGTAGTGACCGTGTAGCCTTGCCAACCCCATTGTTGGGGCGTTCCATGTCTCCGCTACCGTCTACCTTGGAGCTAGCGCAACCCCATGGTGGCTCACGGGCGTATACGGACCGCAAGGCGTAGACGAGAAGCTGGACTTCATGGCTGAGCTCCACGACCTACGTGATATCATCGCCGGCCCTTGGCTCCCCGGAGACAATTTCAACATGATCACTTCCTGCGCGGACAAGAACAACGACAACCTCAACCACCGCACCATGGGCCGATTTCGTATGTTCATAGCAGACCATGCCCTACGCGATATTTATGTTCACGGGAGGAGATACACATGGTCTAACGAGCAGAATAACCCCACGCTGGTGCGCAATGATCGTGTGCTCTGCACACCCTCTTGGGAGACCATCAAACCTCACCATCTGCTTCGATGTATGTCTAAGGCCACATCCAATCACTGCCCCTTACTTGTTGATTGTGCGCCCCGTGGTATGAGAAAGCGTTGTTTTCACTTTGAGAGATTCTGGCCCAAGCTCAACGGCTTCCACGACATGGTGCACGAGGCCTGGAATACCGTCCCACCCGATCCCGACCCATTCTGGCGTATATACGGCAGGCTCAAGGCCACTGCCCACCGCCTCCAGAGTTGGGGCGCGCGGACCACCGACATCATTTCCTTGCAGCTCCAGATTGCACGTGAGATTATCTACTGCCTGGACATTGCACAAGATTGCCGGCCCCTGTCGCTGGCAGAGGGATGGCTGCACCGCAAGCTCAAGCGTGCATATCTTGGTCTCGCCTCCCTCGAGCCATCTATTCTCCGACAGCGGGTGCGCCTCAACTAGCTCCGCGAGGGAGAAACCAATGTCGCGTTCCCGAAGATTCAAGCTGCCCACCGCTCGCAAAATAATTATATGGCTAGCATCCGGGTGGGCTCGCAGGTCCTCACCGACGAGGTCGACATGGCTAAAGCGGCCTTTGAGCACTTTAGCTCCATCCTAGGCTCCTCCACTCCCAGGGACCACTCCATCAATCTTGATGGCATCGACCTCTCCATTTTGATCTTCTGGACTTGGAACATTCCTTCGCCGAGGAAGAAATTTGGAATGTCGTGAAGCAGCTCCCCATGGGAAAAGTGCCGGGGCCGGATGGGTTCACAGCAGAGTTCTTGCGCGCGTGCTGGACCACTATCAAGGCCGACATTTGCGCTGCATTTGACAAACTCTATGCGATGAACGACAAGGGCTTTCATAAGCTCAACGAAGCACTTCTTGTCCTACTCCCCAAGAAACCGGACGCGTCCGCGCTCACAGACTACATGCCGATTAGCTTGATCCATCTCCTAGCTAAGCTCTTTGCTAAGGTTCTTTCCCTACGCCTGGCGCCGTGGATGGGACAAATTGTCTCCTCCAACCAAAGTGCCTTCATCGCCGGCCGGAGCGTGCATGACAACTTCCTTCTGGTCTAGCAAACGGCGTGCCTACTCCACAATCTAAAGGCCCCGCGAATCCTCCCCAAGCTTGACATAGCGAAGGCATTCAACATGGTCTCCTGGCCCTTCCTCCTGCAAGTCCTACATCACCTCGGCTTCGGGCATCGCTGGTGCGAATGGGTGTGCATCCTCGTCTCCATAGTGTCCATATGTGTTCTCATCAACGGCAACCCCAGCTCTCCGGTGGATCATGTGCGCGGTCTTCGTCAGGGCGACACCATCTCCCCGCTTCTCTTCATGATCGCGATCGACACTCTGAACTCGCTGCTACAACATGCAGTCCGCGCGGGAATGCTACAACGGCTGACCACCCGACAGTCTGCGTGGGAGTGCTACAACGGCTGACCACCCGGCATGCCGCATCCAGCATCTCCCTGTACACCGACGATGTGGTCGTCTTATACCACCCGACCATCACCGAGCTCACAACTATCTGTGAGCTGCTCCAGGTCTTCGGCGATGCCTCGGGTCTCCGCACTAACTTCCTCAAGTGTTCAGCCACCCCCATCCGCTATGGCTATGAGGTGACCATGGCTATCAACTCCAAGCTCGCGTGTGCAGTCACCTCTTTCCCCTGGTGTACTTGGGCCTCCCCCTGTCTGTGCGCAAAATGCCCTCCTCGACGTTGCTATCGCTTGTGGACATGCTCACGCGAAAGCTTGCCACTTGGAAAGCCACGCTCCTATCTCGCGGCGAGCGCCTTGCTCTATTGCACCACATGCTCACCGCCATGCCCGTGCATATCCTCATGGCCATTGCAATCAACCCGACAATCCTCAAGAAGATCACATGTGTCATCCGCGATTTCCTATGGCATGGCAAGTGCGACGCCTGGTCGTGCAGCTGTCCTGTAAATTGGCCAAGCGTCTGCCACCCATTGGAATGAGGCGACCTGGGTGTGCGAGACTTATACCTCACCGGCACCTCGATGCGTTGCCGCTAGCTCTAGCTCAAGGCCACCGACCCCTCACACCCATGGCACCACCTTCAGCTCCACATCGACGATGTGACTAGCCATTTCTTTCGTGCCTCCACATCCTGGCACCTTGGAGACGAGAGAACCTGCCTATTCTCGAGTGACCACTGGCTCGACGGGCAGGCCATCTCCGATATCGCCCCCGGCCTCCTTTCCCTTGTGCTGCGCTGGAATTGTGTTTCGTTGACTCCCCTAGGGTTTCTAGATTTTCGGGGTATTTATAGAGCAAAGAGGCGGTGCGGGAGGCGGCTGAGGTGGGGACAACCCACCAGGGCGCGCCTGCCCAGGCGCGCCCAGGTGGGTTGTGCTCCCCTCGGAGCACCCCTCTCGTACTTCTTTGGCCCAATAAGTGTCTTCTGTTCCAGGCAAAATCTCCAAAAAGTTTCGCTGGGTTTGGACTCCGTTTGGTATTGATTTTCTGCGAAGTAAAAAACAAGCAAAATCCAACAACTGGCACTGGGCAGTATGTCAATAGGTTAGTCCCAAAAAATGATATAAAGTTGCTATAAAATGATTGTAAAACATCGAAGAATGATAATATAACAACATGGAACAAGCAAAAAATACAGATACACAGCGTCCCCAAGCTTAATTCCTATTCGTCCTCGAGTAGGTAAATGATAAAAACAGAATTTTTGATGTGGAATGCTACCTAGCATGTTCATCATATATTCTTTTCTTTTGTAGCATGGAAATTTGGACTTCTATATGATTTAAAGCAATAGTCTAGTTTTGACATGAAGATTTCAATACTCAAGCATATCAACAAGCAACCATGTCTTTCAAAATATCAACACTAAAGCAAGTTATCCCTAGCCCATTATGCTCAATCATTGATCCATTCATGAAACACACTCGCATACTAGCCACACCCAATGCTCAAGTACGATCATAGTGCCCCTTAGTTGGTGCTTTATAAGAGAATATGGAGACTCAAATAAAAATAAAAAATAAAAAAAATTAAATAGATAGGCCCTTCGCAGAGGGAAGTAGGGATTTATAGAGGTGCTAGAGCTCAAAGCAAAAAAAGAGAGATAAAACGTTTCGGGTGGCATGCTTTTCCTGTCAACGAAAACGATCGAGTAGTTCCCAATAATTTCCATGCTAGATATATCATAGGCGGTTCCCAAGCAGAAAATAAAGTTTATTCCTTTTTTCACCATACTTTCACATTCCACGGCTAGCCGTATCCATGGGTACCGTCCATACCAACACTTTCTAGGGAATTTATTGTTTGACAACATAAAGTAAATTCATTTTTCATTTCGGGACTGGGAATCCCTAATACCTTTGTCGTACTCTCGTGCAATGACAAGTGAATAAACACTCATCTTGAGGATAACACATCTAGCATGAAAAAATATCAACCACCTCCTACCGTTTCATGAGCGGTACGAGCACACAAATAAGAAATTCATTTTGAAAATTAGAGATGGCACATACAAATTTGCTTAGAATGGCATGAAAAAACTGCATATAGGTAGGTATATGACTCATATGGCAAACTGCTTTAAAGGATTTTGGATGCACAAGTAGTATTCCTACTTAGTACAAGTGAAGGCTAGCAAAAAGATTGAGAAGCATCCAACCAAGAAACAAAAAATCTCATAAGCGAGCATTAAGCATAACTAACACCGAATAATGCACCACAAGTAGGATGTAATTTCATTGCATAACTATTGACTTCCGTGCTTGCATAGGGAATCACAAACCTTAACACCAATATTCTTACTAAAGCACAATTACTCATCAACATGACTCACATATCACTATCATCATATCGCAAAACTATTACAAAGAATCAACTTTATTTTGTCCAATGATCTTCATGAAACCTTTTATTATATCCCTCTTGAATATCTATCACTTTGGGACTAGTTTCATATGTTGCTTTGGGAATATCCCTCTTTCGCCTCATAGGTGGCCGAGGTGGGCACGACCCACCAGGGTGCGCCTGGGCCCTCAGGTGCACCCAGGTGGGTTGTGCTCCCCTCGGAGCCCCCCTCTGGTACTTCTTTGGACCAACAGGTGTCTTCTGGTCCAGAAAAAATCTCCAAAAAGTTTCACTACGTTTGGACTCCGTTTGGTATTGATTTTCTGCAAAGTAAAAGACAAGCAGAAAACATCAACTGGCATTGGGAACTATGTCAATTGGTTAGTCCCAAAAAATGATATAAATTTGCTAAAAAATGTTTGTAAAACATCCAAGAATGATAATATAACAACATGGAACAAGCAAAAATTATATATATGTTGGAGATGTATCAGACATCCACGACATGCTTGGGCTCCCGGAGGTCCTCGAGTACGCCAGTCTTTGGCGCAAGCTCCATGGCATAACTCTCACCCCCATGCCCGATCGTATCTCTTGGAGGTGGACGACGAATGTCACCTACTCTGACAAGTCTTGCTACCAGGCCCTTTTCGATGGGTCCACCACCCGCCTTGCTGGAAGCTTCGTTGGAAGAGTTGGGCCCCTCTCAACAACAAGGTCTTTCTCTGGCTAGAATCCCTGGACTAATGTTGGACGACAGAGCGCTGCGCACGCCACAGCCTCACCCAAGACCCTTCCTACATCCTCTGCTCCCAGGAGACAGAATCCATCGATCACCTACTATCCGGTTGTGTGTTTGCCCGGATCACCTGGCATGAAATCCTCTCATGGTGCCGGCTCACCACCCCACCCATGGATGGCACGACGACCTTCTTATCTTGGTGGTCTCTAGTGGCCGAAACTTCACTGAGCGGCCTGCGTAAAGGACTCAACTCCATTGTCGCATTGACTTCTTGGGCCATTTGGAAGCATCGCAACGCTGCCATCTTCGACAGCCTCCAAACCTCCACCAAAGATCTCGTGCTAACCATCAAAGAAGATGCTCGCCTCTGGGCCAAGGCCGGCGCCAAGGGTTTAGCTGCAATCAGTCTTGTAACCTGATCATCTGTTTCGAGGCCGAGCATCCTCCTCCCCCTGCTCGATGCACCCTTCCAGACGCCTGTTAGTGTACGTCTGTGAGGACGCCACTTGTGCAAACAACTCTCCTTTCCTACCTATCAATGAAATGATATGCTGCGTATTCACCAAAAAAAGATCGCCTATTCTTATTTGTTGTGTGCGTGGGTCTCCTGGTTTAGCCGCAGAAGAGGTCAACAACCCACGGAAAAAGCTGCAAGAGGGGAAGAAATTGTGTGATGAGCTTTACACCTGTCTGAGCATTGCTGGCGGTCAGCTACTGGAGTACCAGCGCAAGGTGGCTGAGCTTGAAGGTGCTCTTGCTACCAAGGAGGAGCTGCAAGAGCAGGCAGGCGTGATTATGCAAAATGATGCCAAAAACATCGGCTATCTAAGGCGCGGGCTGATGCCGACCTTCGCTCGAAGCAGCTGGAATTGAAGGTCCAAGGGTTGGAGGTCGCCGCCAAATATAAGCCTTGCTTCTTGTTGTGGATTTTATTTTCCTTTGAGGTTTGTTTCTTGACTAGGTCTTTTTGACACAATGTTACTTCCGGATGTCGTGCATGAGGATGCGGTGGTGTGCCTTGAGCAGGTCGCCGACCTTGCCGAATGGATGCGTAGCGCTTTTGGCACGGCCTATGGTATATGTTGTTTTGCGGTGTCGGTACCGTAATGGCTGGGTTCACGGACCCAACTATGCACGCGGTGGACGCCCTTGGACTAGACTCAAGAAGAATGAGGAGTTGCCGATCACTCTTTCTTCCCTAGTGATGGCACGAAGATCTTCATATAGAACTGCAACAAGCAACTTCACCAGGAGAAGCATAGGCTCGGTGGTGGCATGCATATCTTTGTTCAAAAGATCTCCATGGTCATCAGATGGGCCTGCCCAAGTCAAGAAACAAGTCAGATATAAGCACCCAGCAACAACTCACGCTGACCAAGACCCCGGAATGGCCTCACCCGGCAACAACCATCCTCAGTCGTCCCGCAGTCAGCAAGCCTTCGACAGCAAGCTATCGCCTCACCCACGCGTGGCACGGTTGTTTTGCGCTCGCACAACCCTTGTGCTACGCAGTAGGTGAACAGATGCGCCAGTAGCTGGACAAGACGCAGGGGATGATTTACTCCCCCACCTCGCCACATGGTGCACACCTGTTTAGAGACGTGTCACGCCCCATGCAGGTGGCACCATGGTTGGTGGTGACAAGACAGGCAACCGTTCCTAGAAGACAAAATGTAGTGCCACTTCACCCAAGCATTTAATGCACTCATCTACCCAATCGGCTCAGGGTAGTTCCTTAGCAACTACACGATTGTGGTACCCCTTGACATATAAAAGGAGGGCCAGGCTATAGAGAGAGAGAGGGCTAACCTTTTCTCTAGAGAGGAAATAGGCTGGACCCTTGGGAGAACACCAATAGGAGCACACAACACTTCCCGTCCCAGAAAGGACTTGTAGCTCGCTATCCACAAACACAAACACACACAAGGCATGAGTAGGGTATTACGCAACCATGTGGCCCGGACCTGGGTAAATCATCGTGTGCATTTCAGTAGTGTAGGTCCTCACCTTCGTGCCCCATCCATGAACCAGCTAAAGGACATGTCCCATCCACGATGTCACGCGCATGTTCTTCACACGGCCGTTGACATCTGGCACCCAGGCAGGGGGCGCTCGTGCAGATCTACATCGACAAAGCCGATGGTGTCTCCGATGATGCCAGATCTATCGTCATCATCATCAGCCTCTTCATCATCAAGCAAGAATGGCCAGGATATGCTGCCTAAGTCTGTAGCCCCATGTTCTGGGCATCCGCAGGCCCTTGGCAGCGAAAGGAGGGTGACCCGTCTCACCTCCAGAAGGACCACATGCCTGGCAAGCCCCAGACTATGCAGTTCTCCCCCACCGGTGGCAAGGTGGGACATCACCCATGGTGCCCGCGTGCGACTGTTGCCAAGATTCCTCGCCAAGGAAAGAGTCTCGCGGTGACTTTCCACACCTACATCTCGCTTTGCTACCTCAAGAAGAGGCCAAGTGATGGTTTCCTGGATTAGGGGGTACTAGCCTAGATGACCTAGTCCATGGGCCGAACTGATGGCCAGTTAATGAGGAAGGACTCCCAAGGCCTCCAACCTATGTGTATCCAGCTTCACCAAGGACTGGACGTGTATTCCAAGAAGGTCTATTAGATTCGGCGTGTAATCTCTAGATGGCAACTGACCATATGTAACCCTAATACCCCTGATGCCTATATAAACCAAAGGGTTTAGTCCATAGAGGTCCATTCATACATTCATCATTGCCATACCCCTAGGGTTTAGACCACAACTCATGATCTCGAGGTAGATCAACTATGTACTTTGATACACCCATAATATAAGCAAGTGCAGGACGTAGGGTTTTCCCTCCTTAAAGAGGGCCCGAACCTGGGTAAAAAAACAATGTCGTCTATCTCTTGTTACCCACTGATCTGATCTAACAGCTTGGGCCCTCTACCTGAGGTTTGCCGGCTTTGACATCGACATTGGTGCTTTAATTGAGAGCTTGATTTTGATCGCCAAGGGTCCATGTCTCATCTACAGATCGACAACAACATTGGTTGCGGTGACATCTTCGTCCCCGACCAGCCTTTTGCCTTTGGCAGCATTGTGCTGCATGCCGATTCGACCGGCCATCTAGGCTGGGTTGAGAACTTCGCTCCGAATCAAGTCATCATGTTCGGAAGCCTAGAGTACACCACAGACGCCTGAGGTGACCTGGTCCTTTTGGGGTGGACCTCAGATCAACTTGAAGACCCCTCCGGCAACGTGGCCCTGATGTTGGCTTACGTTGGAATCCTCGGATCCGCCCTCCACCTAGAGTTGACCCTGGGCATAGATCTGGTGATTGTCGCATACATCTTGAACATTGGGTCCTCAGGCGCTGGCTTTGAGCCGAGCTCATCTTCAGACCGAAAGCAGAGATCGTGTCATCCATGACCTATGAAGTTACTGCTCCCGCCCATCAGGCACCAGCCCCGGGCGAGCAAAAGGATGGTGCTAAGTTAGGTAGCCAGGGCAAACTCTTCCAGATCATCCCGAGTTAAGCCCAAGTCCTAGACACCGAGGAGCTCTCGCAGATAAACGATGTGCTGGATCAAATTGAAAACATGGCGATCTCAACCGCCGTTTATGATCAGATCGGATGTAAAGCCAGCGATTGAGAAAATTTTGTCCCACCCATCATTCACCTAGTCACTATGGTCGACGATTTGACCGATACGCTTGACTACGGCTCCGGCGAAGCCACTGACATGGATGAAGACGCCTGTGGCGATTCTGAACCAAATCCACCCACGATCGTACCCCATATAGGGAACTGGGCCGCTACTCTACATACGACGTCTACATGGTCGACACTCCCAAGGAGAAGCCTAAATAAAACCCTAAGCATCGCCGCCTGAAAAGGCGATCGAAGGGTCACAATGGAAGTAGAAGCACGACTAGCACCTCAGGTGCTGCCAATAAAGGTGCTGCCCCCGACACCGTCGAGAACTTGTCGAGGACGTTCAAGCCTCACCCACCCAACAGAACGGGCCCGCCAGAACTCCCATGGAGAAAAATCGTGAGGACACGGGCACCTTTGATGTCGAGTCGGATAAGGATTACCTCCCTGAATCTGAGGACGATGTAAGTCTCGGGCCTTAGTACTTCGTGGTGCCCACAAACCCATCCGAGCAAGCACTGTTTCAGCGTAGCTAATTGCAACCGCGCGGAGCATGAAAAAGAAGAAGCAGGAGTGATACGTCTCCTTCGTATCTATCATTTTTTATTGTTTCATGCCAATATTATACAACTTTCACATATTTTTTGGCAACTTTTTGTATGATTTATTGGACTAACCTATTGATCCAGTGCCAAGTGCTAGTTCCTGTTTTTTTGCATGTTTTTCGTATCGTAGACTATCCATATCAAACGAAGTCCAAATGCAATAAAATTTCACGGAGAATTATTTTGGAATATATGTGATTTTTGAGAGGCTAAATCACTGCAAACGGAGGCCCACACAGGGCACAATACACCAGGGCGCGCCAGAGGCCCCTGGCACGCGGTGGTGGGTTGTGCCCACCTCGTACATCGGTTGGACCTCTACTTAGGGTGCAAGGAAGCTTATATCTGGAAAAAAATCGTGTTAAAATCTCAGCACAATCGGAGTTACGGATCTCCGAGAATATAAGAAACGGTTTTCGACCAGATCTGGGGAGCGTGAAACAGAAGAGAACAGAGAGGGAGATCCAATCTCGGAGGGGCTCCCTCCCCTCCGCCGCCATGGAGACCAAGGACCAGTGGGGAAACCCTCCTCCCATCTAGGGGAAGTCTAAGGAATAAGAAGGAAGAGGGGGCTCTCTCACCCTCGCTTCTGGTGGCACCGGAGTGCCAGCGGGGCAACGATCGAGACGTCGATCTACATCAACAATCTTGCTACCGTAAACACCAACTTTCTCCCCCTCTATGCAGCGGTGTAATACCTCTTCCCCCCATCGTAATCTCTACTTAATCATGGTGCTCAACTCCATATATTATTTCCCAATGATCTATGGTTATCCTATGATGTTTGAGTAGATCCGATTTGTCCTGTGGGTTAATCGTGATCTTGGTTGGTATGATTGTATATTTTATTTATGGTGCTGTCCTATGGTGCCCTCCGTCTCGCGCAAACGTGAGGGGCCCTCGCTGTAGGATGTTGCAATATGTTCATGGTTTGCTTATTGTCAGTGTTGTGGGGGTGACAGCAGCCTAAACGCGGATAGGTGGGTTATGGCGTATGGGAGTAAAGAGGACTTGATACTTAATGCTATGGTTGGGTTTCACGACCTTAATGATCTTTAGTAGTTGCGGATGCTTGCTAGAGTTCAAATCATAAGTGCATATGATCCAAGTAGAGAAAGTATGTTAGCTCATGCCTCTCCCTCATATAAAATTACAAGAATGATTACCAGTACTTGTTATCGATTTCCTAGGGACAAATAACTTTCTTGTTGACAAAAGCTATCCACTTTTATTACCTTGCAATTTATTCATAGTTTTATTCCAGCAAAGTACTCGTAGATTTATTCTTGCCAAATAGTTTCATACTTGTTCTAGGTAAAGCAAACGTCAAGCGTGCGTAGAGTTGTATCGGTGGTCGATAGAACTTGAGGGAATATTTGTTCTACCTTTAGCTCCTCATTGGGTTCGACACTCTTATTTATTGAAAAAGGCTACAAACGATCCCCTATACTTGTGGGTTATCAAGGAGCTGTATACGCATGAAAACACACTCAATGATAAATGGGTGAAAATCCTTGCAGCTGAAGCAGACCTCGAAGATCGACGTGCGGCCACCAAGTCATTCCCACGTTGTCGGCTGCTGCCTGACTTTAATGATGAGGCAACAGATAATGAGCTACTAGCATACGACCACGTGGGACAGGTTGACCGTCCCCCTAGAGGACGAGATCGGCCAACAGGGGCACCCAAGGAACCCCCTGCTAAAACCCTCCCTCACGGCAAGAGTGCTGTCGAGCTCCCTGTTGACACATGAACACATCACGTGTACCCTCGACGCCGAGGATGATGCACCGCAGCTCACGTCGAAGGAGACCCGACTGACAGCGCGATATGCAGGATACCCGGCAGGTACTTTTGAAGACCCAAAACCCCGCATGCTCGGGAGGGACCCTATCAGGTAGTGGGGAGGCTATGGGCTGCCCTAGGTGGATTCGCTCACCCCTAGAGCCTCGGGATCCGCAGCTCTCAAATTCGAGGAACAGCGAAGAACGAGAGAGAGAGAAATGGGGGAGAGATAAACGTAGATGAAAAAGTAGTGTATTGATTTGTTCGATTGTGTGTTGTTCAACTGACCGTCATCTGTCATCTATTTGTGAGGCAGCTGGACTTCCCGTATAAGAAAATGGCTCCAAATCCCGTCCAAATCTTTCCAAATTTAAACGAACTCGGATTTACGTAAGTCTGAGACAACAGTTTGGTTTTTTAGTCTCACGGGCCATAGTGACTAGGCGAACAACTTTCACGTTGAACATTTTTTGATTCAAGGCCATCTTAAATACCTTACGAGGCCATCTTTGACTTCGAGTCAGTCTCGGTAATGCAATTTTCTTGGTCGTCCGAGTCTTGTAGCAACCTTTTTTTTAGAGAAAGCCATCATGGCGGTTTATATTTCATGTGAAAAGAGTGATACATCGTCTGTTAGCACATTGATACGTCTCCAACGAATCTATAATTTTTGATTGCTCCATGCTACTTTATTTACTGTTTTAGGCTTTATTAGGCTTTATTTTCCACTTTTATATCATTTTTGGGACTAACCTATTAACCGGAGGCCCAGCCCATATTGCTGTTTTTTTTTTGCCTATTTCATTATTTCGAAGAAAAGGAATATCAAACGGAATGAAACCTTCGGGAACGTGATTTTCTCGCCGAACGTGATCCAGAGAACTTGGAGTGCAAGTCAAGAAGCAACCGGAGCCTCCACGAGATAGGAGGGCGCCCCCTATAGGGCGCCCCTGTCTCGTGGGCCCCTCAGCGCCACCGACATACTTCTTCTTCCTATATATACCTCGCACTCGAAAACATCCAGGGCACCACGAAACACAATTTCCACCACCGTAACCTTCAGATCCGCGAGATCCCATCTTGAGCCTTCGTCGGCACTCACGGAGGGGGAATCAAGAACGGAGGGCCTCTACATCAACATCCTTGCCCCTCCGATGAGTTGTGAGTAGTTTACCATAGACCTACGGGTCCATAGTTATTAGCTAGATGGCTTCTTCTCTCTTTTGGATCTCAATACAATGTTCTCCCCTCTCTTGTGGAGATCTATTCGATGTAATCTCTTTTTGCGTGTGTTTGTCGAGATCCGATGAATTGTGGGTTTATGATCAAGTTTATCTATGAATAATATTTGAATCTTCTCTGAATTCTTTTATGTATGATTAAGTTATCTTTGCAAGTCTCTTCGAATTATCAGTTTGGTTTGGCCTACTAGATTGATCTTTCTTGCCATGGGAGAAGTGCTTAGCTTTGGGTTCAATCTTGTGGTGTCCTTACCCAGTGACATAAAGGGTTGCAAGGCATGTATTGTATTGTTGCCATCGAGGATAACAAGATGGGGTTTATATCATATTGCATGAGTTTATCCCTCTACATCATGTCATCTTGCTTAATGCGTTACTCTGTTCTTATGAACTTAATACTCTAGATGCTTGCTGGATAGCGGTCGATGTATGGAGTAATAGTAGTAGATGCAGGCAGGAGTCGGTCTACTTGTTATGGACATGATGCCTATATACATGATCATGCCTAGATAACCTCATAACTATGCGCTTTTGTATCAATTGCTCGACAGTAATTTGTTCACCCACCGTAATACTTATGCTATCTTGAGAGAAGCCACTAGTGAAACCTATGGCCCCCTGGTCTATCTCTTATCATTTTTGTTTCCAATCTACTTTTATTTGCATCTATATTATAAAATGCCAAAAATATATTTACCTTATCATACTATCTTTATTAGATCTCACTTTCGCAAGTGGCCATGAAGGGATTGACAACCCCTTTATTGCGTTGGTTGCGAGTTCTCAGTTTGTTTGTGTAGGTGCATGGGACTTTTGAGGAGCCTCCTACTGGATTGAACCTTGGTTCTCAAAACTGAGGGAAATACTTACGCTACACTTTGCTACATCACCCTCTCCTCTTCGAGGAAAACCAACGCAAGCTCAAGACGTAGCACACATCAACTAAGAATCTCATAGGTTTAGATTCCAAACAATGGTTCGCGCCACCTCCGAGTTCCTAGCCACTACATCTACCGCCATATTGGCCTCCCAAGGACTATGAGTAAAAACTATGGAAATAAAATTACTAGCTAGGAAAAAACATTCTTCAAATTGCTATTGCTGGCCTAAGCGAATTCCCGCTATTCTGTATGATCTCAGTGACCACCATGCAATCTGCCTCCATATGTATCTTGCTATACCCCACCTCATTTGCGAGTATGAGTCCATCTCATAGCCCTCTGGCCTCCGCTGTCGCCGCATCCTCCATGAAGGGTATGTTAATGCTGTGTGGGACACCGTAGCCATGTTAGTGATGATGTTGTGCGGGACACCATAGCGGTGTACCACGCCGGATATAAAGTCAATCACTGGTCCTGCTTTAGCCGTTTTTACTAGTTTGGCCTATATCCACTTAGTGAATTTATCCACCATAACAAGTAAATATTTATTTTTGTGGCCTCCCCCTTTAAGGGGTCCGACCATATAGAACCCCCAGAATGCGAAGGGCCAAGTAACACTACTAGGGAAAAGCCTAGCAGCAGCGCGGGTTTTAGGCCTATTAGTAGCGCGGGACGGTGCGCTCTCGATAAGGCGCTACAACTAGCGATAGCGATGGCGTGCCCCAGCCCACGCCATCGCTAAATCGGTTTAGTAGTAGCGACTTCCCGAGGAGCGCCATCGGTAATTAGTAGTAGCGCTTCTCCCCGCCCGCGCTGCTACTATTATTTCGTATTTTATTTCTTTTTATTTCATGTTGTATTCATACACCTTTACACAAGTTTTCATACAACTGGAATTTAGAGATTGTTTTTACATCATAATGAGTTATTACATCACGGGTGAAAGAACCATGGACTAGTTTCAAGTGGATGTCCATCCACTTGAAACTAATCCGCGGTTCTTTCACCCAATGATATAGTAAATATCATCATATCATTAACAAGTTATCATCATAATACATCATTGTCATATAACACCTCCTCAAGATCATCATTTTCATCAATGAGACATCACATAGCAAATTGGTCACTAGTCCTAATCACAACTCTAACACATTGTACCACATAATAAACATATTGTACCTCATAGGACCTACTACATTCTATTAGGACCTACTATATTCTCTAAGGTAAAATAGCAAAAACAAGATAGCCGCTGACTCTCCATTATGGAGAATGGAGATTATCCTATCTCCAATTCTTGCCTTTCGCTTAATGTTACTTCCAAGAACCTCCTTGCGAATGTCCAAACATCTTTTCCATTCTTTGATTAGCATGTGTTCACCAGTTTTAGAAATCCGATATGCACAGGTGAGCTCCTTAGATTGACCTGGCTGTATGTTCAGAACTACAAGGCGACCATTCTGATACATCAGATGAGGCACACAATCCATCGGGATTTTCTGTTGAAAAACATAGTAATAACTTCATAGTTAGCAAGGATGTACTAGTTTTAGAAGTATGCAAAAGATGCACGGATGTCGTAATAGTAAAAAAATCTTACTAGGGTATCTCCATAGAAGTTACCGTGGTTCAACACGTGCACTAGTGGCACGTATTCACCATAATTTGGAGGAGTTCAATAATAGGTATTGTAATTCTCAAGATAAGTATAGTAAGCGATCAGATGACTTTTCTCCTTATAAGTTAATTCAGAGCCATCAGTGTAGTGGGTTTTGTCTACCATCTTCCGCACATTGTTTGAACATTCAAAATAAGCTGTCAACTATTTTGAAATAAACAATATAAATTAGTTAATAACTATGTTTGAGAAACTTACATTGCGGTAGAATCAGAAGCGTATCAACAAGGACCCAAATGTCCATATTGTCTTGCTCGATATCAGGATCACCAAGATCCATGGTGACAATCATACCCTCATAAAAACCATACATTTTGCTAAGTGCTTCCCAATTTTGGCAACCAAAATGGGTTACGCTCTGAGAATTGTACAGATTTACTTCAAAATCCATATCATGATGGGTCCTTAGGTGTATTTTCTTTGTTTGAAAATTTTCATGGTCTTCAAAACCCATCCTCTCCAAGACATAGCGTCTTGCATGACATGGGATAAGCTAGTCGAATTGTGAAAGATGAAAATTAGACGTTGAAATAGTTGAAGTCTTGCTTAATTACGAAAAAAACACTTGTCGTTGTTGCGTACCATTTCAACATCGAAGGTCTCCTCGAGCTTAATGCTGAAGCGCCGATTTTCGTCCAGCTCAACGAACCTGTCGCACATACCTCGATCGTCATGGCACTAGCTGCACTCCCCCGGGAGACTGTCGTCGTCCGAGTACGACATTTCCTACATTCATAATTCAAAGATTAAACTTGTACAATTAAATATATGTACTACAAAACCTAAATTAGATCATTATTTTTCGAGAAAATCCAGGCCACTCGATATTTCCTACATATTCTAGCACAAATCATGCCAGAATGCACGAAAAAATCCGGCATGACCTTTGCTAAAAAAGGACGTATCGAGCGCCTGAAATTTGCCGGAACGGAAATTAATGAACACTCCGGCAAAACATAGGCCACTCGGAGGTGTAACCTGAACATGACCGGCCACTTGGGCAACCACATATCCTATTTGAGGAACACAAGATATACATGGAGATTTGGCTGGTCTCGCCTCGAGGTCGGAGGGGGTCGGTGACGGGGACGACGGCGGGGATGATGGAGGGGCTCCTTGATTTCTGCAAAAGCAAAAACCCTATAAGTTATCACTAATACATCCCGAATAATTGTTTAACTAAAAAGATAACAACAAATATGACATGTTCAACTAGTTCTATTAATTCAACTAGTTCTTACTAAATATAAACTTACTATAAATAGAAAAAACTAATTCTTTCTAAAAATAAGTAGTTCAACTAGTTATATTAATTATCTTACTAAAATACATTTGTTCTATTAATTCAACTAGTTTATTAATTTACTTACTAAACTAGTTCAACTAAAACTAAACTAGTTCAACTAGTTTATTAATTTACTTACGAATTATTTTAAACACTTACTAAAAATAGTAAAAATAAACTACATTATACAATAGTTAACTAGTATCATCACTACTACTAATTAACATCTACTACTACTAAAAATCATTATCTATGAACCATAAATTAACATCTACTACTACTAAAACACATCTAGTACTAACTAAGCAGAGAGAACGGGGTTGGGGGAGGGGTGGGGCTTACAAAGAGGGGAGAGACGATGGCGGGGAGGTGCTCGGCAACAGAGAGGTAGGGGCGGCGAGGGCGGGCTCGGGATCGGGAGGCGGCGGGGTTGGGGAGGCATCGACGACGGTGATGTCGAGAGCGGCGGTGAGGTCGAGAGCGGAGGGGGTGGGGGAGGCGGCGGCGACGGTGAGCGGCGGCGGGCGGCGGCGGTGAGGTTGAGGGCGGCTTCGGGCGGCCGCGGTCAGGGCAGACTCGGGCTCGGGCGGCAACGACAGAGAAGTAGGGGAACAAGGGGAGGATGGAGGACTTAGCGAAATTTTGAGCGGGCGGGTGGTTAAGTCGAGCTAGCAGTAGCGCACTTTAGGAAACGCGCTATAGCTAAAGTAGCTATATCCCATTTTACAGAAAAATGATATTTCTAAGTCTAAGAACACATCAAAAATATATATTGGTCATCATTGATCTTTTTGTGTAGAATCTAAATAGTCAACATGAATCCTCACAGACCTGTGATAGGCACCGTGAAGATTCATATTGCAGCCACAAATCCTACACATATAGTTCAATGAAGACCAAGTGCTCGAGGTAGTTTGAGAAGTAACATATTTAAGGTGGTAAACACCTTGTTCGCTTAGCAGTATGGGACTAAACTTAATTAGATGCAACACTTAGCAGCAGCGAGTTTTGCAGAAAAACGCTGCTACGAAGTACTTTAGCAGCAGCGCGTCCATGGAAGGGCGCTACTACTATATCTAGGCTGGAGGCAAATCCGTGGCAACTATAGTAGTAGCGCTTGTTTCACCTAGAGCGCTAGTGCTACCTAGTTATTAGTAGCGCGGTTCCGTTAAGCTCGCTATTGTTAGTTAGCAGTAGCGCCTGTTTTTAAACCACGCTGCTGCTAAGGTTCCGTGTATAAGGTTTTCCCTAGTAGTGTAATGGGGGTTGTTCTGAAGGCAGTGGGAGGAATATGGCTTTGATTGGTGAAAAGCTGACATCCCAGACAACGCTGGACAAGGGTTTGTGCGTCTGCCTGGACCGTTGGCCAGAAAAAGCCTGTTCGGAAGGCTTTGCTTACGAGGGCCCGAGCTGCGGCGTGGTGGCCGCCCAGACCAGCGTGTATTTTGGCCAAGAGTTGCCGTCCCTCCTCTTTGGAGATGCACCTTTGGAGAACTCCGGTAGTGCTTTTCTTGTACAGCTCACCATCGTGAACTTTGTGGCTTAGAGCGCCGAACTATGTGACGGGCCTCATTTTGATCATCAGGAAGCTCCTGCCTATTAAGGTAGGCCAGGAAAGGTTCAGTCCAAGGAGCATTAATGGCCATGATCTCATTGCCAGAGGGTGTTATTTCAATAGCCGACCCCCGATGATATCTGTATTGTGTTCGGCTGCTGGGGGCGTGATCAGGTCCGTACTGGTGTCTCCGCTCTTATCCTGCCATACCACGGATAGCTTGAAGAGCTTTTCCACAAAGGTATTAGACGGTATGGGTCGCACTTGGTGCGCATGCGAGTGAGTATATCCGCTGCCTGGTTACTGTCTCGAGCGACGTGATGAAATTCAAGCCCCTCGAACTGAGCCGATATTTTTAATACAGTGTTTTGATATGCTGCCCGTCACATATGCACAGGTGAGCTCCTTAGATTGACCTGGCTGTATGTCCAGAACTACAAGATGACCATTCTGATACATCAGATGAGGCACACAATCCATCAGGATTTTTTGTTGAAAAACATAGTAATAACTTCATAGTTAGCAATGATGTGCTAGTTTTAGAAGTATGCAAAAGATGCATGGATGTCGTAATAGTAAAAAAAATCTTACCAGGGTATCTCCATAGAAGTTACCGTGGTTCAACACGTGCACTAGTGGCACGTATTCACTATAATTTGGACGAGTTCAATAATAGGTATTGTAATTCTCAAGATAAGTACAGTAAGCGATCAGATGACTTTTCTCCTTATAAGTTAATTCGGAGCCATCAGTGTAGTGGGTTTTGTCTACCATCTTCCGCACATTGTTTGAACATTTAAAATAAGCTGTCAACTATTTTGAAATAAACAATATAAATTAGTTAATAACTATGTTTGAGAAACTCACATTGCGGTAGAATCGGAAGTGTATCAACAAGGACCCAAATGTCCATATTGTCTTGCTCGATATCAGGATCACCAAGATCCATGGTGACAATCATACCCTCATAAAAACCATACATTTTGCAAGCTTCCCAATTTTGGCAACCAAAATGGGTTACGCTCTGAGAATTGTACAGATTTACTTCAAAATCCATATCATGATGGGTCCTTAGGTGTATTTTCTTTGTTTGAAAATTTTCATGGTCTTCAAAACCCATCCTCTCCAAGACATAGTGTCTTGCATGGCATGGGATAAGTTAGTCGAATTGTAAAAGATGAAAATTAGACGTTGTAATAGTTGAAGTCATGCTTAATTACAAAAAAAACACTTGTCGTTGTTGCGCACCGTTTCAACATCGAAGGTCTCCTCGAGCTTAATCTTTGAAGCGCTGATCTTCGCCCACTCAACGAACTCGTCGCACATACCTCGATCGTCATGGCACTAGCTGCACTCCCCGAGAGGCGTAAATGCGTCCGAAAGTACGACATTTCCTCGTTCATAATTCAAAGATTAAACTTGTACAATTAAATATATGTACTACAAAACCTAAATTAGATCATTATTTTTCGAGAAAATCCAGGCCACTCGATATTTCCTACATATTCTAGCACAAGTCATGCCAGAATGCACGGAAAAATCCGGCATGACCTTTGCTAAAAAAGGACATATCGAGCGCCTGAAATTTGCCGGAACAGAAATTAATCAACACTCCGGCAAAACATAGGCCACTCGGAGGTGTAACCTGAACATGACCGGCCACTTTGGCAACCACATATCCTATTTGAGCAACACAAGATATACATGGAGATTTGGCTGGTCTCACCTCGAGGTCGGAGGGGGTCGGTAACGGGGACGACGGCGGGGATGATGGAGGGGCTCCTTGATTTCTGCAAAAGCAAAAACCCTATAAGTTATCACTAATACATCCCGAATAATTGCTTAACTAAAAAGATAACAACAAATATGACATGTTCAACTAGTTCTATTAATTCAACTAGTTCTTACTAAATATAAACTTACTATAAATAGAAAAAACTAATTCTTTCTAAAAATAAAGCAGTTCAACTAGTTATATTAATTATCTTACTAAAAATACATTAGTTCTATTAATTCAACTAGTTTATTAATTTACTTACTAAACTAGTTCAACTAAAACTAAACTAGTTCAACTAGTTTATTTATTTACTTACTAATTATTTTAAACACTTACTAAAAATAGTGAAAATAAACTACATTATACAATAGTTAACTAGTACCATCACTACTACTAATTAGCATCTACTACTACTAGAAATCATTATCTATGAACCATAAATTAACATCTACTACTACTAAAACACATCTAGTACTAACTAAGCAGAGAGAACGGGGGTGGGGGAGGGGTGGGGGCCGGGCTTACAGAGAGGGTAGAGACGATGGCGGGGAGGTGCTCAGCGACGGAGAGGTAGGGGCGGCGAGAGCGGGCTCATGATCGGGAGGCGGCGATGGGGTTAGGGGAGGCAGCGGCGACGGTGAGGTCGAGAGCGGCGATGAGGTCGAGAGCGGAGGGGGTGGGGGAGGTGGCGGCGACGGTGAGCGGCGGCGGGCGGCGGCGGTGAGGTTGAGGGCGGCCGCGGTCAGGACAGGCTCGGGCTCGGGCGGCGGCGACAGAGGAGTAGGGGAACAAGGGGAGGATGGAGGACTTAGTGAAATTTTGAGCGGGCGGGTGGTTAAGTCGAACTAGCAGTAGCGCACTTTAGGAAACGCGCCATAGCTAAAGTAGCTATAGCGCGTTTTACAGAAAAATGCTATTGCTAAGTCTAAGCACGCATCAAAAATATACATTGGTCATCATTGATCTTTTTGTGTAGAATCTAAATAGTCAACATGAATCCTCACGAGACTGTGATAGGCACCGGTGAAGATTCATATTGCAGCCACAAATCCTACACATATAGTTCAAGAAGACCAAGTGCTCGAGGTAGTTTGAGAAGTGACATATTTAAGGTGGTAAACACCTTGTTCGCTTAGCAAGATGGGACTAAACTTAATTAGGTGCAACACTTAGCAGCAGCGAGTTTTGCGAAAAACGCTGCTACTAAGTACTTTAGCAGCAGCAGCGTCCATGGAAGGGCACTACTACTATATCTAGCCCGGAGGCAAATCCGTGGCAACTATAGTAGTAGCGCTTGTTTCACCTAGAGCGCCATCGCTACCTAGTTATTAGTAGCGCGGTTCCGTTAAGCTCGCTATCGCTAGTTAGCGATGGCGCTTGTTTTAAACCGCTACTGCTGCTAAGATTCCGTGTATAAGGTTTTCCCTAGTAGTGTAATGGGGATTGTTCTGAAGGCAGTGGGAGGCATATGGCTTTGATTGGTGAAAAGCTGACATCCCAGACAACGCTGGACAAGGGTTTGTGCGTCTGCCCGGACCGTTGGCAAAGCCTGTTTGGAAGGCTTTGCTTACGAGGGCCCGAGCTGCGGCGTGGTAGCCGCCCAGACCAGTGTGTATTTTGGCCAAGAGTTACCGTCCCTCCTCTTCGGAGATGCACCTTTGGAGAACTCCGGTAGTGCTTTTCTTGTACAGCTCACCTTCGTGAACTTTGTGGCTTAGAGCGCCGAACTATGTGACGGGCCTCATTTTGATCATCGGGAAGCTCCTGCCTATGAAGGAAGGCCAGGAAAGGTTCAGTCCAAGGAGCATTAATGGCCATGATCTCATGAGCAGAGGGTGTTATTTCAATAGCCGACCCCCCGATGATATCTGTATTATGTTCGGCTGCTGGGGGCGTGATCAGGTCCGTACTGGTGTCTCCACTCTCATCCTGCAATACCACGGATGGCTTGAAGAGCCTTTCCACAAAGGTATTAGACGGGACGGGGTCGCACTTGGTGCTCATGCGAGTGAGTATATCCGCTGCCTGGTCACTGTCTCGAGCGACGTGATGAAATTCAAGCCCCTCGAACTGAGCCGTATGTCATATGTTCGGAGGTTATCAAATGTTAGGCGGAGAACATCCACCAATGATTCGATGTGTTTAGTCTTAATGACTACTCGTCCTCATATGCTTCAACTCTCTTGCCGATTTTTCCCAAGCATGTGTTGAATCATGCGTTGGTAAGTGGCACCAGCGTTTTTAAGCCCAAAAGGCATAGTGTTGAAATAGAAAGGCCTGTACGGGGTGATGAACGGTGTTGCGGCCTGACCGGACTCCTTCATTATAATCTGATGGTATCCGGAGTAAGCGTCGAGGAAACAGAATGAGTCGTGTCCCGCGGTCGCACCAATGATCTGGTCAATGCGGGGCAACGAGAAAGGGTCTTTAGGGCAAGCCTTATTGAGGTCTTTGAAATCGACACAAAGGCGCCAATATTTATCCTTTTTCGGCACCATGACGAAGTTGGCTAGCCAATCCGGGTGTTTGATTTCTCTGACGAACCCGGCCTCAAGTAGTTTGGCTAGCTATTCCCCATAGCTTGTCGTTTGGGTTCAGAAAATCGCTGCAGCGTTTGCTTGACTGGTTTGAACCCTTTGATTATGTTGAGGCTGTGTTCGTCCAGCCTGCGTGGGATCCCTAGCATGTCCGAAGGGTGCCAGGAAAAGATATCCCAATTTTCTCGTATAACGCGCATAAGGCGGCGTCTAATGTCGGATCCAGCTGTGCTCTGATGGACGCTGTTTTATTAGGGTCCGTCGGGTGCACTTGAAATTTGTCTATTTCATCTGCTGGCTTGAAAGAGGTGGATTTAGGTCTCTAATCGAGAATCACATCATCCTTGTCCACCGTGGATCATAGGGTGGTTAGTTCTTCGGCCGCGAAGGCTTCGAATAGTGCCTCTAGGGCCGAGGATATAGTTTTGTTTTCAGCGCAGAGTGCTTTATCCGGATCACTCGTAACTGTGATTATTCCATTAGGCCCTGGCATTTTAAGCTTCATGTACCCATAATGGGGTACGGCTTGGAAGCATGAAAAAGTGTTCCGCCCTAGAAGGGCGTCATATCCGCTATTGAAGGGAACAATGTGAAAGAGCAACTCCTCCAACCTGCAATTTCGAGGCGTGCCGAATACGACATCAAGTTTAATTCTCCTCGAACATCGTTCTTCTCGACTGGGGGTGATGCCTCGAAAGGTGGTACTGCTTTTCTCGATGCATGTTTTATCAGTCTGCATTTTGTCGAGCGTGTCCTCCTAGATGAGGTTAAGCCCACTACCGCCGTCCATGAGCACTTTGGTAAGTCGAAAGCCGTCCACAATGGGGTTTAGTACTAAAGCGGCGGGTGCTCGGACTGATCGGACCCTTGGTTTGTCGTCAGCGGTGAAGGTTATTGCTGCATCATTCCATGGGCTCACTATGGTTACTTGGTGGACTACGGCGAGGTTGCGAAGTGCCCTCTGACGCTGATTATTTGAAGAGAAAGTCTCGAAGACCGTAAGGACGTTAGAATCATCATCCTCTGAAGAATGCTTCTCTAGAGTGGCAGTGGTGAGGATGGCCTCCCCACTTTTAGCCACCGTCCAGAGTACCCAACATGCTCGAAGGCTGTGAGTTGAGTCAGTGCTCGGCTTCGCATGTATGGGACAGGGTTTGTCAAGGAGTTCGTCAAGAACGGACATGTATCCCATAAAGGGTTTGTTTTTCTTGCCAACGGGCTTATGGTCGGATGCCTCGTAAGGGTGTATCCATTTTGCCCGGGCAGTACATTGCTTGAACGCAGCAGGTTCCAACCGGGTTTTCTGGGCCTTCCATGTGCTTTCCATCGCGCAATACTTCCGTACTAAGTGCGATAATTCCGTGAAACTTTGTATGCGACGGCGGTCGAGGGCATTCAAAATTCCCTCGTTCGTACAATTGCGATGAAAGACCGGAACTGCATCATCGTTGCAACAATCTTTAATCTTGTTTTTGACAAGTAGGAACCTGGCCCAAAAGTGATGGACCGTTTCCTAAGGTTGCTACTGTACATACATTAGGTCACATATGTCTGGAGGGCCTGAATTACTTGGAGAGTATTGATTGTGGTGGGTGGGCGGGCTAAAACTTGAATCCTGACCCAAGATTGTATCCAGAGTTTGTAAAATCTCCAAGGTCGCTAGTTCGGGTCCGGGAAGATCCAAGTGCTCCCTGGACCCTATGTCCGACCGTGAGTTCGGGGGATGCGAAGTCTCATCCAAAGGAAGGGTATCCGACTCTAGGGGTTCGGAGATCCGAACATAGCTGGTTTTTAATTTAGGGGAAGAAGTGTTGTCAGCTCGTTCCTCGATGACCGCGGCCAGGTGAGTGATCGGCGGAAGATTGATTTCCCTCTGGTGAGGTTGAAGTCCGATCCGATCATAGTCCGTTGAAAGCCCCAGGGCAGCTATGCGATCTAGCAGCCCGTTTAAGGATGAGATGTCCGCCGGATCCATCTTTTTGGAGTATTCGAGACTGATGCGGGGGTGGTGTTTGGCGATCGCCGAGACGCTGTCGGCTTGACGGCCATGCGGGCACCCACGGTGAAACCACCGAGCTGGAGGACCTGTCCTGAAGTTAGCCTCCTTCCAGAAGTAATATTGTTGTTGATGACAAGGCGAGCCATAGATCGCTTTTCGTGACTACACAGCGGAGCTCTCAATGAAAGCACCAATGTCGGTGTCAAAACCGGCGGATCTTGGGTGGGGGGCCCAAGCTGTGAGTCTAAGGATCAATGATAACAAGGGACAATGGGGACACGATGTTTACCCAGGTTCGGGCCCTCATAAAGGAGGTAAAACCCTGCGTCCTGCTTGATTGTATTCGATGAGTATAGGGGTTACAAGAGTTGATCTACTTCGAGATCGTAATGGCTATACCCTAGCTGTATAGCCTATGATTCTTCTGATGCCCTCTATGGCTAACCCCTACGTTTTATATACACACCGGAGGGTGTCGCGGGAAACCACGGCCACCTATGGGACCAGGAGGTCCCTTGCTGGTTCGACAGGGGGCAACGCGTTGCACAAAGAGCAAAGGGGCATTGGACAACACGACAGAAATCACACAGGAGAATTACCGAGGTGGTGGTGGAGCGTAGTACACTTGCCCGGCAGGGATTGCCTTGGGGCAGCAGCGATTATGCGCATATGGGGTTGTGAGTTATCCAACCTTCTAACCCTTTCTAGGGTTGCAATGGGCCTCCTTTTATGGATCAAGGGGTAACCAAAGTGGCAAAATAGTCATTATGCACTGATAAGATAGCAAACAGTGCTATCATACCTAACTCTACGGGCTGACAGGGCGCATTAAATGCATCGCTCAGTGTCACATCTCTGGTTTCCCGGCAAGGCTTGCCGGGGCTATCTTGCCAGCTCCGCGCATGTTCTCTTGACACGTCGCAGGACGAGTGTCATCTGCGGGTTTCTCCTGTAGGAAATGGCTGCCATGTGTCGAATGACTGCCACTTAATCACTTTGGGGCTTGACACCGCACTGATCGACGACGTGGGTCGTGGTTGAGTGGTTGGTGAGGTGGTTCTGCCTCAGCGAGCCCTAGCAGGCCCTACCGGGGTGCTTCAGTTGCTTTCTTCTGGTGGTGGACTCGCCCCTTGCCGGGCTTGCCTGCTCGGCAAGGGAGGCCCTTCTCTTGTTGATATTCTGCTTCTCTGGCTCGATCTTGGTCTCTCTGTTTTGCATGCTAGTCCTTTGAATCTTTTGGTCCTTGTACTCTGACTTGGGCTGGTGCTTCAACCTGGTTCCCGTGCCTATGCACAGTCTTGGCAACAGACCCAGGGTTGGTTGCACCGACAAAAGCCCCCGGGCCTGCCCCGAACGCGCTGCCGAGCGTCGTCGGGGTAGGGCCTAATAAGTGCACGGGCATGGTTTGCTGAAGAGGCTGGTCTCTTGGGGTCTCTTTTCCTTCTTCATTATCCTTGTTTCCGGGCCGGTTTCTAGTTTCTCCACGCGTCGTGTAAAGCCAATAGTGGTGGGGCCGCTCCAGTAATTGCCCGTGAATGACTTTAACGCACGGGGTAGAAACGGCCAATTCACTCTTCCCACCACGCCCTTATGCTTGGCCACATATGCTGCATGCATCGCGCTGGCTAGGTAACGGGGGCGTGTGGCGTGGAAGAGCATCATGGTGAGGGCCCAATCTTGAATTGGTGGAGGAGGACGGTGGCCACCCGTTGATGGAGAAACTGCCCTCCTTGCCCTGCCTATAAAAGGGGAGGGCGGAGGAAGGTGGAGTCATCCATCCCCACACTTCTCTTGCTCTTATTTTCTGTTTCTGTTGGTGATGTCAAAGGGGAGAGCCTGGGGTCAGCCCCCGGGCTCTGGGTCAGGGCCAACACCGCCAGACGCTGGTGCCGATGCTCGGGGAGTGAGCCTGGTCCTTAGTGTGATGAACTTCATGATTCCTTCGAGGCTCGGTCGGGAGGTGGGGCTTGAGATTGTTGGTAATCCCAGCACTGCCCCTCCCGGAAGTCTTGGGGCTGATGTCGACGAAAGGCGTACCTTCCTGCCCACCAAGGTGGGAGCGGCATGCCTCCAGCCCCCTGGCCGTCTTGGCCACTCGCTATTTCTCCGCTGGAGGCGCCAGACTGGAGTCTTGGTGCTTCCCGGGAGCAGCGGTGGTGAGGAGAAAACGAGGGAAGACGGATAAGGCGGGTGGCAGGGGGTCATGTCAGAGTACAATGGCGTGGATGCCTACGCCTCCGACCGGCGACCTGCCACCTCGTCTTCCCGCTCTTCCCCTCCCTCCCCGACAGCGTCATCACCAGCCTCTTCGGGCGATAGCCGGGGAGGGATGTTCTCTTGGCGCCTTCTCCTCTCCTTGATGTCTACTACACAACCTTCTTCTTGTAGACGTTCTTGGGCCTCCAAGTGCAGAGGTTTGTAGGACAGTAGCAAATTTCCCTCAAGTGGATGACCTAAGGTTTATCAATCCGTGGGAGGCGTAGGATGAAGATGGTCTCTCTCAAACAACCCTGCAACCAAATAACAAAGAGTCTCTTGTGTCCCCAACACACCCAATACAATGGTAAATTGTATAGGTGCACTAGTTCGGCGAAGAGATGGTGATACAAGTGCAATATGGATGGTAGATATAAGTTTTTGTAATCTCAAAATATAAAAACAGCATGTAACTAATGATAAAAGTGATCGTAAAAGGTATTGCAATGCTAGGAAACAAGGCCTAGGGTTCATACTTGCACTGGTGCAAATTCTCTCAACAATAATAACATAATTGGATCATATAACTATCCCTCAACATGCAACAAAGAGTCACTCCAAAGTCACTAATAGCGGAGAACAAACGAAGAGATTATTGTAGGGTACGAAACCACCTCAAAGTTATTCTTTCTGATTGATCTGTTCAAGAGTTTGTAGTAAAATAACACGAAGCTATTCTTTCAGTTTGATCCATCCTAGAGTTCGTACTAGAATAACAACTTAAGACACAAATCAACCAAAACCCTAATGTCACCTAGATACTCCAATGTCACCTCAAGTATCCGTGGGTATGATTATATGATATGCATCACACAATCTCAGATTCATCTATTCAACCAACACAAAGAACTTCAAAGAGTGCCCCAAAGTTTCTACCAGAGAGTCAAGACGAAAACGTGTGCCAACCCCTATGCATAGATTCCCAATGTTACGGAACACGCAAGTTGATCACAAAAACATACATCAAGTATATCACATGATATCCCATTGTCACCACAGATAAGCACATGCAAGACATACATCAAGTGTTCTCAAATCCTTAAAGACTCAATCCGATAAGATAACTTCAAAGGGAAAACTCAATCCATTACAAGAGAGTAGAGGGGGAGAAACATCATAAGATCCAACTATAATAGCAAAGCTCGCGATACATCAAGATCGTACCACCTCAAGAACACGAGAGAGAGAGAGAGAGAGAGAGAGAGAGAGAGAGATCAAACACATAGCTACTGGTACATACCTCAGCCCTGAGGGTGAACTACTCCCTGCTCGTCATGGAGAACGCCGGGATGATGAAGATGGCCACTGGTGAGGGTTCCCCCCCTCCGCAGGGTGCCAGAATGGGTCTAGATTGGTTTTCGGTGGCTACAGAGGCTTGCGGCGGCGGAACTCCCGATCTAGGTTATGTTCTGGGGGTTTCTGTATATATATAAGAGGTTTTGGCGTTGGGAACAAGTCAATGGGGTCTCCGAGGCGGCCACGAGGTAGGGGGGCGCGTCCAGGGGGTAGGGCGCGCCCCCACCCTCGTGGTGGCATCGGGACTCTTCTGGCCCATCTCCGGTACTCTGTGGGCTTCTTCTGGTCCAAAAACAATCTCCGTTGAATTTCAGGTCAATTGGACTCCGTTTGGTTTTCCTTTTCTGCGATAATCAAAAACAAGGAAAAAACAGAAACTGGCACTGGGCTCTAGGTTAATAGGTTTGTCCCAAAAATCATATAAAATAGCATATAAATGCAATTAAAACACCCTAGATGGATAATATAATAGCATGGAACAATAAAAAATTGTAGACATTTTGGAGACGTATCAAGCATCCCCAAGCTTAATTCCTGCTCGTCCTCGAGTAGGTAAATGATAAAAATAGAATTTTTGATGTGGAATGCTACCTAGCATATTTCTCAATGTAATTTTCTTTATTGTAGCATTAATGTTCAGATCCAAAAGATTCAAGATAAAAGTTTAATTTTGACATAAAAATAATAACACTTCAAGCATACTAACCAAGCAATTATGTCTTCTCAAAATAACATAGCCAAAGAAAGCTCATCCCTACAAAATCATATAGTTTGGCCATGCTTCATTTTTGTCACACAAGATGCTCCCATCATGCACAACCCCGATGACAAGCCAATCAATTGTTTCATTCTTTAGCATTTTCAAACCGTTTCGACTTTCACGCAATACATGAGCGCGAGCCATGGACATAGCACTATGGCTAGAATAGAATATAATGATGGGGGTTATGTGGAGAAGACAAAAAAAGGAGAAAGTCTCACATTGACGCGGCTAATCAACGGGCTAGGGAGATGCTGATCAATTGATGTCAATACGAGGAGTAGGGATTGCCATGCAACAGATGCACTAGAGCTATAAATGTATGAAAGCTCAACAAAAGAAACTAAGTGGGTGTGCATACAACTTGCTTGCTCACGAAGACCTAGGGCATTTGAGGAAGCCTATTGTTGGAATATACAAGCCAAGTTCTATAATGAAAAATTCCCACTAGTATATGAAAGTGACAATATAAGGGACTCTCTATCATGAAGATCATGGTGCTACTTTGAAGCACAAGTGTGGATAAAGGATAGTAGCATTGTCCCTTTTATTCTTTTTTGGGCCTTCCTTTTTTTATTTGGCCTTTTTTTGGCCTTTCCCTTTTTTAGCCTTTTTTTGGGACAATGCTCTATTAATGATATCATCACACTTCTATTTATTTACAACTCAATGATTACAACTCGGTACTAGAACAAAATATGACTCTATATGAGTGCCTCCGGCGGTGTACCGGGATGGGCAATGAATCAAGAGTGACATGTATGAAAAATTATGCATGGTGGCTTTGCCACAAATATGATGTCAACTACATGATCATGCAAGGTAATATGACAATGATGAAGCGTGTCATAATAAACGGACCGATGGAAAGTTGCATGGCAATATATCTCAAATGGCTATGGAAATGCCATAATAGGTAGGTATGGTGGCTGTTTTGAGGAAGATATAAGGAGGTTTATGTGTGATGGAGCGTATCATATCACGGGGTTTGGATGCACCGGCAAAGTTTGTACCAACTCTCGAGGTGAGAAAGGGCAATGCATGGTATAGAAGAGGCTAGCAATGATGGAAGGGTGAGAGTGCGTATAATCCATGGACTCAACATTAGTCATAAAGAACTCACATACTTATTGCAACAATCTACAAGTCATCAAAAACCAAGCACTACGCGCATGCTCCTAGGGGGATAGATTGGTAGGAAAAGACCATCGCTCATCCCCGACCGCCACTCATAAGGATGACAATGAAAGAACACATCATGTTTCAAATTTGTTACACAATGGTTACCATACGTGCATGCTATGGGACTTGCAAACCTCAACACAAGTATATCTCAATTTCAGAATTACTCAACTAGCACGACTCTAATATTACCATCTTCATATATCAAAACCATCATCAAGTATCAAACTTCTACCTTCGGCAGATAGTACATGTCCGAGAAACCCAACTTGCTTGAGACAAAATTCGCACTTACTGAACTTGGCGTATAACTGATGGTCGCGGAGCCGTTGTAGCACTGCTCGGAGGTGATCCTTTTGCTCTTCTTCACCCTTGGAGTAAATGAGGATGTCGTAGATGAAGACTACCACGAATTTGTCGAGGAAGTCCATGAACACTTTGTTCATCATATGCATGAAGAAGCAGGGGCATTCGTGAGACCAAAGGACATCACGGTATATTCGTAAAGACCGTACCGTGTAGTGAATGCAGTCTTAGGAATATCCTCCTTTTTAATCTTGAGCTGATGATATCTGGTCCGTAAATCGATTTTTGAGAATACTTTAGCCCCACTGAGCTAATCAAACAGATCATCAATCCTTGGCAGCGGATATTTATTCTTGACGGTGACCTCATTCAGCTGGCGGTAATCTATGCACATACGGAGACTACCATCCTTTTTGCCTACGAAAATAGCAGGTGATCCCCATGGTGAAGAGCTGGGACGAATATAACCTTTCTGGAGTAATTCGTCAAGCTGTTTCTTTAGCTCCACTAATTCCGACGAGGGCATCCGGTAATACTTCTTGTATAGCGGTGCGGTTCCGGGCACAAGATCTATTGCAAACTCCAGTTCCCGATCTGGTGGCATGCCTGGTAGTTCTTCTAGAAACACCTCAGGGTACTCACTGACCACAGGAATAAATTACAATTCAACCACAGCGGTGCAAACTAATTCTGTCTTGGGTATATTCTTACAAGTATAGAATTTGGTGAGCTGCCCATTCAGACTGGTCAAATTGACTTCTCGGGTTGCGCAGTTTATGCAAACTTGATATTTGGTCAACCAATTCATACCCAATATAATATCCAACTGTTCAAACTCAATGATTATCAGAGATGTTGGAAAGTAGATTCCATTGATATTGATCTCTAGATCACGACAGACCAGACTGCTCTTAATTATAGATCCCGGGGTTTGTACCAGTATATTTTTGCCCAAAATCATGCAAGGAAAATTGTTTTGGGCAGCAAAACTCCGAGAAATAAAAGAATGGGAAGCCCCAGAGTCAAATAAAATTACTGCAGGTATGTCATTAATAGAAAACATACCAATGACGACTTCTGGCTTCTTTTGGGCTTCATCGGCGGAGATATGATGCACATGCCCAGTGAAGTTTTGCTGGGTTGGCCATGACTCCATAAAGTTGACTTGTGGCATGTTTAGGCATTCATCTTGTCATTCTTGGGGCACTGTTTGGCATAATGTCCGTGCTTCCCGCAAATGAAACAAGAATTATTGCGCTGACGCTCCTCATGTGTTGGATTGGTCACAATATTCTTGACTTGAGTGGTGGTCCTATGAACATTCTGCTGCCAATTTGGTCTATATTCCACCTGAGTCTGCTGCCAGGTACGAGCCTTTTGCACAGGTTGCCCATCCTTCTTTGGTTCAAACTTGCGCTTGTTGTCGTTATCAGGCCTATTATCTGATATAAGCTTGTGCTCCCGTTCAGCAATGAACGCCTTGTCCACCAGAGTTTGGAAATCTGGGAAATCAAACATACTGAGAGCACACCGAAGTTGCGGATTTAAACCTCCAATAAATCCGTCAATCTTCCTTTCTTCGGTGGCCATGTCATGCAGAGAGTAACGGGCCAAATGATTGAATTTTTGCAGACATTCAGCCACAGACCGATTTCCTTGGACGAGCGAGAAATTCATGCTGCTTGGCCTTCATAACTCCAGTAGGGATATGATATTTTTGGAACTTATCCTTAAATTTTTCCTAGGTGATTTCCTCATCAATCGGCCACATGGCCTTTGTATTTTCCCACCATATGGTAGCTGCGCCTTCAAGGTAATGAGTTGCAAATGGAACTTTATCATTTCCTTCAGTACGAGCAATCTCAAGCTTTTTCTCCATGGTGCGCAACCAATCGTCTGCATCCAATGGGTCAACAATCTGACTGAAACTAGGTGGATTGGTCCTCTGAAAATCTGACAGCTTTGAGTGATGACCATTCTGATTTCCATTCTGTCCAACCATAGATTGCACACTTCTCAACATTTCAATCAGATCATTGTTTGTTTTCTCTTCAAACATACGCAGAATTTGCTCGGTGGAGGGAGGATTAGGCGGTGGAGGTGGTGGCGGAACGTACGGCTCGGTAGAATATCCTGCCTGTCGTGTGGAACGACAAACAGGAGTTCCCTCACGAACGTTGCTACTGCTGCCTCCCCGCGTTATCCTATTGAGGATTTTTCCCAAGACAATGCAATCGAGATGAGAGACATCCAAGAATAAAATTGGGGAAAGGCCAGCAACAAATCTCGAAAAAGATAAAAGAGCGAAGAAAACACGGCGATAAAAGTCCCAACATAATTATACATAGACTCATACATGAAAGATAAACAACATGACTGGTTCCGCTACTCTTATACATGCAATGAAGCATCATGACTCGTACGACTACATCCGGACATCATCCAGACGACCGCGAATACTCAAAGACACTATTGCTCTACTGGTGTTGCGGTGTCCTCCCCTGAAGCGGTCTCGGATCCCGAACTGACGTGGCTAACGGAAACCTCCGGGTTAAAGGTAACACGACGGCACTGCCTTGAGGGCTCTCCCTCAGGGGCAGGGGTAGGATGAAGCATCGGGGCCACAGGAGTAGCGAGATGTGAAACCCACTCGGTAGGAGCACTAATAGGGTTCACAGGCGAGACACCCATGCTACTCGGGGGAGTAACCGGCGAAATAGGGGAACTAGAGCTGATTGCAATGTATGGAGTGAATCCCAGCAAAGATGGAGTAGTGGCAGAGCTAGAAGTAACTAAGGCATTAGCTAAAGCAGTACGGGCACGAGTCAGTTCTCGAGCCAGCTCGTGGATCATCAGAGCTAGTAGTGACATAACGAGCAAGGTGGCTAGCAACACTATCAGACTCCGGATCAATGAGAGGGAAGCGGGCACTACCGTTGTCGTGTAGAGATGGGTAGTAATAGAAACCTGGGTGGTGCTGCATTCGGACCTCGGTATAGCGAAGCTCGACAAGGACCTGGAATGCGGCAAACTGGACAGCCTGGGAAGCGGTAGAGGCGTATTCGCTCTGAGAAGTACGAGTGTAAGAGCCAGAATCGGAACTGGTGCGCAAAGTAACCACTGCGTGATACTCATACACTGAGTCTGCTAGACGCTCCCGGTACACACGGTAGACTGGGTCGTCTCCGTGAGGGTACAGCCGATGCCACACGTTGCGGAGAAGGTGCAGTGACGTGTACGACATTAGCTGCAACTCGTAGGGATACGGCACCGGAGCCATCTACACTCACAACCATTAGCAGGTTAGCATAAAAATAATAATCAAATGACTACAAGGCAACAACCAGCTATAACTGCTACCGGCACTCAAATTTACTTGTGTCTAGTGTCCAGTTAACACGTCGTAGTCTAGCGTGGCCTACAGTCAGCGCGGCTCTGATACCAAGCGTTGTGGCACCCCGGCTCAGAGCGACCGTTTTACCATGCATTGCCAGCCCAGAGACCATGTCTTCTGGAAACCCACAACATCTTGGTACAAAAAATAGCCGCTTTATTAATGCTAGCGGAATAGAGTTTATATTACAACAGCTGTCGAGGCCAAGCGGCATGCTCGGTGCGGCTGAGCAATATGTACATTATTTAGTGAACATAAAGGGGCCTTGATTTGAACAACTACGTGGCAGCGGAATAACGTCGTCGCGGAAGCTCCATATCACAGGGACACCGATGTGGACACGATCTAGACTCGAACATCGCTCCTTTCCAACGAGACTTTCCTAAAATCTGGCATGACACGCCAGGTCAGTACATTGAATGTACTTGCAAGCTCACAACAGGCATAATCATAATGGCAAACAATATCATGATACTTAACCAATTATTAAGAATGCAACACTATATGTCAAACATGCTGTGATCATGCTCGAGCGTCCCTCGAGACAACTTACCAACCGTGATCATCCTCAGATCACAAACACACCACCAATGTGGTCTTTAGCAAAATGACTCGTGATCCTTACGGCGATCACAACCACGACCAATATCTGGTCCCAATTTCCTCGATGGACTTTTTTCCATTCTCAACGATGCAAAGTTTTCAACTTAGTGTGCAATTTTTATTAGTCGTTGACTCATGGTTGGTCCTACTACGAGGTGTCCGTGACCGTGGACTCGGCTATCGATAGATTATACACTCTGTAGAGGTAGCACACTGTACCCACACCACAGAACCCATGGCCTCGCACTCCCATTCGGGTGGACCAACGGCATTCCGACAAAACCCTTCCATTGCCACAGCACTCTCCCGGCCACTCCGACCAAATCCCCAACGGGCTAGTCCTGGGTGGCCCCGTGTCTACCAAAGACACCCCGACCACCGTCGTGGTCAAAACACTCCCACTCGGGCACTCGGTACCATAATCACATCAACGAGCACACAAGATTATGCCTGCTTACCGTGCCAGGGCAAGGACGGCATAACCTTCCCTAGTTGGAGGCACTGACCAGAGGCCATGTCAATGGACTGAGTCAAGGCCTTCCCACAAAGGTAAATGTGGTTGCACTGGAAAGAACATTGATTCAGCGGCACCATGACCCAGTCAACGGTATATTCAAGTTGAGTTATATTCAGGTTCAACTTAAAATGAAAATGACCGGTGTCATAGCATGCCATGAAATGCAAAACCACACATGCATCACTTAATAAACCGATGTCATCCCTATACACACCAAGCATAAACATCAACCACTCATGTTACTTTGCTGCTCAAAATGGCTCATAGCTTAACCAAAATATTTTGCAACAAGTTTTATTAATTTCTTACACAAGAACGTAACTCCGATAAATTTCTCACATGTTTAACAAAAGATTTCACTATCAACAACTCTTAATCTTTTAATCAACTAAGTGAGGTTCAAACATTCTGTAAGGCAAGTAGAATGACTAAATAAGTGCTTAGCAGAATAATTTATAGCAAATTTTTACCAATTTATTTATGCATAACTTAAATATTTACTATCAAGCATAGCAAAAGTTATTTCTATCATCACCATGAATAAATCCTAGCTTTGCTTCACCAACTAAACTAGTTTCCACAATCTCTAAATCAAGCATAATAACTAGCAAACACTTGACAGAATGTAAATAACAAAATAATTAAATGCATGGGTTAATCATTTCATTCAAGTAAGAAAATCACAAATATTGAAGTGACACCATGAAAATGTTGTTGTGGCCTGCCTTAGTGCAGATGAGGTTCACAACCCTCCTGGTGATCCTCAGGACAAGTCTCACCTTCTGAAAATAATTTTAAACACAAAAAGAAAATATCAAGAACACTTCTAAAAATCACCAGAAGTTCTAAACAGCTCAGAAAAATCTCATCTTTGGTGAGCTGCTAGATTTCTTTTCAAAGAACCCAATGCAAAAAGAATCAATTCATTTGGACTTATGGTTAAAATGTTATAATTGTTTGAAGTGTTCTGTAAATTCAAATGAATTTGAATAAAAATAAACAGCTGAGGGGGGTGACGTCGAAGGCGTAAAGCCCAGGGGCGCCACCACTCGTACCGCTTCACGCGCATACAGAGTGGCTGACTAGCGGGCCCCGCTAGTCAGGTGAGGGGGAGAGAGAGAAGGAAACAGAGGGGCCGCGGCTTCGCTGGAGCTCTTGCCGGCGATGAGGGCTCCTTGGCCAAAACGAGAGGGAGGGATGGCAAGAGGGGGTTGAGGCGCACCTGCCCGTACCCGTAGCGTAGCTAGGGGCGGTCAGACGGCGTCAAAATCAACCTCGCAAGCGGAAGCAGAACGTGGAGGTCGTCAGAGTTGAGGAAGACGGCGAGCAGAGGCCACTCCTGGGGCGCCAAGCGGGCGAGACGGCCTCAACGGAGAGAGGCGGAGGCCCTGGAGGGGTCGCCCAGGCCTGGGAGGGGCTGGAGCTACCGCGGCGACCAGAGGGGATCGCCGGCGAGCTCAAGCTCAGGGACGGCGGCCCGAGGCCTGCCCGGCCGAGCTACAGTTTCCTACTCGATCGTGGGGTGTGTGTGAGTGCTGGATGGTGCTCGAGGAGGCTGGGGGTGGCTCTATTTATAGGCGAGCGGCGAGGGTGCTTCGGGCTCCTCCGGTTGACACCTATCCATGGCGCCCGACAACGAGCGGCGTCAGTGATAGGGGAGAATGCGACGGAGGTCATGCGGCCACTGTGGGCGGACGGAGACGAGCACATGATCAAGAGGATGGCGACGAGCACAGTGCTCTCCGCACTGTTGGGCTGGCCGGACCTTGCCCGTGCTCGCTGCGGCGAGCTCCGGCGTCGGGAGCGCCAGGGAGGAGTTAAGTACGTTGAGACGATGATGGTGGCGAGGTTTGGCATGGTTGGGCAGGCGGGGAAGCGAGCACGCAAGCAACAGAGGCTCGGGCGCGTCGCAGAGTGCGTCGGCCGCATGCCAGCACGCCTGGACGAACGCGGTCGCCGTGTGAACTATGACATCAGGTTGATCTAAGCATAAACTCGATGTCTTGCATGTTGTTCGTGGTAGTTTTGAGTGTTACCACGATTTGGTTTGGATCCAGGTGCAGTAGAGAAGTTTTCACACACCAAGTAAGTTTCTGGTTAGTAACTTTGTGATGTTACTGTGGTCAAATGGCTGGGAGATTGAAGCTGTGCTTTGGAGGCTAGCTTAGAGTTACTAAGGTAAATATGCAGAAGAAAGTTCAGGTCAAATGGAGCAAGTAAAATGGTAGTTGTTGTTGAAACCACCATTTCTGTCCAGAACAGAAAATATTTTCTGTAGCAAAAATATTCGAAAAAGTGATGAAATATTTTTACTCAGGAAGGTGCCCTAGGGTTCATAGAATACTTGTGAATTATCTCAGATTTTTCCGAGCTATAAAAATTAGGGTTGCTTTGAAGCCTATTGAATTGGCTAGGGTTTCAGAGAGGAAAATGAATATTTTTCATTTAAGAAAAATATTCCAGTGATCATTATGGGATGGACCAGAGAAGAGATGATGATTTAGGAGGGAACTGAAGCACTTGGGTGAAAGCCAAGGATTCCCAAGTGTTTAAGTCCATATGAAAAGATTCAAAAACTCCAAGTTTCAGAAAATTTTCAAATGCAAATCAAGCAAATAAGAGAGGGCAAAAATCAGGCTGTCACAACATCGCCGCAGCGATGGAGGCGAAGCTTGCCGAGGAGGCCGGCAGTGCCGGTGGCGTGTAGGACAAGGCCGCGGCGGAGGCGGAGGAGAAGGAGCTCGCCCAGTGGGCGGAGGCCGCTGGGGAGGTCAGCAATGCCGGCACCGGGGCTCCTCTCGTCGAGGAGGTGGTTGACAAGTCGTCGGAGGAGGAGGCTGAGGTGTTGACCCTCCGGTCATGGGGAGAGGGCGAGTCCTGCAGCAGGCCACTTCCAGCGAGCCGGTACGGCCCGTCAAGGCCGTGCGGCGGCCAAAGTCTCCAGAGGAGTCCGCGCGTCAGACAAGGGTCGCGGCGGCGAAGAAGGTCGTCAAGGCCGCGGTGGCGAAGAAGAAAGCATTTGCCTCCTCTTCATCCAAGCACGCGCAGACTCTGCTCTCCTCCCCTCCTCCAGCAGATGTCGACGTGGGGTTCACCTTTGACTTCGGGTCCCTCAGCCCAAGGAGGAAGAGGAAAGCAACAGAGGAGGAGGTGGATGACGAGTAAGTATCTTGCTCTTTTCTGTCATCTCCGTCTCCTCAATCTATACCGCTTGTCTTGACTTGTCTTCATCTTTGTAGGGATGCGGAGACGCTGGCCCAGAGGGTGAAGAGGGCCAAAGCCTCGGCGGGCGATCAGCCCCCTGCGGGTACTTCAAGGGCACCACTGGTGGTGCTGAGCAGCCAGGACAGCAGCCCCCGGCATAGCCCCTAGTATAAGTTCATCATTCACCCCTTGTCAACATGTGTTGGGGGGGGGGCACGATCTCCTGGTGCTGACCTTGGCATAGTCACAGGAGGAGGAGAGTAGCAGGAGGAGCCATAGAGGGCTACCCCTAACATGCCGCCCTAATACGTCTCCAACGTATCTATAATTTTTTATTGTTCCATGCTATTATATTACCCCTTTTGGATGTTTATGGGCTTTATTTTACACATTTATATCATTTTTGGGACTAACCTACTAATCGGAGGCCCAAGCCATATTGCTGTTTTTTTGCCTATTTCAGTATTTCGAAGAAACGGAATATCAAACGGAGTCCAAACGGAATAAAACCTTCGGGAGCGTGATTTTCTCACCAAACGTGATCCAGAGGACTTGGAGTTCAAGCCAAGAAGCTTCCGAGGAATCCATGAGATAGGAGGGCGCCCCCCTATAGGGCGCGCCCCCTGTCTCGTGGGCCCCTCGGACGGCCACCGACGTACTTCTTCCTCCTATATATACCTAAGTACCCCGAAAACATCGAGGAGCACCACGAAACACAATTTCCACCGCCGTAACCTTCTGTATCCGCGAGATCCCATCTTGGAGCCCTTGCCGGCACTCTGACGGAGGGGGAATCAACCACAGAGGGCTTCTACATCAACATACTAGCCCCTCGGATGAGTTGTGAGTAGTTTACCACAGACCTACGGGTCCATAGTTATTAGCTAGATGGCTTCTTCTCTCTTTTTGGATCTCAATACAATGTTCTCCCCCTCTCTTGTGGAGATCTATTCGATGTAAACTCTTTTTGCGGTGTGTTTGTCGAGATCCGATGAATTGAGGGTGATTAAGTTTATCTATGAATAATATTTGAATCTTCTCTGAATTCTTTTATGTATGATTGAGTTATCTTTGCAAGTCTCTTCGAATTATCTGTTTAGTTTGGCCTACTAGATTGGTTTTTCTTGCCATGGGAGAAGTGCTTAGCTTTGGGTTCAATCTTGCGGTGTCCTTACCCAAAGGATGTAAAGGGTTGCAAGGCACGTATTGTATTGTTGCCATCGAGGATAACAAGATGGGGTTTATATCATATTGCATGAGTTTATCCCTCTACATCATGTCATCTTGCTTAATCGTTACTCTGTTCTTATGAACTTAATACTCTAGATGCATCTTTGGATAGCGGTCGATGTGTGGAGTAATAGTAGTAGATGCAGCAGGAGTCGGTCTACTTGTTATGGACGTGATGCCTATATACATGATCATTCCTAGATAATCTCATAACTATGCGCTTTTCTATCAATTGCTCGACAGTAATTTGTTCACCCACCGTAATACTTATGCTATCTTGAGAGAAGCCACTAGTGAAACCTATGGCCCCGGGTCTATCTCTTATCATATTTGCTCCCGCCACTTGTATTTGCATCTTTACTTTTTGCATCTATATTATGAAATACCAAAATATATTTATCTTATCATACTATCTTTATTAGATCTCACTTTCGCAAGTGGCCGTGAAGGATTGACAACCCTTTATTGCGTTGGTTGTGAGTTCTCGCTTGTTTGTGTAGGTGCGTGGGACTTTTGAGAAGCCTCCTCTTCGGATTGATACCTTGGTTCTCAAAAACTGAGGGAAATACTTACACTACAGTTGCTGCATCATCCTCTCCTCTTTGAGGAAAACCAACGCAAGCTCAAGACGTAGCAAGAAGCATTTCTGGCGCCGTTGCCGGGGAGGTCTTCGCTCCAGTCAAGACATACCAAGTACCCATCACAAACCCATCTCCCTCGCATTTACATTATTTGCCATTTGCCTCTCGTTTTCCTCTCCCCCACTTCACCCTTGCCATTTTATTCGCCCTCTCTTTCCCAGTCTCCTCCTCTCTTTTCCGTTTGCCTTCCCGTTGCCATGGCCGAATCAAAAGGAACTACGGGTTTTCTCCCTAGATCTAGTGCCTTGGATAACCCCTCAATCCTCTCCAAGCTCATAAACAATGATGCTACGGAAAGACCCATCGGGGTCACCAATGAGAGCTTGAATAATTTTGATGAGGATGACTCTGGAATTTTTCGCTATTTACTTGATGAGACTTTAAAAGACGCTTGGGATAGGTTATTAAAGATTCGGGCTAGCTATGTGCCACAATATCAAATTGAAATTTACTTAAAAAGTTTTTATGTTGGCTTGCCCGCTTCCTTCAAACAAGTTTTAGATTCCATCTTTGAAGAAGTCTTTCTTGAAGGGGATGCCATAGATACCTATGAAAAAATGAAAACCATATTTGGGCACCCTATGAATGATAAGGTTGAATCAACTACTCTTTTGTGCTTTTATCAAAATGAAATTATTAAAGAGATGAAGTCTAGTTTAGAGGAAAACTTCCGTAACGTGCTTAATCTTACTTCTTCCATTAATGGCCATGTGCTTAACTTAAATAGAAGAATGAATGCCATAGAAAGGAGAACCTCCTCTCCTAGTGCCAAAGATGGCACTCGTTAGATCTATCTTCGCTTTTATGCCTAGCTAGGGGCGTTAAACGAAAGCTCTAGTTGGGAGGCAACCCAATTTTATTTATGTTTTTTGTTTTTGTTTCTGTTTAGGAATAAATAATCCATCTACCTTCTGCTTAGATGTGGTTTTATGTTTTAATTAGTGTTTCTGCCAAGTAGAACCTATAGGATCTTCATGGATGATAGTTATTTGATCTTGCTGTAATTTCCAGAAACTTTTGGCTCACGAAATAATTGTTACAAATCACCAGAACATGATAAATAGTGATTCCAATTGCTGCTGATCAAGAAACAAATTTCCTAGGTCGTCCTATTTTGGCTGAATTTTTTGAGTTCCAGAAGTTTGCGTTAGTTACAGATTACTACAGACTGTTCTGTTTTTGACAGATTCTATTTTTGTGTGTTGTTTGCTTATTTTGATGAATCTATGGCCAATAAAATAGTTTATAATCCATAGAGAAGTTGGAATACAGTAGGTTTAACACCAAATTAAATAAAGAATGAGTTCATTGCAGTACCTTATGTGGTGGTTTTGTTTTCTTTCACTAACGGAGCTTATAAGATTTCTTGTTGGGTTTTGTGTTGTGAAGTTTTCAAGTTTTGGGTAAAGCTTTTATGGACTATGGAATAAAGGGTGGCAAGAGCCTAAGCTTGGGGATGCCCAAGGCACCCCTAGACATTCAAGAATAGCCTAAAGCCTAAGCTTGGGGATGCCCCGGGAAGGCATCCCCTCTTTCGTCTTCGTTCATTGGTAACTTTAATTGGGGCTATATTTTTATTCACCACATGATAAGTGTTTTGCTTGGAGCGTCGTGTATTATATTAGTCTTTGCTTTTTAGTTTACCACAATCATCCTTGCTGTACACACCTTTTGGGAGAAGCCTATTTGATTAGAATTTGCTAGAATACTTGTCGGATTTCGGGTTCCGGCAGACCCTCTAGGTTCGAACTCTGGGGTGCACGAGGAGATCACACCTCCAACCTACCTACGCCTCGTCGCCTCACAAGGATCTAAACTACAAAAAGAGCAACACAAGAGACACAAGGTTTATACTAGTTCGGGCCACCATTGTGGTGTAATACCCTACTCCAGTGTGTGGTGTGGTGGATTGCCTCTGGGGCTGATGATGAACAATACAAGGAAGAACAGCCTCGCGAGGGTCTGTTCTTGGCTGGTGCGATGAACTACTAGGGGGAGTTCAGTCGCTTCTCTCTCTCTCTCTCTCTCTCTCTCTCTCTCGCTGGATTTAAGATCGATTCAAGATTGATCGGTCCTTCTACCCTGTGGGTGGCTAGTCCTATTTATAGGCAGAGGCCCTGAGCCTCTTCCCAAATATTGAGCGGGGAAGGGCGCCAACAATTGGCGTTTTGAAGGGGAACATCTAGTACACTTATCCTGACTAAAGTCGGTCCTCGCCTGCCAAAGGCTCTGACGATGACGCCGGCTTGGGCACCACGATGACCTCCTTCCTGCCGTTGTGTTGGTCTTGGTCTTGTTGCACCGAAATGGTCGCCTCCTTTGCACCAAAGAGGAAATGAGGACACTGCGCGGGCTGGCGCCCACCTGGCGCCCTTGGTCGTCATGGCTTGCGTCATGGGCAACTCTTGAGGTACCCCGCCTTGATCTCTCCGCCTCCTCGCGAGCCAGCCTAACGAGGTCGTGCCTGAGGAAGCTTCCTGTCGTCCGCCCCGCGAGGCTTGGCCCCTCGCGAGGGTCTTGATCTTGTGCTGATGAAGATGGGCGTCTTGGGCCACCCTTGAGCCACGCCGCAGGCGCGCAGTAAGCAAGTCTGGGTACCCCGTTCCCGAACAGCGACAAGAGCCCTCGGGCCCAAGGCGCGCTGGACTTGGCTTAGCAGAGAAGCGAAGGGCAAGTCTTGAGCGCGCCAGGGCCCTAACAGCCTCGCGGCCTTGGCAATCGCGTGGCGGTTGATTGGACGTGGGAGTCTCCACTTCCGACGACGCCTCGGCAACTGCACGAATTGACAAGTCCCTGCATGCAAAGCGGGTCATGATTACCTGTGATCGTGGAGGTCGACGGTTGGCCTTCCCCGGCTATAAGTACGGAATGGCGCGTGCCCTTCCAGTCCATCTCTTCTTGCTTCTCCTTCTTCTCCATCCCTTGCTCCACATTGCGGCAATGGCTCCGATCCGCCGGTTCTCCGCAGAAGAGAAAGGAAAGGCCCCCCGAGAGGGTCCTGATCCGCTTCCCCCGAAGAAACGGCTAGCCCTCTGCCGCTGAGATGAGGGCGCCCGGCAGGAGGTGTCGAGGCCCTGGTACGAGCGGCCACCGCCAGGGTTCCCGCTGCCCTTGTACGCCCGCATTGAGGGCCCTGAAGGAGTTGAGGCCGAGCGCCGTGGATGACGCCGCCGTCGGCGCCGGCGGGTCACGGCGGTGCGCGTTGTTCCTCCCGGAGTCCATGCTGAGGGCTCCTCCCGAGAGTTTGTGCTCCACGCCGCCATGCCTCCTCAGCCTTGGATTCGCCTTCCTCCCTCCTTCGCCTTCGTGATCCCGCAGAGGGGATCTCTGGAGCTCTGGTTGCAGCACGCCGGCTACAGCACCCTCGCGACCGGAGCGGAGGTTGCGGTCGTCACCCCGGGCAAGGTCTTCATGACTCGAGGCTGGGGCGAGATCGTCCGGGTCTGCAGGACGAGGGGCGCCCTCGTGATCCACCTGGAGTACGACGGCGCTTCCGTGATGTTCTTCAAGGTCTTCGACGCGGAAGGACGCCGGCTGGAGTGCTGCCCTAAGAGAGGTGGTCGGGGCCCTGCCGCGGCGAGGCTCGTCGACCGCTGCCCTAGCAGCTCCTCAGGCGACGGAGGCGGCGGAGGATCCAGCGACTCCACCGAGCTCTTCGCGACCCCGGAGACGAGCGACGACAGCTACGAGCCTCCGAGCTTGCGTCGCTCTCGTAGCAGGGCGGGCTCGTCAGGCCGCCGCTGCCACTGATCTGGATGGGGTTGGCGCCGGTGCCTGACGGTCCACTATTGATGATGGCGTCTTTCGCAGAGGCGCGTTTAGTTAGCGTTCTTTAGGATCTGCTCCCTTTGTTCCTTGCGGGGAATCGAAAAATGCGCCCCGTGGGGGCTTGTAAGGTGCCTGTAGTTCTGTTTGTTAATACGATCCTTGTCGTGAAGTGGTGCGAGATGCTCAGCCCATCTTAGCTTAGTTCCTCCTTTCGAACCTCGTGAGGACTTGATGCTCTGCGCCAGCAGGTCCCGGTCCCAAGGTAGGCTTCAGCCGTCGCTGGTATGCCAGGTCGCGATGCCATGGTCAAGGCCAGGAGGTGAGCTGCCCGGGGTCCAGTAACAACCCCTGAGTCGGGATGCTCAGGAGGTCCCCTTTAGCGCTCAAGCAGCCATCGTTCGGGGAGGAAGGAGCGCGACGTTGCTAACACGGGATTGCTTTAGGTGCGAGGTCGGTGCTGCGATAGCTAGTATTTCCGGAGGATGACTTATCTCGGGAGTGAGGAACCGCTTCTTGGTGCGGTGTTAGGTCCGCGTATCGGCAGAGGAGGAGCTGCCTGGCGAGGTCCCCGCGTGCCTCTTCCCTCTCGCCTTTACTCCCCTTTCTGCTCTACATCCTTGGGTCCCGGCCCTCAAGTGAGCTAAGCCGTCGCTGGTATGCCAGGTCGCGATGCCGTGGACAAGGCCAGAGGGTGAGGGCAGGAGAGCCAGTAGGATCCCATGAGTCGCGATGCTCAGGTACCCCCCCTCCCTTTAACGTGCGAGCGGTTCGCGCGGACGAGAGTGAAGGAGACGTCGTGAAGGCCTCGCCTGACGCTGCTCCTTGAAGAGATCCTGCAGGCTCATCACAAAAAGAACGAGAGTTCGCCATGACAATCGATAGTCAGCCGTTGGTTGCTCTGGAGGCGTGACGAGGCACCGAAGGCTTGACGAGGTGGCGCTATGCGGGGCTGCCGCGGCCAGAGCTCAGCCATTCAGGTTTGTCGGCGTTGCAGGGACGGACCCATGCGCAAGCGTCGTGCCGTTAGGGAGCAACTCCATCAGTTGGTGTCAATCAAGCGGGCGACTAGGTCAAACACGTTAATCACGAGGGAGTAAGTCCATTTAGATAGGTGCAGAGAAAGGCGGACATCGCTGGGTCGGGCCCAAGCAACTTGGGGATGGCGCAGCCCGAGGGGCGCCCCCAATAAAGTAAACTAGAAACATGAAGCAAAAGGGATACACGCCTGGATCGAACCCAAGCGGCACAGGAATGATGCAGACTGGGGCGCCCCACCTGAAAATGAAACTCGAAGGATGTCACCTGATAATGCTGAGGATGAAGGGATGCTGAAGTAGCGGACGTCGTGCGCTGCGGAAGCCGATCTTCACGAGCCCCCAGGAACAGGAGCCTCGGGAGGCTCCGGAGGCGCTGGTGGCTCCTCGCGGACCATCTCCATCTCCGCCAGGGCTGCGGAACGCCTGGCCACTTGAGCCTCCAGGATGCTCCTCATGAGGCGCTGGCGCGTGGCAGCCGCGTTCGGCAAGTCGTAAGGCATGCGAACATAGCTGTGGGGTGGGCCTTCATAGCGTCCCGCGCGTGAGGTCCAGATGCACTCCTGAGAGGCGGCTCGGTTGAGCCCTGGTATGTCGATGCAGACACGCAGCCCTCCATCCTCGCCTGGATGGGGAGCTACGGCGGGTAAGCGGCGGCCGCCACTCATGACTCTTGACTCTTGCAGCTCCTGAATGGCCTTGCTGACGAACTCCTGAGGGTTCGGCCCTCCTTGCCTTGCTTCTTCCTGAGGGAAACGTGCTTTGAAACACGCCTCCAAGTGGTGCCCGAGCGCCTCCCTCGTGATCTTAGCGAAGTCGGTGGCCCTCCAGGAGAGAGCCCCCGAGCCTTGCTCGAGGAGGGCGCCGGGCGCGCCTTCCTATGCGACAGAAGGAGGTGCCCCCTGAACAGGCGTGAAGCCTGAGGGGCCTGCCTCCCGAGGGGTCGGGCTAGGCGATGTCTTCTTCTTCTTAGGAGCAGCCTCGGGGAACCTCCCGCTCCTGTGATCTGGGTCTTCAATTGACGCGGCTTGAAAAGCGCGCTCCAGGGAACACACTGCGTCTCTCTCTTCACAAGGCACCGTGATGACTCCACCGCTTCCTGGCATCTTGAGGACATTGTAGCCGTGATGAGTCACGGCCATGAATTTGGCCAGAGCTGGGTACCCGAGGATGGCATTGTATGGCAGGCGAATGTGGGCAACGTCAAAGTCAATGAGCTCGGTGCGGTAGTTGTCGCGGGCCCCGAAGGTGACAGGGAGGCGGACCTGCCCAATCGGAACTGTGGAGCCATCAGTGACTCCGGAGAAAGGCTTGGTTGGCTAAAGCTGATTGTACGGCACTTGGAGATTGCTGAATGTCTCGACGGACAGGACATTGAGCCCTACCCCACCATCGATGAGGGTCCTGGTGACTTGCACGTTGCTGATGATTGGGGAGCAAAGCATCGGGAGGACTCCGGCTGTGGCAGCGCACTTGAGCTAATCCGCTGAGCTGAACGTGATGGCGCACGCTGACCACCTGAGAGGGCGCGTGGCTTCGAGCTTGGGGAGGACTGCATTCACTTCGCGGGCGAACTGCTTGAAGATGCGTTGAGAGGCTGGGGCTTGGGCTCCGCCCAGGATGCAAGCGATTGCGCGCGGCTCCTGGAAGGCCCCAGCCCCCTCGTTCTGATGATGGTCTTCATTTCTCCTTGGCTACGGTGGAAGAGGAGGGAGGCTCGCGTTGCCTTGCGGGCGATCCTCACGAGGCTGATCCCTCCAGCCTCCCTCGCGAGGCGGGTCCCTCCAACCTCCCTCGCGAGGCTGATCCTGCCAGCGGTCCTCGCGAGGTCGGTCACGCCACCCTTGGCGAGGGCCACGGTCTTCCCAGCGTCCTGCGCTTCTTCCTAATCCTCGGTCGTAGCCTCGATCACTGTGGTCGGGGCGTCAACCGATTCGCCCTTCTCGCACGGTCCTGAGTTCTTGGCATTCGTTGGTGTTGTGGGTGTGGAGGTCGTGGTATACGCAGTACCGGTTGCCCTTGGAAGACTCGGGCTGATCCCTGCCTCGCTTGGTGTCTAGTTCTGCTGCGAGCACGGCAGCCCCCTTGCGCTTCACGTCCTTGACTTTGGGCTTTTTCTCTTCTGGGTTGGCAGCCGGCAGCTCGAGGAGGGAAAGGCGTCCTTCCTCAGCCCTGGCGCACTTGGTCGCCAAGTTGAACAGCTCCAGGGATGTGCACAGGTCTTCATTTATCGCCAGCTCCTCCTTCATCTTGACGTCACGCACACCGTCGGAGAAGGCTAAGATGATGGCCTCCTCAATTACCTTGGGAATCTTGAGGCGTGCGTTGTTGAAGCACTGGATGTACTTCTGCAGGGTCTCTCCTGGCTGCTGCTTGATGCGGCGCATGTCACTCACGGCAGGAGGCCGGTTGCGAGTGCCTTGGAAGTTGGTGATGAAGCGGGTGCGCATCTCGTCCCAGGAGGAGATCGTGCCAGGAGCTAGGTTCAGGAGCCAGGTGCGGGCACCGTCCTTGAGCGCCATGGGAAACCAGTTCGCCATGACCTTCTCGTCCCCATTGGCGGCTTCGATGCCTAGCTCGTAGAGCTGGAGGAACTCCGCAGGGTCGGCCGTGCCGTCGTAGCAAGGAGGCAGGACTGGCTTGAACTTGCCGGGCAATGCGACACTGCGTAGCTCGGCGGTGAAGGCGCGACAGCCTGCAGTGGCCACGAGAGGCCTTTGGTGATGGAGGGCTTGATCTTGCGGGTCCCCGTGCGCTGCCGCTGGGAGCAGCGCGGGGTCTTGGCGTGCTGGAGCAGGAGTGCGGTCGTGACGGGCCGGTGCAGGGAGCACTCGGGCAGCTTCTTGGGGGCGAGGGAACTCTTGGCAGCTCTGCTCTTGCTGCGCTGGTGCCGGACAGAGTGGGTTCCGCCCAGGGGCCACACACCTAGGGGCCAGGGCGCCTTCTTGAGGGGGAGGCGGCTGAGGAGCCCCGGAGCTTCATCGCCTGCGCGAGGCGGGGCGCGGTGTAGTGAGAAGGACGGCGCGGGGGAGCCCCCTGCGGCGCGGACGAGCTCGGCGACGCGGTCGAGCCACTCCTCGTAGACGTCATCGATGGGGTGGTAGCGCAGGAGCTCGTTTTCCGCGATGAGCGCGGCTCGAGCCTCCATGGGCGCGCGGTGCGCGCGGGACGAAGAACCAGCTGGGGCGAGCAAAGGAGTAGCGGTGCGGCCGTCTCGCCTCACGGATGGATGCTGGGACGACGCCTATTGCTCGTTCCTCGCCAGGCCGGTGGCGGCGTTGACGGCTGGCGACGAGGAACAGCAGGGGCGGCCGCCTACAGGGGCCGTCTGGGCGACGCGGTAGCGAGCGCGCCGCGCTTCAGCAGGCCCGACGAAGCGTCGACATGGACGCGAGGGCGGCGAAGAGCAGGGCGGCGTATATGGATTCTGTGCACCTACAGGCGCGCCAAATGTCAGATTTCGGGTTCCGGCAAACCCTCTAGGTTCGAACTCTGGGGTGCACGTGGAGATCACACCTCCAACCTACCTACGCCTCGTCGCCTCGCAAGGATCTAAACTACACAAAGAGCAACACAAGAGACACAAGGTTTATACTGGTTCGGGCCACCATTGTGGTGTAATACCCTACTCCAGTGTGTGGTGTGGTGGATTGCCTCTGGGGCTGATGATGAACAATACAAGGAAGAACAACCTCGTGAGGGTATGTTCTTGGCTGGTGCGATGAACTGCTAGGGGGAGTTCAGTCGCTTCTCTCTCTCTCTCTCTCTCTCTCTCTCTCTCTCTCTCTCTCGCTGGATTCAAGATCGATTCAAGGTTGATCGGTCCTTCTATCCTATGGGTGGCTAGTCCTATTTATAGGCAAAGGCCCTGAGCCTCTTCCCAAATATTGAGCGGGGAAGGGCACCAACAATTGGCCATTTTGAAGGGGAACATCTAGTACACTTATCCTGACTAAAGTCGGTCCTCGCCTGCCAAAGGCTCTGACGATGACGCCGGCTTGGGCTCCACGATGACCTCCTTCCTGCCATTGTGTTGGACTTGGTCTTGTTGCACCAAAATGGTTGCCTTTGCTTGATGCTCTCGCCTGCGCTTGCCTCCTTTGCACCAAAGAGGAAATGAGGACACTGCGCGGGCTGGCGCCCGCCTAGCGCCCTTGGTCGTCATGGCTTGCGTCATGGGCACCTCGTGAGGTACCCCGCCTTGATCTCTCCGCCTCCTCGCGAGCCAGCCTGACGAGGCCGTGCTTGAGGAAGCTTCATGTCGTCCGCCCCGCGAGGCTTGGCCCCTCGCGAGGGTCTTGAGCTTGTGCCGATGAAGATGGGCCGTACTGGGCCACCCCTTGAGCCACGCCGCAGGCCGTAGGCAGGCAAGTCTGGGTACCCCCGTTCCTAGAACGCCGACAATACTCTATGTGCTTTACTTATATCTTTTGAGCTTGATAGATTTTTCTCTAGTGCTTCACTTATATCTTTTGGAGCACGGTGGTGTCTTAATTTTGAAGAAATTGCTAGTCTCTCATGCTTCACTTATATTATTTTGAGAGTCTTTTAGAACAGCATGGTATTTGCTATGGTCATAAAATTGGTCCTAGAATGATAGGCATCCAAGTTGGGTATAATAAAAACTATCATAGGAAGTGAATTGGATGCTATGATCAATTTGATACTTGTTAATTGTTTTGAGATATGGAGGTAGTGATATTAAAGTCATGTTAGTTGGGTGATTATGAATTTAAAGAATGCTTGTGTTGAAGTTAGCAAGTCCCATAGCATGCACGTATGGTTAAAGTTGTGTAACAAATTTGAAACATGAAGTGTACCTGGCTTGTGCATCCTTATGAGTGGCGGTCGAGGACGAGCGATGGTCTTTTCCTACCAATCTATCCCCCTAGGAGCATGCGTGTAGTACTTGATTTTTGATGACTTCTAAATTTTTGCAATAAGTATATGAGTTCTTTTGATTAATGTTGAGTCCATGGATTATACGCACTTTTACCTTTCCACCTTTGCTAGCCTCTTCGGTACCGTGCATTGCCCTTTCTCACCTTGAGAGTTGGTGCAAACTTCGCCGGTGCATCCAAACCCCGTGATACGATACGCAGCCACCATACCTACCTATTATGGCATTTCCATAGCCATTCCGAGATATATTGCCATGCAACTTTCCACCGTTTTGTTCATCATCATGACATACTTTACCTTTGTCATATTGCCATTGTATGATCATGTAGTTGACATCGTATTTGTGGCAAAGCCACCATGCATTATTTTTTCATACATGTCACTCTTGATTCATTGCACCATCCCGGTACACCGCCAAAGGCATTCATATAGAGTCATATCTTGTTCTAGTTTCGAGTTGTAATTGTTGAGTTGTAAGAAAATGAAAGTGTGATGATCATCATTTTTAGAGCATTGTCCTAAGTGAGGAAACGATGATGGAGACCATGATTCCCCCACAAGTCGGGATGAGACTCCGGACGAAAAAGAAAAGAAAAAAAAGAGGCCATAAAAAAAGAGAAAAGGCCCAAATAAAAATAAATAAAAAATGAGATAAAAAGAGAGAAGGGACAATGCTACAATCTCTTTTACCACACTTGTGCTTCAAAGTAGCACCTTGTTCTTCATGAAGTGAGTCTCTTATATTGTGCTTCAAAGTAGCACCATGTTTTTCATATAGAGAGTCTCATAAGTTTTCTTTTTCATACTAGTGGGAATTTTTCATTATAGAACTTGGCTTGTATATTCCTACGATGGGCTTCCTCAAATGCCCTAGGTCTTCGTGAGCAAGCAAGTTGGATGCACACCCACTAGTTTTCTTTTGTTGAGCATTCATTTATAGCTCTAGTGCATCCGTTGCATGGCAATCCCTACTCCTCATGTTGACATCAATTGATGGGCATCTCCATAGCCCGTTGATTATCCTCGTCAATGTGAGACTTTCTCCTTTTTTGTGTCTTCTCCACACAATCCCCATCATCATATTATATCCCACCCATAGTGCTATATCCATGGCTCACGCTCATGTATTGCGTGAAGGTTGAAAAAGTTTGAGATTATTTAAGTATGAAACAATTGCTTGGCTTGTCATCGAGGGTATAGAAGTTGGGAATATCTTTGTGTGACGAAAATGAAGCATAGTTTAACTATATGATTTTGTAGGGATGAACTTTCTTTTGCCATGCTATTTTGAGAAGACATGATTACTTTGATTAGTATGCTTGAAGTATTACTATTTGTTTTATCAATATGAACTTTTATTTTGTATTCATTTGGATCTAAACATTCATGCCACAATAAAGAAAATTACATTATGAATTATGCTAGGTAGCATTCCACATCAAAAATTCTCTTCTATCATTTACCTACTCGAGGACGAGCAAGAATTAAGCTTGGGGATGCTTGATACGTCTCCAATGTATCTATAATTTTTGATTGTTCCATGCTATTATATTACCCCTTTTGGATGTTTATGGGCTTTATTTTACACATTTATATCATTTTTGGGACTAACCTACTAACCGGAGGCCCAGCGCATATTGCTGTTTTTTTGCCTATTTCAGTATTTCGAAGAAACGGAATATCAAACGGAGTCCAAACGGAATAAAACCTTCGGGAGCGTGATTTTCTCACCAAACTTGATCCAGAGGACTTGGAGTGCAAGCAAAGAAGCTTCCGAGGAAGCCACGAGATAGGAGGGCGCCCCCCCCTATAGGGCGCGCCCCCTGTCTCGTGGGCCCCTCGAGCGGCCACCGACGTACTTCTTCCTCCTATATATACCTACGTACCCCGAAAACATCGAGGAGCACCACGAAACACAATTTCCAACGCCGTAACCTTCTGTATCCACGAGATCCCATCTTGGAGCCCTTGTCGGCACTCTGCCGGAAGGGGGATCAACCACGGAGAGCTTCTACATCAACATCCTAACCCCTCCGATGAGTTGTGAGTAGTTTACCACAGACCTACGGGTCCATAGTTATTAGCTAGATGGCTTCTTCTCTCTTTTTGGATCTCAATACAATGTTCTCCTCCTCTCTTGTGGAGATCTATTCGATGTAAACTCTTTTTGCGGTGTGTTTGTCGAGATCCAATGAATTGTGGGTTTATGATTAAGTTTATCTACGAATAATATTTGAATCTTCTCTGAATTCTTTTATGTATGATTGAGTTATCTTTGCAAGTCTCTTCGAATTATCTGTTTAGTTTGGCCTACTAGATTGGTTTTTCTTGCCATGGGAGAAGTGCTTAGCTTTGGGTTCAATCTTGCGGTGTCCTTACCCAGTGACAGAAAGGGTTGCAAGGCACGTATTGTATTGTTGCCATCGAGGATAACAGGATGGGGTTTATATCATATTGCATGAGTTTATCCCTCTACATCTTGTCATCTTGCTTAATGTGTTACTCTGTTCTTATGAACTTAATACTCTAGATGCATGCTGGATAGAGGTCGATGTGTGGAGTAATAGTAGTAGATGCAGGCAGGAGTCGGTCTACTTGTTATGGACGTGATGCCTATATACATGATCATGCCTAGATAGTCTCATAACTATGCGCTTTTCTACCAATTGCTCGACAGTAATTTGTTCACCCACCGTAATACTTATGCTATCTTGGGAGAAGCCACTAGTGAAACCTATGGCCCCCGGGTCTATCTCTTATCACACTTGCTCCCAATTTACTTTTATTTGCATCTTTACCTTTTGCATCTACATTATAAAATACCAAAAATATATTTATCTTATCATACTATCTTTATTAGATCTCACTTTCGCAAGTGGCCGTGAAGGGATTGACAACCCCTTTATTGCGTTGGTTGCGAGTTCTCAGTTTGTTTGTGTAGGTGCGTGGGACTTTTGAGAAGCCTCCTACTAGATTGATACCTTGGTTCTCAAAAACTGAGGGAAATACTTACGCTACACTTGCTGCATCACCCTCTCCTCTTCGAGGAAAACCAACGCAAGCTCAAGACGTAGCACGCCCCCATCGACCATGCCGCCCCGAAGGGGCGTCCCAAACAAGGGCGCCAAGCACCGAGCCCATGCACATAGAGGGGGGGAGGAGAACTCGGGCGCTGGTGGCTTTGCCCTGGCGCCAAATGTTGGCGGGGAGGGGACCTCTGCTCCCCAGCCCGGCACTGGTAAGCCGCTTGCCTTTCGTCCCTGTTCTTTTTCTTTTCTTGCTGATTCTTTATCTTGGCTTTGTCTCATTCCCGTGGTGTCTAGATCGTCCATCGGCGGACCAGGAGGACATAGACGCCATCATCGAGGACGTCACGGTAGAGGCCGAGAAGGTCGCTGCCGAGGAGTCCGCCAAGGGTGCTGCCGAAGACGCCGCCAAGGGGCCTGCCGGAGAGGCCGGCAAGGCCGCCACCGAGGAGGAGGTGGTCGATGACCATCCTTCCTCCTCTCTGCCTCCAGCTCCGGAAGGTATCTGAGGGAGACCGACGACCTCTTCATCCACCTCCCAGGGGCGTTCAGCTCTAGGGCCCCCGTCGAGGGAGAGGTGTTCGACGAAGAGGTGCTTGCCGCCGCCTGGCTCGGGGTCGTTGACGAGCCGAGCGCCGGTGGCGACGGCTCTCAGGAGGAGCAGTTTCTCCAGGCCATGGGCGCCAATTTCCGGAAGCTCCACGCGCTCCACCGTGCTCGCCTGGACAAGGCCAAGTCCAGGATGGCAACGGTGGACAAGGCGGAGGCGGACCTCAAGGTGCGCGTCGCCGAGGCACAGACTTGGTTACGCCAAGCTAGCGAAGAGCTAAAGGCCGCCCAGGGCGAGCTCGCCAAGCGCGAAGTGGAGCTCACCATGAAGCTGGCCAACATCGAGAAGGCCCAGGAGACGGAGGAGGGCTTGGGCGCTGCAGCCGAGGCCGCTCGGACCCAGCATCAGGCCGCGCTGAACTCCCAGGAGGAGGACCTCGCCAAACGCGAGGAAGACCTCGATGCCAAACTCCACGCGAAGGACGAGGAGGTGGAGAAGCTTGTCACACAGCGGACCCAAGAGCTGGAGCAGAGGCACAGGGAGACGCTCGATGCCCAGGCTCTGGTTCACGCCGGCAAGGTGAAGGAGTTGGAGGTGGAGCGGGACGGGCTGAAGGAGCAGGCCCTAAAGCTGTCCCAGGAGAAGGACATGCTCAACGGCGCCCTGACGGAGGCGTAGGGCGCGGCCGACAGCAGGGCCGGGCAGCTCTCCGAGGCCAATAACTCCATCAAAGACCTCAAGCTGAAGCTGGAGGGCCTCGAGGAGATGCTCTCAGAGGCCAAGGCTCGGGAGGAGACCCTGGCCAAGGATCTGGAGGCCGAGAAGCTGCAGCGGAGGAACGAAGCCGCCAGCCACAATGATTTCGTGGAGGGCGAGAATCGCTGGATCAGCCGCATCAAGGACGTCGCCGGCAGGATCACCACGCAGCTGGCTACCATGGGAATGCCAAGTGTGGGGTACGCCCCAGAGCGCAGCGGGACTACCAACGCCAAGCTGACCCTGTTCTTCGAGGGTGTTCTCGGGGCCCTGGAGCACTTCCACTCCTATAGGGCGGCTTTGCTGGCCGACGAGAACCGAAGCCTTTGCCGGGGTGCCATGACCAAGGTCCTCACAAAGGTGGCATACTGGAACCCCACCCTTGACTTCGACTCCGCGCTGGAGAGCTTGCCGGAGGGCACTGACCTCGCGCTGCTCAAGGAGCGTATCGAGCCCATCATCAGCCTCATCGACGGAATTCAAAGGGTGGAGGGCCAGCGCCGGGATTAGGCACCCCATTTCTTATCGCCGCTGCAAGTTCATGACCAAGACAATTTCTATCTTTAGTTAGAACTGCGGCAATAATTTGATGTAATATAACTCTGCAGTACTCTGGATACAATGCATGTTATTTTCCTGTTCGATTTCCCTTTGTATGTCCACCCTACGTTAATCGGGTGGGCTTGCCGGCGCGTAAACCCAGGGTGGCGTCTTGAGGACGGATCCGCATTGGCTTGCCGGGTGCGCTTGCTGCCGGGCAAACCACCCCACCGCCCTTAACGCGGCCGCTCGACCTGTCGAGCTTGACTCGAGTCAAAATCGAGAGCGTAGCCTTGTGTGGAAGGCTAACCTGCCACTCTTGACGCGACCGCTTGAGCTGTTGAGCGGACTTGAAACAGAACAAGGGCGTTGTCAATTGCGGGAGGGCCCCTTTACGTGCGGGTTTTCCATACACAGGCAGGATCTCCGAGGACAATAAACTCATGTATAAAAGGAAATTGCTCAAGGCTCTGGATGAGTTAGCTTTTCTGTTGCCGCGCTGGCGTCCTTAGCGCTTGCAGGCGACGTAGTTTTCTCCTGGTCGTCTTCTTCTTTAGAGGCCATGGCGATGAAGAACTGCTAGGTTAACTACTAGACCAGGTTCTCACAATTGTGCCCCCTACCTGGCGCGCCAAAGATGTCGGTGGGAAACGACACCTATGGGATCACAAGAATCCCTACTACGGTTGCCGGGGCGCGGGGTTGTGAGAAGAGCAGGATTAGCAGTCAACACAAGGATCGTTTACCCAGGTTCGGACCGCGAGGATGCGTAATACCCTAGTCCTGCTTTGGTGTGTATTTGAGAGAGTTCTTGAGCTCTCGAACTAGCTATGGTGGTTGCGTAGTTCAAAAGAGCTGAATCCCTCTCCAGTATGCCAAGGGCCTCTTATAGTTGGAAGGGGCTGCCACAGTGGCACACAGGAGGTGGAAAGGCCTACAGTGCTGTGAGCTTATCGCTCGTGTTACAGGACAAGACGCATTTAATGCATAGCTTAGGTGTCCCTTAGCTTTATTAGGGACGGGAACGAGGCCCGTCTCGTCCGTTGCCGCCTCGCCTTGCTTCGACACGCGCCCAGGCCAGCGGTGCATGCGGCGCCATGTAGGCAGGCAGGCAGCTGAGGTGGCGCGGTGGTAGGGCCTTCACGAAGATCTGCATGCCAACACACAGGTGCTTGCTGAGTTGGCCTAGAGGCCGCCCGTCGCGACGCAGGTGCCTGCCCAACTGGTTGAGCTAGCAGCTGCTTGGGGACGGCGGTGGAGTCTTGGTCGACGCGGGACTCGCTGTGGCCCCGCTGATGCACTCGGCAAGGGCCTTGCTGGGGGCCCGGCAAGGGTCTTGCCGTGGCGTTGCAGTCATCCCCGGCAAGGCGCTTGCCGGGGGTCTTGTGGATCTCCTCGGTAAGGATCCCGCCGAGGGTCGCCATCTTCTGGTTCTCATCTGATCTCATATCTCTATGGTCTTGACAAAGATTTGCATGCTACCACGGAGGTGCCTCCCGAGCCATAGTTCCAATGTGGTTGGTTGAGTTGGAACCCGTGAGCTCAAGGGTGGCTTGCTCTGTTAGCATGGGCAAGTTGCCCCGGCAAGGCTCTTGTCGGGGCCGCGGAGGCTGCCCCGGCAAGGGCCTTGCCGGGGGAGTCCACCTCGCCCTCTCACTCTTTGGTATCTTTGGTCTTGGCGTTGCCTTGACAATCTTGTGCTTCGGCTTCTCTCTGGCTCCCCTCCTCTGCCCTGCTTAGTGTGGCCGTGGCGCGCGGCTTCGACTGCCCGTGCACGAGTAAAGGGGTACAAAGGTGTGCCCCTACTTTTGTACACCGACAGGCTCAGTCTCTCGAAGGAGCTCACAGGAGTAGGGTGCGTGTGTGCGTTCATAGGGGTAAGTGTATGCGCACATGTATGAGTGCTTGCGTCTGTACTGTGTTAAAAAATGAGTGAAGTATGCAAGTTCATAAGGAATGGACGGTGTACATCACTCTTGTCGCATTCGCATTGCACCCCGGCACGCTAGACCATCCACGTCGCTCACCGAATGGAACTGATACATCCATTTTGCGTCATGCTTTTATATAAATATTTATTGCATTATTGGCTGTTATTACACATTATGTCGAAATAATTATGCCTATTCTCTCTTATATTACAAGGTTTACATGAAGAGGGAGAATGCCGGCAGCTGGAATTCTGGGCTGGAAAAGGAGCAAATATTAGAGACCTATTCTGCACAACTCCAAAAGTCCTAAAACTCCATGGAGGCACGTTTTGGAATATATAAAAAATACTGGCAAAAGAATCAACCAGAGGGGGCCCTCAACCTGGCCACGAGGGTGGGGGGCACGCCCTACCCCCTGGGCGCCCCCTGTCTCGTGGGCCCCCTGGCAGGCCTCTGGTGCCCATCTTCCGCTATATGAAGTCTTTCGTCCTAGAAAAAAATCAGAAGGAAGCTTTCGGGACGAAACACCGCCGCCACGAGGCGGAACCTGGCGAAACCAATCTAGGGCTCCAGCGGAGCTGTTCTGCCGGGGAAACATCCCTCCGGGAGGGGGAAATCATCACCATCGTCATCACCATCTATCCTATCATTAGGAGGGGGTTAATCTCCATCAACATCTTCACCAACACCATCTCCTATCAAACCTTGTTCATCTCTTGTATCCAATCTTTGTCTCAAAACCTCAGATTGGTACGTGTGGGTTGCTAGTAGTGTTGATTACTCCTTGTAGCTGATGCTAGTTGGTTTATTTGGTGGAAGATCATATGTTCAGATCCTTTATGCTTATTAATACACCTCTGATTATGAACATGAATATGATTTGTGAGTAGTTACGTTTGTTCCTGAGGACATGGGAGAAGTCTTGCTATAAGTAGTCATGTGAATTTGGTATTCGTTCGATATTTTGATAAGATGTATGTTGTCTTTCCTCTAGTGGTTTTTTGTGAATGTCGACTACATGAAACTTCACCATTGTTTGGGCATAGAGGAAGGCATTGGGAAGTAATAAGTAGATGATGGGTTGCTAGAGTGACAGAAGCTTAAACCCTAGTTTATGCGTTGCTTCGTAAGGGGCTGATTTGGATCCATATGTTTCATGCTATGGTTAGGTTTACCTTAATACTTCTTTTCTAGTTGCGGATGCTTGCAATAGGGGGTAATCATAAGTGGGATGCTTGTCCAAGGAAGGGCAGTACCCAAGCACCGTCCACCCACATATCAAATTATCAAAGTAACGAACGTCAATCATATGAGCGTGATGAAAACTAGCTTGACCATATTTCCCATGTGTCCTCGGGAGCGCTTTCCTTCATATAAGAGTTTGTCCAGGCTTGTCATTTTCTACAAAAAGGATTGGGCCACCTTTCTGCACCTATTTACTTTTATTACTTGTTACCCGTTACAAATTACCTTACCACAAAACTATCTGTTACCAATAATTTCATTGCTTGCAGAGAATAGCTTACTGAAAACCACTTGTCATTTCCTTCTGCTCCTCGTTGTGTTCGACAGTCTTACTTATTGAAAGGACTATGATAGATCCCCTATACTTGTGGGTCATCAAGACTCTTTTCTGGCGCCGTTGCCGGGGAGTGAAGTGCCTTTGGTAGGTGGAATTTGGTAAGGAAAGATTTATATAGTGTGCTGAAATTTACTGTCGCTTGTTAATATGGAACATAATCCTTTGAGGGGCTTGTTTGGGGTATCTTCACCCCGACCAGCAGATCAAAGAGTTGCTCCTCAACCTAATGAACCTACTGAAATTTTTTACTTTGAAATTCCTTCGGGTATGATAGAGAAACTGCTAGCTAATCCTTTTGCAGGAGATGGAACATTGCATCCCGATTTGCACCTAATCTATGTGGATGAAGTTTGTGGATTATTTAAGCTTGCACGTATGCCCGAGGATGTTATCAATAAGAAGTTCTTCCCTTTATCTTTTAAGGGAAAGGCATTGACATGGTTTAGGCTCTGTGATGATATGGGATCATGGAACTACAACCGATTGAAATTGGAATTTCATCAGAAGTTTTTCCTATGCATCTTGTTCATCGTGGTCGTAATTATATATATAATTCTTGGCCTCGCGAAGGAGAAAGCATTGCTCAAGCTTGGGGGAGGCTTAAGTCAATGTTATATTCATGGCCCAATCATGAGCTCTCAAGAGAAATTATTGTTCAAAAATTTTATGCTCGGTTTTCTCTCAATAATCGCTCCATGCTCGATACTTCTTGTATTGGTTCTTTTATGGTGACGACTATTGAATTCAAATGGGATTTATTGGAAAGAATTCAACGCAACTCTGAAGATTGGGATCTTGACAAAGGTAAGGATTCATGTATAACACCTAAGTTTGATTGTGTTAAATCTTTTATGGATACCGATGTTTTCCGTGAATTTAGCACTAAATATGGACTTGACTCTGAGACAGTAGCTTCTTTCTATGAATCCTTTGCTACTCATGTTGATCTCCCTAAGGAGAAGTGGTTTAAATATCATCCTCCCATTGAAGTGAAAGTAGCTGAACCTATTAAAGTTGAAGAAAAGACTATCACTTATAATGTTGATCCTATTGTTCCTACTGCTTATATTGAGAAACCACCCTTCCCTGTTAGAATAAAGGATCATGCTAAAGCTTCAACTGTGGTTCGTAAGGGTAATACTAGAACACCTACACCCCCTGAGCAAATTAAAGTTGAACCTAGTATTGCTATGGTTAAAGATCTCTTGGTCGATAATATTGATGGGCATGTTATTTACTTCTGTGATGAAGCTGCTAGAATTGCTAGACCCGATACTAAGGGTAAACATAGACCTGTTGTTGGCATGCCTGTTGTTTCTGTTAAAATAGGAGATCATTTCTATCATGGCTTGTGTGATATGAGTGCTAGTGCAAGAGCAATACCTCATTCCTTATACAAAGAAATTATGCATGATACTGCACCTGCTGAGATAGAAGAGATAGATGTTACGATTAAGCTTGCCAATAGAGATACTATTTCACCAATTGGGATTGTTAGAGATGTTGGAGTTTTGTGTGGGGAAGTTAAATATCCGACTGATTTTCTTGTCTTTGGTTCCCCACAAGATGACTTTTGTCCCGTTATATTTGGTAGGACCTTCTTGAATACTGTTAATGCTAAGATAGATTGCAAAAAGGATGTTGTTACTATTGGTTTAGGGGATATGTCTCATGATTTTAATTTTGCTAAATTTCGTAGACAACCCCATGATAAAGAATTGCCTAGTAAAGATGAAATTATTGGTCTTGTTTCTATTGCCGTGCCTCCTAATGATCCTTTAGGGAAATATTTGCTTAACCATGAAAATGATATGTTTATGAATGAAAGAAGGGAAATAGATGAAGTAATCTTTAAACAAGGACCTATCTTGAAACACAACTTGCATGTTGAAATTCTAGGGGATCCTCCTCCACCCAAGGGTGATCCCGTGTTTGATCTTAAACCATTACCTGATACTCTTAAATATGCTTCTCTTGATGAAAAGAAGATATATCTGTTATTATTAGTGCTAACCTTTCATAGCAAGAAGAAGAAAAAATATTGAAAACTCTGAAGAAGCACCGTGCTACTATTGGATATACTCTTGATGATCTTAAGGGTATTAGTCCCACTCTATGCCAGCACAAAATAAAATTGGAGACAGACATTAAACCAGTTGTTGATCACCAACGACGGTTAAATCCTAAGATGAAAGAAGTGGTAAGAAAAGAAATACTAAAGCTTCTGGAGGCAGGTATAATTTATCTCGTTGCTGATAGTCAGTGGGTAAGTCCTGTCCATTCTGTCCCTAAGAAGGGAGGCATTACTGTTGTTTCTAATGATAAAGATGAATTGATCCCACAAAGAATTGTTACAGGTTATAGAATGGTAATTGATTTCCGCAAACTAAATAAAGCTACTAAAAAGGATCATTACCCTTTACCTTTTATTAATCAAATGCTAGAAAGATTATCCAAACATACACATTATTGCTTTCTAGACGGTTATTCTGGTTTCTCTCAAATACCTGTGTCAAAAGAGGATCAAGAAAAGACTACTTTTACTTGCCCTTTTGGTAACTTTGCTTATAGAGGTATGACTTTTGGTTTATGCAATGCACCTGCTACCTTTCAAAGATGTATGACTGCTATATTCTCTGACTTTTGTGAAAAGATTGTTGAGGTTTTCATGGATGATTTTTCCGTATATGGAACTTCTTTTGATGATTGCTTAAGCAACCTTGATCGAGTTTTGCAGAGATGTGAAGAAACTAATCTTGTCTTGAATTGGGAGAAGTGCCACTTTATGGTTAATGAAGGTATTGTCTTGGGGCATAAAATTTCTGAAAGAGGTATTGAAGTTCATAAAGCTAAAGTTGATGCTATTGAAATGATGCCGTGTCCCAAGGACATTAAAGGTATAAGAAGTTTCCTTGGTCATGCCGGTTTTTATAGGAGGTTCATTAAGGACTTCTCAAAAATTTCTAGGCCTCTGACTAATCTCTTACAAAAAGATGTTCCTTTTGTCTTTGATGATGATTGCGTAGAAGCATTTGAAATACTTAAAAAAGCTTTGATTTCTGCACCTATTGTTCAGCCTCCTGATTGGAAATTACCCTTTGAAATTATGTGTGATGCTAGTGATTATGTTGTAGGTGCTGTTCTAGGACAAAGAGTTGATAAAAAATTAAATGTTAACCAATATGCTAGTAAAACTCTAGACAGTGCCCAGAGAAATTACGCTACTACTGAAACGGAATTTTTAGCAGTCGTATTTGCTTGTGATAAGTTCAGACCTTATATTGTTGATTCTAAAGTAACTGTGCACACTGATCATGCTGCTATTAAATATCTGATGGAAAAGAAAGATGCTAAACCTAGACTTATTAGATGGGTTCTCCTACTACAATAATTTGATTTGCATATTATCTATTTATATATATATATATATATAAAGCAAATGATGGGTTAAACGTAAAAAAGAGAATTAGAGTAGAAATTCCCATAAAAATCAGAAACATCCAACCATTAATTTAGAGGATAATAAAACGACAACCATTAGATCATAATTGTTTTCCAGAAAATTACCTACCAATGCCATCAAAACTAAGGCTCCTCGCAAATGATGGATTAACCATAAAAAGGCAAATTTCTCCCAGTCCAATTTAGGTCGCATCAGCCAGCGCAACAATTTCTCCGAGTCCAATTTTCCTAGCGGCTCGGCGGCGCTCGAAGTACTATATCCATGAGGTACGCCTCGCTAGATGCGTTTCTGGCCAGAAAACTACCCATACAAGCTAGCTCAAAACTCCACGAGGTTGATCCACTCCGCCAAGACATGCAAGTACCAGAAATCTTCATGTGGCTATAGGAGGCTACCGATTGCTTTCCGGCTAGCAAGTCAGGTACATAAAAACGATCTAGCTTCAATTGTGATTGATTTCAAGTAAATGAGGCTGCCAACTGCTTTTCGGCTAGCAAGTCAGGCACGTACACACGATCTACCTTCAGTTGTGATTAATCTGTATTAGAATTAGCATCCAGCCATATCAATCCACAGGACAGCTTTCATTTTGATGTGTGCATTTGGCCGAAAGTGATGGGGAAGTTGCAGATCGATCAAACTTCTTCATGAGTCAGCTTCGCTATGTTTCATTATTTTCTCAATGGTAAAGTACTCCGGCAAATTGCATCGATAGTTTCGGGCCATGCAAACAATCAACAAGCTTTAGCTTTGTAGCGACCTGACCCAAAATCGGTCAAATCTACGTATGCATACCATCCCAAGATCATCTTTGGTACTCACGATACATCGATAAAGTAATCAAAGTTCAATCACACCTGAATATCATTAAGCGATTCTCATATAGAGTCTTTATTACAAGGGAATAAATTCGGCTCAAGGCCAACTCATGAGAAATAAACTAAAAGTGCTGCGGAGCGTCGAAGATAAGCGAGTCCATCCGACTCAAAGGGCAATCGCCAAGCGCGAGCGTAGCCTCACTCTGATCGAATATATCTACGCAACATAATACGTTGCAGCCATGTAGGTCAGCTTTTGGAATAAGCTGGCAAGTCATGAAGAATAACAATAATAAAGTTACTAACTCTATATGCATTTTGGCTGTGGAGCTCTAAGTTTCATCATTTTGCGAAAAGCAAATTTTATCCTACTACAGTGGACTTGCTTGCAAATTACTACGATTGTTGGTAGTTATTGAGATGGTTCCGCCAACCAACATCTCGTTCCCAAATTATTATTAAGTCATAAACCCTCAAATTAATCCATTAATTTTAGTGTTGAGATATCCGAATACTTCCAAGGTCCAGAGGCTCAAATGTCCGTAACCGGGGACACGGCTAATCGATTAGGTTATAACTCTCTGCAGAGGTTTGCGCACTTTCCCCGCAAGAATCATTCCCTCCTTTAAAGTCTTCGCACTTCATGGTGTTTGAAGACGGACGAGATAAACAGGTCTTCCAAAGAGTTCTTACGCCACTTTGCGGTACCCATCCAATCCTACCGTTCGTCTACTTCTCGTAGTACCGTCCAGCCAGCGTCACTACTAGGGTCAACCCAGCCAGAGCCCATAATGGCTTGCGGCTGCAGAGTAAGCTTCGGTCATGGGGCATCCATCCTTCTCTTCGTGGCTGGGTGAAGCTTTCCGCAGGATGTCATGGCGCTTCTCCATGCATCCCGCCACCACTGGTGCTCCAGGTGCCCGTCAACCGTCCTCCACCCAGTAGTGATTTTCGAAGTCCATCTTGATCATTGTAGTCCATGGGTTGTCATCATCATTGACTCTCACATCTTGCTTATGAATTTCACACATCCCAAATCCGTCTCTGAGCATAGCAAAATAACTACTACGTCCCGGGGTCATGGTAACAAGGGGATTGGTTCATCCTACCACATGATACTACTCAAGTTTAATGACTTCAAGATTTCACTACTGCATGCAATGGTGGGGTGGTAACAACTACTAATGCACAAAAACATAGGTATAGAAATAACATGATCAAAACTTGCCTTGCTGATGATCCTCGTAAGCTAAAGAGTCGTAGTAGCAGGCTTCGCACTCCGGAAACTCTACCGAGACAAACAATAGCACAATAGGCACAATGCCAAAGGATCACACAAGATAACATAGCACAACAAAACAATCAAAACCAAAATCAAAAAGAAAAACTCAAAGAAACCAATTCAAAGTTTTTCCCTACTCCAAACAATAACAAAAATAGTTTTAAATAACAAAATTCCTTAAAATAACCTAATCATGGTTTTAGGTTAACTTAACAGAAAAGGATTCACTAAGCAATTAGGAGCAAAAAGAATTAATTAAAAGCTATTATAAAACTCATTTTAGGCCTAATCCAATTTCCATTAAGAAAATTAATTAAAAACTTTTATTAATTATAAATAAAAGTTCATCTAATGGAGTGACAGAAACTAACCTAGAATAACTAATCACAAGTTAAAAATAAATTAATTTACTAATTAATTAATTAGGAAAACAGGAACTAGTTAATTAATTAGGATTAATTGGATTCTGTCTAAAATTAATTATTTATTAATCCTAAAATACCCAAATTAATTTCTAGGGTTTGGCAATGTCAAAATAAAGTGGTGACAAAAGAATCATGCAAAATAATTTTTCTAACTAAAGTTATAGCAGATTTGCTATTCTGACTAAAACAATATTAAAGCATTTTAATTATTTTAACATAGCTAAATATATATTTTCAGAAACTACATAAAATTTGCAATCCAACAAAAAAGAATCACTCAAAAATATTAAATAGAATAAAAGATATACATTTTGAAAACTGAAACTATTAAGCTAAAACAGAAAATCAAAATAAAAGAAAAAGGCCTAATGGGCCTATCTCTGTATACAATATGTTAGATAGGCTAAGCGGGCCCTAGGTTTAAACTAAACGAACCGACCTAATAAAAATAAACCTAAACTAAAAATTAAACCGATTCGGACCGGCCGGTTTTATTAATAAAACCTACCCCTTCGGGGGCTTCTAATCTAGGCCATCGATCTAAGATCGGACGGTGGGGGGAGGTTGCCGGTGACTTACCGGACTCCGGCGACGGCGGCGGCGGCGGCGAAAGTGCTCCGAGGCGTCTGGGCGTCGGGGAGCTCCGGCGACTCGTCGGGGGATGCGCACGAGCACGGGGAAGGGTTCGGTGGTGTTGGGGAGGGTCGGGGTGGACCAGGGTGGCGTCGGCGGCGACTTTGGCGGCGGTGGCGAGCTCGGGACTCCGGTGAGCTCGGGAGGGAGAGGGAGAGGGGGTCGGGTGAGGCTAGGGGAATGGGGTGCGGAGGGTCGGCTTTATAGCACAGGGGTCCGCGAGCTTGGAAGGGATCAGGCGTCGGGGATCCGGATCCTTCGGGATCCGGTGGATCTCCGCGAGCGGCGTGGCGTGGCGAGGAAGAAGGCAGGCGGGGCCCACGAGTCAGCGAGAGAGAGAGAGGGCGAGGGGTCGGGTGGCCGAGGCCAACGGGTTTCAGCGAGGGGGTGCGAGGTGAGCTGGGCTGGCTGGCTGGCTCTGGGCTGCCAGTTGGGCCGGCTCATTGGGCTGGCCTGAGGTGAGGGGGTGAGGCGGCTGGGCACAGGGTGGCTGGTGGCGCGCCCACAGGGTTTTTTTTTTATTTTTTAATTAAAACTAAAACAAAAATAAAACCCAAACTATAAATAATTTATATAGGGTATATATATACCAAAATGATCGGGAATATTCCTTTCATTTGAACATTTTCCAAAGGCAAAATCCAAACTTTATAAAAATCCATTTTTTTCAAATTCAAATAAATTTCAGATTTGAATCCAAATCTTTTGGCATTGTTTCCTCTGATATTTTTGGAGTGTCATGTTTGCTCCTCTCATACTTTTGATCAAGTATTTATCAGGCTTAGTTTTTGGATTGTTTCCCACATGCCAAAGTTTGGAATTCAAATTCAAACTCAAATAGCTCTGAAACTTTAAAAGAAAATCAAATTCAAACAGGATGCATAGGATGCTTAGCTATAATTGTAAAACATTCCAAATAGGAAATTTGGGATGTTACAAACCTACCCACCTTAAGATGAATCTTGCCCTCGAGATTCGGGTTGGCTAGCAAATAGGTGCGGATGGTCTCGACGAAGATCTTCTTGGCGTTCCCAGTGGCTTCTTCCTCGGTGTGGTGACTCCACAAAGACCTTGCAAAACTTGATGACTTTGCTGCGGGTGACTCGCTTGCAGTCTCGAGAATTTTGACGGGTTTCTCCTTGTAAGTCAAATCACCGCAAGCTGTATGGCCTCTAGGGGCCTTGTGTCTCTCAACGGAACATCGGCCATGTCGGCATGACACTTCTTCAAGCGAGAAACGTGGAAGACATCATGCACTCGGACAATCCTTCCGCAATTCCAACTTGTATGCAACTTCCCACGACGTTCGAGGATTTTGTAGGGGCCAATGAATCGGGTGCTAGCTTTCCTTGACTCCAAACCTCTTGATTCCACGAAGTGAGACACACGAAGATATGCTCGGTCTCCCACTTCGTAAGTCACCTCCTTGCGCTTCTTGTCGGCATAACTCTTACATCATGCGACTGTGCTATCTTGAGCCTGTCTCGAATCAGCTTGACTTTCTCTTGGAATCCTTGATAAGATCGGAACCGAAAAGTGATCGATCTCAACACTATCCCACAAAGAATGGTGTTCGCACCTCCTTCCGTATAGAGCTTCGAAAGGGCCATCTTCAAACTGGATTGATAACTGTTGTTGTATGAGAACTCTGCGTCGGCAAATTATCATCCCAGCTAGACCCATAGTCTAGCACACAAGCTCTCAACATGTCCTCCGAATCTGATTGACTCTCTCGGTCATCCATCATCTGCGGATGAAAAGCTGTCTTGAATTCCAGCCTCGTACCCAAAGTTTCATGCAATTGCTTCCAAAACTTTGAGGTAAACTGCGTTCCTCTATCGACACGATTTTCCTCGGAACTCCATGCGACATCGATCCTGGTCATGTATATCTTGGCCAACTTGGCACTGGTATAGGTAGTCTTCACGGGAATGAAGTGAGCTACCTTAGTCAAACGATCAACCACTACCGGATAGAATCATAACCTGAGCGGGTCTGGGTAATCCTGTGATGAAATCCATACCAAGTTTCTCCCATTTCCAATCGGAATCGGCAAAGGTTGAAGTAACCTGCTGGCTTCGATGTTCTGCCTTTACGTTGGCAAACATCGCATCTTGCTACGTACTCGGCAATATCCTTCTTCATACCTGTCCACGAAACTTGGCTTCAAATCCGGTACATCTTGGTGTTGCCGGGTGAATCGAGTCTGGGAATCATGAGCCTCCTGAAGAATTAGCTTCCTGAGCTCGGGATCATTGGGCACATAAATACGATCCTCAAACCATATAGTTCCATGTTCATCCTTACGGAATCCTTTAGCTTTTCCTTCCTCCATCTTTTGCCTAATCTCATCGATTTCCTTGTCCGACTTCTGGGCTTCACGAATCCTTTCGGTCAAGGTGGACTGAACTTCCAGAGTTGCGACAAATCCTTTCGGAACTATCTCCAGTCGGAGATCTCTGAGGTCATCGACTAACTCCTGGGGTAATCCTCCTGCTGTAAGAGTGTTCACATAACTCTTACGGCTCAAAGCATCTGCTACAACATTGGCTTTACCGGGGTGGTAATGCAATCTCATGTCATAGTCCTTTATCAACTCTAGCCATCTCCTCTGCCTGAGGTTCAATTCCTTCTGCGTGAAGATATATTTCAAACTCTTGTGATCTGTATAGACATCACAGCGGTTTCCGATGAGGAAATGTCTCCAGTCTTGAGTGCATGCACTACATTGCTAACTCCAAATCATGCGTGGCATAATTCATCTCATGAGGCCGTAGCTGTCTGGAGGCATAAGCTACAACCTTACCTTCCTGCATCAATACTCCTCCGAGTCCTTGACGAGAAGCGTCACAATAAACCTGGTATTCCTTATGTATGTCTGGCAATATCAACACTGGGGCTGTGACCAACCGTTTCTTCAACTCCTGAAAACTGGTTTCACATTCCTCGGTCCAAACATATTTGGCTTCCTTCTTCAACAGCTCAGTCATGGGCTTGGCAATCTTTGAGAAGTTCTCAATGAACCTCCGATAATATCCTGCGAGTCCGAGAAAACTGCGGATCTCCTTGGTCGAGGTGGGTGATGCCAATCGGTGGTGATTCAACCTTGGCGGGATCAACTGCTATTCCTTCCCTGAAATAACATGTCCGAGAATCCAACCTCCTTCAACCAAAATTCACATTTGCTGAATTTGGCATACAATTGATGTTCTCGAAGTTTCTCGAACTAGGCGCAAATGTTCCTTATGCTCTTCCTCGCTCTTGGAGAATATCAATATGTCATCGATGAACACCACGACAAACTTGTCCAAATATTCCATGAACACCTTGTTCATCAAATTCATGAAGTATGCAGGAGCATTAGTCAATCCAAATGACATGACGGTATACTCGTATAAACCATACACAGTAGTGAATGCTGTTTTGGGTATATCCTTTTCACGAATTTTCAATGGTGATACCACGATCAAGATCGATCTTAGAGAATACCTTGGCTCCAACAAGCTGATCAAACAAGTCATTGATCATCGGCAGAGGTACTTGTTCTTGATGGTTACTTCGTTCAATGCACGATAATCCACAACCATCCTCAAGCTTCCATCCTTCTTCTCTACCAAAAGAACTGGGGCTCCCCAAGGTGATGAGCTTGGACGAATATATCCTTTCTCCAATAACTCATTTATTTGATCCTTGATCTCTTTCAACTCATTCGGTGGCATCCGATAAGGTCTCTTGGATATTGGGGCTGTGCCGGCAATAACTCAATCGAAACTCAATGTCTCGTCCGGTGGCATTCTGGTAATTCCTCCGGAACACATCGGAAATTCTTGCACCACCGGCACTTCCTCTGAACAACTCCCGTGAGGGAATGCACTGATTCTTCATCCGGCTGTGCTGGCTACATACTTGATCCTCTTACGCTCCGGGTGGTGAGCGAATAGACTTCTTGCACACGATCAATGTTCCTTCATATTTTGACAACCAATCCATGCCTAGGATTACATCCAAGGTCTGAGTTTCCAACACTATGAGTTCTACGGAAATTTGTGGTTCCCGATGTTGAGGGTTGCAGGACAACTTAAACCTGCCATCATTTCTCCTCTGCGGGAACCGGCGCGAGGGGCTTCTAAGGGTTCTAGTCGTAATCCGTACTTATCCACAACTACCCTTGATATGAATGAATCGTTGCACCGAATCAAAGAGAACCAAAACTGAGCGTGAATTCAATAAAACTTACCAACCACGATGTCGGCTGATCATAGACGTCCTCCACGTCGATATGGTTCACTTGAGCACGAGGAAGGATTGGGCTTCTTCGCTGAGCCTCCATTGCCATTCCCGTTCCTCTGCTTGGCCTCCGGGCAGTCGGTGGCGTAGTGCCCTGTCTTCTGGCACTTGAAGCGGTGATGTGGCTCAGATCCTTGAGCCGGGCAGAACGGTGCTGATTGCCATTACCATTTCCATTGCCATTGCCATGGCCTGACTTGTTGTCCTGACTGCGGTTGTTCCCATTTCCTCCATGGTTATGACCTCCATGGTTATGATGGGTGTGCCCTCCGAGTACGGTGCATAGCGGGCTTCTGCTGAGCTCTGAGTTGTGCTTCCCAGGCTGTACTTCCGCTTGCGGCTTTCTATCTGCTGCTGCTTGCCTTCGAGAATGGTGGCCTTGTCTACCATCTCCGGTAGTTGTTGAAGGTAGCCACAATAAGCTGCATGCTCAGTTCATCATTGAGTCCCTCAAGGAACTTCTCCGCTGGCGGCATCGGTGGCCACATCATCGGGGGCATAGCGAGCAAGCTTGCTGAATTCCTCCACGTCTTGTGCCACGATGACGATTTCCTGGCGTAAGTTGCGGAACTCACGCTTCTTCGACTCATGGCTCCAGATGAGACATGAGCGGTCTGAAGGCCTGCTGGAATTGATCCCAAGTGATGCCACCCATGGGAAAAGTGGCGGTGTAATTCTCCCACCAAGAAGCTGCAGGTCCATCCGGTTGATGCGCTGCAAAGCGCACCTTCTCAAATCGGTGCATCCAACGGTGACTAGCTCCTTCCGATCTTGCGGAGCCAATCATCAGCCACAATCGGCTCGGTGCTACTAGAGAACACCGGCGGATTCAACCTCGTAAATCGAGTCAAGTTGTCCACGATGGGTGGTGGTGGTGGCGGTGGATTGTTGGCGGTGTTGTTCGATTCGAATCAGGAGCTGCATCGATGCATTCTGCTGCTGGAGCAGCTGGGTGAGCTCCGCGGAAACCAAAGTGTCACGTCTCGAGGCATCTGGTGTTTTGGAGTGGGTGAGAAAATTAGAATAGAACAATGGTCTATGAGAAATACACTACCCATATGAATGCACAATCATAACACACCAAACATTTATTCATTCCACTCAAACATGGTTCAAACTCGATTACAAAAGCTCATGACTAATCGAAGGAAAACATCGGCCTAACTGATCGATTTAAAAAGTAAAAGATAACATGGTGGTCGACTAAAAGTCTTCATCGATGGCGCCTCCTCTTGGGGTTTCCTTCGTGGTACTCCTTGAAATCCTGATCATTGCTCACGAGGGTGCTTCATCTCCACTCGGGTAAAGATCCTCTCCAAGTCCATCTTTTCCTCTATCGCGGCAAGCTTCATCTTCGGTCGTCGACTATCTCCATGAAGTCCGTGATTTCCTCCTCATGGCCAAGGAAGTCTGCGTGCCTTCTCCTCCGCCCGATTCATGGAACAAAGCTTCCGTGTGTCTTGAGTTCTGGCGAGTCTGAATCTCCGTTTCTGAGAAGACACTCCAAGTCTGGATGTATGAGAGAGTGGAATCGTCCTCAATGGTACGGATGATATCTCCATTCCTTGCCTGCGAGAAACCATGGCGAGGTCTGAGTGATCGAGCTCGCCCTGTACTCCTCTCGGAGATGTCCAAGTGCTCGGTAGATCGCCACGTCCCTTCCGATGATCCAGTTGAACTCGGTGAACTCAAAGTTGATAGGCTCCGTGTGTCCTCCAAAGGTCCTCCACAGGATATGCACCTCAATCCTGAGGCGGGTGTCCGTCGGAAGTGCATTAGTGGGTTTCCAAAGATCGAGGCGAGCAATCTTCAGCAGCTTCACCATCTGGACCAGCTTCCTTCCGAAGGGCATCGTCTCATCGGGCTGGCAGAACTCCGGTAGCAAAACTGGGGTGAACTCGACGGCCATCTAGAATGTTGCAAAGGGGAGAAGAGTCAGAATAGAACAAGGAAGAATTATAGAATGAAAGGGGTTCAAAGTAAATGGTCTCTGCTTATGGCTTTCCGATCCTAGGGGTTACGATCCTACGGTCAGCGTGTGCTCTGATACCATCTCTGTAGCGACCTGACCCAAAATCGGTCAAATCTACGTATGCATTCCATCCCAAGATCATCTTTGGTACTCACGAGACATCGATAAAGTAATCAAAGTTCAATCACACCTGAATATCATTAAACGATTCTCATATAGAGTCTTTATTACAAGGGAATAAATTCGGCTCAAGGCCAACTCATGAGAAATAAACTAAAAGTGCTGCGGAAGCGTCGAAGATAAGCGAGTCCATCCGACTCCAAAGGGCAATCGCCAAGCGGGCGTAGCCTCACTCTGATCGAATATATCTACGCAACATAATACGTTGCAGCCATGTAGGTCAGCTTTTGGAATAAGTGGCAAGTCATGAAGAATAACAATAATAAAGTTACTAACTCTATATGCATTTTGGTGTGGAGCTCTAAGTTTCATCATTTTGCGAAAAGCAAATTTTATCCTACTACAGTGGACTTGCTTGCAAATTACTACGATTGTTGGTAGTTATTGAGATGGTTCCGCCAACCAACATCTCGTTCCCAAATTATTATTAAGTCATAAACCCTCAAATTAATCCATTAATTTTAGTGTTGAGATATCCGAATACTTCCAAGGTCCAGAGGCTCAAATGTCCGTGAATCGGGACACGGCTAATCGATTAGGTTATAACTCTCTGCAGAGGTTTGCGCACTTTCCCCGCAAGAATCATTCCCTCCTTTAAAGTCTTCGCACTTCATGGTGTTTGAAGACGGGACGAATGAAACAGGGTCTTCCAAAGAGTTCTTCCGCCACCGCCGGTACCCATCCAATCCTACCGTTCGTCTACTTCTCGTAGTACCGCCCAGCCAGCCACGTCACTACTAGGGTCAACCCAGCCAGAGCCCATAATGGCTTGCGGCTGCAGAGTAAGCTTCGGTCATGGGGCATCCATCCTTCTCTTCGTGGCTGGGTGAAGCTTTCCGCAGGATGTCATGGCGCTTCTCCATGCATCCCGCCACCACTGGTGCTCCAGGTGCCCGTCAACCGCCCTCCACCCAGTAGTGATTTTCGAAGTCCATCTTGATCATTGTAGTCCATGGGTTGTCATCATCATTGACTCTCACATCTTGCTTATGAATTTCACTCATCCCAAATCCGTCTCTGAACATAGCAAAATAACTACTACGTCCGGGGTCATGGTAACAAGGGATTGGTTCATCCTACCACATGATACTACTCAAGTTTAATGACTTCAAGATTTCACTACTGCATGCAATGGTGGGGTGGTAACAACTACTAATGCACAAAACATAGGTATAGAAATAACATGATCAAAACTTGCCTTGCTGATGATCCTCGTAAGCTAAAGAGTCGTAGTAGCAGGCTTCGCACTCCGGAAACTCTACCGAGACAAACAATAGCACAATAAGCACAATGCCAAAGGATCACACAAGATAACATAGCACAACAAAACAATCAAAACCAAAATCAAAAGAAAAACTCAAAGAAACCAATTCAAAGTTTTTCCCTACTCCAAACAATAACAAAAATAGTTTTAAATAACAAAATTCCTTAAAATAACCTAATCATGGTTTTAGGTTAACTTAACAGAAAAGGATTCACTAAGCAATTAGGAGCAAAAAGAATTAATTAAAAGCTATTATAAAACTCATTTTAGGCCTAATCCAATTTCCATTAAGAAAATTAATTAAAAACTTTTATTAATTATAAATAAAAGTTCATCTAATGGAGTGACAGAAACTAACCTAGAATAACTAATCACAAGTTAAAAATAAATTAATTTACTAATTAATTAATTAGGAAAACAGGAACTAGTTAATTAATTAGGATTAATTGGATTCTGTCTAAAATTAATTATTTATTAATCCTAAAATACCCAAATTAATTTCTAGGGTTTGGCAATGTCAAAATAAAGTGGTGACAAAAAGAATCATGCAAAATAATTTTCTAACTAAAGTTATAGCAGATTTGCTATTCTGACTAAAACAATATTAAAGCATTTTAATTATTTTTAACATAGCTAAATATATATTTTCAGAAACTACATAAAATTTGCAATCCAACAAAAAAGAATCACTCAAAAATATTAAATAGAATAAAAGATATACATTTTTGAAAACTGAAACTATTCGCTAAAACAGAAAATCAAAATAAAAAGAAAAGGCCTAATGGGCCTATATCTGTGCCTGTATGTTAGATAGGCTAAACGGGCCCTAGGTTTAAACTAAGCGAACCGACCTAATAAAAATAAACCTAAACTAAAAATTAAACCGATTCGGACCGGCGGTTTTATTAATAAAACCTACCCCTTGAGGGCTTCTAATCTAGGCCATCGATCTAAGATCGGACGGTGGGGAGGTTGCGGTGACTTACGGACTCGGGCGGCGCGGCGGCGAAAGTGCTCCGAGGCGTCAGGGCGTCGGGAGCTCAGCGACTCGTCGGGGATGCGCCGAGCACGGGAAGGGTTCGGTGGTGTTGGGAGGTCGGGGTGGACCAGGTGGCGTCGGGCGACTTTGGCGGTGGCGAGCTCGGACTCCGGTGAGCTCGGGAGGAGAGGAGAGGGGTCGGGTGAGGCTAGGGGGAATGGGGTGCGGAGGGGTCGGCTTTATAGCACAGGGGTCCGCGAGCTTGGAAGGGATCGGGCGATCGGGGATCCGGATCCTTGGATCCGGTGGATCTCCCATGAGCGGCGTGGCGTGGGGCGAGGGGAAGAAGACGGGCGGGCCCACGAGTCAGCGGAGAGAGAGAGGCGAGGGGGTCGGGTGGCCGAGGCCAACGGGTTTCAGAGGGGGTGCGGGGGTGAGCTGGGCTGCTGGCTGGCTCTGGGCTGCCAGTTAGGCAGCTCAGTGGGCTGGCCTCAAGGCTGGCTGAGGGTGGGCGGCTGGCTGGGCTGGGGTGGCTTTGGTGGCTGGCGCCTGGGGTTTTCTTTATTTTTTAATTAAAACTAAAACAAAAATAAAACCCAAACTATAAATAATTTATATAGGGTATATATATACCAAAATGATCAGGGGAATATTCCCTTTCATTTGAACATTTTTCCAAAGGCAAAATCCAATCTTTATAAAAATCCATTTTTTTCAAATTCAAATAAATTTCAGATTTGAATCCAAATCTTTTGGCATTGTTTCCTCTGATATTTTTGGAGTGTCATGTTTGCTCCTCTCATACTTTTGATCAAGTATTTATCAGGCTTAGTTTTTGGATTGTTTCCCACATGCCAAAGTTTGGAATTCAAATTCAAACTCAAATAGCTCTGAAACTTTAAAAGAAAATCAAATTCAAACAGGATGCATAGGATGCTTAGCTATAATTGTAAAACATTCCAAATAGGAAATTTGGGATGTTACAAGCTTTGTCCATCATACGGACGTTCTGTTTTTAGAATGAACATGAGTCAGCTTCGCTACGTTTCATTATTTTCTCAATCGTAAAGTACTCCGGGAAATTGCATCGATAGTTTCGGACCATGCCAACAATCAACAAGCTTTAGCTTTGTCCACCATACGGACCGTATGTTTTTAGAATGAACGGGCAACACTACCACAGAATTGGTATTCACCTGAAGGTAATGAAAAACCACGACTGGGCACAGTTGTACAACTAGGACACTAAGAATGAGGTCAAACCAGGATTTAACGCGGCAACATCAGAAGATAAAAGAGTCAATAGATTCTCACGTCGTTGAGGGCCTTACAAGTATGCTGGATAGAGATAATATGCTAGCAAGAACATCCAGAATCGCATGTCACAAATTTGAAGAAGGTGACTACAACAACATGAGATTAAAACTAATCAGTAAGTGACAAGGACATGCAAGACGACATGACATGCCATCTGCAACTGATGTTACAGCCTTATTGTCAATGATACAAGAGAAATAGGATGGAATATCATTGTTCAGTACAATTACATCAAGTCAAGAAGAATCTCATTATGCAGTATCCATTATTGTTCCCCTATGGTGAAGATGGGTACAAAGAAGATGTACCTTACATGCTAAAAGAAGGTGCAAAATGCAAGAGAAAGCATTTAACAATGCTGGAATACTATGCATATCGTCTATAAAAATGTACTAACCAACCTACGCACTTGCTGATATGTGAAAAGGTTACATTGCAGTTCATTGTGGATGCCCCTTCATGCATTTTTCAGTACATGCTAATTGGATCAAAAGAAACCAAGGAAAACTAAGAGCATAACTACAGTTGGTTTGCAGGACAAAATAGAGAGAGGAGATACAAGGGGCTGACCAAGTAAGGAGAATAGTGCTGCCATCTAGATTCATAGATTGCCCAAGAAACAAAGCATAAAGCTACCAAGATGCTATGGTAATATGTTGGTCGGCTCGATACCCTAAACTATGTGATATTCACATGCAATGCAGGCTTGCAGCTTTGCCGGAACTTCAATCTATGCTACAAGAAGTACACCAACCAGCATAAAAAGACCTAATATTGTTGACCAAGTGTTCCACATAAAGCTCGGGGAGTTCATGAGACACGAGAGGGCACATTTTAAAAAAACACTCGCAAGTAATACCCATGTGACTTTATAACACCTGTTATTTAATTTTCTAAACATATAAAAAATCAACTAAAGATTATTTTTTTAATTGTAGTTATGTGCTCAATACATTTTTAAAAACGGGCCTCCCACATGACCACATAGTCATATTTCTCCAAAAAAGTGAAAAGAAACACAGGTACCCATGAACCATTAAAGGAAGGCATGATAATACACTACTGCTGAAAACTACATGATGTGTAGCCCATGTGCCGCAGCCAACACAAGGCCACCATGCATGGTCGAAAACAGATGTATACGAAAGTTCCCCCCAAAAAATATCAGCACTATCACAGTACACAGTACATGAAGATGGATTCCCGATATATAGACCCTGTTCGGAGTTCCACCAGCTCCGTGAAATCCCGGGAGTTGCAGAGCCAGGAAACAGGAGCTCCGCCACTTTCAACAGTAACTCCACTCGCTCCGGGAGTGGAGTTGTGGAGTGGAAGTTCTCCGAACAGGGCCATAGAGGACGAGAAAATGGAAAATACATGTAGAATGGGAAGTCAAGCTAGACAGTAGATACATTCCTATAAAATAGAAATCTATTGGTCAAATATCAAGCATACATAAATGTCGAGGTCTGCAGCAGATCTCTGTCAATAAAATACATAAATAGATAAGATGACCAAGAGACAACCCTAATAGAAAATGATGAGATCAAGAGATACCTCAAATGCACATACATATCAAGCAATGACGCGTGTTGGATAATATTTTAGTTCGAAATGCAGTTCCGAGATCCATGAGTGAAAAGGTTGCATTTCCAATTGGAGAGTCAACAACAGGTCATTTGCTCTTGAGAAAGAGTAGGAATGATTAAATTTATGCAGTCGATGGAGACAAATAAGAGCGAAGAAGCCAGAGAAGTAGCAAATGCATGGTTCCCGTCACAATGGGTATGGTGAAGAAAGAGACAAAGTGGAGCAAAAGAAAGAAAACAAGATTGGTTGGAAGGATATATTATGCCCCACCAGCAAGCGGTGACAAATAATACACATGAATTTGCACAGTGGATTCTCAATATTCGTGACGGAATAAATATATCATCAAGGTGAACAATTGATTAAAATACCAACCGAGATACTACTGAAGAAAGGAGACTGTGGAGAGCATATATCCAAATTTGCAGGACATGTACTGCCAGTGAGATTTCTTAGAAGAAAGATCAATATTATGTCCAAGGAACAAAACATTTCACATGATTAAAAAAATGAATATCTAGGATCAGCTACAAGGTGAGATGAAATCGTACCTAAGTTGTGACACAGTATGCAAAGCAACAACCTTAAATGCTGAAACTGCAATTTTATATCCAACAGAATTCCTAAACAGCTTACCATTCCCCATAATCCCAAATCACAAGCTAAAACTAAAAGCAGACCTACCAGTGATGCTCTAATGTAATATCTCCAGGGATGACGATTATTCAACTTGGAAGAAAAATCATCGAAGCACAGATAATAACAAGAACACTGATGTGGGGCAAAAAGTATATATTCGAAGAATATCCATGTTACCAAATGAATGAGTGTGGCCATTCGTTCTAAATAGAAGACAATATCCTATAACAGTCTGCTTTGCTATGACAAACAATAAAAGCAAGGGAAAATCTCTAAACAAGGTTGGACTAACTCTGCCTAAACATGCATTTACACATGGACACTTGCGGGTAGAGTCTATAAAGAAATATTCTAAAGGCATAAAAAACACTTTTACTATAATTATATTCTTCAAAAAGATGATGTTACTGACCTCTTATTAGATGAGAATAATTACATGGAAAATTTGTACACTACACATATCTTCAAAGTTCAAAAGAATAACTAGCATATCAATGGTAACATAATATATGGATGGATATGGTCTACTGATACGCAGAAGTAATGGAAACATGCATTAGCATTTGATGGAAATAGTTCATCTATTATATATGAAAAATGCTTGACGGGGTAACCAAAAAAAGATAATTAGACTAGAAAATCCCACAAAAATTAGAAACATCTAACCGTTAATTTTATTAGAAAATAAAACGACAACCGTTAGATTATAATAATTTTATGAGAAATTACCCACCAATGCCATCGAAAGAAAGCTCCTCTTTTACCGCTACACCAAATCCTTCACGATGTCTTCCTTTCCCAAGGGCGATGACATTGCTACTTGGATATTTCTCGGAGATGCCCTCATGGCTCCAAAGTTCTTCTCGTGGAAGTACGCCCTCATAGATGGGCTTCTGACCAGTGCTTTCATGCACGTACAAGGTGGCTTTCCTCAAGAGGCTGATTGATTCCGTCGAGATGCATGAGGATGGTTGATTTCTATACATAGGACCGACTTGCTTTGGTGGATGTCCTCGCACCTGGCCGGAAAGCAATCTGCAACATGCAGGTGCCAGATCGATCAAGCTAAGATATACAATTTTCTTATCCGTTTTAGCATGTGCTTGATAGCAATCTTCTTGTTGATTAATTCCTCCCATGTAAATAGCAAGCTAGATCAGAGACACTTGATTTTTGGTTCGATGACCACACACATGTAACACACCTTTTCTTTGCACAATTACATCACGCACACCTCAAAAACCAGTCTCAATCTCCAATTCCGTTCTACTTGTAAGTGCTTACAGATCGGCTTTACCTTCATATCGGCGCCCTTGGACATTGACGGTGTCCTGGACTAGGGGGTACTCACCATGTCATCTCCCGATCTGTTAGATTGGGCCGAGGACCCTCATGGCTGTATACTCATGGGCCAGTCCGGACAGCTGCCGCATACAAGGAAGATTCCACAAGACTTGGCGATCAAGACAAGGACTCCTCCCCACCGGCGTATTCGGCTAGGACTCTTGTTATCCTAGGCCCCTGGTGCATTATATAAATCGAGGCCAGGCTAGTCGATAGAGATATACAACAATCATACCATAGGCTAGCTTCTAGGGTTTAGCCCTACAATCTCGTGGTAGATCAACTCTTGTAATACTCATATTCATCAAGATCAATCAAGCAGGAAGTAGGGTATTACCTCCATCATGAGGGCCTGAACTTGGGTAAACATTGTGTCCCTTGCCTCCTGTTACCATCCGCCTTTGACGCACGGTTCGGGACCCCCTACCCGAGATTCGCTGGTTTTGACACCGACATTGGTGCTTTCATTGAGAGTTCCGCTATGTGTTCGGCAAAAGGTTGATGGCTCGCCTGCAGATCAACTGCGACTTCGGCATCTTCATCACCAGCTCGACTGGTCACCTTGGTTCGACCAAGGACTGCACCCTACCTCTGATCGTCATGTTCGGATGAGGGCCTTCATCAACATCAACTCCGATCTCTATCAAGATCATGGAGGAATCATCCAGGGAGCCCGGGGGCTCAACGTCAACATTGCCCTCGGGCGACTATGCTGTTTTTCTGGACCGCGAACTTGTATCCGGCGCCACCACCTCCTCAAGTGTCGTTTTAACGATTGCTTCGGTGGAATTGTGCGGAATTGAGTCTACAACAACCCTGGAAAATTTCGTCGAGTTCCGCTGGAGGAATCTCTGGCAATCCATGATATACCGGAGCCCTGTCAAATCTGGACGGGAATCTGGACGAGTTTAGGGCATGGTGTCCGGCTGCTAGCTCGGACGTCCTTTGGGAGATCCAACCGTTGATCGGCTGCGGAATTCCTATATCTACCACCCCTCAAAATTTCAGCTCGATCCGACCTTGCAAACTCCGGGAACCTTCCGATTAGTGCATCACTTTTCGGATCTATTTTCTGCGCCAAAACGAATCTGACCCGAGTTCGTCTATTTTATGAACGGGATTTCGGACATCCTTTTTGAAGGAAGTTTTGTATGGGGTATTGTGTTTTGTTCCCGAACACATCCCGCTAACTTTAAAATCTTATGAACATGATCTTCACCATCATGCTGGTGTCAAACCAGTCCGGCAATATTGCTCCAAGGCCGCCGACCTGCGCTAGACACGTCGCCGCTTTGTTGAGCCGAGCTCAACTTCTTCGGATCATCATCTCGGCAAGCCTAACAAGAGTTCAGCATCGCGAAGGATAAATCATCAGCAACATCTCCGCCCCATGGATTACACGGAGCGGGCACACCGGCATCGCCGCACGGTCACTTCATCAAGCTGGCATTGACCACGTCATGACCTGCATCGGCAGGGCCGCACTGTTGCTTCTTCAAGCCGGTGCCCATCACGCCGACCTACTTCGACTCATCGGCTGACATCGAGGCTTCGACGTCTCGGCTGGACCGGGGGCTTCGCCATCTCTTCATCAACCTACTCCGGAGACTTCGGCGTCACTAGCCGACCAGCTTCGTCACGTTAGCTGGACCGAGGGCTTTGCCTCGGCAAGCCAACCTTTGCCAGCATTGCCGTGCCGTCGCTTTATCGCCCGACAGGCAATGGGTGTGCGGATCGAGTCCCAATTTTGGGAATCACCTTCCTTCGGATTGCTACAACAAATAAACCAGGTGCTATTAATCCTAGTATTTTTTGCTTGTTTGGGTTCATTTTTACCAAGGAATTATTACTCTGGTTTTTCCATCATATGTACGCAGGTCTATCAAATGGTGGCCGCATTAACGACGATCACATGGTGGTTCGGTCAGTTTCCGTACATAGTCCGGCGAATGCCACATCCGGAACTCGGACCGACCTGTTAATTCAGGCTTTGCCACGCCTTTACCGCATCACGCTGACGCCCAACATCGACATTGACTTCGGCGCCAGGCCATATTTCTTTTATTACTCACTTCGCATAAATTATTTATTATGCAACATTTTTTTATTATTACTATTATCTCCAGTTTGCACTATTTTTTGTGCACAGGAAAATGATCCAGCGGGACTATTGTAACGCCCCGGATGCAACTTTCCATATTCGTAACTCCAACTCTTGCCTTTTCCGGAGATGCAATATGTTATTTCCTCCGTGGTTGGGTTTTTGTCTTTTGTTTTGCATTTTGTTCATGTCTTGCATCTCATCTCATGGCATCATCCGCATTGCATTTGCATATTTTCATAAAACTCGTAGCCGTTCGTAGTTGCCCCTTCTCTCTTTGCCTCCGTTGTTATTTTGTCAGGCTCTTGTCCCCGTTGACCTCTCTCAGACCAACCGGCTTCTCGTTCCCTCTTGTCTGGCCGTTTGAACCCCTCCACACTTTACCCACCCCCTCTTGCGCGCGTCCGAAATCTGCCCCGAACCCGAATCGGTCGGTCGTGACCGTTGGGTCCGGATCATCCCCAAACATCTACAAAACATCTCCGTTTTATTATTTGGACGCCCTACCTATTTGTTTCTCGACCGTCCGATTGTGATCGGAGGGACAGATAGCCCCTACCCAAAAATCCACTCGCTATATAAAGTAGACCAACCCTAATCTTTAGGAGGCTTGTCCCATCAGCCCACTCCCGAGCGCCGCCACTCTTCATGTCCCTTCCTCATCGGGATCCTCCCCGATCCAAAAATCCTCTCCTCGATTTCAGCCATCAGCCAATCTCCATGATCCCTCCACAACCACCGAATCCCATGGCGCCCTCCTCCTGCCCGAGCCATGCCTCGTCCCAGCCCCACCTCGACTCGGAGCACCACCGAGCCCCGCCTCTCCTCCAGTTTGCTGCCGTCGCCCCGGCGAAAGAGTTCTGCCGCCAAGCCACCCGGCCAGCCTCCGCCACTGCAGCCCGACCCGTCGCGCCCACAGCCTCTCCCGCTCGAGGGCTCCCGAGCACACCGGCGAGTCTCCCCACACCCGCGCGTCCTCTGCCTCACCGTCGTCTTCGCGTGCCACGCCTGAGTTCCACTTCGCCGGAGCACAGGTCCTCTTCTGCCACCGGTGAGATGCCCTGCTGCTGCTCCTCTGTTTTCCCATGCACCTCCCGTGCCTCACATCTCCCTCTCGACCTCCTAATGCAGCGCCATGGATGGCTGCAGCCCAAGGAGTTTGCGCCGGCCATCCTCGCCTCCCGCGCCCGGACGACGTCGTCCTCGAGCTCCCAGATGCCGGTCCTCGCCAGCAGCACCCCGGCGCCGCGCGCCCATGCCTTCCTCCCCACGCCCGGATTTGCTGCCGCCCCATCTTCACCTTGCCGGAGTTGCCCTGCCGTCGCCAAATTCCACGCCGCCGCTGCTCTACTTCCTGTCTAGCAGAGGAGGACGACGCCTCTCCTTCGAGTCGTTCGAGCAGCAGGAGCCCGTTTGTCCCGAGCGTTGACCGACCTCGATCCAAGCCGGCCTCGTCCCGATCTCCTAGCCCATCAGCAGCAAGGCCCAGCCAGGCGTTCCCAGCCAGCCTGCTGCCTCCAAGACCCAGCGCCTCTACAGTCGACCCAATGTGAGCAGCCGCCCAGCCCCTCCTCTCTGTTGGCCCAACATGCACCAGATTCGGCCTGCCATGTTTTTTTCTGCTCTGAACGAATTTGTCTATTATTCCAGGATTTGCAGTTTTGCAGAAAAACCCTCATAGTTCATGCATTAATAACTTCATAACCATGCATCGGATTAAAACAACTTATATATGCAAAATGCTTAGTTTTTCATCTAGTTTCATAATCTGCTACTTTCATTCATGTTTAAAATGCTTAAAATGCTGTTTGTTTAAATTTGCTCAAATGCCATGTTAAAATGATTTATTTCATAACTAAATAACCGTAGCTCGGTTTTAAATAAACTTTATATGTAAATGGGGTGGAAAAATGCCTAGTTTAACATGGTGTACTTTATTTTGCTGTTTAACAACACTAAAATATGTTTTAGCACAGAACAGTACCAAATTTGAAATATTCACATGAGGATTTTCCGGAATTGTTGTTTCTTATTTCCGGCCTCATTTAAACTTGCCTAGATAGGTAGTTTAATTATGATCCACCTCTTTCCATGTTTAATAACATTTAACTTTGTTTGGTAGCTTAAACGAGATCAAACTAAATAATTGCATGTGGTGTTTCGTCGGTATGCAACTCGTTGCATATTGAGCTCCACTTAACTTGTAATATCGTTTGTTGCACTTTGCCATGCCATGCCTCTTTAAACCGGACATGCATCATACTTGACTATGCATCGTGCCATGTTTATGCTTGTGCATTTATCATGTTGTTTGTTTCTTTCCGGTGTTGCTTCTCGGTTCCGGTAATGTTGCGATTGTGAGGATTCGTTCGACTACTCCCGTTCATCTTCTTCATGGACTCGTTCTTCTTCCTTGCGGGATTTCAGGCAAGATGACCGTCACCTTGGATCTCATTACTATCATTGCTATGCTAGTTGCTTCGTTCTATCGCTATGCTGCGCTACCTATCACTTGCTGCTCAAGCCTCCCAAATTGCCATGAACCTCTAACTCGTTGACACCTTCCCAGCAAACCGTTGTTTGGCTATGTTACCGCTTTTGCTCAGCCCCTCTTATAGCGTTCTAGTTGCAGGTGAAGATGAAGATTGCTCCATGTTGGATTATGTTTATGTTGGGATATCACAATATCTCTTATATTATTAATGCATCTATATACTTGGTAGAGGGTGGAAGGCTCGGCCTTATGCCTCGTGTTTTGTTCCACTCTTGCCGCCCTAGTTTCCGTCATATCGGTATTATGTTCCCGGATTTTGCGTCCCTAACGCGGTTGGGTGGTTTATGGGACCCCCTTGACAGTTTGCTTTGAATAAGACTCCTCCAGCAAGGCCCAACCTTGGTTTTACCATTTGCCTCACCACCACCTATACCCTTCCCTTGGGTCGGCCAACCCAAGGGTCATCTTTATTTAGCCCCCCCGGGCCAGTGCTTCTCTAAGTGCTGGTTTGAACCGAGCTGCCTGCGGGGCCACCTTGGGGCAACTTGAGGGTTGGTTTTACTCGTAGCTAGTCTCATCCGGTGTTGCCCTGAGAACGAGATATGTGCAGCTCCTATCGGGATTTGTCGGCACATCGGGCGGTCTTGCTGGTCTTGTTTTATTGCTGTCGAAATGTCTTGTAGCCGGGATTCCGAGACTGATCGGGTCTTCCCGGGGAGAAGGAATATCTGTAGTTGATCGCGAGAGCTTATCATGGGCTAAGTTGGGACACCCCTGCAGGGTATAAACTTTCGAGAGCCGTGCCCGCGGTTATGTGGCAGATGGGAATTTGTTAATATCCGGTTGTAGTAAACTTGAAGTAAACTCTTCTAAAATACACCAACCGTAAAGAATCGTGAGTGTCTCTTTTCGGGTTGATCGAGAGAGAACACGGTTTCGGGTTATGTCGGCGTAAGTAGGAGTTCAGGATCACTTCTTGATCATTGCTAGCTTCACGACCGTTCCTTTGTTTCTCTTCTCGCTCTCATTTGCGTATGTTAGCCACCATATATGCTTAGCCGCTGCTGCAACTTCACCACCTTACCCCTTCCTTTCCCATTAAGCTTTGCTAGTCTTGATACCCATGGTAATGGGATTGCTGAGTCCTCGTGGCTCACAGATTACTAAACCAACAGTTGCAGGTACAGGTTTGCGATGATCATGACGCGAGAGCGATGTTTGCTTGTTTTGTAGTCCTTCTTCTTCTTCGTCGATCAGGGGATAGGTTCGTGTCGGCAGCTGAGGCTAGCAGGGTGGATACTGTTTGAGTTTCTGTTTATGTTTCATCCGTAGTCGGATGTTGATCTTGTATGTTGTATTGATGTATTCATGTGACATTGTATGTATTGGAGGTATCCCCACTATTATGTAATGTTGATGTAATGATATCCACCTTGCAAAAGCATCTTCAAGATGCGCTTCTATCCTTGGTGGGACCTTCGAGTTCCTTTAGGATAGGGTCGCATCTTGGGCGTGACAACTATATCCTTTGGCGTCACCTCGGCTGGACGGGGGGCTTCGTCAACACTTCATTACCCCATGCCGGCAACTTCGGCATGACTCTGCCGGCCTGCATTGACCGTGCTATGTCACCACTTCAGAGTGCCGAGCTCTTTGCTCCGCCACCTCGGGACCGGCTTGGGGGATGGAACCTTGTCCCGCGTCAAGCTCGGACCGCGTCATCAACACCGAACACATTAACCAGCTAAGTTGCCTTCATGCTCAAAGTTTTAAATTTTTAATTTATGTTTGGTTCGACCAAGCATTATACTTTTCTTTGGAAAAAAGTTGCTTGTAAAAAACTTCCTTGTCCAAACTTTGTTTGTGACGCACAAATTCAAATATCCCGTCTACTTGGGGGCTCCCTTGCTGGAGCTTTTCCTCTTGCATATCATTATACTTGTACGGCTTCGTTCCTTGTTCGTGTATTACGCCACAATATGCACCATATTGACCTAAGTGATTGGCAAGCTGGGTTGCCTTGCTCCTGTGTTTACCCCTACGTTCCCAATTGTTCGGCTTGGGAGTAAAGGGAGCACCTCTGTGATTGTCACGATCGGGTCACCCGAGCCGGACCTCAGACTGGGTGGAGCCGAAAGCTAGCGCTCTTACTGTTTTCAATTATGGTCGGCACACAACGGAACTCATGAGTACAAAAAATCTATTGCACAAGTCTCATATTAACAATGAGCACCGAAGAAAGGTATCGGTGGGGATACTATTTTCTTCAAGATGCTTCTTACACTTTATCGATAATATACATAAGTTCCTGGCGTGCTTTGTGCATTACAGCCTTATGACCTGATTGCCTGGTTATCGAAACACCGTCGATATTCTTGACAGGTGGAGTACATAACACTTTTCGGTCCTTGACCGAAGAGGGAGAAGCCGACGGTCGGTTAGGACGCGTTTAAAGTTCGGGTGAACATAGATATGATATAAGTACTTCGGTACATACAATCATTCTTTTACCCAAGTCACTCGGGGGCTCTTAAATTTATGTGAGCTGTTTAATAATAAGTGTTCTTCTTCTTAGTCGTTGCAAAGTCTTTTTTCTATCACTCCTTTTTTTCAACGCGAGTGTGCGGTCAATAGCCGGGGCGCCTAATTTCTCTCTCAAAGCCGCTAAAGTTTGCTAAACTGGCCTAACGAGAAGTACTCCGCCTTCGGGATAGGAGGTTGAAGCCATAGGCTGACCCGCTTGAAGTCTTGAGATAGGATGTGTCACGTTAAAGCACGACAGAAGCACCTTTTTTTTCTAAGACCAATTTTCGATTTGGCACCGAACACTTGATCTAGTTCGGACATTAAACTTTTGAATAAGTTTTTTGGCTTTTCGAGCCTATGGCACTTTTAAACTATTTGTGTGTTTCCAGCATTAGTCTCGCAGTGCAACGCCGGACACCTTTAGGGATTCGGCAAAGACATTCTCGGATATTGCTATATATGCATCGGTTTTGAATTGTGTCTTCGGTCAATAGTTGGGTTGCCCGGCTCCTGTGCTTGCCTCCTACATTCCACTTTGTTCGGCTAGGTGTGCCAAGGGAGAACCACTGCGATTGTGCTTCCAGCTCGCATGGTCAAGCACCTCAGTGGAGAAAGCCGAAAACTGACTGTCACAATAGGCGTAAACTGGTCAGCGGTCCGATGACTATGTTAAATGACGGGCCGTTCATAACATTGGCCGAAGTGTTTACGGCTTGACCTCGGCTGTCGCCGAACACTAACCGGGGGCTCATAGCTAGCTTCCCCAGTATAAAGATTTTATGACTAAGCGAAAGTTTTTAAGCCCGCATATCTGATTGCCTCGTTTCTGCTCACACAACCGCCTTCGGGCACCGAGACGTCGGCTAAGGGTTGTTTTGTTAGTACGGAAACACCCTGCGTAGTATCTACCAAGGGGTAGAAGCCGACAATGGGCCACTTTCAACTGATAAACGGTCACAATGGAGTCAAAATAATGATGTGAAGTACTTGGATACATAGAATCATTACACATAATCTGTGATTTTACTCTGGATATCGATCCTTAATTCGGCCACCCATGCCCACATTAAGGCTCGGGGGCTACTGGACTTTGCGCTCATTATTTACAAATATTAAAGGGGCACATCGATCCCCTGATCTGGTGTTGCCACCCGACCAGTGTCTCGGGGGCTACTGCATTGCTTATTGAATGCAGAGAATTCAAAGTGCTCAGTGTTCGACTTGAACGAACTATGTGCATACATGTCTTCGTATAATAATAGGTACCATATGGACCTATCCGGCATCAAGCTAGTATATTGTGGCGACTTCTCACGACCCTCTCTCAGGGGCCCGTTCGCCGATCACTAGTATCTCTAATATATTACACTGCATTTTTATTCCTATGTATGCTGCCGAGCTAGGAGTTGATCCTCAGGCCGATTTCGCGCATCAACCTGAGTCTCAGGAGCTACTGGGAATAGCGGTTTTATGCTTTCCTTCAGGTGCATCTCGGGTTTTAGACTGATACACGCACCTTGAGGGATACTGGCTATACGTCTTGTCAGATATTACATTGCACAATTCGGAATTGAATTCATAAAAATCAGTCCCATGGCCAAGGTGGTGCACCACCTCGGAAGCTGTCCGGCATAAAGCTCGGGCGCCAGTGGCTGGCTCCATAGAGGGCATTTCCGGTATTAAGCTTAGCTAAACTCTTTCAACTTTTTGAACCAAGGTGATCTATGACACCTCAGATATAATCCGGCGTTGGAGCTCGGATATCGTCCGGCATTGGAGTTTGGACACAGTCCGCATTGGAGCTCGGAAGCAGTTCGACATTGGTGCTCGGCTGCAAAGGATACCTCGAATGCAGTCCGGCGTTGGAGTTCGGACGCAAGAGGACGCTGCCTCCCGGGAACAACTTCGAACCCGAGGCATGGCATAAAAATAACAAGGCATTGATAAAGGCCGGAAACTTAAAGGGACTCCTCGGATACCCAACGTGCAAACTCTTCGGATGCGCTTTGGCGATCCTGAAGATCGAAGATAAGAAGATTTGTTGAACCAGTTTTCAAGACCGACGACCGGAGATGAAGAACAGTTCGGAAGAATCGAGGAGCGTCCCTAATTTGAAGACCGGTTCAGGGGGCTACTGACGGTGTCCTAGACTAGGGGGGGGGGTACTCACCATGTCATCTCCCGATCTGTTAGATTGGGTCGAGGACCCCCATGGCCGTATACTCATGGGCTAGTTCGGACACCTGCCGCATACAAGGAAGATTCCACAAGACTTGGCGATCAAGACAAGGACTCCTCCACACCGGCGTATTCGGCTAGGACTCTTGTTATCCTAGGCCCCTGGTGCATTATATAAACCGAGGCCAGGCTAGTTGATAGAGATATACAACAATCATACCATAGGCTAGCTTCTAGGGTTTAGCCTCTACGATCTCGTGGTAGATCAACTCCTGTAATACTCATATTCATCAAGATCAATCAAGCAGGAAGTAGGGTATTACCTCCATCGTGAGGGCCCGAACCTGGGTAAACATTGTGTCCCTTGCCTCCTGTTACCATCCGTCTTAGACGCACAGTTCGGGACCCCTTACCGGAAATCCGCCGGTTTTGACACCGACAGACATTGCCACACCTCTGTTGGATCTCCTCGGTTGTCTAATCGACTCCACCCAACGATAGAAGCAACTCCAATAGGTACCATCTTCTGCACAAAATCGATTAATTTGCATTATACATTGGGTGAAGTGATGAACTGATCACTGAGTGATCAAGAATACTTGATTATTAGATTGTGGTAAAATAGAAAAACACTAATCTATACATCTAGATTCATTAATATGACCAGAACCGGTTCCTTACCATACTTTTGTTTAGTAAAAGCATTTTTGTATTCAAGGTTGGTTCCCAATCTCCGTCGCTCACCTTGATTTTCCAATTGACTCCTTTTAGTGATCGCCCCACCTCCAGTAGGTATTACCATCTTATGCAAAAGGCAATTAAGTTGCAAGATTCATCGTAAGCCAGATTAATGAACTCCCTTGCCGTACTTACATTTCCCTCAAGTTAATAGTTTTGTGTTCAAGGATTGGTTTGAACAGAACTCTTAACTACATATAATTATTTTTTCAGTTATATTGCTCCTTTAATAAATAGATACTCGCGTCGTTGAGGCCTTTAAGAATGTGCTACATAGAGACAATATACTAGCAAAAACATTCAGAATGGCAAGTCACACATTCAAAGAATGTGATTATCACAATGCCATATTAAAACTAACCAATAAGTGTGGCGCAGATGGAAAACTACATGGTATGCCATCTGCAACTGAAGTTGCAGCCTTGATTGTGAATGGTACACTAGAAAAAAATAGATGGTATGCCATTGTTCAGTACAAACATATCATCGAAGCACAGATAATAAGTATCGTATGTGGAAGAAAAGGTCTACATTCCAAAAATAATCATGTCACCGCTGAATGGGTGTGGTTTTCCTTCTAAAAAGGAGACAATATCCTATCTCACCATGCTTTGCTATGACAATAAACAAAAGGAAGGAGCACTCTCCAAACAAGGTTGGACTATATCTACATGAACAAGTCTTTACACACGGACATTTATACGTACCATTCTCAAGAGTCAGAAAAAGGGATGGACTGCAAGTAATGGTAACTGATGAAGATAACAATAAGGATGTTGGGGTCAAGAACATAATCTATTAAGAATTTTTATGAAGTTATGAACTAAAAGTCTAAAATACACACTTGCCGTATGATGTTGCCAACATTTTACATAAGCACAAGTACATGGATAATGAGTTTGCTGCAAAATCTCTTCAAATTAACAAATTTACTTATTTATGCTAACATGAATGTTACACACTATATGGCAGGATGAATATAGTCTACTATTTGTATGGAAATATTGAAAAATGCATGAACATTTGATGGAAATACGAAATAGTTCCAAAAAATGGTAAAATATTTACATACATCTAAGCTTATGGTTCTTATAATATACTCCCTCCGTTCCTAAATATAGGTCTTTATAGAGATTTCAACAAGTGACTACATACAGAGCAAAATGAGTGAATTTATACTCTAAAATATGTCTATATAGATCCATATGTGGTTGTCCATTTGAAATCACTAAAAAGACTTATATTCAGGAACGGAGGGAGTATATACATCGGATTACAGTTACTATTATGTAATTATTCAATAATACCGAACATCAAAAAAATATGGTATCTCATGTTTGAGGCTTATTATAGAGTACAAGCTTATAGTGAAAGCATTCGTGCATTGTTATCTTTTATATGTACACCGCAATCAGACCTATTTTACTACTTAGTTATTAAAATTTAATTACACTTTGAGAAATAGTAAAACCACAGCTACTCTCAAATATGTGTATAAATTCTTAAATTTCATCGATAAGAATGTGGGGTAAGGGGCCTAACACTGTCAATGTCGGTCCCATGCCCGGAAAAAATTGGATGTGGCCTGAACAAATTCAGATTTTTGACTAACAAAGTAATAAGTTACCATCAGCAATGATCATTAATAGCAACAAACATATGGAATATTCTGTGCATAATAGATTTCCTCTGGAAACTGGGAGCTAAAAAAAGGCAGGACACCTAGCTGAACAAACATTTTTTATCTAAGCATTGCAAAATTGAAAGAAAGCAGAGAGAGCTGGTACCACTTCATGGTCCTTCTACAGCTGCACCTCAAACTACAGTTTTGCAATTTTGGTTGATTGAGTCCAAGGCACAAACATTTGTAGGGCTGTGCTGGAAGAAAAATGTTAGGGGCAACGAGCCACCCTCCGCCAACCCAACTGCGACAGCTCCTCCACCTTCAACCTTGACATCGATGGGAGCCTCACGAAACTGGAGATGTTCGCGTTGCATCGCTCGCCTCCGCTCCGCCGCAGGGACAAGATCCACGCCCTCATTGCCTACATGGACACCAACAGCAACGGCACCGTCACGTTCGACTAGCTCAACTCCTCCCTCACGTACCTGCTCCTCAAGCCCTGCTAAGCCTCCGTCAATATTGACTGGCCCAGGAGATCGAGGAGGCGCGCGTGACCCAGATCAGACCCGTAGCCGCACCAACGACGTGAGCGACGGGGTGCGTGCAGGGAAGACGAGCAAGGTGGCGGCATGAAATCAATAGAGGTAAGAGGAGCTTGGGAGTGAGATCAGCAACGCCATTACCAGCGGCAGTAACCGGAGTTCATCAGGACTTCGGGAGGCAGCAACTCTTGAGTGACAAGGAGAGAGGTGAAGGAGAAAGGGGATCAGGATAGAATGATGTTTTTTTTCTTTTGAGACAAAGGAGAGAGTGATGTGTGCGTGCCAGATGCATCGACGGGAGCATGTTGGGCTAAAGCCTAAAGCCCAATTAATTATTCCATTTTTCAGAAACAACAGAAAAAATTTCCAACTCATAAACTATTATTATGTGCACTGTACACCCCCTAAAAAGGTATAATGTATAATTCCGCGTTTAGAAAGAAAATGGTATATTGTTTTCCTGCTGAAATTAAGTCTGAAAATCCATGCAAACATATTGTACGTGATTATATGAAGAAGAAAAAGCATGTACGAGCGATTGTTTTGTGAACTCAAATTTAGTGCATATGAACCTTCGCCACAAAAAAACTAATAGTCTATTATTGTATTATAAGCATTTTTTTCAAGGATGTATATGTATTAAGCATGAAAAGGGAATTTCAAACGGCCAACTTATGAACATGCAAATATGCACCTTCTGCAAATTGAGTAATTAGGAAACTTAGATCACCTAGAAAAACTATCGTACAGTGTACAGTGTACATCACCTGAGAAAAAAATGTATAGTGCATATTGCTTTTTTTAGGATAGTGCATATATATGCGAAAGTGCCTTTCTGCTCCCGAGCTCATTTGAGCTCGGTGAACAGTAAAATCGAAAAAAAAATAAAATAAATTCAAAAAATTCCAAAAAAATTCTCACAGAAACATTGACAAAAGTTCTAAGTGCTTGCAAAAATTCATCATGAAATCACATTCCTGTAGGGCGTGGAAAAAACAAATTCAGCCTCCAAAATGCTTTTGAAAGTAGCATTTTCAGAGTACCGATTTTGTTTTTTTTTGCCACGCCTTCTAGAAATGTGATTTCATGACGAATTTTTGCAAGCACTTAAAACTTTTGTCAATGTTTCTACCAAAAAAAATTTGGAATTTTTTGAATTTTTTCGATTTTTTTTCGATTTTACTGTTCACCCGAGCTCATATGAGCTTGGGTGCAGAAACTCCACGTCCATATATATGTGTTTAGGCTAAATTATATAATGTTCAGGTTCTGCAATTTGTTTTGAACATATACCTGCAAACTATAGTACATCACCATATGAACAAAAATCTCTAACCATAACAAAAATCACACACATATTTAGACCGATGCATGTGGAACTTCTCAGCAAAAAAAACTATATACTTCTCTCGGTAATAAAATATAAGACGTCTCTCAGATTAAATTGAACTAGAAAACGTCTTACATTTAGTTAGAGAGATAGTAAATATGAAAGACTTTACTATGGAGCGACAAACCTATAAAGCCAATCCCACACCACAAACAAGAACTTGCAAGTTGGAGCACATTGCTATGGGGAAATTCAACACAAGCATGACCCCAGATATTATCCAAAAATGAAAAGGGTAACTCTTATTATAAAAAAACACCATTAAATGATCAATGGAAGAAACTAACAGATTTTTACTTCATTCGAACTAACTTTGTTAAATACTAGCCAGCGAGTATTCGCGGGCCACTTTGCTAGTTGATAGAAAGGGAGCTGAGAACCCGTTGCAGATAACTTGTCTAGGTTAGAGAATGTTCTTGATGACCCACTACCTATTGATGATAGCTTTCATGATTAACAATTAGCTGTCATAAATGCTTCTCGTACTGCCCCATGGTATGCTGATTATGCTAATTATATTGTTGCTAAATTTATACCACCAAGTTTCACATACCAGCAAAAGAAAAAGTTTTTCTATGATTTAAGACATTACTTCTGGGATGACCCACACCTTTATAAAGGAGTAGATGGTGTTATTAGACGTTGTGTACCTGAGCATGAACAGGAACAGATCCTACGCAAGTGTCACTCCGAGGCTTATGGAGGACACCACACTGGAGATAGAACTGCACATAAGGTATTGCAATCCGGTTTTTATTGTATACTCTCTTCAAAGATGCTCGTAAGTTTGTCTTGTGCTGTGACGAATGTCAAAGAATTGGTAATATTAGTAGACGTCAAGAAATGCCTATGAACTATTCACTTGTTATTGAACCATTTGATGTTTGGGGCTTTGATTATATGGGACCGTTTCCTACCTCTAATGGGTATACACATATTTTAGTTGTTGTTGATTACGTTACTAAGTGGGTAGAAGCTATTCCAACTAGTACTGCTGATCATAACACCTCTATTAAGATGCTTAAGGAAGTTGTTTTTCCGAGGTTTGGAGTCCCTAGATACTTAATGACTGATGGTGGTTCACATTTTTTTCATGGTGCTTTTCGTAAAATGCTTGCTAAGTATGATGTTAATCATAGAATTGCATCTCCATACCACCCACAGTCTAGTGGTCAAGTAGAACTGAGTAATAGAGAGCTAATTAATTTTGCAAAAGACTATTAATAGATCTAGAAAGAATTGGTCCAAAAAACTTGATGATGCATTATGGGCCTATAGAACTGTATATAAAAATCCTATGGGTATGTCTCCATATAAAATGGTTTATGGAAAATCATGTCACTTACCTCTTGAACTAGAACATAAGGCATATTGGGCCACTAAAGAGCTCAATTATGATTTCAAACTTGCCGGTGAGAAGAGGCTATTTGACATTAGCTCACTTGATGAATGGAGAACTCAGGCCTATGAGAATGCCAAACTGTTTAAAGAAAAAGTTAAAAGATGGCATGACAAAAGGATACAAAAGCGTGAGTTTAATGTAGACGATTATGTTTTGCTATAAAACTCTCGTTTAAGATTTTTTGCAGGAAAACTCCTCTCTAAATGGGAAGGGCCTTACGTTATCGAGGAGGTCTATCATTGCGGTGCCATAAAAATCAACAACTTCGAAGGCACAAATCCGAAGGTGGTAAACGGTCAAAGAATCAAACATTATTTCTCAGGTAATCCAATAAATGTTGAAACTAATGTTATTGAAACCGTAACCCCGGAGGAATACATAAGGGACACCTTCCAGAACGTTTCAGACTCGGAAAAGGAATAGGTATGTGGTACGGTAAGTAAACCGACTCCAAAACAGTTCTAATGGCAATTTTTCTCCGTTTTGGAATATTTAAGAAAATAGGAAAATAAGAAGTAGTCCGGGAAGGACATGAGGCATCCACGAGGGTGGAGGGCGCACCCTACCCCCTGGGCGCGCCCCCTGCCTTGTGGGCACTTCGGGTGCTCTCCGGACTCCGTTTTCTTGCACAATACTTCTTCTGGTCGGTAAATATTCATTATATAATCTCCCGAAGGTTTTGACCACCGTACCACGCAAATATCGTCTGTTTTTGTTTCGAGCTGTTTTCTGCCAGAGTTGTCAAAGCCAGGCGTCATGTCGTCCCCCTCCTCCAATAATGAGGGCAACGATGCTTGGCTGATGAAGATAGAGCTGAGGAGAGAAGAACCCGGGGAGATCAACAAGGATGACGGGATCAAGAAGGCCATGGAGGATCAAGCTCCGGCAGCAGAAGACTGTCGGTGGAAACGACACCTATGGGATCACAAGGATCCCTACTGCTGTTGCGGGGCGCGGGGTTGAGGGAAGAGCGGATCAGACAGAGAGTACACAGCTCGTTTATCCAGGTTCGGGCCGCGAGGATGTGTAAAACCCTAGTCCTACTTTGGTGGATGTATTTTTAGTTCTTGAGCTAGCTACGGGGTGTAACGAGCTCCAAAAAGTCGAATCCTTCTCCTGGTCGCCTCGGGCCTCCTTTTATAGGAAAAGGGGTCGCCACAGTGGCAAGCATGAGGTGGAAAGGGTACAGTGCCGTGAGGTTATCCCTCGTATTACAAGACAAGATGCATTTAATGCGAGGCTTAGGTGTCCCTTCACTTTATCGAGGACGGGAGCGAGGCCCGTCCCATCCGTCGCCGCTCCTCCTTGCTTCGACACGTGCCCTGTCCAGCGATGCATGCGGTGCCATGTAGGCAGGCAGGCAGCTGAGGTGGCGCGGTGGTGGAGCCTCCAGGAAGGTTTGCATGATTCCACGCAGGTGCCTGCCCGGCTAGTTGGATCGGTAGCTGCATGCGAACGGCGGCGAAGACTTGGCTGGTGCGGGCCTGGTAGTCGACCTGCCGGTGCGCCTGGGGGCCTTGGCGGGTGGCCCGCCACGGGTCTTGCCGTGGCTCGTAGGCGTCCCCGGCAAGGATCTGTCCGGGGATCTTGTGGGTTTCTTCGGCGAGGATGATTGCCTTCCTATCCTCACTTGATCTTGACTATTCTTTGTCTTCACAAAGATCTGCATACCACCACGAAGGTGCCTCCCGAGCCTTGTCCCAATGCGTCTGTTGAGCATTTGGTGGCCTCAAGGGTGGCAGGCTTGGCTGGCGCGGGCGAGCTGCCCCGGCAAGGGTCTTGCTGGGGCCGCTGAGGCTGCCCTAGCAAGGGTCCCTGCCGGGAAAACCTGCTTCGCCCATCCGATCCTTGTGGCCTTGGTCCTTGTCGTTGCTTTATTTGTCTTGTGCCTCCGGCTTCTCTCCGGCTTCCCTTCCCTGTCGTGTTATGCGTGGTCGTGGCGAGCGGCTCTCACTGCCCGTGCACAAGTAAAGGGGTCAAAAAGGAGAGCCCCTACTTTTGTACACCGACAAAGACGAAGACATCCTCCAACCTCATTACAATCTTCTTACCCCAACGGAGATTGAAGCTTTCCAGATGATTGAGTTAGCTCGCATACAAAATAAGTATCTCACACGTGAAAATATTTTGTTGAAGGAGCATATAACCGCACTCAAGGGCATTATCCGCAAATTGGAGGATCTCCTACGTTCGATGTGCGACTATCCATCATCATCACCATCTTCTTCACCAGCAAAGGAGAACCGAGTTCTCCCCTTGGAAACTGCCAAGCTTGGGGGAGGTGCCCCGATATCATATCACCATCACACTCCTATCTTTACCATTTTTCTTAGTTCGATTCTTTTGGTAATATCTTGATCTAGTAGAATAAAGTTTTAGTATGATCTAGTCTTGAGTTTTGTTTTATAATCCTTCTATGTAATCGAGTCCGTGAGCTATATATAATAAAGATTAGTTTTGAGTCAAGGGCTTGGTTATCTTGCTATGATCTCGAGAGAATAAAATAAAAGGAATAACAAAAAGAAATAAAGAGATCATATTGATCTTATGGAGAGTATATAAAGAGTATGATGAATGAAAGTTGTTGAGAGTTGACAAACATAGTTTTGGTCATCGTTGCAATTAATAGGAAGTAATAAAGAAAGAGAGGTTCTCACATATAAATGTACTATCTTGGACATCTTTTATGATTGTAAGCACTCATTAAAATATGATATGCTAAAAAGTTGATGTTGGACAAGGAAGACAACGTAAGGGTTATGTTTTCTTATATCCGAAATAAATTATATTGTCATAGATCGTTCATCATGTTCGGCTTTCCTTTCCCCCTCATGCTAGCCAAATGCCTTGCACCAAGTAGAGATACTACTTGTGCTTCCAAATATCCTTAAACCCGGTTTTGCCATGAGAGTCCACCATATCTACCTACGGATTGAGTAAGATCCTTCAAGTAAGTTGTCATCGTTCCATGCAATAAAAATTGCTCTCTAAATATGTATGATTTATTAGTGTGGAGAAAATAAGCTTTATACGATCTTGTGATGTGGAAGCAATAAAAGCGTCGGACTGCATAATAAAGGTCCATATCACAAGTGTCAGTAAAAGTGACGTTCTTTGCATTAAGATTTCGTGCATCCAGCCATAAAAGCACATGACAACCTCTGCTTCCCTCTGCGAAGGGCCTATATTTTACTTTTGTCTTATACCTTATACAAGAGTCATGGTGATCTTCACGTTTCCTTTTTACATTTTATCCCTTGGCAAGCGCATTGTGTTGGAAAGATCCTGATATATATATATACATATATATATATATATATATATATATATATATATATATATATATATATATATATATCCAATTGGATGTAAGTTAGCATGAACTATTATTGTTGACATTACCCTTGAGGTAAAAGGTTGGGAGGCAACACTATAAGCCCCTATCTTTCTCTGTGTCCGATTAAAACTCCATAACCATAAAAAGTATTGCGTGAGTGTTAGCAAACGATAGTTGAGTATGTGGACTTGCTGAAAAGCTCTTATATTGACTCTTTCCGATGTTATGATAAATTGCAATTGCTTCAATGACTGAGATTATAGTTTGTTGGTTCTCAACGAAGTTTCTGATTCATACTTGACATTGTGAATAGATTATTACTCTAGCATAAGAAATCATATGACATATATGTTGCTGTTATAAGAATGATAATGATGCCCTCTAATGTCTACCACGCAACCTTCTTCTTGTAGACGTTGTTGGGCCTCCAAGTGCAGAGGTTTGTAGGAAAGTAGCAAATTTCCCTCAAGTGGATGACCTAAGGTTTATCAATCCGTGGGAGGCGTAGGATGAAGATAGTCTCTCTCAAACAACCCTGCAACCAAATAACAAAGAGTCTCTTGTGTCCCCAACACAAACAATAGAATGGTAAATTGTATAGGTGCACTAGTTCGGTGAAGAGATTGTGATACAAGTGCAATATGGATGGTAGATATAGGTTTTTGTAATCTGAAATTATAAAAACAGCAAGGTAACTAATGATAAAAGTGAGCATAAACGGTATTGCTATGCTAGGAAACAAGTCCTAGGGTTCATACTTTCACTAGTGCAAGTTCTCTCAACAATAATAACATAATTAGATCATATAACAATCCCTCAACATGCAACAAAGAGTCACTCCAAAGTCACTAATAGCGGAGAACAGACGAAGAGATTATTGTAGGGTACGAAACCACCTCAAAGTTATTCTTTCGGATCGATCTATCGTAGAGTTCGTACTAGAATAATACCTTAAGACAAAAATCAACCAAAACCCTAATGTAACCTAGATACTCCAATGTCACCTCAAGTATCCGTGGGTATGATTATACGATATGCATCAAACAATCTCAGAGTCATCTATTCAACAAACACATAGAACTTCAAAGAGTGCCCCAAAGTTTCTACAGGAGAGTCAAGACGAAAACGTGTGCCAACCCCTATGCATAAGTTCATGAGCGGAACCCGCAAGTTGATCACCAAAACATACATCAAGTGGATCACGTGAATATCCCAATGTCACCACAGATAAGCACATGCAAGACATACATCAAGTGTTCTCAAATCCTTAAAGATTCAATCCGATAAGATCACTTCAAAGGGAAAACTCAATCCATTACACGAGAGTAGATGGGGAGAAACATCATAAGATCCAACTATAATAGCAAAGCTCGCGATACATCAAGATCGTACCATCTCAAGAACACGAGAGAGAGAGAGAGAGAGAGAGAGAGATCAAACACATAGCTACTGGTACATACCCTTAGGCCCAAGGGTGAACTACTCCCTCCTCATCATGGAGAGCGTCGGGATGATGAAGATGGCCACCGGTGATGGATCCCTCCTCCGGCAGGGTGCCGGAACAGGGTCCTGATTGGTTTTTGGTGGCTACAGAGGCTTGCGGCGGCGGAACTCCTGATCTATTCTTCTCCCCGATGTTTTTAGGGTATATGGACATATATAGGCGAAAGAAGTCGGTCAGGGGAGCCACGAGGGGCCCACGAGGGTGGGAGGCACCCCCAGATGGGCTAGGGCGCGCCTCCCTGCCTCGTGGATTCCTCGAAGCTTCCCTGACGTCTACTCCAGGTCTCCTGGATTGCTTCCGTTCCAAAAATAACTCTCCCGAAATAGGCAAGAAAACAACAAATTGGGCTGGTTCTCCGGTTAATAGGTTAGTCCCAAAAATATTAATGAAGTGTTTAGTAAAGCCCATAAACATCCAAAACACATAATATAATAGCATGAATACTTCATAAATTATAGATACGTTGGAGACATTTCAGCATCCCCAAGCTTAATTCCTGCTCGTCCTCGAGCAGGTAAATGATAAAAGAAATAATTTATGAAGTGTGAATGCTAGCAGGTGCACAAGTTTGATCAATGATAATTTCAATCACCTTTTCTAGCATCATCATATGGCATAACAATAGCTCAAAACTTTTCATGATCAAGTAACAAACTATTCACATGTTAATGTATAGATCATAAACTTTCTTGAAAACTAACAAACCGTGTTATTAGTCATCAAACAATTACAATTCATCTTATTTTAAGGAAGAGTCTATATCAGAGCTTTGATTCAGAAAACTCCACATACTCAACTATCATTTAGTCTTTCACAATTACTAACACTCACACGATATTTATGGGTTCAAAGTTTTAATCAGACATAGAGAAAGATAGGGGCTTCTAGATTCGCCTCCCAACCTTTTACCTCAAGGGTAATGTCAACAATAATAATTCATGATGCCTTACATCCAATTGGATATATATATCAGGATCTTTCCAACACAATGTGCTTGCCAAAGGATAAAATGTAAAAAGGAAAGGTGAAGATCACCATGACTCTTGCATAAGGTATAAGACAAGAATAAAAGATAGGCCCTTCGCAGAGGGAAGCAGAGGCTGTCATGCGCTTTTATAGTTGGATGCACAAAATATTAATGCCAAAGAACGTCACTTTATATTGCCACTTGTGATAGGGACCTTTATTATGCAGTCCATCGCTTTTATTGCTTCCACATCACAAGATCGTATAAAGCTTATTTTCTCCACACTAATAGATCATACATATTTAGAGAGCAATTTTAATTGCATGCACCGATTACAACTTACTTGAAGGATCTTACTCAATCCATAGGTAGGTATGGTGGACTCTCATGGCAATATTGCTTTAAGGGATGTTTGGAAACACAAGTAGTATCTCTACTTGGTGCAAAGAATTTGGCTAGCACGAGGGGGAAAGGCAAGCTCAGCATGTTGAATGATCCATGACAATATACTTTATTTCAGATATAAGAAAACATAACCCATTACATTGTCTTCCTTGTGCAACATCAGCCTTTTAACATGTCATATTTTAATGAGTGATCACAATTACAAAAGATGTCCAAGATAGTATATTTATATGTGAAATCTCTCTTCCCTCAATATTCTTTCATGAATTGTTCAAGTGACCAATACAATGTTTGCTAACCTTCAATAAATTTACCACCTCTACTTATTATATGTGAAGTCATTAATCCCCATGGGATAAGCATATGGAACATATATAATTTCAGATTTATGATATTCAACCATTTACTCATAGGATTTAAGTGAAGCACATGAGTAAATGACAAACTACTCCAAAATGATATAAGTGAAGATCAATGTGTAGTTAAATAATTACGTAGCTATGTGAAGACTCTCCCATTTAATAATTTCAAATCTTGATACTTTATTCAAACAGCAAGCAAAACAAAATAAAATGACATCTAAGAATAGCAAACATCATGTGAAGAAGCAAAAACTTAGGATCAACCGATACTAACCGATAGTTGTCGAAGAAGAAAGGTGGGATGCCGACCGGGGCATCCCCAAGCTTAGACGCTTGATATTGCTTGAAATATTATCTTGGGATGCCTTGGGCATCCCCAACCTTGAACTTTTTTGTCTCCTTAATTCCTCTCATATCGCGGTCTCCCTAAATCTCAAAAGCTTCATCCACACAAAACTCAACAAGGACTCGTGAGAAAAGTTAGTATAAACCAATGCAAAAAACCTTATCACACTATACTGTAGCAAATCACTAAAATTATTATTCAACATTTCATACTAAATGCCGCTGCATATTTAATAGTCCTGTCCTCAAATAGATTCATTAAAGAAGCAAACATATGCAAACATAACAACAATCTCCCTAAACAGGACAGTCTGTAAATAATGCAGCAAGATCCATACTTCCCTAGCTCCAAAAATTATGAAAGAAAATTCCCAATTTAGTAAGTTTATCAGAGCTTATTATGCAAAATGTTTCAACATTTTATCACATTCTGACTTATCTAGGGAATTTTTGCAACAGCGGTAAACTTTCTGTTTTCAAACAGCAACATGTAGACTTGTAAAATAGGCATAGTAAAGGCTATCAATGCCACTTTTATTGAAGTAAAGGATGCAAAACATTGTTCTAAATAACAGCAAGAAAATCCTTAAAAAATTGACGCTCCAAGCAAAACACATATCATGTGGTGAATAAAAATATAGCTCCAAGTAAAGTTACCGATGAACGAAGACGAAAGAGTGGATGCCATCCGGGGCATCCCCAAACTTAGGCTCTTGGTTGTCCTTGAATATTACCTTGGGGTGCCTTGGGCATCCCCAATCTTAGGCTCTTGCCACTCCTTATTCCATAGTCCATCGAATCTTTACCCAAAACTTGAAAAGTTCACAACACAAAACTTAACACAAAACTCGTAAGCTCCGTTAGTATAAGAAAATAAATCACCACTTAGGTACTGTTGTGAACTCATTATAAATTCATATTGGTGTAATATCTACTGTATTCCAACTTATCTATGGTTCATACCCTTCGATACTACTCATAGATTCATCAAAATAAGCAAACAACACATAGAAAACAGAATCTGTCAAGAACAGAACAGTCTGTAGTAATCTGTATCAAACGTATACTTCTGGGACTCCAAAAATTATGAAATAAATTGGTGGACATGAGGAATTTGTTTATTAATCATCTGCAAAAATAATCAACTTCAAATCACTCTCCAGCAAAACATGGCAGCTAATCTCGTGAGCGCTAAAGTTTCTGTTTTTTATAGCATGATCATAAAGGCTTCACCCAAGTCTTCCCAAAGGTTCTACTTGGCACAAACACTAATTAAAACATAAAACCACATCTACCAAGAGGGTAGATAGATTATTTATTACTAAGCAGGAGCAAATGGCAAATAACTAAAATAAAATTGGGTTGCCTCCGAACAAGCGCTAACATTTAACGCCCCTGGCTAGGCATGATGATTTCAATGATGCTCACATAAAAGATAATAATTGAAACATAAAGAGAGCATCATGAAGAATATGACTAGCACATTTAAGTATAACCCACTTCATATTCATAGGGATTTTGTGAGCAAACAACTTATGGGAACAATAATAAACTAGCATAGGAAGGCAAAACAAGCATAACTTTAAAACTTTAAGCACATAGAGAGGAAAGTTGATATTATTGCAATTCCTACAAGCATATATTCCTCCCTCATAATAATTTTCAGTAGCATCATGAATGAATTCAACAATATAACCATCACATAAAGCATTCTTTTCTTGATCCACAAGCATAGAAATTTTATTACTCTCCACATAAGCAAAATTCTTCTCATTCGGAATAGTGGGAGTATCATAAGAGACTCGAATACTATAAATTGTTTCCACATTGAAAGAATAAAGTTCAAAGAAAGGGTAATCATAATCATGACAAGTTTTATAAATATAATCATCACTACTTTTTATAGCATATGTATCATCACAATAATTATCATAAGTACCAACTTTGTTCTCATCATAATCGATTGGAACCTCTTCCAAGATAGTGGAATCATCACTAAATGAAGTCATGAGCTCTCCAAATCCACTTTCATATTTATCACAATAAGGTTCAACATACTCCAAAATAGTGGGATCATTACTTCCTAAAGTTGACACTCTTCCAAACCCACTTTCATCAATATAGTCATCATAAGTAGGAGGCATGCTATCATCATAACAAATTTGCTCATCAAAACTTGGGAGGCTAAAAATATCATCTTCATTAAACATAGCATCCCCAAGCTTGGGAAAAACATTAATTGCAGCAAATATATTCTCAAACATGTCATTCTCATCAAACATAGCATCCCCAAGCTTGGGCCTTTTCATATCATAAGCATAATCACTCTCATCATTAATAGTATGGATAGCACCAATAGTATTGCAATTATCATCATCACAATGAGTAATAGGAGAAACATAATTTGGGAGGGATACCTTTTCACCTTTGCTTCTCCGCCTTTTCTTTTACTTCTTCACATCATGTGTGGGTTTAACCCTCTTTTTTGAGCTCCTCATTAATGAGATTGGTTCAATAGAAAGCTCCTCCTCGTTACCTGATTCATCATAAGAAATAATAGGAGGATATTGGGAAGCCTCTTCCCTTTCATTAGTATTCTATTCATCCTCTATTGTTTTATTTTCTTTATGTAATTGGCAATATAAGATTTTCAATGCAATTCACCGCACAATACATAAAAATTTCTTCTAGATCAAAATCAAGAACTTTATCAAGGACAAATTCTGGAACATCCTTAGTTATAAGTTTCATTTCTTCATAACCCAAAAGCAAACTAAGTTCATTATGATGTGCAAGGGAAATCAAGTCATCACAACTTTTGCACACGATGCGATCATGAAACAATTTTCATTGGGTGTTGAAATGATCACGTTCATTGCTAAGTTCACAAGGACGGCAAAGAAAGTTTAAATTCCAGCACAAACATCTAGCCTTTCTTGCAACCATTTAGTTTCCAAATACTTATGCTTCTTGCAAAATCTATTTTCCCTATTTGGTGTGTACTTGCAACCTCTATGCACTCCACAGAAATTGACATGCTTATAAGAGACATTTTCATCATGACTAGTGCAATCATCATTACTACTATGGATATTCAAAGAGTTCATACTAACAACATTGCAATCATGATCATCATTCAAAGATTTAGTGCCAAACATTCTAATGCATTCTTCCTCTAGCAATTGAGCACAATTATCCTTCCCATCATTTTCATGAAAGACATTAAAAAGATGAAGCATATGAGGCACCCTTAATTCATTTTTTGTAGTTTTCTTTTGTAGACTAAACTAGTGATAAAACAAGAAACAAAAAGATTCGATTGCAAGATTTAAAGATATACCTTCAAGCACTCACCTCCCCGGCAACGGCGCCAGAAATTGCTTGATGTCTACTACGCAACCTTCTTCTTGTAGACGTTGTTGGGCCTCCAAGTGCAGAGGTTTGTAGGACAGTAGCAAATTTCCCTCAAGTGGATGACCTAAGGTTTATCAATCCATGGGAGGCGTAGGATGAAGACAGTCTCTCTCAAACAACCCTGCAACCAAATAACAAAGAGTCTCTTGTGTCCCCAACACACCCAATACAATGGTAAATTGTATAGGTGCACTAGTTCGGCGAAGAGATCGTGATACAAGTGCAATATGGATGGTAAATATAGGTTTTTGTAATCTGAAATTATAAAAACAGCAAGGTAACTAATGATAAAAGTGAGCATAAACGGTATTGCAATTCTAGGAAACAAGGCCTAGGGTTCATACTTTCACTAGTGCAAGTTTTCTCAACAATAATAACATAATTAGATCATATAACAATCCCTCAACATGCAAAAAAGAGTTACTCCATAGTCACTAATAGTGGAGAACAAATGAAGAGATTATTGTAGGGTACGAAACCACTTCAAAGTTATTCTTTTGGATTGATCTATCATAGAGTTCGTACTAGAATAACACCTTAAGACACAAATCAACCAAAACCCTAATGTCACCTAGATACTCCAATGTCACCTCAAGTATCCGTGGGTATGATTATATGATATGCATCAAACAATCTCAGATTCATCTATTCAACCAACACATAGAACTTCAAAGAGTGCCCCAAAGTTTCTACCGGAGAGTCAAGACGAAAACGTGTGCCAACCCCTATGCATAAGTTCACGAGCGGAACCCACAAGTTGATCACCAAAACATACATCAAGTGGATCATGTGAATATCCCAATGTCACCACAGATAAGCACATGCAAGACAAACATCAAGTGTTCTCAAATCCTTAAAGACTCAATCCGATAAGATCACTTCAAAGGGAAAACTCAATCCATTACAAGAGAGTAGAGGGGGAGAAACATCATAAGATCCAACTATAATAGCAAAGCTCGCGATACATCAAGATCGTACCATCTCAAGAACACGAGAGGGAGATCAAACACATAGCTACTGGTACATACCCTCAGCCCCGAGGGTGAACTACACCCTCCTCGTCATGGAGAGCGCCGGGATGACGAAGATGGCCACCGGTGATGCCCCCCCCCCTCCGACAGGTTGCCGGAAGAGGGTCCTGATTGGTTTTTGGTGGTTACAGAAGCTTGTGGCGGCAGAACTCCCGATATATTCTTCTCCCCGATGTCTTTAGGGTATATGGACATATATAGGCAAAAGAAGTCGGTCAGGGGAGCCATGAGGGGCCCACGAGGGTGGGGGCGTGCCCAGAGGGGCTAGGGCGCGCGTCACGAGGGTGGGGGCGCGCCCTGTAATTTGACCGACATATCAAATTATCAAAGTAACGAACGCGAATCATATGAACGCTTTCCTTCATATAAGAGTTTGTCCAGGCTTGTCCTTTGCTACAAAAAGGATTGGGCCACCTTGCTGTACCTTATTTACTTATCGAAAGGACTAAGATAGATCCCCTATACTTGTGGGTCATCAGGAACATGCTTCGTCTTGCATTTTTGCTCGCTTGTGGGACCGCAGTTGAGAGAAAACCGATGTCCCTCCCCCTCCCCCGCCCACATCATTTATACTACTAGAAGAGAGAGAGGTCGGCCGAGTGTTACTAGTACTCCCTCTATTTTATGCGGAGTAAATAAAAACGGAGGGACACTACAAAAAAATACACTTCCGTGATGATACGTGTTTGTCACAGTAGGTCGCGTTTTTTGGCATGCATGTACATCCATGAAGATTTTATGACAGAATCAAGATAGTCATACCTGTGATGTCATAGAAGTGTTCCATGACATTACCAGAATTATCATCACGGAAGTGTCCACTTCCATGACGATAAATCGCGCGTCACAGAAGTGCTTTCGTCAAGGGTGACCGACACGTGGCATCCACCGTAATGGAACACCGTTAAGCTACCGGGTCGGGTTTTGGATCCGATAACCCGTTAACAGCCCCGACCAATGGGAAATTTCCACGTGTAAAATTCTTATTGGCCAGACGAAACACGTGTCAGCTCGTCAATGGGTCAGATAGGCGCCTATGATATGTCGACACGTTCCACGGCCCACCACTGGCCCATTTAGCTTACAAAGACAGCCCGTTTGACTTGGTCAAAAGTTAACGGGCTGGCCCATGAAAAGCCTGTTAACGATCTCTTCGCAAATAGCCCATTTTACTGCCCGTTAACTCACGGCCCGTTAGGCCCTAAAGGAAATCGGCCCAACAACGTCATGTCGGCCGTCGAATATAACACCAGCCCATTTCACTTTCGGCCCATGTATGGCCCACGACATCTTTCGGCCCATATGAGGCCTTCGTATCTTTCGGCCCTTTATAGGCCCACGGTGACTCTAGCCCATAATGAACAGCAATTTTCTTTGTACCCGTTAACGGCCTGTGATTTACATGGGCCATTTCCAGCCCGTGTTAGCTTTCGGCCTATTGACGGCCCATACGTTCTTGGGCTCCTTTTCGGCCCTCGATTACTTCCGGCCCGTCACTGGCCTATTCCCCTAATGGGCCAAATTCGGCCCATGGCAAGATTCGGCCCGTCACTGGCCTGTTCCCCTAATGGGCCAAATTCGGCCCATGGCAAGAGTCGGCCTGTTATTGGCCTGTTACCCTAATGGGCCAAATTCGGCCCATGGCAAGAGTCGGCCCGTTTCTGGCATGTTAACCCGTTGCGCCGTTTCCTGCCCGTCCTATATTCTAGCCCATTAAGGACCCGTTAAGTCTGTGACAGAATTAAGCCTTTGCTGTCCTACGACATGTTAACTGCCCGTTACCGTGCTGGGCTGATACCAATTACGCCTGATTACGGCCCATATAGACCCATTTATCCGATGGCCCGAGGCCCACCGATTACAAGCCCATTTATCGACGGCCCGTAGGAGACCCATGGATCCTACGGCCCGTATATGGCCCATGGTAGTTGCGGCCACTAGCAAACCAGGGAAAAAGAAGACTAGGAAATAAATAAGGCAGAAACTAAGGCTAGGCTATTAAGGCGATTGCACAGATTACATCCACTCGGCATCAAAGATCGCCACTAGTGCAAATATAGGGAACACCCTACATTGTACAAAAATGGCTTGCTGTTTTCTTCAGCCGGTGGCTACACGTTAAGAATAAATTTTGTATCGCACAAAAACAAATTACAACTATATAACAAAAGGAAGGTTGGCATAAAACTTAACAGTCTAGCAGATAAATGCACCACGAAATTCGAAGCTCACCATTTGACTGGATATTACGTTTTCATGTTGTATTGTCCGATGGAGCACCATAACCCTCGCCTTCATTTCCCCTAGGCTCTTGAACAACATAGCAAATGTCTGATAGTCTGGTTTCAAAACCATGCATATCTTGACGACATTGAGCAATGTTTCTCCTTGTTTCACAAAGAGTCTCTATTAGGGAATGGACATGAGTCTGGAGCGCAGATACAACATTGCTTTGAGCTTGCATATCTTGATCATGAGGCAGTTTGGACGATATTGCCTTAACAACCAACCCAGTATTACGTAGAAACGTGCTTTTGGCACTGTTTGTGGACAGGTACTGACCCACTGCAGCAAGAGCTGACATTGCGGTTATAGTTGCCTCGCCACCTTCAGAAGGTGGCGGTTCCACCATTTTTTCCATAGCTCGCTGAAAAGTTGAGGTTTTACATTAGTAGTACCAGAACAGAAGATATTAAGGAGGCAGCAAAACCAAACAAAATAGCTTTGGTCTATATACAGAACTTATTCTGGTGAACCCATGTAAAATATTAGTTGTATTTTGTTGCAAAGTACATAATAAAACGAGGTTCCAAACATATGACCATGTACCATCGCTAATGTATTGTCTATTTCTTCACATTGTATTGAGGGCTAAGGATAAAGAGACGAACTTTATAATACGGTAAGCATAGTATGACATCATTCATATCACAAAACAACTGAGAACAGACAAACAGGCAATTGTAACGCTGTGTGGGCAAGTCCAGCACGGAACTAGATTACGGGTCAAGATCAAAGGAACATCACTCCTCTCTTTTAAACCTTGTAAGGTGCAATGATACGCTAAGACAATTGTGTGTAAAATTGAAAAGAGTAATAGACATTGGCTGCAAACCATGCAGTTCAAGGCACAAGTCAGAGTAAGTAGTAGTTAAAAGGCATGAGGATTAAGGACTTACAATAGCGGCTTTGACTGGTGTAGTCAGGCCCTTCTTCTTGCTGGTGTGACAGTCCTTGAAGATTTCCACAACATTTGGTTCAGGTACTTTTTGGTCCTTGCGGGCTTTCCTCTGCATTTCGAACAAGTCAATATAGATCGATAATATGGTACAATGAAAAGAGTGAAACAACAGCTAATTACAAGAGCCTCGCGATTATGCAATATAGCTATGAGATCACGTAAATGCATTGGAATTTCACTTTCGTATGGTTGGCCTTGTTCTTTGAACAGTTCACCTATAAGAAGATAGATTTGTGTGGCAAATGTGTAAATAGGACTTCAACATGTGATCGATCACATATATATAATGTACGATACTTGGATCGGACCAAGTGTTTAACAAGGCCCTCCGGTCTTCATCCGATATATTTCCATTGGAGATGTTTGGGAAAGTTCACCGTTAGCCTTGCCTTCAAAGTGAGTTTTCCTCAAGTTATACCTATCTTGTCATGAGCGACTTGAAAACATGGGTGCAAGCTTGTCAGTTGCATCATCTTGGCTATCCAACTTGAACCTCATCTGTTGAAAATTATGGGAGTCTCATTATCAGCAACCTAGAAAGTATGGGACTGAGCAACACGATATTACTAGTTTCCATACATAACCATACTTACAGGTAAATGGTCGAGGAAGGTGTTGAACTAGGTTTCGTCTTTTTCATTCCTGTACTGAATCCATGTTGGGAGGATACGTACATGACACCTAACGGCAACCGCTGCCTCGATACTAACTTGGCTGACTCAGAGCATCATGTGGCCTTTTAAACCTGCCTCAAAACGGATCTCCATTCTTCCTCCTCTAGATTTAGTTAACCTATCGAGCATTATCCTCGATGTTTGTTTCTGTTGCGCCTAGGTGCTAGTCCAACAACGAACATAGGAAGTGTTAGTGTACATCAAGCTGTGAGACTACATATAAAGAAGCATGCAATCTGTAACTTGACTCCAAAGAACTACCTTCTTGCTGTTGAAGCTCACAAGGTTCATCTGATATTGCCAACTCGTCTTGTGTCAAGAGTTCTTGGGAAGTAGTGTCGGTGGCAAGGGAGCTTGGGAACGTCTGCTAGCTCGGTTGGCCTTGAGTAAGTCGTGGAGCTGGTAGTACTGTGGTAGGTGTTGCAAGAACTAGGGTTTTCTCTGTTTGTTTGGTGGCAGCTATTTGTTTTTGTTTGGTTTTTTTTGCAACTCGCGTAGCATGGGATGCCGCGTTTCTAGAATTTTCTGCTGGACTTTGACCTTCTATTGCACCATCAGTACCAGCTGAATCTGCAGGATTCATCCGCTTCTCATTCCCTGCCATTCTGTGTTTCTTCCTCTTTCTCTGCACCATGTTAAGTCAAGCCGACAAGAAAAATGAATAACAATTTAGTTCTTCAGAACAAATTGATGCGTGATGCAGATGAACTGAACTTTGATGTTAGACAACCACATGATAGGATGATGTAATATGTATGAAAAACAGGACGGAGAGAGATAACTAGAACTATGATGTGTAAACTAAGAAGAAGACATTTCACCAAATTAGAAGCAATGCAATGGAAGGTAGACACCATAAGAAAGATGCTACAAATATCGCTCTGCCAAGTTAACAGTGTCTCATCATAAATGGTGTTTAAACAAATGTGAAGCAGTACAAGAAATAAATCATATGCAATATGCAAACAACATCACACTACCATGTTAGAGGTCTCTCGTCATTAGTGCCATTGCATATTCACAGCATTGCATATTCACAGCTTATGATGTGTAAACTAAGGAGAAGGCATTTCAACAAATTAGAAGCAATGAAAGCTAGACACCATATGAAAGATGCAACGAATATCACTCTACCAAGTTAAAACTGTCTCGTCATAAGTGCCATTTCAACAAATTAGTAGTACAAGCTAGAAAAGAATGTGAGATGTAACCTATATCACACTCCGAAGTCAAACGTGTCTTATGATAAGTGATTGTTGCAGGTTACACAACAGTAGTAATTTGATGTAAGAACATGGTGTGATAGATGATATTGTATGTTCTAGAAACAGAACACGTGTCTTATTCAAGTATAATGTGTAAAGTAAGCAGATGGAATTCAACAAAATTAGAAGAAATACAAGCTAGACATCACACATAACATGCAACCACATATAATAGTGCCAAGTTAGAGGGAGCACCGGTGATGCTGCACTAGGGGAGAAGTGCTCATCATAAACACAACTTTGTTGAGTGTCTATGCATGTGTTGTCTTGGAAATCATCTTGGGGGTGTGGAGGAGTAGAAACTGTGAGGCCCTCCGTTCGGAAGGAGCACCTTTATCCGCTGACTTGCTAACATCCTTCCGCTTTATTGATGTTGAATTGTCATGTAAAACCGACAAGAAAAAGCAATAAAATTCTATCTTCAGAACTCTAACATGTAATGGAAATCTGCCGTGTTTGCATTAATCTCGACCGGTGTATATGAACTTTCACAATAATATACGAATTGTAGGAGTACTAGCAAGATGCCCGTGCGTTGCACGGAAGATCAAGATCTTGTGGGAGAAAAGGATGAATGAGGGAAAGCCTTATCTGCAAATGTGGAGAGAAGTGCGGGTAAATTGTCATAGTTGCTTCCTATCCGTTAGATATAGATCGGATGGCCTATATTGCAGGATTACAGGTACACCATCATCACCAACTCTGCTTTTTATTGAACCGAGACAGATCTAACATGTGAAGTAAAATCAATACATAGGGTCTATACATACACAAATTATCTTAGGCACTCCAATAGTACGTCCACTACACATTCACGCATTTCACATCTTTCTACATCTACGCGAACCTACAAAAGGGTTAACGTAAATTGCCTCTCTCTCTCCTCACCTGATTTTCATGGTGGTGGGCCCCTCCCTCCCCCCAATCTACAATCAACAGCTCACACGTTTCACATTACGTTAATTACGTAACTAGGAATACGTAGGTGTAGCATTACTCGTCCTAAAAAACCCAACTAAGCCAACCTCCCAGCATATCGCGCGGGAAAAGACCCGGCCGTGCCGTTTTAGTCGGGATTACCAGATTACTAGTAGTAGTATCGATGGATCGCGCGAAGCAACAATTTTTTTTGAGGGGGCGAAGCACCTAGTTTAAAAGGAGAAAAAGCGGTACACTCACAACACTCCTGTCGCAGTCGCATTGCACTCCACACACGTTCGCTCCTGCACACGGCTCACACAAACGGAACGCGCTTCGGCTTGCCTCTTCACTGACACGTGGGACTGCACTTGGAGAAACCGACCATGCGCCAAACTCCCCGCCCACCGCGCAAAAATCCCCCCACACACACACAAAAATTCCCCCCAAATCCGATTCAACCGCCCTTCGGCCAACTAGCCAATAATACTCCCCAAACCCCCCTCCCCCGCTGCCCCCCTTCCACTCCATTCGCTCCGCCAAAGCCGCCCTCCCCGTCGCGCTACGCTCTCGTAGACTGTCGTCCTCTAGCCGCGCTGCCACCTCTGGCTACGTTCTTGTGGAGGCGCACGGCGGTCAGCGCCGCCACCACTGGCGACGTTCATGTGGAGACGCACGGCGGTCAGCTTCTCCCACGGTACGCGCATTCTAGACTGAGGCCCCGTTCATGTCGGTGTAGCGCTGAATGTTAGCTCATAGACGTTGTTAATCTCACTGTTTGCCGAAGTAGTTTACTATCAATATGCTTTGCTTAAGAAGCTTTCTTGCCCTGTTCTGCACTCAATCTGCTTAGCTGAGATGGCATGCCAAGGTGTAGCGACCCGACCCGAAATCGGTCAAGTCTCTGTGTAGCTGTACCATCCCAAGATCATGCTGGCACACACAGTACATTGATGAAATAATCAAAGTTCAATCACACCTGAATTTATTACACGATTCTCATATCGAGTCTTTATTACAATAGAATAAATTCGGCCAAGGCCAACTCATCGAAATAAACTAAATAAAGCTGCGGAGCGTAGAAGAATAGCGAGTCCATCCGACTCCATAGGGCAATCGCCAAGCGTGGATCGTAGCCTCACTCCTGATCGAATACTCCTCTGCAACATAAGGCGTTGCAGCCGTGTAGAATCAGCATTTTGAATATGCCGGCAAGTCATGAAGAGAGAACAACAATAAAATTACTAACACTATATGCAATTTGGTGTGGGGCTCTAAGTTTCATTGTTTTGAAAAAGCCAGTTTTTCCTACAATAAGGACTTGTTTGCAATTACTACAAAATGTTGGTAATTATTGAGATGGTTCCGCCAACCAATGTCTCATTCCCAATTATTAAATAATAACCCCCTCAATTAATTTATTAAGTTTGGTGTTGAGATATCTGAAATACTCCAGGTTCCAGAGGCTCAAATTGTCCGTAACCGGGGACACGGCTAACCGATTAGATCTTCACTCTGCAGAGGTTTATGACTTTACCCGCAAGAGTCGTTCCTCCTTTAAGTCTTAGCACTTCATGGTGTTTGAAGGCGGACGAACAAAACAGGGTCTTCCAAGAGTTCTTCGCCCCTTGCCGTACCCATCCAATCCTACCGTTCTTCTACATCTCGTAGCACCGTCCGGCCAGAGTCACACCTAAGGTTGACCAAGCGAGCCCATAATGGCTTGCGGTTGCAGGTAAGCTTCCGGTCAATGAGGTATACATCCGTCTCTTCGTGGCTGGGTGAAGCTTTCCGCAAGATGTCATGGCGCTTCTCCATGCATCCCGCCAACCACTGGTTTTCTCAGGGTGCCCGTCAACCGCCCTCCACCCAGAGTGAATTTTGAAGTCCATCTTGAGCTTGAAGTCATGGGGTTGTCATCATCTTGACTCTCACATCTCCCTTATGAATCACTCAACCAACCCGTCTCTGAGCATAGCAAAATAAACTACTTCGTCCCCGGCGATGGTAACAAGGGAATTGGGTTCATCCTACCTCATGATACTACTCAAGAACATAACTTCAAATTCACCTACTGCATGCATGGTGGGGAGGTATAATTCTAATGCAATAAAATCATAGGCATAGTAAAAGAAAATATGATCAATGGCTTGCCTTGCTGACGATCTTCGAAAGCTAGGGACTCGTGATAGCAAGCTTCGCACTCCGGAAATTCTACCGAAGCAAACAACAATCATATAAGCATAAGAGCATACAATCAATTAACATAACAGCATGCTAACATAAAACACACAAAACAATCGAACCAAAAACCCAAAGAAAACTCGAAGAAATCCAAATCAATGTTTTCACCTCATCAAACAACAACTATGAAATAGTTTTACACAACCAAATTTTTCTTAACAACACCTAAGCATGGGTTTTTGCTAACTAACAGAAAAGAAAAACATCATGCAACTAGGAGCAAAAAGAATCACATCAAAAGCTATTATAGAACTCCTATTATGCCTATAACAATCCTAGCAAGAAAAAATGAAATAAAAATTTTATTTATTGTAAATAAAAGTTGATGTTCTAAAGTTACAGAAACTAACCTAAAATAAACTATCACATAGAAAAAATAAAACTATTTGCTAAATAAAACAATAGGAAAACAGTAGCTAGTTAAATAAATAAGAACCACATGATTTTTATTAAAACTATTTTTTATTAAATCTAAAATATCCAAATAAATTCCTACGGTTAGGTAAGGTCAAAACAAAGTAGTGACAAAAGAATCACTAAAATAAAATAATTCTAACTCACTTTATAGTAGAATTACTAATCTGTCTAAATCTAAAATAAAACAATTTCTAATAATTTTAACATGACTAAACATATTTTCTACAGAAACTACAACAAATTTGCAAACTAACAAAAAAAGAATCAATTAAAAATATTAAGTAGATTAAAAGATATGGATTTTACAAAACTGAAACTATTCTGTTAAAAACTGAAACGAAAAAAAATTAACTAAATAGAAAACCGGCGCTAATGGGCATATCTAACGCTCGGGCGTAATATAGCTAAAGCGTGCCCGCGGTTAACAGAAAATAACCCGATCGAGCCGGTCTAAACTAAACCTAAATAAAACCGGAACTAAAACCAGGTTTTTTTTTAAAAAAACATACCCCTTCGCTAATCTAATCTACACCCTAGATTTAGATCTAACGGTGGGGGCGTTTCCGGTGACTCACCGCGGTGGTCGGCGGCGACGGTGGCTCGGGCGACGCGGCAGTGCTGGCGGCTCGGTGGTCCGGCGACGGCGGAGACCTCCGTGTCTGGCGGAGCGAGGAGCTCGGGGTGGTGTCGGTGGAGCTCGGGGGTTCGGGCGGCTGAGCAGGGGCAATGTCGGCGGCGGCGGCTCCGGATTGGCGAGGGAGAGGGGTCGGCGAGGTAAGGTGGGGAACGGGTCGAGGGAGGGGTATATAGGGGCGTCGACTTGTGCGAGGGGGCGGATCGGGGAGGCGATCCCGGGATCCCCGGGATTCCGGCGGCGGCGACGCGGTGGCGTTGCGGGTTGGCGTGGGCGAGAGGAAAGGGAGAGGTGGGTCCGGGGCGTCAGCGGGAGAAGGAGGGGGCGTTCGGTCGGTTGGCCGAAGGGTAGGGGGTTCGGCGCGGCGGCTTGGGTCGGCTCGGTCGGCCTGGTTGGGCCGTTTGGCTCAACCCATTGGCTGGCTGCTGTGCTGGCTGGCTGGGCCGCCTCGGCGCTGGCTGGGCCGGTTGGCCTGGCTGGCGTATGGGGTTTCTTTTCCCCTTTTTTTGAATTAGAGAGAGAGAGAATAAAATATATATATTTTATATAGGACATATATATATCAAAATGATCAGGGAATATTCCTACAATTTGAACATTTTCCAGGCAAACTCAAACTTTAAAAAAATCAATTTCTAGAAATCCCAAATAAAATCAAATTTGAATTCAAACTTTTGGCAAAGTTTTCTTGACATATTTGGAGTTTCATGTTTACTCCTCTCATACTTTTCTCAAGTATTTGTCGGGCATTGATTTGAAATAAATTTCAACTGCCAATTCAAATTCAAATTCCATCAACTCAAAATCTTCCAAACTTCAAATGCCACTCAATTTCAAACAATATGCATAGATGCTTAGCTATAATTGTAAAACATTCCAAATGGGAAATTTGGGATGTTACAAACCTACCCACCTTAAGATGAATCTAGCCCTCGAGATTCGGGTTAACTAACAAATAGGTGCGGGTGGTCTCGGCGGAGGTCTTCTTCTCGCTCCCGGTGGCTTCCTCCTCGGATGATGACTCCACAAAGACCTTACAAAACTTGATGATCTTGCTGGGGTGACTCTGTTCGCGATGTCGAGAATTCGGACGGGTTTCTCCTCATAAGTCAGATCACTTTGTCGAGTTGTATGGCCTCTGGGCACCTTTGTATCTCTCAACGGAATATCGGCCATGTCGGCATGGCATTTCTTCACCGAGAAACATGGAAGACCTCATGAACTCCGGACAATCCTTCCGCAATTCCAACTTGTAAGCAACTTCTCCACGACGTTCGAGGATTTTGTAGGGCCAATGAACCGGGTGCTAACTTTCCTTTAACACGAACCTCTTGATTCCACGAAGTGAGGACACACGAAGATATGCCTGTCTCCCGCTTCGTAAGTTACTTCCTTGCGTTCTTGTCGGCATAACTCTTACATCTCGATCGAGCTACCTTGAGTCTATCTCGAATCAGCTTGACTTTCTCTTTGGAATCTCTGATAAGATCGGGACGAAAAGTTTTCGATCTCAACACCATCCCACAACAATGGTGTTCTGCACCTCCTTCCGTATAGAGCTTGAAGGGGCCATCTTGAGATCGGATGCGATAACTGTTATTGTAGGAGAACTCCGCGTATGGCAAATTATCATCCCAGCTAGACCCATAGTCTAGCGCACAAGCTCTCAACATGTCCTCCGGGATCTGGTTGACTCTCTCGGTCTGTCCATCATGCTGCGGATGAAAAGCTGTCTTGAACTCCAGCCTCGTACCCAAAGTTTCATGCAACTGATTCCAAAACTTTGAGGTAAATTGTGTTCCTCTATCTGACACGATACTCCTCGGAACTCCATGCAGACATACAATCCTAGTCATGTATATCTTGGCTAACTTAGCGCTGGTATAGGTAGTCTTCACGGGAATGAAATGGGCTACCTTGGTCAATCAATCAACCACTACCCAGATGGAATCATAACCTGAACGGGTCCTGGGTAATCCTGTGATAAAATCCATTCCAAGTTTTTCCCATTTCCACTCGGGAATCAGCAATGGTTGAAGTAACCCTGCTGGTTTCTGATGTTCCGCCTTTACTCGTTGGCAAACATCGCATACTGCTACGTACTCGGCAATATCCTTCTTCATACTTGTCCACCAGAAACTTTCCTTCAAATCCAGATACATCTTAGTGTTACCGGGTGAATCGAGTACGGTGAATCATGAGCCTCTGAAGAATTAGCTTCACGAGTTCGGGATCATTGGGCACATAAATCGATCCTCGAACCATATAGCTCCGTATTCATCCTTACGAAACCCTTTAGCTTTTCCTTCATTCATCTTTTATTTATCTCATCAATTTCCTTGTCCGTCTTACGGCTTCACGAATTCTTTCGGCCAAAGTGGACTGAACTTCGAGTTGCAACATATCCTCTCGGAACTATCTCCATCGGAGATCTACGAGGTCATCGACTAACTCTGGGGTAATCCTCCGCTATAAGAGTATTCACATAACTCTTACGGCTCAAAGCATCTGCTACAACATTAGCCTTGCACGGGTGGTAATGCAATCTCATGTCATAGTCCTTGATTAACTCTAGCCATCTCCTCTGCCTCGAGGTTCAACTCTTTCTGCGTGAAAATATACTTCAAGCTCTTATGATCTGTGTAAACATCACAACGGTTTCGATAAGGAAATGTCTCCAGTGTCTTGAGTGCATGCACTCTGCTGCTAACTCCAAATCATGTGTGGCATAATTCATCTTGTGTGGTCGTGGCTATGCGGAGGTATAAGCTACAACTTTTCCTTCCTGCATGAGTACTCCTCCGAGTCCACGACGAGAAGCGTCATAATATACCGTAATCCTTGTGTATGTCCGCAAAATCAATCTTGGGGCTGTAACCAAACGTTTCTTCAATTCACAGAAACGGCTTCACAATCCTCGGTCCAAATGTACTTGGCGTCCTTCTTCAACAGCTCAGTCATGGGCTTGGCAATCTTCGAGAAATTCTCAATAAACCTTCGATAATATCCTGCGAGTCCGAGAAAACTGCGGATCTCCTTGGTGAGGTGGGCGATCGCCAATCGGTGATGATTCAACCTTGGCGGGGTCAATGCTATTCCTTCTCCTGAAATAACATGTCCGAGGAATCCGACTTCCTTCAGCCAAAATTCACATTTACTGAACTTGGCATACAACTGATGTTCTCGGAGTTTCTCCAGAACTAGACGCAAATGTTCCTTATGGTCTTCGAGAAAATCAGTATATCATCGATGAACACCACGACAAACTTGTCCAGATATTCCATAAATACCTTGTTCATCAAATTCATGAAGTATGCAGGGGCATTAGTCAATCCGAATGACATGACGGTATACTCATATAAACCATACCTAGTGGTGAATGCTGTTCTAGGTATATCCTTTTCACGGATCTTCAACTGATGATACCCTGATCGAAGATCGATCATGGAGAATACCTTGGCTCCAACTAGCTGATCAAATAGGTCATTAATCATCGGCAGAGGTTACTTGTTCTTGATGGTCACGTCGTTCAACGAACGATAATCCACAACCATTCTCAGGGTTCCATCCTTCTTCTCTACCAAAAGAACTGGGGCTCCCCAAGGTGACGAGCTTGGCCGAATATATCCTTTCTCCAATAGCTCAATAATTTGGTTTTTGATCTCTTTCAAATCGTTCGGGGGCATCCGATAGGGTCTCTTGGATATTGGGGCTGTGCCGGGCAATAACTCAATCAGAAATTCAATGTCCCTGTCCGGTGGCATTATTGGTAATTCCTCCGGGAACACATCGGGAAAATCTTGCACTACTGGCACTTCCTCCTGAACAACTCCCGTGAGGGAATGCACCTGATTCTTCATCGGGATACGTCTAGATACATACTTGATCCTCTTCGCTCCGGGTGGTGAGCGAATCGACTTCTGGAGCACAGCCTATGTTTCCTTCAAACTTCGTCAACCAATCCATGCCTAGGATCACATCCAAGGTCCGGGTTTCCAATACTATGAGGTCTGCGGAAATTAATGGTTTCCGATGTTGAGGGTTGCATGACAGCCTAAGCTCGCCATCATTTCTCCTCTGCGGGCCCGACGTGAAGAGGGCTTCTAAGGGTTCTAGTGGGCAACCCGTACTTTTCCACAACTACCCTTGATATGAATGAATCGTTGCACCGAATCAAAGAGTACCAATAGTGGATGTGAATTTAATAAAACTTACCAACCACGATTATCCGGCTGATCATAGACGTCCTCCACGTCAATGTGGTTCACCGAGCACGAGGAAAAGGGTTGGGCTTCTTTGCTGAGCTTCCATTGCCGTTTCCATTCCTCTGCTTGGCCTCCGGGCGTCGGTGGCATAGTGCCCTGTTTTACGGCACTTGAAACAGTGATGTGACTCAGATCCTTCGAACCGGGGCAGGACGATGTTGGTTGCCATTGCCGTTTCCATTGCCTGTCTTGTTGTCCTAGTTGCGGTTGTTCCCGTTTCCTCCATGGTTATGTCCTCCATGATTATGTCCTCCATGGGTGTGATGGGTATGCCCTCCAGTATGGGGCATAACGGGCTTCTGCGAGCTCGAGTTGTACTTCCCCGACCATACTTCCGCTTGCGGCTATCAATCTGCTGCTGCTTGCCTTCAAGTATGGTGGCCTTGTCTACCAGCTCCTGGTAGTTGTTGAAGGTAGCCACCATTAGCTGCATTCCTAGCTCGTCATTGAGTCCCTCGAGAAATTTTTCCTATTTTGCGGCATCTGTGGCCACATCATCCGGGGCATAGCGAGCAAACTTGCTGAACTCATCCACGTACTGCCCCACAGTACGGTTCCCCTGGCGTAAGTTGCGGAACTCACGCTTCTTCAAACTCATGGCTCCAGCTGATACATGAGCGGTGCGGAAAGCTTCTTTGGAACTGATCCCACGATGGTGGCGATGGGATAAGTGGCGGTGTAGTTCTCCCACCAAGAGGCTGCAGGTCCATCAAGTTGATGTGCGCAAAGCGCACTTTCTCTCGTGATCTGTGCATCCAGCAGTGGCTAACTCCCTTCCGACCTTGCGGAGCCAATCATCGGCCACAATCGGCTCAGTGCTGCTAGAGAACACTAGCGGATTTAGCCTTAGGAAGCGGGTCAAGTTGTCAACAGGGGGTGGTGGCGGTGGATTGTTGTTGTTGTTGTTGTTCTGGTTCTGGATGAGCATCTGCATGAGGGCATTCTGCTGCTGGATCAGCTGGGTGAGCTCCGGCGGAAAGTTGAGACCGGGGTCACGTCTCGGAGGCATCTGGTGTTTTGGAGTGGATGAGAAAATTAGAATAGAACAAGGGTCTAATGAGAAAATATCACTACCCATATGAATGCACAATCATAATCACACCAATCATTTATTCAATCCACTCAAACATGGTTCAATCTCGGATTACAATTTCTCACGACTAATCGAAAATAACAGCCTAACTGATCGACGGAAAAATAAAATAACATGGCGGTCGACAAAAATGTCTTCATCAATTATCCTTGCGTCCTCTGGTGCGGCGTCCTCCGGTGTGGCGTCCTCTGATGCGGCGCCTCCTCTTGCGGCTTTCCTCAGTGGAGCTCTCTTCATAATCCTGGTCATTGCTCACGAGAGGTCCGTCATCTCCACTCGGAAAAAGGTCTTCTCCCAAGTCCATCTTTTCCTCTAATGCGGCAACATCCATCTTCAGCTTGTCGACTCTCTCCATGAAATCCTTGATTTCTTCTTCATGGTCAAGGAAGTCTGCGTGTGCTTTCTCCTCCAGTTCCAGTTCACGGAACAACAGCCTCCTGTGTACCTTCGAGTTACGGCGAGTCTGGATCTCCCGTTTCCTGAGGAGACACTCCAAGTCTTGGACATATGAGAGAATGGAGTCGTCCTCCATGGTACGGATGATATCTCCATTCCTAGCTCTGCGAGAAATCATGGCGAGGTCTGATGGGTCGAGCTCGGCCCTGTACTCTTCTCGGAGATGTCCAAGTGCACGATAAATCGCCATATCTCTTTCGAGGATCCAATTGAAATCGGTAAACTCAAAGTCAATAGGCTTTGAATGTCCTCTGAAGGTCCTCCCTGGAATGTGCACCTCAATCCTGTAGCGGGTATCCGTCGGAAGCGCATTGGTAGGCTTCCCGGTGATTGAGGGCAGAGCAATCTTCAGCTTCTTCACGATCTGGACCAGCTTCTTGCCGAGAGGCATCGTCTCATCTGGCTGGCAAAACTCCGGTAGCAGAACTGGGGTGAACTCGGCGGCCATCTAAAATGTTGAAAATCGGAGAGGAGTCAGAAATGAACAGGGGAGAATTACGGAATGATAAGGACATAAAATAAATAGTCTCTTCCTATGGCTTTCCGATCCTAGGGGTTACGTCCTACGGTCAGCGTGTGCTCTGATACCATCTCTGTAGCGACCCGACCCAAAATCGGTCAAGTCTCTGTGTAGCTGTACCATCCCAAGATCATGCTGGCACACACAGTACATTGATGAAATAATCAAAGTTCAATCACACCTGAATTTATTACACGATTCTCATATCGAGTCTTTATTACAATAGAATAAATTGACGAAGGCCAACTCATGAGAAATAAACTAAATAAAGCTGCGGCGTAGAAGAATAGCGAGTCCATCCAACTCCATAGGGCAATCGCCAAGCATGGATCGTAGCCTCACTCTGATCGGAATACTCCTCTGCAACATAAGGCGTTGCAGCCGTGTAGGTCAGCATTTTGAATATGCCGCAAGTCATGAAGAGAGAACAACAATAAAATTACTAACACTATATGCAATTTGGTGTGGGGCTCTAAGTTTCATTGTTTTGCGAAAAGCCGCTTTTCCTACAATAAGGACTTGTTTGCAATTACTACAAAATGTTGGTAATTATTGATATGGTTCCGCCAACCAATGTCTCATTCCCAATTATTAAATAATAACCCCCTCAATTAATTTATTAAGTTTGGTGTTGAGATATCTTAAATACTCCAGGTTCCAGAGGCTCAAATTGTCCGTAACCGGGGACACGGCTAACCGATTAGATCTTCACTCTGCAGAGGTTTGCACACTTTACCCGCAAGAGTCGTTCCCTCCTTTAAGTCTTCGCACTTCATGGTGTTTGAAGACGGGACGAACGAAACAGGGTCTTCCGAAGAGTTCTTCTGGCCACTGCCGGTACCCATCCAATCCTACCGTTCTTCTACATCTCGTAGCACCGTCCGACCAGAGTCACACCTAAGGTTGACCAAGCCAGAGCCCATAATGGCTTGCGGTTGCACAGGTAAGCTTCCGGTCAATGAGGTATACATCCGTCTCTTCGTGGCTGGGTGAAGCTTTCCGCAAGATGTCATGGCGCTTCTCCATGCATCCCGGCCAACCACTGGTTTTCTCCAGGGTGCCCGTCAACCGTCCTCCACCCAGTAGTGAATTTTGAAGTCCATCTTGAGCATGAAGTCATGGGGTTGTCATCATCTTGACTCTCACATCTCCCTTATGAATCACTCAACCAACCCCGTTTACGAGCATAGCAAAAATAAACTACTTCGTCCCGGGCGATGGTAACAAGGGGAATTGGGTTCATCCTACCTCATGATACTACTCAAGAACATAACTTCAAATTCACCTACTGCATGCATGGTGGGGAGGTATAATTCTAATGCAATAAAATCATAGGCATAGTAAAAGAAAATATGATCAATGACTTGCCTTGCTGACGATCTTCGAAAGCTAGGGACTCGTGATAGCAAGCTTCAGACTCGGAAATTCTACCAAGCAAACAACAATCATATAAGCATAAGAGCATACAATCAATTAATATAACAGCATGCTAACATAAAACACACAAAACAATCGAACCAAAAACCCAAAGAAAACTCGAAGAAATCCAAATCAATGTTTTCACCTCATCAAACAACAACTATGAAATAGTTTTACACAACCAAATTTTTCTTAACAGCACCTAAGCATGGGTTTTTGCTAACTAACAGAAAAGAAAAACATCATGCAACTAGGAGCAAAAAGAATCACATCAAAAGCTATTATAGAACTCCTATTATGCCTATAACAATCCTAGCAAGAAAAAATGAAATAAAAATTTTATTTATTGTAAATAAAAGTTCATGTTCTAAAGTTACAGAAACTAACCTAAAATAAACTATCACATAGAAAAAATAAAACTATTTGCTAAATAAAACAATAGGAAAACAGTAGCTAGTTAAATAAATAAGAACCACATGATTTTGATTAAAACTATTTTTTATTAAATCTAAAATACCCAAATAAATTCCTACGGTTAGGTAAGGTCAAAACAAAGTAGTGACAAAAAGAATCACTAAAATAAAATAATTCTAACTCACTTTATAGTAGAATTACTAATCTGTCTAAATCTAAAATAAAACAATTTCTAATAATTTTAACATGACTAAACATATTTTCTACAGAAACTACAACAAATTTGCAAACTAACAAAAAAAGAATCAATTAAAAATATTAAGTAGATTAAAAGATATGGATTTTACAAAACTGAAACTATTCTGTTAAAAACTGAAACGAAAAAAAATTAACTAAAAAGAAAACCGGCGCTAATGGGCATATCTAACGCTCGGGCGTAATATAGCTAAAGCGTGCCCGCGGTTAACAGAAAATAACCCGATCGGGCCGCTCTAAACTAAACCTAAATAAAACCGGAACTAAAACCGGGTTTTAAAAAAAAACATACCCCTTCGCTAATCTAATCTACACCCTAGATTTAGATCTAACGGTGGGGGCGTTTCCGGCGACTCACCGCGGTGGTCGACGGCGACGGTGGCTCGGGTGACGACGGGCGGCGGCTCCAGTGGTCCGGGGCGACGGCGGAGACCTCCGGCGAGTCTTGGCAGAGCGAGGGGAGCTCGGGGTGGTGTCGGTGGAGCTCGGGGTGGTTGGGGCGGCGGAACGGGGCAATGGCCATGGCGGCGCGGCGGGCTCCGCGACGGATTGCGGCGAGGGAGAGGGTCGGCGAGGGGAAGGTGGGGAACGGGTCGAGGGAGGGGTATATAGGGGCGTCGACTTGGGCGAGGGGCGGATCGGGAGGCGATCCCGGATCCCCGGATTCCGTGGCGGCGACGCAGTGGCGTTCTGGGTTTGGCGTGGCGAGAGGAAAGGGAGAGGTGGGTCGGGCGTCGTGAGAGAGGGAGGGGCGTTCGGTCGGGATGCGAAGGTAGGGGTTCGGTGGCGGCTTGGGTCGGCTCGGTCGGCTGGGTGGGCAGTTAGCTGGCCATTGGCTGGGCTCTGTACTGGCGCTGGTGGGCCGGCTCGGCGCTGGCTGGGCAGTTAGCTGGTGGCGCTGGGGTTTCTTTTTCCCTTTTTTTGAATTAGAGAGAGAGAGAGAATAAAATATATATATTTTATATAGGACATATATATATATCAAAATGATCAGGGGAATATTCCCTACAATTTGAACATTTTTCCAGGGGCAAAACTCAAACTTTAAAAAAATCATTTTCTAGAAATCCCAAATAAAAATCAAATTTGAATTCAAACTTTTTGGCAAAGTTTTCTTCTGACATATTTGGAGTGTCATGTTTACTCCTCTCATACTTTTTCTCAAGTATTTGTCAGGCATTGATTTGAAATAAATTTAAACTGCCAATTCAAATTCAAATTCCATCAACTCAAAATCTTCTGAAACTTCAAATGCCACTCAATTTCAAACAATATGCATAGATGCTTAGCTATAATTGTAAAACATTCCAAATGGGAAATTTGGGATGTTACACCAAGGCAAATTAGTTGCTAAAATATCCTGCCATATATTTATTGTGACGTAGATTGCCATGGTCTTGTCGCCAATCTGTTAGGTGAAATAGCTCTACACCGTTTTATACTCGATCTTTGTTGCTGCGATGGCCTTCGATAGTTCGATGGCTGTGTGCTCGGCCTCATTGACTGCTGAAACAACCTGCCATAATTTAGCACTCAAATCTGTTTGCTGAATTAGCTTTACATATATTTCGTTACTTAGATCTGCTCGTCCAAATATCTTGCCATAGCTTTTAGACATCGACCTAGGTATATTTTTTCTGGACTTCATAAAAAAGCATATATGTTTTTCCTATAATATCTAGTAGAAGAACTAATTTGTATGTCTAACAGATGGACAGGACTTGGATAACTTCTGGTCGAAGATTCTCCGCTGCATATGTCGAGGGGGTTGAAAACTTCATGAACTTTATCAGAGCTGAGTACGGTGGTCCGAAATCAGATGTGCTCTGCCCATGTAGCAGTTGTATGAATTCAGTTACAAGACCCCAGTCAACTGTGCAAAATCATCTACACTTGTATGGGATGTCGGTCACATATACTAGGTGGGTTCATCATGGTGAAGCTGTGGACGTCAATGTTATTGACTATGTGGAAGCAGCAGATCACCATCTTGATCTGCCTGATGCCCAGGTGGAAGAGGAGGAGGAGGAGGTGGTGACGGAGCCAGTGAGTTTGACCAACATTGAAACAATGCTACGAAATGCTCATGCATTCCGTGAACTTTCACCTGCAGAAGAAAAATGGTGGGCCCGCATGTTGGAACAATGCAACGTTGCTGTCACCCCAAGAAATAAGCTGTCAGTATTCTCAGCTATGGTCACCTTTCTTTAGGTGAAGAAATATGAGCGGATGACCCACAAATCATTCGATGCGATGTTGGCTGCTTTCCGCAAATCTTTCCCAGATGTGTCTGAGCTGCCACACACCTACAGTAAAATGAAGAATTTCCTTCGTGCAGTTGGAATTGGATATGATATGATCCATGTTTGTAAGAATAATTGTGTTCTGTTCCGGAAGGATTATGCCAACTTAAGTGAATGCCTGAAATGCAAATCATCAAGATGGAAAGATGGCGATGATGTGAAGAGGATTCCTCATAATGTTTTGAGACATTTTCCAATTACACCAAGATTGTAGAGGTTGTTTCATGATGCTGAAACAAGGGAGGATGTACTGTGGCATTCTAGGAGACAGGAGTACAGAGATCAGAATGTAATGAGCCATCCATCTCGTGGTAGTGAGTGGAAAAGCTTCAATGATAATCACAAAGAGTTTGTTTCTGACCCGAGAAACATTAGACTTGGCTTAGCTTCTGATGGATTTAACCCATTTGGCCACCAGAGTGCCACATATAGCATGTGGCCAGTGCTTGTTATCCCTTACAACATGCCTCCAAATGTCTGCACCAAAGAATCAAACTACATGATGGCCTTGCTCATCCCAGGTCCAAAAAGTCCTGGAAAGGATTTTGATTTGTTCATGGAGCCTCTTGTGGAGGAACTTCAACAGCTACGGAAGGGTGTTCTCACTCGAGACCTATATACCAGCCCACCAGCTGATTTCTTTCTGCGTGTTGTTGTAATTTGGTGCATCCATGATTATCCGGCTTTGGGCACTATGTCAGGGCGAAGGACACATGGTTACAATGCATGTGTTCGCTGTGACAGGAATCCGCTGTCATATGCAATACTTAGCAAGATCTGTTACATTGGACACCGCCGTTTCCTTGCGAAGGACAAGCCGCAAGCTATAAAATACCAAAGACATGTGCTCAATGCAAAGCATGAAAACCGTGATGCGCCAAAGAGGCTCACAGCCGATGAGTTGCAAGTGGAATTAGAGAAGGTCAGGCATATTACACCAGGAAACCATCCTGGTAATGGTAGCAAGAAAAGGAAGCGTGGCTGGGCAGAAGAGAGATGATTGTTTACCCGCAGGTCCACTTTGTGGGACTTGGAATATTGGAAAGATTTGGATCTGCGGCATAATCTTGATGTGATGCACATCGAGAAAAATATATGTGACAGCATTATCGGCACACTTCTTAATATTGAAGGCAAGACGAAAGATACCTTAAAGTCTAGGATTGATTTGACACACAGGGTATCGAAAAGGATTTGCAGTGCAAGATGAAGGTAAACCACGGGATATGGCACCACCTGTGTACGTCTTGGACAAGGTAAAAAGAAAAGAATTATGCGAGGTCCTCACACGTGTGAGATTCCCACATGGATTTGCTTCCAACCCGAAAGGAGAGTCGGTCAGATGGAAACAAGGTACAAGGGTTGAAAACTCATGACTGCCACATCCTACTTCAAAGGGTTTTACTGTTATCCTTAGAGGATTTGGCATACGACTTATCTGAGCGATGCAGAGTTGGGACAATTCTTGAGGAACTCTACAAGAGAAATATCAGGATAGATGCTTTGGAGTGTCTTAGAGACAAGATACCAACTATCCTATGCGACCTTGAGAAGATATATCCTCCAGCCTTCTTTGATGTGATGGTGCATTTGGCTGTTCATCTACCTGATGAGGCACTACTTAGAGGTCCAGTACAGTATGGCTGGATGTACCCTATTGAAAGGCGGCTAGGCACTTTCAAGAGCTATGTTAGGAACAGAGCTAGACCCGAGGGTTCCATTGCAGAGGCCTACATTGGTACAGAAGCGTTGACATTTTGCTCAAAATACATTGAAACAGCTCATCAGCTTGGCTGTAACATCCCAAATTTCCCATTTGGAATGTTTCACAATTATAGCTAAGCATCTATGCATATTGTTTGAAATTGAGTGGCATTTGATTTATTTCAGAGGTTTTTGAGTTTGTTGGAATTTGAATTCAAATTGGCAGTTGAATTTATTTCAAAACAATGCCTGACAAATACTTGAGCAAAAGTATGATAGGAGTAAACATGACACTCCAAAGAAAAATGTCAGAAGAAAATATTGCCAAAAAAAGTTTGAATTCAGATTTGATTTTATTTGGAATCTACAAAAAAAACGTTTTTTATTTTATTTCTGTTTTGCCTCTGGAAAAATGTTCTCGTTGTAGGATTTACTTTTATGATTTTATTGATATGTATATGTCCTATATAAAAATATTATAGGTTTATCTATAATTAGTATTCTCTCCCTGTGGTATTTCAAAAAAAAATCCAAGGTGCCAGCCAGGCCAACCGGCCCAGCCAGCGCCGAGCCGCAGCCCACCAGCGACCGAGCCGGCCTGCCCCTAGCACCGCACCCGAACCCTTTCCGCCTCGGTTGCCCGCTCGCTCTCCTCTCTCCCTCTCTCACCGACGCGTCGGCCCCTACCCTTCTCTTTCCCCTCGCCCACGCTATGCCGCGCCAGAGCGCGTTCGACGCCGCCGCGTCCGAATTCCACGGGATCACGATCCCGAGTCGCCCCCTGCCCCAAGTTGATGCCCTATAAATACCTACGCCCTTCCTCCCCCGATTCCCCTAAAACCCTAGCCCAAAACCCACCGCAGCTCGCCTCCCTCGCCGAACGCATCTCGCCGCCGCCGCCTCGGTTCGCCGCCGTTTCTGCCACCGGTGAGCCACCCCTCGACCTCCAAGCTACTCCACCCGAACCGCAACTTCATCCCGCACCTCCCTGACATCCTCTCTTTGCCCAGGAGCCCCCGACGCCGTCGCCCCGAGCTCGTCCGCCGCCCACCGGAGCAGGAGCTCACCCGAGCTCGCCCCGATCGTCTCCGTCATCCCCGAGCTCCAACGACTCCACCCGACCTCCTCGAGCCGCGACTGCCGACCTCTCCGCCGCCCAGGACCACCGGAGCAGCCGCGCCGCCAACAACCGAGTCGCCGTCGCCGCCGACCACCGCGGTAAGCCACCGGAGCCCTCTCCGCCGTTAGATCAGAAACCTACGCTGTAGATTAGATCTACGAAGGGGTACGTTTTTATTTTAAAAAGGCCGGTTTAGTTACAGTTTTTTTTCCGGTTTAGTTAGCGGTTTAGTTAGACCGGCCCGATTGGTTTATTTCTGTTAGCCCGTGGAAGTATCGGTCTATTAAGTGCTCATGCGCTGTTTAGTTTTAGAGCGCTCACTGTTCGGCCCGTTAGCGCGTTAGTTTTTGTTGAATTTTATTTTTTCGTTTCTGTTTTCAACAGAATAGTTTCAGTTTTGTAAAATCCGTATCTCTTAGGTTACTCAATATTTTTAGTTGATTCTTTTTTTGTTAGTTTGCAAATTTCCTATAGTTTCTGTAGAAAATAGCTTCGGCCATGTTTAGGTTTTTAAAAGTTGTTTTATATTAGTTTTAATCAGATTAGTATTTCTGCTATAAATTGAGTTAGGATTATTTTATTTTAGTGATTCTTTTTGTCACTGCCTTGTTTTGACTTTGCCTAGCAGTAGGAATTTATTTGGGTATTTATAGTCTTTATTAAAAATAGTTTTTATGCAAAAACAAGCTTTTCTAGTTTATTTAGCTTGCTGTTGTTTTCTGTTGTTCTAGGTATTTTAAAATTTTATTTTACCTCTGTTATAATTTATTTTAGATTAGTTTCGTAGTTTTAGAACATGAACTTTTATTTACAGAAAAGAAAAGTTTATTTTATTTTCTTGTTAGTTGTTGGCTTGGATTTCTTCGAGTTTTCTTTGGTTTTTGGTTCGATTGTTTTGTGTGTTTTATGTTAGCATGCTGTTATGTTAAGTGATTGTATGTTTGTATGCTTATATGATTATTGTTTGCTTCGATAGAATTTCCGGACCGTCAGCCAGGCAAGTCATTTGATCATGTTTTACAATACCTATGATTTTGTTGCATTAGAATTATGCCTCCCCACCATGCATGCAGTAGGAGAATTTTAAGTTATGTTCTTGAGTAGTATCATGAGGTAGGATGAAACCAATTCCCCTTGTTACCATTGCCCGGGACGATGTAGTTTATTTTGCTATGCTCGTAGACGGGGTTGGTTGAGTGGTTCATAAGGGAGATGTGAGAGTCAAGATGATGACAACCCCATGACTTCAAGCTCAAGATGGACTTCAAAATTCACTCTTTGGGTGGAGGATTGTTGACGGGCACCTGGAGAAACCAGCGGATGGCGGGATGCATGGAGAAGCGCCATGACATCTTGCGGAAAGCTTCACCCAGCCACGAAGAGACGGATGGATACCTATTGACCGGAAGCTTACCTGTACAGCCGCAAGCCATTATGGGCTCTGGCTTGGTCGACCCTAGGCGTGACTCTGGCCGGCCGGTGCTACGAGATGTGAACGGTAGGATTGGATGGGCACCGGCAGTGGCCCAGAGGAACTCTTCGGAAGACCCTGTTTCGTTCGTCCCATCTTCAAACACCAGGCAGCGCGAAGACTTAAAGGAGGGAACGATTCTTGCGGGTAAAGTGCGCAAACCTCTGCAGAGTTAAAACCTAACCGATTAGCCGTGTCCCCGGTTACGGACAATTTGAGCCTCTGGAACTTGGAGTATTTGGATATCTCAACACGAACTTAATAAATTAATTGAGGGGTTATTTAATAATTGGGAATGAGACATTGGTTGGCGGAACCATCTCAATAACTACCAACATTTTGTAGTATTTGCAAACAAGTCCTTGTTGTAGGGAAAACTGGCTTTTTCAAAAAACAATGAAACTTAGAGCCCCACAGCCAAATTGCATATAGTGTTAGTAATTTTTTATTGTTGTTCTCTTCATGACTTTCCGGCATATTCAAATGCTGACCTACACGGCTGCAACGTCTTATGTTGCGAGGAGTTTTCCGATCAGAGTGAGGCTACGATCCACGCTGGCGATTGCCCTATGGAGTCGGATGGACTCGCTATTCGCCTATGCTTCCGCAGCTTTATTTAGTTTATTTCTCATGAGTTGGCCTTTCGCCAATTTATTCTATTGTAATAAAGACTCGATATCGAAATCGTAATAAATTCAGGTGTGATTGAACTTTGAATCTTTTCATCAATGTACTTGTGTGTGCCAAAGATGATCTTGGGATGGTACAGCTACATAGAGACTTGACCGATTTTGGGTCGGGTCGCTACAGAGATGGTATTCAGAGCACACGCTGACCGTAGGACGTAACCCCTAGGATCGGAAAGCCATAGGAAGAGACTATTTATTTTATGTCCTTATCATTCCGTAATTCTCCCCTGTTCATTTCTGACTTCTCTCTGATTTTCAACATTCTAGATGGCCGCTGAGTTCACCCCAGTTCTTCTACCGGAGTTTTGCTAGCCAGATGAGACGATGCCTCTCGGCAAGAAGTTGGTTCAGATCATGAAGAAGCTGAAGATTGCTCTGCCCTCAATCACCGGGAAGCCTACCAATGCACTTCCGACGGATACCGCTACAGGATTAAGGTGCACATTCCAGGGAGGACCTTCGGAGGACATTCAGAGCCCATTGACTTTGAGTTTACCGATTTCACTTGGATCCTCGGAAGAGACATGGCGATTTATCGTGCACTTGGACATCTCCGAGAAGAGTACAGGGCCGAGCTCGACCCATCAGACCTTGCCATGATTTCTCGCAGAGCTAGGAATGGAGATATCATCCGTACCATGGAGGACGACTCCATTCTCTCATATGTCCAACACTTGGAGAGTCTCCTCAGGAAACGGGAAATCCAGACTCGCTGAAACTCGAAGGTACACAGGAGGTTGTTGTTTCGTGAACTGGAACTGGAGGAGAAAGCACGCGCTGACTTCCTTGACCATGAAGAAGAAATCAAGGATTTCATGGAGAGAGTCGACAAGCTGAAGATTGATGTTGCCGCATTAGAGGAGAAGATGGACCTGGGAGAAGACCTTTTTCCGAGTGGAGATGACGGACCCCTCGTGAGCAATGACCAGGATTATGAAGAGAGCTCCACCGAAGGAAGCCGCAAGAGGAGGCGCCGCACCAGAGGACGCAAGGATAATTGATGAAGACATTTAGTCGACCGCAATGTTATTTTATTTTTCCGTCGGTCAGTTAGGCCATTATTTTCGATTAGTCGTGAGAATTTGTAATCCGAGATTGAACCATGTTTGAGATGATTGAATAAATGATTGGTGTGATTATGATTGTGCATTCATATGGGTAGTGCTATTTTCTCATTAGACCCTTGTTCTATTCTAATTTTCTCATCCACTCCAAAACACCAGATGCCTCCGAGACGTGACCCCGGTTCCAACTTTCCGCGGAGCTCACCCACCGATCCAAAGCAGCAGAATGCCCTCATGCGATGCTCATCCGAACTGAACAACAACAACAACAACAACAACAACAACAATCCACCGCCACCACCCCCTGTTGACAACTTGACCCGCTTCCTAAGGCTGAATCCGCCAGTCTTCTCTAGCAGCACTGAGCCGATTGTGGCCGATGATTGGCTCCGCAAGGTCGGAAGGAGTTAGCCACCGCTGGATGCACAGATGCAGAGAAGGTGCGCTTTGCCGACATCGCCTTGATGGACCTGCAGCCTCTTGGTGGGAAAACTACACCGCCACTTATCCCATCGCCACCATCACGTGATCAGTTCCAGAGGGCCTTCCGCACCGCCATGTCTCACTGGAGCCATGAGTCTCAAGAAGCGTGAGTTCCGCAACTTACGCCAGAGGGAACCGTACAGGGGCAAGACATGGATGAGTTCAGCAAGTTAGCTCGCTATGCCCCGGATGATGTGGCCACAGATGCCGCAGCAGGAAAAGTTTCTCGAGGACTCAATGACGAGCTGGGAATGCAGCTAATGGTGGCTACCTTCAACAACTACCGGAGATGGTAGACAAGGCCACCATACTTGGAGGCAAGCAGCAGCAGATTGATAGCATAAGCGGAAATATGGCTAGGAAAGTACAGCTCCGAGCTCAAAGCAAAAGCCCCGCTATGCCCCATACTGGAGGACATACCCATCACACCCATGGAGGACATAATCATGGAGGACATAACCATGGAGGAATGGGAACAATCGCAACCACGACAACAACTCCAAGTCGTGCAATGGAAATGGCAATGGCAACCAAAGATCGTCCCGCCCGACTCGTAAGGATCTGAGTCACATCACCGCTTCAAGTGCCGAAAAACAGGGCACTATGCCACCGACTGCCCGGAGGCCAAGCGGAGGAATGGCAACGGCAATGGAAGCTCAGCAAAGAAGCCCAACCCTTTTCCTCGTGCTCGGTGAACCACATTGACGTGGAGGACGCCTATGATCAGCCGTACACTATGGTTGGTAAGTTTTATTAAATTCACGCCCAAAGATTGGTACTCTTTGATTCGGTGCAACGATTCATTTATATCAAGGGTAGTTGTGGAAAAGTACGGGTTGCCAACTAGAACCCTTAGAAGCCCTCTTCACGCCGGGCTGCAGAGGAGAAATGATGGCGAGCTTAGGCTGTCATGCAACCTCAACATCGAAACCATAAATTTCCCTCGGACCTCATAGTATTGGAAACCTGCACCTTGGATGTAATCCTAGGCATGGATTGGTTGACGGTTTGAAGGAAACATAGATCGTGCCGCAAGAAGACGATTCTGCTCACCACCCCGGAGCAGAAGAGGATCAAGTATGTATCCAGATGTATCCCGATGAAGAATCAGGTGAATTCCCTCACGGGAGTTGTTCAGGAGGAAGTGCCAGTAGTGCAAGATTTTCCCGATGTGTTTCCGGAGGAATTACCAGGAATGCCACCGGACAGAGACATTGAATTTCTGATTGAGTTATTGCCCGGCACAGCCCCAACATCCAAGAGACCCTATCGGATGCCCCCGAATGATTTGGAAGAGATCAAGAAGCAAATTAATGATCTATTGGAGAAGGGATATATTCGGCCAAGCTCGTCACCTTGGGGAGCCCCAGTTCTTTTGGTAGAGAAGAAGGATGGAACCCTGAGAATGGTTATGGATTATCGTTCGTTGAACGACGTGACCATCAAGAACAAGTACCCTCTGCCGATGATTAATGATTTATTTGATCAGCTAGTTGGAGCCAAGGTATTCTCCAAGATCGATCTTTGATCAGGGTATCATCAGTTGAAGATCCGTGAAAAGGATATACCCAAAACAGCATTCACCACCAGGTATGGTTTATATGAGTATACCGTCATGTCATTCGGATTGACTAATGCCCCTGCATACTTCATGAATTTGATGAACAAGGTATTTATGGAATATCTGGACAAGTTTGTCGTGGTGTTCATCGATGATATATTGATTTTCTCGAAGAGCGAGGAAGAGCATAAGGAATATTTGCGTCTAGTTCTGGAGAAACTCCGAGAACATCAGTTGTATGCCAAGTTCAGCAAATGTGAATTTTGGTTGAAGGAAGTCGGATTCCTCGGACATGTTATTTCAGGAGAAGGAATAGCAGTTGACCCCACCAAGGTTGTATCAGTCACCGATTGGCAATCACCCACCTCAGTCAAGGAGATCCGTAGTTTTCTCGGACTCGCAGGATATTATCGGAGGTTTATTGAGAACTTCTCGAAGATTGCAAAGCCCATGACTGAGCTGTTGAAGAAGGACGCCAAGTACATTTGGACCGAGGATTGTGAAGCCAGTTTCCAGGAATTGAAGAAACGTTTGGTTACAGCCCTAGTGCTGATTTTGCCGGACATACACAAGGATTACCAGGTATATTGTGACGCTTCTCGCCAGGGACTCGGAGGAGTACTCATGCAGGAAGGAAAAGTTGTAGCTTATACCTCCAGACAGCTACGACCTCACGAGATGAATTATGCCACACATGATTTGAAGTTAGCAGCCGTAGTGCATGCATTCAAGACCTGGAGGCATTTCCTTATCGGAAACAGTTGTGATGTTTACACAGATCATAAGAGCTTGAAGTATATTTTCACGCAGAAAGAGTTGAACCTCAGGCAGAGGAGACGGCTAGAGTTTAATTAAGGACTATGACATGAGATTGCATTACCACCCAGGAAAGGCTAATGTTGTAGCAGATGCTTTGATCCGTAAGAGTTATGCGAATACTCTTATAGCGGGACGATTACCCGTGAGTTAGTCGATGACCTCGAGATCTCCGATCGGAGATAGTTCCGAGAGGATATGTTGCAGCTCGGCGTTCAGTCCACTTTGGCTGAAAGAATTCGTGAAGCCCAGAAGTCGGACAAGGAAATTGATGAGATAAAGAAAAGGATGAATGAAGGAAAATCTAAAGGGTTTCGTAAGGATGAATACGGAGCTATATGGTTCGAGGATCGTATTTATGTACCCAATGATCCTGAACTCGTGAAGCTAATTCTTCAGAGGCTCATGATTCACCGTACTCGATCCACCCCGTAACACCAAGATGTATCTGGATTTGAAGGAAAGTTTCGTGGACGGGTATGAAGAAGGATATTGCCGAGTACGTAGCGAGATGCGATGTTTGCCAACGAGTAAAGGCGGAACATCGAAGCCAGCGGGTTACTTCAACCTTTGCCGATTCCCGAGTGGAAATGGGAGAAACTTGGAATGGATTTTATCACAGGATTACCTAGGACCCGTTCAGGTTATGATTCCATCTGGGTAGTGGTTGATCGCTTGGCCAAGGTAGCTCATTTCATTCTCGTGAAGACTACCTATACCAGCGCTAAGTTAGCCAAGATATACATGACCAGGATCGTATGTCTGCATGGAGTTACGAGGAGTATCGTGTCAGATAGAGGAACACAATTTACCTCAAAGTTTTGGAATCAGTTACATGAAACTTTGGGTACGAGGCTGGAATTCAGTACAGCTTTTCATCCGCAGACAGATGGACAGACCGAGAGAGTCAACCAGATTCTGGAGGACATGTTGAGAGCTTGTGCGCTAGACTATGGGTCTAGCTGGGATGATAATTTGCCATACGCAGAATTCTCATACAATAACAGTTATCGGACCAGTATGAAGATGGCCCCTTCAAGCTCTATACGGAAGGAGGTGCGAAACACCATTGTTTGTGGGATGGTGTTGAGATCGAAACTTTTCGGTCCCGATCTTATCGAGATTTCGAGGAGAAAGTCAAGCTGATTCGAGATAGACTCAAGGTAGCTCACCGAGGCGTAAGAGTTATGCCGACAATGGCGCAGGAAGTAACATACGGCGGGAGACCGGCATATCTTCGTGTGTCCCCACTTCGTGGAATCAAGAGGTTTGGTGTTAAAGGAAAGTTGGCACCAGGTTCATTGGCCCTACAAAATCCTCGAACGTCGTGGAGAAGTTGCTTACAAGTTGGAATTGCGGAAGGATTGTCCGGAGTTCATGATGTCTTCCATGTTTCTCACCAAGAAATGCCATGCCGAGATGGCCGATATTCCGTTGAGAGACACAAGGCCCTAGAGGCCATACAGCTCGACAAAGATCTGACTTATGAGGAGAAACCCGTCCGAATTCTCGAGATCATGAACAGAGTCACCCGCAGCAAGATCATCAAGTTTTGGAAGGTTCTGTGGAGTCATCATTCCGAGGAGGAAGTCACCTGGAAGCGAGAAGAAGACCTCCGCCGAGACCACCCGCACCTATTTGCTAGCCAACCCGAATCTCGAGGGCGAGATTCATCTTAAGGTGGGTAGGTTTGTAACATCCCAAATTTCCCATTTGGAATGTTTTACAATTATAGCTAAGCATCTATGCATATTGTTTGAAATTGAGTGGCATTTGATTTATTTCAGAGGTTTTTGAGTTTGTTGGAATTTGAATTCAAATTGGCAGTTGAATTTATTTCAAAAAAATGCCTGACAAATACTTGAGCAAAAGTATGAGAGGAGTAAACATGACACTCCAAAGAAAAATGTCAGAACAAAATATTGCCAAAACAAAAGTTTGAATTCAAATTTGATTTTATTTGGAATCTACAAAAAAAACGTTTTTTATTTTATTTCTGTTTTGCCTCTGGAAAATGTTCTCGTTGTAGGATTTACTTTTATGATTTTATTGATATGTATATGTCCTATATAAAAATATTATAGGTTTATCTATAATTAGTTTTCTCTCTCTGTGGTATTTCAAAAAAAAAATCCAAGGCGCCAGGCAGTTAACCGCCCACCCAGCCGAGCCGCTGCCCACCAATGATCGAGCAGGCTGCCCCTAGCGCCAAGACTAACCCTTTCCGCCTCGGTCGCCCGCTCGCTCTCCTCTCTCCCTCTCTCACCGACACGCCGGCACCACCCTTCTCTTTCCCTCGCCCACGCTATGCAAGCCAGAGCGCTGCTCGCCGCCGCCCGCGTCTGAATTCCACGGATCACGATCCCGAGTCGCCCAAGTTGATGCCCTATAAATACCTCGCCCTTCCTCCCCGACCCCCTAAAACCTAGCGCCAAAACCCACCGCAGCTTGCCTCCTCGCTTGAACATCTCGCCGCCCGCCTCGGTTCGCCGCCGTTTCTGCCACCAGTGAGCCACCCCTTGACCTCCAAGCTACTCCACCCGAACCGCAACTTCATCCCGCACCTCCCTGACATCCTCTCTTTGCCCAGAGCCCCCGACGCCGCCGCCCGAGCTCGTCTGCCGCCCGCGGAGCAGGAGCTCACCCGAGCTCGCCTGATCGCCTCCGTCATCCCCGAGTTCCAACGACTCCACCTCGACCTCCCCTCGAGCCGCCGACTACTGACGCCTCCGCCCCGCCAGACTACTGGAGCAGCCAGCCGCCAACGCCGTCGCCGCCGACCACCGCGGTAAGCCACCGGAGCCCCCTCCGCCGTTAGATCAGAAACCTACGCTGTAGATTAGATCTACGAAGGGGTACGTTTTTATTTTAAAAAGGCCGGTTTAGTTATGGTTTTTTTTGGTTTAGTTAGACCGGCCCGATTGGTTTATTTCTGTTAGCCCGTGGACGTATTGGTCTATTAAGTGCTCATGCGCTGTTTAGTTTTAGAGCGCTCACTGTTCGGCCCGTTAGCGCGTTAGTTTTTGTTGAATTTTATTTTTTCGTTTCTGTTTTCAACAGAATAGTTCCAGTTTTGTAAAATCCGTATCTCTTAGGTTACTTAATATTTTTAGTTGATTCTTTTTTTGTTAGTTTGCAAATTTCCTATAGTTTCTGTAGAAAATAGCTTCGGCCATGTTTAGGTTTTTAAAATTTGTTTTATATTAGTTTATTCAGATTAGTATTTCTGCTATAAATTGAGTTAGGATTATTTTATTTTAGTGATTCTTTTTGTCACTGCCTTGTTTTGACTTTGCCTAACAGTAGGAATTTATTTGGGTATTTATAGTCTTTATTTAAAATAGTTTTTATGCGAAAACAAGCTTTTCTAGTTTATTTAGCTTGCTGCTGTATTCTGCTGTTCTAGGTATTTTTAAAATTTTATTTTACCTCTGTTATAATTTATTTTAGATTAGTTTCTGTAGTTTTAGAACGTGAACTTTTATTTACAGAAAAGAAAAAGTTTATTTTATTTTCTTGTTAGTTGTTGGCTTGGATTTCTTCGAGTTTTCTTTGGTTTTTGGTTCGATTGTTTTGTGTGTTTTATGTTAGCATGCTGTTATGTTAAGTGATTGTATGTTTGTATGCTTATATGATTATTGTTTGCTTCGATAGAATTTCCGGAAGGCGAAGCCTGCTATTACGAGTCGCTAGCTTTCGAAGACCGTCAGCCAGGCAAGTCATTTGATCATGTTTTACAATACCTATGATTTTATTGCATTATAATTATGCCTCCCCACCATGCATGCAGTAGGAGAATTTTAAGTTATGTTCTTGAGTAGTATCATGAGGTAGGATGAAACCAATGCCCCTTGTTACCATTGCCCGGGACGATGTAGTTTATTTTGCTATGCTCGTAGACGGGGTTGGTTGAGTGGTTCATAAGGGAGATGTGAGAGTCAAGATGATGACAACCCCATGACTTCAAGCTCAAGATGGACTTCAAAATTCACTACTGGGTGGAGGATGGTTGACGGGCACCTGGGAGAAACCAGCGGATGACCGGGATGCATGGAGAAGCGCCATGACATCTTGCGGAAAGCTTCACCCAGCCATGAAGAGACGGATGGATACCCATTGACCGGAAGCTTACCTGTGCAGCCGCAAGCCATTATGGGCTCTAGCTTGGTCGACCCTAGGCGTGACTCTGGCCGGACGGTGCTACGAGATGTAGAAGAACGGTAGGATTGGATGGGCACCGGCAGTGGCCCAGAGGAACTCTTCGGAAGACCCTGTTTCGTTCGTCCCATCTTCAAACACAAGGCAGTGCGAAGACTTAAAGGAGGGAACGATTCTTGTGGGTAAAGTGCGCAAACCTCTGCAGAGTTAAAACCTAATCGATTAGCCGTGTCCCCGGTTACGGATAATTTGAGCCTCTGGAACTTGGAGTATTTCGGATATCTCAACACCGAACTTAATAAATTAATTGAGGGGGTTATTTAATAATTGGGAATGAGACATTGGTTGGCGAAACCATCTCAATAACTACCAACATTTTGTAGTATTTGCAAACAAGTCCTTGTTGTAGGGAAAAACTGGCTTTTTCGCAAAACAATGAAACTTAGAGCCCCACAGCCAAATTGCATATAGTGTTAGTAATTTTTATTGTTGTTCTCTCTTCATGACTTGCCGGCATATTCAAAATGCTGACCTACACGGCTGCAACGTCTTATGTTGCAGAGGAGTTTTCCGATCAGGAGTGAGGCTACGATCCACGCTTGGCGATTGCCCTATGGAGTCGGATGGACTCGCTATTCGTCTACGCTTCCGCAGCTTTATTTAGTTTATTTCTCATGAGTTGGCCTTCGGCCAAATTTATTCTATTATAATAAAGACTCGATATGAGAATCGTGTAATAAATTCAGGTGTGATTGAACTTTGAATCTTTTCATCAATGTACTGTGTGTGCCAGCATGATCTTGGGATGGTACAGCTACACAGAGACTTGACCGATTTTGGGTCGGGTCGCTACATTAGCAAAGAGTTGGGTGAAGACAATCCCGGGCTCAATGTTTTCGATTATTCTGTTCGAGTTACAGGGAAGAGTCGTCAAGAGGACAAACCTAAAGATTTGGACAAAATGGTTTGGTATGTGTTGAATAACTGTCCTGAGATACTACCTTATATCAAGTAAGTGCAGTACTGCAGCTTATACATCGTAATCTACTAAACTTGCAGCACATTCTTATATATTTAGATGTTTGATGCGATCACTATGTTGTGCAGCATCTACAAAGAGGAGTTACTGCCGCAAAATCCAAGAAACATTAACAAACTGGTTATGGCAGGATTTGCGAAATGGTTCAAGAACCATGTAAGCTTTTGAAGTGCACTGTTAGTTTTTTTAATATATTGAGTACATAAGATGATCATCTTGTATATTTTCTAACCATAGGTTAAGAAGATGCGGGAGGATGGGCAGGCAGTTGATGATGCCCTTTACTCACTAGCAATGGGTCCTGATACTCGGGTAAGACGTTATGAATCTTGCGTTGTTGGAGATGTGCGCTACAACACCCTTGCACGAGACGAATGCAGGAAGACACAAAACAATGCCATCATGAGCACAGATATGTATGACAAAGAGACAACTGAAATGTATGCTAACATAACAGACATTGTTCAGTTGTAGTATATCTCCAGTTTCGAGGATCATCGGTGTGTGGTTCTGTTGTGCTGTCATTGGTATAACCTGTTTTCCAGGATCGCAAAACCCAGAGCTGATGATTATTTCAAATCCATCAATGTCAAGGCGGCGATTAGACCAACGAGCCTTTTATTTTGGCAAATCAAGCAACACAGATATTTTTCTTGAAGACACATTTGCACGCTATGCGATCGGAGAGTATTGCAAAGGTTTGAGCAGAGAATTCATTTAATGAAGTTGCACAACATGATGATGCTTACACTGATCCTGATGTACAAGATAACACAGATGTTCCTAATATCTTTGATAACCATCACGTCAATGACGCCGGCGAAAAGGTTGCCTGTCGTGCTATGGACATACAAGAGTTGATCAAGAAGAAGCCAATGTTCGAGGACGTTGAGGACGAAGAAGAAGATGACACCATGGGAAATTACGATTCAGACTGATACACATGGCGAAGATGTTGACGCTGCTGCTGCGGAAGATGATTACATTGCTTTTGTCGTATTTGCCTGTCAGAAGACGTTTTTTTATCTACTATGTGAAATTGTGTTTGCTATGACAACTGAAACCTGATGAACATGTTGTTTAGTATTTTGCTGTGAGAACCTCACTTGTTATGTATGTTGATTTGTCTTTGGTGATTGTATGACAACTAAAACATGATGACATTGTTGTTTAGTTGTACTCATATTTGGCTGTGAAACTTGAATTTGATGACATAGTTTGTTGTTGGACTGCAATTTGCTCGACGTCTTCGGATGAGAACAAAGCTGACCCGACAGGGCCTCTCCTATTTATTTATTTATATGAGCAAAAGGGGATACCCCCTGATTTCCGTTAATAGAAATCATTAGATGTTCACAACACTACGCCCAGCCTGCTACACAGGTTTCATTCATTACTAGTTTCAGCAAAGTGCTCATGTCGTAGCTAATTGAATACATCATAAGTGCTACATACATCGCAAATAAAGAGACAATCATCCTACAGAGCACATCGATTTTGCCCATTATCTTCACAAGCTCTTTCATCTCCTCATTGTTGTCAAGGCCGTTCAGCAGCAGTTGCTTGGCCATCATCAGAGGAACTGCATCTTTAACCTTCTGCTCTAGATCTTCCTCTTCTGTCGTTCCTTTAGTTACTTGTCCAACACCCCAACCTGCTGGTATTGGGATTCCTCGGCTAACCAAATAATCAGCGTAGTTGCATCCCCCACATCAGCAACTTCCCAGAAATACAAATCACACGAATCTTCCCTTTTCTGCACGAATCAAGTTGGAAGATCATCAACCAAACTACTAAAAAAACTCAGCAACTGAAAGCAGCAGAACAACACTTAAACATATTATTACCCCATGATTCGGGCATTTGTAGAAGACTCAACCAGGGTTGCGGATTGTGGTTGAGACGCGATGGATGACTCTGCGTGATTTGCAGTAGTGGCACCACACCAACGACAGCGAGTTGCGATGAGCAATCGGCTACGGTGCGCGTGCCGGCGGGGGTGTGATGAGACCCACAGGCGATGGTACGGGTGGCGACTTGGCGCATATCTAGTTGTTGCTGCTCAAGAGCGGTGGACGAGCAGCCACCGGACATGGTTGCTGCGGCCGAGCTTCGATGCTAGGCGAGTAAGTAGAGAAGAGGAGAAGCAAACGTTGGATATGTCGGTTTCATTACTTGCGAGTAGCATAGCACCATATATAGTCATAGTCTAGGTTTGGATTCGAACCAGCTACAGAGAGCACGTCTTTCTTTTTTCTAAAACTCGCAACGCCTCTTTATTTGGTACACTAGCTTGTTCTCAGACGCCTTCCCAAGTCTTTGATTTTCTTTCCCTTTTTTTGAGAGGAAGGAAGTAGGACAAAATTGAGAGTTCCTGGGACTCAAACCCAAGACCTCTCGCTTGATAAGCAAGGGTGCTAGTCACTTATGTGGCGAACGTTCCCTGTGAGGAGGATGGCAGACGAACGCATTTTCCTTGCAGTTTTCTTCCTATATATAAAAAAGTATGCTACTTGGTGTCCGCTTAGTCAACAAACGATTGTACCAACCTTGACCATTGATTGACATTCAACGTCCGTCGCGTTTCTTGATCTCTTCTTCCTCGAGCTGCCAAAGCCAAACCAGCGCCAAGGGACCGCCTCGCTCCCGCCTCCCATGGCTTGTCAGTGATCTTCCCGCCTCTTGTTCATTCCGTCGCCCGAGGCCTCACCATCGCCCTCCGCCTTGGTTCGCTCATCATGGTGTCGCCCTCCGTGTTGTCAACATGGTCAACAACCGAGAGGAATAAGGAGATGACTGTACATGGTGAGGATGACAAGAGGGACCCAGAGAGTCTTGATAATTTTGTTTTTTGGGACGGAGAAGGGTATCAACTGGGTTGTCGGGGACCCGTGGCTCGCCTAGCCCAGGCTTTTATTTCATATGTTTAGCACATGACCAGCCCAGTTTGTTTTTTTTTCCTTTACGAAAATGGCTAGCCAACTATTTTGCTTTTGCGTAATAATCAACATAGGCCTACTTGCTTTTCTCGCCTCTTTGCCGGAAATCTTTCAAGACGAGGAGGATGCATTTTGCCCGAAAATGGGCTATAAGTAATAAGAAATGGGCTATACGTAATAAGAAATGGGCTATAAGTAATAATAAATGGGCTGTAAAATGGAAAAATACAGCAAACAGGCAATTAGTTCCAAAATACTGTTTTCTTTCGGATTTTGATATTTTAAATTTCATTGTTTTTGTGCGGGTAAAATTTCATTGAATTTAAATTAAGGTATATTTAGATTTAAAATTAATTTTAATCTGGCTAGAAATTTCGAGTTGTATGCTATTTGAGACAGATTTGGAGGCTGACTTGTGGGTCTACTAGGTTGACGTGTACTTTGGCTTTGTCAACTTAGTCCACAAACGATTCTAGCAGCGAAGGATCGTTGGATGTTAATCCAACGGCCGTCTTCTTCTTCAATATCTGATCTTCTTGCTCCAGCCGCCCAAACCAGCTCCGGTGTGACTACCTGCTCCCGCCTCCCATGGCCGGCTGTGTTGCCGCACAGGCCGCACCGCCCCACCCTACTTCATTGCTGGCCAGGCCATTCCTCTACTTCATTGCTGGCCAGGTCAACATGGTCAACGAACGACATCCATCGGCCATGGACTGTATGCACAAAATAATGATTCCTCCACCTGATAGCTGGGACCCACCAGAAGGGCCTCTGTATTTCACGAAAAAAACATTCCCCCCGCTTACATGTCGGACCCACCAGCTATATCTTCGCACGCAAGGAAGTGCCTCATTATTACACACAAAAAATGAATACCCCCTGCTAGCTGGGACCCACCATAGTGGGAGGATGACTTGTGGGCCAACTAAGTTGACGGGGACGGAGGGCTTTGTCAACTTAGTCAATATGAACGATTCTAGCTCCAGTGACCGTACGATGTCCATCCAACGGCCGTAGTGCTTCTTCAACCTCTGGTCTTCTTGCTCCAGCCACCCAAAGCAGCGCCGGTCGTGCCGCATGCTCCTGCCTCCCGTGGCGGCTGTCTTTGCCGCCGAGGCCTCACCGCCTCTACTATTCCCACCGCCGCCAGCCTCGAGGCGATGGCAGCCTCACACCGCAGCCGAACCAGTGAACCTCGATTCCTCTCCGCTGGCTTCCACTGTCGCGTCTTCCCGGCTCCGCGTCGTCCCCTTCCTAGGCCTCGCCGTCATCCACCGCCGTGGTGCTCTCGGCGCGGCCTGGTCAACGTGGTCAAGGAACAACTTCCATCGGACGTGGACTATACGTGGAGAGGATAACAGCTGGGTCCACGGCCGCAGCAAGAAAGTGCCTCCTTATTACGCGGAAAATAATGATTCCTCCACCGACAAATGGGACTCACGGACGGGCCATCAGATTTCACGGAAATACCGTTTCCCGACATTTGGGACCCACCAGTTTCATCTTCGCACGCAAGGAAGTGCGTCCGGGTAAAAAACGATTCGCCTCTAATCGACCGCCGGGACCCACCAGCTACACCTTCGCACGCAAGGAAGTGCGTCCGGCAAAAACTATTCGCCCGACCGCTGGGACCCACTGGCTACATCTTCGCACGCAAGGAAGTGCGTCCGGCAAAAAACGATTCGCCCCCTGACTGCTGGGACCCACCAACTACATCTTCACACTAAAGGAAGTGCGTCCGGGCAAAAAAAAGATTCGCCCCCTGACTGCTGGGACCCACCAGCTACATCTTCGCATGCAAGGAAGTGCGTCCGCAAAGAAAAACAAAACGATCCCCGACATTGCTGGGACCCACCAGCTACATCTTCACACGCAAGGAAGTGCGTCCGCAAAAAAATCGATTCGCCCCGACACGCTGGGACCCACCAGCTACATCTTTGCACACAAGGAAGTGCCTGACAGTCAGGACCCACCTGGTCGAAGCATACGTAGCGTCATCATTCTGGTCGCGAACGTGTACGTACATATATACTGGTGGATGTAGAGGCGCGCACGTAGCTTGTACACGTACGTACAACGGCCAGGGTGCAAGAAAGAAAATACGGCCACGTATGTGTACATACGGGCAGGGTCTCGAACAACTACTCACGCATACGTACGACGAGGGCTCGTGTACATGGCTGGGTCGGAACAGAGAAACAGCGTCGTCGTCATGTTCATGGGGAGGCAACCGGCTGGGTCGGAATGGAATGCGTCGTCGTGTTCATCGGGAGGGCTTGGACGGAACAACCGATGGAAACGAGGCCTGGCGTACCGCAAAACGGAGGAAACGTCCTTATGTTCAACCGGCCACGTTCGAAACGGGATCCTGTTCATCGGGAGGGGTTTGGCGTATCGCAAAACGGAGGAAACGGACCTCCTACGGTCGAAATGGGGGTCCTGTTGATCGGGAGGGGTGTGGCATACCGCAAAACGGAGGAAACGGACCTCCTACGGTCGAAATGGGGGTCCTGTTGATCGGGAGGGGTGTGGCGTATCACTTAAACGGACCTCCCACGGTCAAACGGGGTCCCGTTGATCGAGGGGGTGTGGCGTCGCAAAAAAGCATTTAAACGGACTTGTGTTGGAGCGCTATGGTGAAAATGGGGTCCTGTTCATCGGGAGGGGTGTGGCATACCGCAAAACGGGACTCCACGGGATACTGTTCATCTCCACCGTCGACCTCCTCCAGCCTCAACGGGCTACCGTCCACCTCCTCCAGCCTCCACGGGCTCCTGTTCATCCAGCCTCCACCGCTTACTCCACCGCCATCGCTCAACCACCCTCCATCGCTCATCGCTCATCCAGCCCGCACACCACAGGGTCCTGTTCAACCACCCTCCACGGGCACCCTCCACCGCTCACTGCTCATCCAGCCTCCACACCACGGGTCCTGTTCATCCGAGGCAACGCCACCGCCACTTCGCTCATCCAACCCCCCTCCCGCAACGCCACTGCTCATCCAATCGACCGCTTCGCTTAGTAGCGATGCGGCGAATCGCCGATTGGGTTCGATTAACAGCCATCGATCGATCGCTCGGGTTCATGAACGCGTAGTTGCAAAGTCAATCGCCGGTTCGATTAGAGCCCAACGCCTTGCTTGGGTTCAGTTAGAGCCAGCGCCTCGCACACACGCGCGTACGTGTACGAGAGAAACGCACATTGCTAGGCCCCCGACCTCCCACCGTAACCGGGAACTCCCCGAAATTTTCCTCCGCCTCACTTCTACCAAGGTTTTTTCCGTCATGGATGGCCCAAAGAATGTCATGCAGCTGCGTCTTCGGCCCGCCCAGGACGAAAAGCCCATTTTCTGTCATGATTTTTTTTCATAGAAGTAGGAGCCCACCACATCTATGATGATACCAGGTTTTTTCACAATTATCGTCATAGAAGTGTCATATGTATGACAGAAAAAAAATTGTTCGCCCCAAAATGTCACGGATGTGTCTTTTTTTTGTAGTGGGAGTATACTACTAGTACTATGAGCACTGCATACTCTACTGTAGATGTTGTCAGTACTCCACTAGTACTACTACTTCTACTACTATTGGAGAGGGAGCTTAATAAAATTACTATTGGACTGGCTATACGCGGCGAAATCCTAGTAGGAAGAGCATGCACAAGAACAAGCACATTCACATGTTTGAATACAAATTGGAAACCATCTCTATTTGAATACAAATCTAGGAGTACGTACGAATCTCATAATATTTATTGGGCGTTGTTGAATGTTGATATTTTTTTCTGTAAGTTTGATCAAAGTAGAGATACTTTGACTACACATAAAACTTATAAGTAAACTAGAAAGGATCGGAGGGAGTATATTGTATGTTCAAAAGCAAAACGAACATTGAATACCTTTTATATATGATTTGCTGATGCTATGATCACCGGTTCAAAATTTTGAATCCTCCTTAGGTATCACACATGCACCCCTCGTTCTCTCTCAGTTTCATCTCGGGGTACGGAGATCGATTGGAAGTGGACTAGGGTGGGTACAGTATGTTCGTTTCGCTTTTAAACGTACAATATACTCCCTCCGATCCACACAGACCCCACGGGTCATTTCAATCATAGAAACACACCATATCTTTATCTCCTTGCATGACACGCATTTGATCTCTCAACACCAATCGATCTCGTCCAGATGTGTCTGGGCATCAATCGAATGGGATGTCAAAACTAAGATGGGAAGCGAAACGTAGTGGAGGCAAAGTGAAACTTTAAACGAACCATTTGTCTGTATGCATGTCGGACAAATTACAATATTGGAAATACAAGCATGGTCTAGGCCCACATGCGAATGATACTTGGCGGAATGTTCAAATGAGGCATGCGGGAGGATGGACTCGACCGAAGGGCGGCATGATTTACGGACAAGAGGGTTGGAGATGGTCTTGGTCACAGAGTAAGATACTCCCTCCGTTTTTATTTACTCTGCATATTAGGTTTGACTAAAGTCAAACTTCATAAAATTTGACCAAAATTATAGAAAAAATATAAACATTTACAATAGCAAATCTATATGAAGTAAAAGTATATTCAATAATGAATCTAATGGTATTGATTTGTTATTGTATATGTTATTATTTTTGTCTATAAACTTTGTCAAAGGTTACAAAGTTTGACTTTGAGCAAAGCTCAATGCGGACTAAATAAAAATAGAGGGAGTACGCAGGGACTAGTATATAGTTACTACTGCCGGAACATGGTAAGTTGGACCCCTAAATGCGGGCATGGACCAGGCACACCTCAAATATTCCTTCAAAAAGACGGACACCTACATTAGCATACCATCCGACTACTTAATCAAGTGTTACGCTTCACTAGTTGAAAAGGAAAAGGGTGGTACCGTACCCAAAACCACCACACTTGGGGCTATGGTAACAACCTAGTACTGTACCACATTTGAACCAGGGCACAAAAACCACCTGTTCTGCGCCTAAAGCGTAACGCGGAGCACTGACGCTCGAATTTTGCTGGGAAAACAGGGAAACCGACATGTGGGGCACACCTGTCGGGATGATGTAGCACAGAGTAGTCCAATGGAGGAGCTGTCCCATGATCTCCTCGCCACCGGCAACCGTTCATGTGGGTTGTGGGGGCCAGCAACGTGGCGCAGCTCCCGCACCGCCTTTGGACATGGCAACCGCGGTGAGCGACACGCTCATCGTCGCTGGACATGCTCGGCTTCAGGGTGCCTGATGACCCACAAGTATAGGGGATCTATCATAGTCCTTTCAATAAGTAAGAGTGTCGAACCCAACGAGCAGCAGAAGGAAATGACAAGCGTTTTTCAGCAAGGTATTCTCTGCAAGCACTGAAATTATCGATAACAGATAGTTGTGTGATAAGATAATTTGTAACGGGTAATAAGTAACAAAAGTAACTAAGGTGCAGCAAGGTGGCTCAATCCTTTTGTAGCAAAGGACAAGCCTAGACTAACTCTTATATAAAGCAAAGCGCTCTCGAGGACACATGGGAATTGTTTGAAGTTAGTTTTCATCATGCTCACATGATTCGCGTTCGCTACTTTGATAATTTGATATGTGGGTGGACCGGTGCTTAGGTGTTGTCCTTACTTGGACAAGCCTCCCACTTATGATTAACCCCTCTTGAAAGCATCTGCAACTATGAAAGAAGAATTGAGATAAATCTAACCATAGCATGAAACATATGGATCCAAATTAGCCCCTTACGAAGCAACGCATAAACTAGGGTCTAAGCTTCTGTCACTCTAGCAACCCATCATCTACTTATTACTTCCCAATGCCTTCCCCTAGGCCCAAACAATTGTGAAGTGTCATGTAGTCGATGTTCACGTAACACCACTAGAGGAGAGACAACATACATCTCATCAAAATATCGAACGAATACCAAATTCACATGATTACTTATAACAAGACTTCTCCCGTGTCCTCAGGAACAAACGTAACTACTGACAAAGCATATTCATGTTCATAATCAGAGGGGTATTGAGTAGCATTGAGGATCTGAACATATGATCTTCCATCGAATAAACTAACTAGCATCAACTACAAGGAGTAATCAACACTACTAGCAACCCACAGGTACCAATCTGAGGTTTTGAGACAAAGATCAGATACAAGAGAGGAGCTAGGGTTTGATAGGAGATGGTGCTGGTGAAGATGTTGATGGAGATTGACCCCCTCTTGATGAGAGGATAGTTGGTGATGATGATGGCAATGATTTCCCCCTCCAGGAGGGAAGTTTCCCTGGCAGAATAGCTCCGCCGGAGCCCTATATTCCTTCTGCCCAGGTTCCGCCTTGGGACGGTGGCGCTTCATCCCGAAAGCTTCCTCCTGATTTTTTCCAGGTCAAAACACATCATAGAGCAGAAGATCGGCATCGGGAGCCTGCCAGGTGGACCACAAGGTAGGGGGGCGCGCCCAGGGGGGTAGGGCGTGCCCTCCACCCTTGTGGATGCCTGGTGGGTCTCCTCTGGTACTTTATTTGCCCAATATTTTTTATATATTCCAAAATAATTCTTCATAAATTTTTTGGACTTTTGGAGTTGTGCAGAATAGGTCTTTCAGATTTGCTCCTTTCCGGTCTAGAATTCCAGCTGCCGGCATTCCCCCTCTTTGTGTAAACCTTGTAAAATAAGAGAGAAAAGGCCTAAGTATTGTGCCAAAATGTGTAATAACAGCCCATAATGCAATATATACCAATATAAAAGCATGATGTATAAATGGATGTATCAGTGCCAACGGTGGCGTTAGCGCTGTGGCACGACCAGCACATCACCACCCGGTTCGTCGAGGATGCATGGGGCGCCGAAGTGCGCACGCGCCGCGACGCGTCTGCGGAGTGTTCTAGCGTGGCCAACTGCATCCCCAGGACCTGTGACAATGCCGGGTCTCTTGCTTTTTCAATGACTTGTGGGGATCACATGTGGGCAAAGGGCATCTCCAACATTGCCATGACCGCAGCTGAGGCCTCTTCCATTGCATGGGTGCTTACATAAGGTGCTAAGTACATTAAAAATCTTAGCAACTAGTCTCCCCTATGCATAGGTGCTTATCTTTTATAGCTTAGCTTCCCTCATGGAATTTTTCAATAATTAAACTCGTTCATCTATTGGTTGGTAGTCATTTTACATTGGTTCGCGTGCTTAGCACCGTTTCTTCCTGGGGTCACCATAATGCTCTATCTCCTCTTTAATTGCTTTGACACCTCACTTTTTCTCCTATGTGTCGTCCTTAGCACATGTAGCCCTTGGAGGACTGGGAAGGATCTGACTACCCTGGCACACCAAAAACCCTCCTCCCTCGCACCGCCACGCGGTGCGTTCCCAGCCGGCGCTAGCTGCCCGCATCCATGTCGTCCGTCTATATGCCGTCATTAAGAGGCTCGGTGCCCGAGTAACCAACTCCGGTGACTTAATGACGCACACGAACGCCTGCTGGCCTCACCGGAATGCGCTACTTAAAGAGGCAACGCCCAGCTAAACTGCACACCATAGCACATCCTCCTGCTACGTGGCACTACATCCACCATGACCACGAGCGCGAACGCTTTGTGGGAGAGCTTGTCTTTGGGGATGAAGCTCGAGGTCGCCGCTCGCAACACAATAGCGGCGTAGACGAACGCGGATGTGACCGCACAAGCGGTGGCCACGCTGGCGGCCGACGATGAGAGCACCGTCAGCCACGCGTCCTACTTGCCGCTGTCCCACGTTCGGTGGCGCATGTGGCAGGTGAAGCGACGGACCGTCCATGTCCATCATCATCGACCTCATGTCCACCGGCACCGCCAAGGTCGGGGACTCCTCCGAGGATGAGTAGGTCATGGGAGGCGGCAGGGCATGGTGTGCCAATTGGCCGGTCCGTCTCCTGTGTTCTACTCTTCCTCGCCGGAGGCCGCACCTACACTTCACGGGTCTTGAACCCCGCCCCCGTACATGGAGATGGCAGATGGAAGACGTCGGTCACCGCCATAGAAAAGGTTTATGGTCGGGTTTCTTTTATTTTTCTGTCCTATAAAAGTTCGAAATGTAATGAAAATCTGTCGTGTTTGCATGAATCTCGTCCGGTGTATATCAACTTTCATAGTAATAGTAAGATATATTGTAGGAGTATGAAAATATATGGAATGATGATCCGTTTTTGTGTGTATAAACTTAGAAGGTTTGACCCGAGACAAAGCTAACATGCGAAGTAAATAAACACATAGGGTCTACATACACAATTTACCTTGGGCACTCCAGTAGTACACCCACTACACATTCACGCATTTCACAACTTTCTACATCTACGGGAACCTACGAAAGGGTTTACATAAATTGCCTCTCTCTCTCCCCCCTGATTTTCATGGTGGTGGGCCCCTCCATCCCCCCAATCTCCAATCAACATCCCACACGTTTCACATTATGTTAATTACGTAACTAGGATTACATAGGTGTAGCATTACTCGTCCTAAAAAAAACCAACTAAGCCAACCTCCCAGCATATCGCGCGGGAAAAGACCCGGCCGCGCCGTGTTAGTCAGGATTACGGGATTACTAGTAGTAGTATCGATGGATCGCGCGAAGAACCAAGTTTAAAAGGAAAAAAGGCCGTACACTCACTGCACTCCTGTCGCAGTCGCATTGCACCCCCCTCACACGGTCGGTTATACAAATGGCTCACGCAAATGTAACGTGCTTCAGCTTTCCTCTTCACTAACATGTGGGACCACACTTGGAGAAACCGACCATGCGCCAAACTCCCGCACCCACCGCGCAAAAATCCCCCCCCCCCATATTCCCTCCAAATCCCAAATTCAACCGCCCTTCGGCCAATTAGCCAATAATATTACCCAAACCCCCCTCCCGCCAGGCCCGCTCCACTCCATTCGCTCCGCCAAAGCCGCCCTCCAAGCTGCGCCGATACGTCGGTGCCTTGGTTCGTCGAGGGGACGCACGTCGATCCTCTCACTCCCACAGTACACTCTCGTAGACTGCCGTCCTCTAGCCGCGCAGCCACCGTTGGTGACGTTCTTGTGGATACTGCTTCCTCTTGAGCATGCGTTGGTTTTTGCCTTGAAGAGGAAAGGGTGATGCAGCAAAGTAGCGTAAGTATTTCCCTCGGTTTTTGAAAACCAAGGTATCAATCCAGTAGGAGGCCACACGCAAGTCCCTCGTACCTACACAAGCAAATAAGAACCTTGCAACCAACGCGATAAAGGGGTTGTCAATCCCTTCACGACCACTTGCAAAAGTGAGATCTATAGAGATGATAATATTTTTGGTATTTTTATGATAAGGATTGAAAGTAAAGATTGCAAACTAAAAATAGATTGGAATTTTATATGGTGGAAAATAGACCCGGGGGCCATAGGTTTCACTAGTGGCTTCTCTCAAGATAGCATACGTATTACGGTGGGTGAACAAATTACTGTCGAGCAATTGATAGAAAAGTGCATAATTATGATAATATCTAGGCATGATCATGTATATAGGCATCATGTCTGTGACAAGTAGACCGACTCCTGCCTGCATCTACTACTATTACTCCACACATCGACCGCTATCCAGCATGCATCTAGAGTATTAAGTTCATAAGAACAGAGTAACGCATTAGGCAAGATGACATGATGTAGAGGGATAAACTCAAGCAATATGATATAAACCCCATCTTTTTGTCCTCGATGGCAACAATACAATACGTGTCATTTCCCCCTACTGTCACTGGGATCGAGCAATGCAAGATTGAACCGAAAGCAAAGCAGTTCTCCCATTGCAAGAAAGATCAATCTAGTAGGCCAAATCAAATTGATAATTAGAAGAGACTTGCAAAGATAATCAATCATACATAAAAGAATTCAGAGAAGATTCAAATATTGTTCATAAATAATCTTGATCATAAGCCCACAATTCATCGGATCTCGACAAACACACCGCAAAAAGAGTTACATCGAATAGATCTCCAAGAAGATCGAGGAGAACTTTGTATTGAGATCCAAAGAGAGAGAAGAAGCCATCTAGCTAATAACTATGGACCCGAAGGTCTGTGCGAAACTAATCACACATCATCGGAGAGGCTATGGTGTTGATGTGGAAGCCCTCCGTGATCGATTCCCCCGCTGGCGTAGAGCCGAAAAAGGCCCCAAGATGGGATCTCACGGGTACAGAAGGTTGAGGCGGTGGAAATAGGTTTTCGTGGTGCTCCTGGTTGGTTTCGAGGTACATGGGTATATATAGGAGGAAGAAGTAGGTCGGTGGAGCCACGAGAGGCCCACGAGGGTGGGGTTCGCGCCCAGGGGGGCAGGCGCGCCTCCCTGCCTCGTGGCCTCCTTGATTGTTTCTTGACGTCCACTCCAAGTCCTCTGGATCATGTTTGTTCCAAAAATCACGCTCCCGAAGGTTTCATTCCAATTGGACTCCGTCTGATATTCCTTTTCTGCGAAATACTGAAATAGGCAAAAAAACAGCAGTTTGCACTGGGCCTTGGGTTAGTAGGTTAGTCCCAAAAATAATATAAAAATGTATAGTAAAGCCCATTAAACATCCAAAACGAATAATATAATTGCATGGAACAACAAAAAATTATAGATACGTTGGAGACGCATCAAGCATCCCCAAGCTTAATTCCTGCTCGTCCTCGAGTAGGTAAATGATAAAAACAGAATTTCTTATGAGGAATGCTACCTAGCATATTTCTCAATGTAATTTTCTTTATTGTGGCATGAATGTTCACATTCGAAAGATTCAAGATAAAAGTTTAATACTGGCATAAAAATAATAATACTTCAAGCATACTAACCGAGCAATTATGTCTTCTCAAAATAACATAGCCAAAGAAATCTCATCCCTACAAAATCATATAGTTTGGCCATGCTTCATTTTCGTCACACAAGATGCTCTCATCTTGCACAACCCCGATGACAAGCCAAGCAATTGTTTCATACTTTAGTAATCTCAAACTTTTTCAAATTTCACGCAATACATGAGCGTGAGCCATGGATATAGCACTATGGGTGGAATAGAATATGATGACGGGGGTTGTGTGGAGAAGACAAAAAAGGAGAAAGTCTCACATTGACGCGGCTAATCAACGGGCTAGGGAGATGTCCATCAATTGATGTCAATGCAAGGAATAGGGATTGCCATGCAACAGATGCACTAGAGCTATAAATGTATGAAAGCTCAACACAAGAAACTAATTGGGTGTGCACCAACTTGTTTGCTCACGAATACCTAGGGCATTTGAGGAAGCCAATTGTTGGAATATACAAGCCAAGTTCTATAATGAAAAATTCCCACTAGTATATGAAAGTGATAAAACAAGAGACTCTCTATCATAAAGATCATGGTGCTCCTTTGAAGCACAAGTGTGGAAAAATGATAGTAACATTGTCCCTTTTTATTTCTCTTTTTTTCTTTTTTCCCTCTTTTTTGGGGCCTTTTTTTAGTCTTTCTCTTTTTTTTGGGAAAATGCTCTATTAATGAAGATCATCACACTTCTATTTTTTACAACTCAATGATTACAACTCGATACTAGAACAAAATATGACTCTATATGAATGCCTACAGCGGTCTACCGGGATGGGCAATGAATCAAGAGTGACATGTATGAAATAATATGCATGGTGGCTTTGCCACAAATATGATGTCAACTACATGATCATGCAAGGCAATATGACAATGATGAAGCGTGTCATAATAATCGGAATGGTGGAAAGTTGCATGGCAATATATCTCGGAATGGCTATGGAAATGCCATAATAGGTAGGTATGGTGGTTGTTTTGAGGAAGATATAAGGAGGTTTATGTGTGATAGAGTGTATCGTATCACGGGGTTTAGATGAACTGGTGAAGTTTGCACCAACTCTCAAGGTGAGAAAGGGCAATGCACGGTATCAAAGAGGCTAGCAATGATGGAAGGTTGAGAGTGCATATAATCCATGGACTCAACATTAGTCATAAAGAACTCATATACATATTGCAAAAATCTGCAAGTCATCAAAAACCAAGCACTACGCGCATGCTCCTAGGGGGATAGATTGGTAGGAAAATACCATCGCTCGTCCCCGACCGCCACTCATAAGGATGACAATCAAAGAACACCTCATGTTTCAAATTTGTTACACAACGTTTACCATACGTGCATGTTACGGGACTTGCAAACTTCAACACAAGTATTTCTCAAATTCACAACTACTCAACTAGCACAACTTTAATATCACTGTCTCCATATCTCAAAACAATCATCAAGTATCAAACTTCTCCTAGTATTCAATGCACTTATATGGAAGTTTTTATTATATCCATCTTGGATGCCTATCATATTAGGACTAATTTTATAGCCAAACCAAATTACCATGCTGTTCTAAAGGACTCTCAAAATAATATAAGTGAAGCATGAGAGATCAATAATTTCTATAAAATAAAACCACCTCCGTGCTCTAAAAGATATAAGTGAAGCACTAGAGCAAAACTATTTAGCTCAAAAGATATAAGTGAAGCACATAGAGTATTCTAATAAATTCCGATTAATGTGTGTCTCTCCCAAAAGGTGTGTACAGCAAGGATGATTTATGTGAACTCAAAAGCAAAGACTCAAATCATACAAGACGCTCCAAGCAAAACACATATCATGTGGTGAATAAAAATATAGCTTCAAGTAAAGTTACCGATGGACGAAGACAAAAGAGGGGATGCCTTCCGGGGCACCCCCAAGCTTAGGATTTTTGGTTGTCCTTGGATTTTACCTTGGGGTGCCTTGGGCATCCCCAAGCTTAGGCTCTTGCCACTCCTTGTTCCATAATCCATCAAATCTTTTACCCAAAACTTGAAAATTTCACAACACAAAACTTAACAGAAAATCTCGTGATCTCCGTTAGCGAAAGAAAACAAAACAGCACTTCAAGGTACTGTAATGAACTCATTCTTTATTTACATTGGTGTTAAACCTACTGTATTCCAACTTCTCTATGGTTCATAACCTCCGATACTAGCCATAGATTCATCAAAGTAAGCAAACAACACACGAAAAACAGAATCTGTCAAAAACAGAACAGTCTGTAGTAATCTCTATCAAACGCATACTTCTTGAACTCCAAAAATTCTGAAATAAACTGCTGAACGTGAGAATATATCTATTAATCATATGCAAAAATAATCAACTAAATATCACTCTCCAGTAAAAGGTTGTAGCTAATTTCGTGAGCGCTAAAGTTTCTGTTTTTTACAGCAAGATCAAAAAGAATTCACCCAAGTCTTCCCAAAGGTTCTACTTGGCACAAACACTACTTAAAACATAAAACAACATCTAAGCATAAGATAGATGGATTATTTATTACTAAAGAGAACCAAAAAGCAAGAAACTTGTCGGATGTGTGGTTCCGGCAAAACCCTTAAGGTTCGAACTCTGGGGTGCGCGCGAAGTTCTTTCCCTCCTACCGATCTACGCCCTAGCTCACTAAGATTTCACGGACGAACTTGACGAACTAGAAACACAAAGACACAAGGTTTATACTGGTTCAGGCCACCGTTGTGGTGTAATACCCTACTCCAGTGTGTGGTGGTGGATTGCCTCTTGGGCTGATGATGAATAGTACAAGGGGAAGAACAGCCTCCTGAGGTTGAGGTGTTCTTGTGCTTGTCGAACTTGTGGGGGTGAGGACTCCATCCTCCTACTTAGGTGGCTAGTTCTACTTATATAGGCCCTGGTCCTCTCCCCAAATATTGAGCAGGAAGGGAGCCAACAACGGCAGGCAATTTTGAAAGGGGACAGCTAGTACAAGCTATCCTGACAAAAGTGGTCTTCGCCTACAAAAGGCTCTGGTGGTAACGCCGTCTTGGGCTCCATGGTGACCTCCGTCCTGCCGTCCTGCTGGTCTTCGGTCTCGTTGCACCGATATGGAACCGTTTTCCTGATGCCTCGGTACTCCACGCATGTGCTTGCTTCCTTAGCACCAAAGAGGAAACAAGGATGCTGCGCGCGCTGGCGCCCGCCTGGTGTCGATCGTCATGGCTCACGTCACAAGAGCCTCGCGAGGTTTGCCCCGCCTTGATATGTCCGCTCCTCGCGAGGCAGCCTGGTGAGGCCGCTCCTGATGAGGTCTTGCGTCATCAGCCTCGCGAGGCTTGGCCCCTCTCGAGGGTCTTGAATGCCTTGTGGATGAAGATGGGTCGTACAGGCCCGCTAGCATAGCCACGCTGTGGGCATGAGCGAGCAAGTCTGGGACCACCGCCCCTGAACGCCGACAGTAGCCCCCGGGCCCAAGGTGCGCTCGGGCTTGGCTTCGAGGCGAAGCCAAAGGTCAAGTACAGAGCGCCGTGGGCCCCAAAAGCCTGCGGCCTCGGTCGACGCGTGGCGGTTGATTGGACGTGGGCGTCTCCACTTCCCCACACTGCCACGGCAACTGCCCGACTTGACAAGTCCCTGCGACATGCAAGGAAAACCATCATTACATGTGATCGTGGGAGGCGCCGGTTGGCCTTCTTTCGCTATAAATTGGAGGGGGTGGAGCCCCAGTCGCCCATCTCTTCTCGGTTCACTCGCTTCTTCCTCCTTGCTCCACCACTAGCAGCAATGGCGCCGTCGAAGAGGTTCTCCGCCGCGGAGAAAGGCAAGGCCCCTTGGTGGGACCCGGCTCCCCGGCGCCCAAGCGAGGACGTGGCCGTCCCCGCAAGCATGCCACGACCCCCGCCGTGGCCCCCAGCTCTCGAGGTGGCGCCGCAGTGCGTGGCAGGAGTCACTCTGGTCGCGGTAGTCCTGTCGACGAAAGGAGACGCGTTGTGGTTGCGCGGCCTCCCCAACCGCGGATCCATGCGTCAGAGGTGCTGTTGAAGTTCGTTGTCTGGTCGGAGGATCCGGCCGGCAGCTGGCTCCAGCTCCCCCGCTTCTTCACCAACGAGGTGCCGGCCTCTGGTCCAGGCGGGCTCTAGCTGCAGGCAGATGGTTGCTGCAGCCGGGCTTCTTGGGTCGCGGTCGAGGTCTCCGTTGCGAGCAACATTGCTCTCGTCCGCGGTTGGCAGACATTCGCCCGCGCGTGCGGCCTGGGCAGGCCGTGCACCCTACACTTCAAGTTCAACGGTGACGCGACCCTCTTCGTGAGGGTGTTCAAGGAAGACGGTCACCGTGCCGGATGCTGGCCCGAGGTGAACGACGGCGAGGAGGTGCTCGGCCTTGGCAACGGTCGGGGCGAGGAGGAGGACGAACCCGTCGGCCGCGCCTAGTCTGGCTATGGCGGCTCCTCCCTTGGTGACAGTTCCAGTAGCGGCGGCCTTGATCAACCGCTATGTCACCGCGCCTGCTTCGAAGGTGGTAGCGGGTCGTCTCGTCACCGCGCATCGGTGAAGCGCGAGGAGGGGTCCGACTAGACGTGGGACATCGCCAAGACCCTGCCCCCGTCGGCTGCTCCAGGGGCGAGCGCCGCTTTTGTTATGTTTCCCTTTTCCTTCCTGCATCAAAATGAAGCCAGCATGGGCCCGGAGGGGCGTGTATCGAACCACAACTTATTAACTATTATGATACGCTTGTTGTTTCGGTGTTGTGTGGCTGTTTTGCACAAAGATAACTTAGCCTGGTGCATTAGGGGCGCCCTCCTCCTTACGAGGCATTTACTTCCCCGTGTCCGTCTTGATCTTGTGATCTGCGATTGCTCAGGTACTGCAAAAAATTCGTTAGGGAGTTTGCCAGGAGATTCGTCATTCACCCAAGCCTTGACCCAGCGCTTTGTATCACGGTACCCGTGGGGCACGGATTAGGAGAGATGCGCCAGCTTTGGGGCTCGAACGAGGGTAGCTCGCGAGAAGGCAGAGAGAAGAAAAAACTCGCGAGGGCGCCTGCCTAGCACCCTCGCGAGGTATGCGATAGAGAGAAAAGAGGAGTGAACCAGAGTCGAAAAATGCGGTAAGAGGCAAGGGAATCGAATCAACAAGGAACACTAAAAGCAAACTTCGATTAAGGAAAAGCAATCCAACTACAGAAAGCAAATGAAAAGCCGCGTCCGGCACCTAACCTAGTCTTCAAGTCTTCTCACCAGCGCGGAGCTAAGTGCTGCCACTAGGCGTGGGAGGGAGCCCCAGGGCCTGAGGCCGGCGCTCCTGAGACTCCGGGGCATGTACAACCCCACTCATTATTACGTGAGAGTGTCACGGGCGGCGATTCTTCACAGGCACCGGGCCTTCTTCACTGGCTCTGGGCCTTTCTTCACAGGCTCTGGTCCTTGCTTCATGGGTAGAACTTCCGGAGGTGCTGGATGTTCAAGGCGTTCTGGATGGGTATCCCGTCCTGCGTCTCCAGGCGCACGGCGCCAGGCCTGGAGATGTGGACGACCTTGAACGGGCCCTCCCACGTGGGTGAAAGCTTATGCAGCCCTTCCCTGGAGAGGACCCGCCTCAGGACAAGGTCACCCATCTCGAGTGTCCTAGAGCGGATGTTGCGGCAGTGGTACCGCCGCAGCGCTTGCTGGTACCTTGCCGCCCTTAGTGCAGCTTCGCGACGATGTTCCTCCCCCAGCACGAGGTCCATCCCCCGCGTGGCGTCCTGCTGCGTTTCATCGAACGCTAGGACCCGTGCGGAGCGATGCTTGACCTCGTGAGGAAGGACTGCTTCAGCTCCGTAGACAAGGAAGAATGGGGACTCGCCCGTTGGCTTGGTGGCGGTGGTGCGCATGGACCACAGCAAGGACTGGAGCTCATCGTGCCAGCCCTTGCCACAGGCCTCGAGCTTCTTCTTGAAGGTCCTGGTCTTGAGGCCCCTCAAGGCCTCCGCGTTGGCACGTTCGGCCAGACATTGCTCCTGGGGTGCGCCACCGAAGCATAGCAAATCTGCGTTCCAAGGTTAGCACAGTAGGTTTTGAAGAGGTTACTGGTGAACTGCGAACCGTTATCGGTGATGATGCGGTTGGGGACTCCGAAATGGCTCACGATGCCCCTGATGAACTTGACGCGGATCCGGTTGGGATGGTGCGAACAGCTTCCACTTCCGCCCACTTGGTGAACTTATTGATGGCGACATATAGGTAGCGGTAGCCCCCTGGCGCCCGAGGGAAGGGGACCAAGATGTCCAACCCCCAGACTGCGAACGGCCACGTGAGCGGAATGGTTTGGAGGCCCTGAGCCGGCTGTTGAATTTGCTTGGCGTGGAACTGGAAGGCTTTGCAGGACCTCACTAGCTCGGCCGCGTCGTTGAGCGTCGTGGGCCAGTAGAATCCACTGCGGAACACCTTGCCGACGAGGATCTGTGACGACGAGTGGTTTCCGCAGTCCCTGCCATGTATGTCAACCAGCAATTCCTTTCCTTGGTCGCTGGAAATGCAACGCAGCGAAACATCGTTTGGTCGCTTTCTGTACAACTCACCGTCCTGGATACAGCATGCCGTGGCTTGCCGTGCCATGCGCTCTGCGTCCTCTTCCTTCTCCGGAAGCATCCCTTTCATCAGGTACTCCTTGAATTCCTCGGTCCAGCATGCCTCCTGAGATTCGAGTGCCAAGAGCGAGCGAGCTCCTGAGGTCGGGCCACAGGCCGGGGCTCTTGTGGCAGGAGGTTGTGGGAGCTCCTCCCGTGTCTGAGCTGTGCTTGAGAGTGGAGGTGCCGCCGATGGCTTGAAGAGCCGCTCCTCGAAGACGCCAGGCTCCTGGGGTTGCCACTTGGATGCTCCTCGAAGATGTCATCGGCTTCCTTGTTGGTGCCCTGGGGCACATGCTGCACCTCCAGTCCCATGAACTGTTTTTCCATCTTACGCACCTCTGCAAGGTAAGCCTCCATGTGCTCGTCCTTTGGCTCATACACCTTGTTGGAGAAGTTGACGAGGAGCCACGAGTCGCCCCTAACAACAAGGCGCTTCACCCCCAGAGCTGCTGCGGCCTTCAGGCCAGCTATGAGGCCCTCGTACTCTGTGATGTTGTTTGAGACCTTCTCACCCTGCTGAAAGCAGAGTTGCACGGTGTAGTAGAGCTTGTACTGAGTGGGTGAGATAAGTACTGCTCCAGCCCCTGCGCCCTGGTGCAGGAAGGCGCCATCAAAGTACATGACCCAACCGTCTGGTGCCTCACTTCCTGGCGAGGTGGACCGGTCTTCGCCTGCTTCAAGTGTCGGGACGTCCGTCCATTCCGCCACAAAATCAGCGAGCGCGGCTCCCTTGATGACCCTGGTAGTGCTGAACTCTAACTGGAATGCTTGTAGCTCGATGTTCCACTCAGCAACCCTTCCAGCAGAATTGGGGCTCCTGAGCACCCTCTCCAATGGGTAGGCTAAGACAACCTTGATGGGATGCCCCTGGAAGTAGTGTCGCAGCTTGCGCGAGGCCACCAAGAGTGCGAGCAGAAGCTTATCGCGCCCTCGCATATCGCAACACGGTGCTGACAAAATACACCGGGTGTTCGACGTGGGCTGGCGCGGTGTCTGGGCTCGCGTCTTGCGGAAGTTGAGGCGCCTCCTGAGGTGACGGGACACCTGACGCCTGATTGTTTGCGGGAATTTTGGCGGCGGCGTCCTGTTGAGCTTGGTCTTCTATTGGTGCTGCCACGGCTCTTGCGGCGCCTTCCTGATCTTGCATTGCTTCAGTTGTAGCCCGGCGCGGCGCGCCCTTGGCTTGGTGCTCCTCCCGAACCGCCACCAGTGCTGCGCTGGCGGAGTACGGGGTAGCGGCGAGGTAGAGTACTAGAGGCTCGAGGGGTCGTGGTGCTACCATCACAAGAGGGCTGGTCAGGTATCTCTAGAGGTCTTGAATAGCTCAGTCGGCCTCCTGGGTCCACTGGAATTGGCCCTTCTTCGCCATCAGCTTAAAGAAGGGCAGGGCGCGCTCTCCTAGCTTGGAGATGAAGCATCCCAACGCAGTTACCCAGTCAGCCAGCTTCTGCATCTCCCTAAGGGTCTGTGGCGGGCTCATGCCCTCGATGGCCTTGATCTTCTCTGGGTTCGCCTCGAGCCCTCTGTGGGACACGAGGAAACCCAGCAGCTTGCCGGAGGGGACGCCAAACATGCACTTCTCCGGGTTGAGCCGCAAGTTCACCTGGCGCAGGCTCTCGTAGGTCTCTTCCAGGTCTTGAATCAAGGTCCTTGCCTCCCGAGACTTCACCACAATGTCATCGACTTAGGCCTCTGTGTTTCTCCCGAACTGCCGCCCCAAGGCGATGTGCATCAGTCGCTGAAAGGTTGTGCCTGCGTTGCGCAATCCAAAGGGCATGCAGGTGTAGCAGTACACCCCGCATGGGGTCAGGAAGGTTGTCTTCTCCACATCTTCTACCGCCATCTTGATCTGGTGATATCCTGAGAACGCATCTAGGAAGCACAGCAGGTCGCACTCGGTGGTGGAGTCGATGATCTGATCGATGCGCGGGAGCGGGAACGGAACTTGGGGGCAGAATTTATTAAGGTTTGTGAAATCGACGCACATCCGTTCCTTCCCGCCTTTCTTTGGTACTACGACGGGGGTTGCCAGCCACTCGGGATACCGAACCTCGCGAATGGCACCCGCCGCCTCCAGCTTGCGGGTCTCTTGGACGATGAAGGCCTGCTTCTCAGTGGACTGCCATCTTGCCCGCTGCTTCACGGGGCGTACATTGGGGCATACCCTTAAATGATGTTGAATCACCTCTCTTGGGACTCCTACCAGCTGATTGGGCTCCCACGCGAATATATCCTTGTTGGCGCACAAGAACTTCACCAATGCTTCCTCCTGATCTTGGTCGAGGTTGGCACCTATGGTGAAGGTGGCTCCTGAGGGCCTGTCCTCGTTGACCAGCACCTACTTGGTTTCCGCCTTGTCTTGTGTGAACAACTGCTTCTTCTTGGTCGGCAGGGCTCCCTTGGGCTCGGAGGCGCCCGCGTCGGCAGGTTGCGCTGCCGCGGCAGTTTTAAGGGCGAGCTTGAGTGCCGTCACGGCCTCCTTGGTGTTCCCCTTGATGGTGAGGACGCCTTTTCTCCCAGGCATCTTCATGAGGTTGTAGGCCGGATGAGTCGCTGCCATGAACTGGGCGAGAGCTGGGTATCCGAGGATGGCGTTGTACGGGAGGCCGATGCGAGCGATGTCAAATTCGACCAGCTCGGTGCGGTAGTTGTCGCGCGTGCCGAAGGTGACGGGAAGGCGGATCTGTCCCAGAGAGCGGGCAGTACCACCACCAACTCCTGAGAAGGGCTTGCTGAGGCTGAGCCGCTTGAGTGGCATGTGGAGAAGGCTGAAGGCCTCTACGGAGAGCAAGTTGAGGCCTGCACCGCTGTCAATGAGGGTCTTGGTAACAACCACGTTGCAGATGGTGGGCGTGCAGAGCATTGGGAGCTTGCCCGAGCCGGTGGTAGAGTTGGGGTGGTCTTCTGAGCCGAAGGTGAGGTCGGCCTCTGGCGCAGCCCAACCCGGCGGAGCCCCCGGACGCTTGGAAGCGGCACCAATCTGACGGAGGAACGGTTTGACGTGGCGATATGAATGCTGTGCTTGAGAGCCACCCAGCAGGGTTGCGACCGCATGGTGCGCCGGCACCGCGTAGCGAGCAGCGAAGAGGTCATGGAGTTCCCCCCAGGACGCCACCGTGGATCCAGGGAGGTTGAGCAGCCAGGCGCGCGGCTCGCCGGCGAGGGCCATGGGGAGCCAGTTGGCCATGTCCTTGTCGTCGCCCCCGGCCTCGAGGACGGCCTCCTTGTATGCCAGCAGGAACGCCGACAGGTCTGCCGCACCGTCGTAGCGCGACGGCATCTCCGGCCTGAACTTGGGTGGCCATCGCACCTGCCGAAGGGCAGGGGTCAGGGCTCGGAGCCCCCTGGTCCCGTCGTCAGCACCGGCTGTTTGAGCCGGTGGCGGGGCGCCTACCATGAGGGCAAAGCGCAGATCGACAGAGGAGAAGATACGGCGCACCCCTACCTGGCGTGCCAAATGTGGAATGTGGGGTTCCGGCAAAACCCTTAAGGTTCGAACTCTGGGGTGCGCGCGAAGTTCTTTCCCTCCAACCGATCTACGCCCTAGCTCACTAAGATCTCGCGGACGAACTTGACGAACTAGCAAAATAAAGACACAAGGTTTATACTGGTTCAGGCCACCGTTGTGGTGGAATACCCTACTCCAGTGTGCGGTGGTGGATTGCCTCTTGGGCTGATGAACAGTACAAGGGGAAGAACAGCCTCCTGAGGTTGAGGTGTTCTTGTGCTTGTCGAACTTGTGGGGGTGAGGACTCCATCCTCCTACTATGGTGGCTAGTTCTACTTATATAGGCCCCGGTCTCCCTCAATATTGAGCGGGAAGGGAGCCAACAACGGCGGGCAATTTTGAAAGGGGATAGCTAGTACAAGCTATCCTGACAAAAGTGGTCTTCGCCTGCAAAAGGCTTTGGTGGTGACACCGTCTTGGGCTCCATGGTGACCTCCGTGCTGCCATCCTGCTGGTCTTCGGTCTCGTTGCACTGATATGGAAACCTTTGCCTGATGCCTCGGTACTCCGCGCCTGCGCTTGCTTCCTTAGCACCAAAGAGGAAACAAGGATGCTGCGCGCGCTGGCGCCCGCCTGGTGGTGATCGTCATGGCTCACGTCACAAGAGCCTCGCGAGGTTTGCCCCGCCTTGATATGTCCGCTCCTCGCAAGGCAGCCTGATGAGGCCGCTACTGAGGAGGTCTTGCATCGTCCGCCTCGCGAGCCTTGGCCCCTAGCGAGGGTCTTGAATGCCTTGTCGATCAAGATGGGCCGTACAGGCCCGCTAGCACAGCCACGCCGTGGTCCGCTGGCAGGCAAGTCTGGGGACCCCCGTTCCCAGAATGCCGAAAAAACTAAAACAAAATTGTGTTGCCTCCCAATAAGTGCTATCGTTTAACGCCCCTAGCTAGGCATAAAGGCAAGGATAGATCTAGGTATTATCATCTTTGGCATGCAATCCATAAGTAGCTCTCATAATAGATTCATAAGGTAATTTTATTTTCTTTCTAGGAAAGTGTTCGATGCCTTTCCTTAATGGAAATTGGAATCTAATATTCCCTTCTTTCATATCAATAATTGCACCAAATCGTTCTAAGGAAAGGTCTACCAAGAATAATAGGACATGAAGGATTACAATCTATATCAAGAACAATGAAATCTACAGGCACATAATTCCTATTTGCAACAATAAGAACATCATTAATTCTTCTCATAGGTTTCTTAATGGTGGAATCCTCAAGGTGCAAGTTTAAAGAACAATCATCAAATTCACGGAAACCTAACATATCACACAAAGTTTTTGGAATCGTGGAAACACTACCACCCAAATCACACAAAGCATAGCATTCATGATCTTTAATTTTAATTTTAATAGTAGGTTCCCACTCATCATATAGTTTTCTAGGGATAGAAACTTCCAATTCAATCTTTTCTTCATAAGATTGCATTAAAGAATCAATGATATGTTTAGTAAAAGCCTTATTTTGACTATAAGCATGCGGAGAATTTAGCACATATTGCAACAAGAAAATATAATCTATTAAAGAACAATTGTCATAATTAAATTCCTTGAAATCCAAAATAGTGGGTTCATTGCTATGTAAAGTTTTGACCTCTTCAATCCCACTTTTACCAATTTTTGCATCAAGATCTAAAAACTCCGAATTATTGGGACACCTTTTAACTAAAGTTGACTCATCTACAGTCCCATCATTATCAAGATTAATATTGCAAAACAAAGATTAAATGATAGACACATCAATTACTTTTAGATCTTCATCCTTATTATCATGAAAACTAGAAGAACACGCTTTCACAAAGCAATCTTTTTTAGCACGCATCCTAGCAGTTCTTTCTTTTTCACTCATCAATAGAAATTCTCATAGCTTTGAGAGACTCATTGATATGATGCTTAGGTGGAATAGATCTAAGTTTCAAATAATCAACATCAAGAGAAATTCTATCCACGTTCCTAGCCAACTCATCAATCTTAGGCAATTTTTCTTCAAGCAAAGCATTGAAATTCTTTTGAGAAATCATAAATTCTTTAACACTAGTCTCAAAATAAGAGGGCATCTTATTAAAATTTCCATAAGAGTTTTTGTAGGTATTGCCATAATTATTAGAGGAATTACTAGGATACGACCTAGGATTAAATTTTCGTCTATAAGCGTTGTTACCAAAATTGTCCCTACGAAAAAAATCACATCCATAGATTCATTATTATTCTCAATCAAAGTAGACAAAGGAATATCGTTGGGATCAGAAGAAATACTCTTATTAGCAAACAATTTCATAAGTTCATCCAGCTTTCCACTCAAAACATTAATCTCTTCAATTGCATGCACCTTTTTACTAGTAGATCTTTTAGTGTGCCATTGAGAATAATTAACCATAATATTATCTAGGAGTTTAGTAGCTTCTCCTAAAGTGATTTCCATAAAAGTGCCTCCTGCAGCCGAATCTAAAAGATTTTTAGAAGCATAATTCAACCGGCATAAAAAATTTGTATAATCATCCATAAGTTCAAACCATGCGTAGGGCAATTACATATCATTAATTTCATCCTCTCCCAAGATTGTGCAACATGTCCATGATCAAGTTGCTTAAAATTCATAATATTGTTTCTAAGACAGATGATCTTAGCGGGAGGAAAATACTTAGATATAAAAGCATCTTTGCACTTATTCCAAGAATCAGTACTATTTTTAGGCAAAGACGAAAACCAAGTTTTAGCGCGATCTCTAAGCGAAAAAGGAAATAGCTTGAATTTGACAATATCATTGTCCACATCTTTCTTCTTTTGCATATCACACAAATCAACAAAGTGTTGGGGAACGTAGTAATTTCAAAAATTTCCTACGCACGCGCAAGATCATGGTGATGGCATAGCAACGAGAGGGGAGAGTGTTGTCCACGTACCCTCGTAGACCGTAAGCGAAGCGTTATAACAACGCTGTTGATGTAGTCGTGCGCCTTCACGATCCGACCGATCCAAGTACCGAACGTCGGCACCTCCGTGTTCAGACACGCTCAGCTCGATGACGATCCCCGGCTCCGATCCAGCAAAGCGTCGGGGATGAGTTCCGTCAACCGACGGCGTGGTGACGATGATGATGCTCCACCGACGCAGGGCTTCGCTTAAGCTCCGCGACGATATGATTTCACCGCGCAGGCTTCGCCTAAGCTCCGCGACGATATGACCGAAGTGGAATATGGTGGAGGGGGCACCGCACACGGCTAAGGAACGATCCGTTGATCAACTTGTGTGTCATGGGGTGCCCCCTGCCCCAGATATAAAGGAGCAAGGCGGGGTGCGGCCAGCCCAAGGCGCGCGCTGGAGGAGTCCTACTCCCACCGAGTAGGACTCCCCCCCTAGTTGGAATAGGATTGGGGAGGGGAGAGGGAAGGGCGCCCCCCTCTCCTTGTCCTATTCGGACTAGAGGGAGGGGGCGCGCGCCTGCCTGGCCGGCCCTTTCCTCTTCTCCCTATGGCCCATCAAGGCCCATAGACCCCGGGGTTCCGTAATCCCGGTGTTCCGTAAACTTCCTGTTTTCATCCGAACCTTTCCAAGTCCAAACATAGGCTTCAATATATCAATCTTTATGTCTCGACCATTTCGAGACTCCTCGTCATGTCTGTGATCACATCCGGACTCGAACAACCTTCGTACATCAATACTTATAAACTCATAATGAACTGTCATCGAAACGTTAAGCGTGCGGACCCTACGGGTTCGAGAACTATGTAGACATGACCTAGAACCATTCTCGGTCAATAACCAATAGCGGAACCTGGATGCCCATATTGGTTCCTACATATTCTACGAAGATCTTTATCGGTCAAACCGCATAACGACATACGTTGTTCCTTTGTCATCGGTATGTTACTTACCCGAGATTCGATCGTCGGTATCCAATACCTAGTTCAATCTCGTTCATCGGTAAGTCTCTTTACTCGTTCCGTAATACATCATCTCACAACTAACTCATTAGTTGCAATGCTTGCAAGGCTTATGTGATGTGTATTACCGAGAAGGCCCAGAGATACCTCTCCGACAATCGGAGTGACAAAACCTAATCTCGATTCATGCCAACTCAACATATACTTTTGGAGACACCAGAGAGTACCTTTATAATCACCCGATTCGTTGTGATGTTTGGTAGCACACAAAGTGTTCCTCCGTAAACGGAGTTGCATAATCTCATAGTTTCGTGAACTTTGTATAAGTCATGAAGAAAGCATAAGCAACATACTAAATGATCAAGTGCTAAGCTAACGGAATGGGTCAAGTCAATCACATCATTCTCCTAATGATGTGATCTCGTTAATCAAATGACAACTCATGTCTATGGTTAGGAAACATAACCATCTTTGATTTAACGAGCTAGTAAAGTAGAGGCATACTAGTGACACTCTGTTTGTCTATATATTCACACATGTATTATGTTTCCGGTTAATACAATTCTAGCATGAATAATAAACATTTATCATGATGTAAGGAAATAAATGATAACTTTATTATTGCCTCTAGGGCATATTTCCTTCAGTCTCCCACTTGCACTAGAGTCAATAATCTAGTTCACATCACCATGTGATTTAACAGCAATAGTTCACATCACCATGTGATTAACACCCATAGTTCACATCGATATGTGATCAACACCCAAAGGGTTTACTAGAGTCAGTAATCTAGTTCACATCGCTATGTGATTAACACCCAAAGAGTACTAAGGTGTGATCATGTTTTGCTTGTGAGATAATTTTAGTCAACGGGTCTGTCACATTCAGATCCGTAAGTATTTTGCGAATTTCTATGTCAACAATGCTCTGCAAGGAGCTATTCTAGCTAATTGCTCCCACTTTCAATATGTATCTAGATCGAGACTTAGAGTCATCCAGATCGGTGTCAAAACTTGCATCGACGTAACCCTTTACGCATTTAACCTTTGTCACTTCCATAATCGAGAAACATATCCTTATTCCACTAAGGGTAATTTTGACCGCTGTCCAAATGATCTACTCCTAGATCACTATTGTACTCCTTGCCAAACTTAGTGTAGGGTATACAATAGATCTGGTACACAGCATGGCATACTTTATAGAACCTATGGCCAAGGCATAGGAATGACTTTCATTCTCTTTCTATCTTCTGCCGTGGTCGGGTTTTGAGTCTTACTCAATTTCACACCTTGTAACACAGGCAAGAACTCTTTCTTTGACTGCTCCATTTTGAACTACTTCAAAATCTTGTCAAGATATGTACTCATTGAAAAAACTTATCAAGCGCCTTGATCTATCTCTATAGATCTTGATGCTCAATATGTAAGCAGCTTCACCGAGGTCTTTCTTTGAAAAACTCCTTTCAAACACTCCTTTATGCTTTGCGAAATAATTCTACATTATTTCCGATCTACAATATGTCATTCACATATACTTATCGAAATGTTGTAGTGCTCCCACTCACTTTCTAGTAAATACAGGCTTCACCGCAAGTCTCAGATAAAACTATATGCTTTGATCAACTTATCAAAGCGTATATTCCAACTCCGAGATGCTTGCACCAGTCCATAGATGGACCGCTGGAGCTTGCATATTTTGTCAGTACCTTTAGGATTGACAAAACCTTCTGGTTGCATCATATACAACTCTTCTTTAAATCCATTAAGGAATGTAGTTTTGTTTATCCATTTGCCAGATTTCATAAAAATGCGGCAATTGCTAACATGATTTGGACAGACTTAAGCATCGCTACGAGTGAGAAAATTTCATCGTAGTCAACACCTTGAACTTTGTCAAGAACTTTTTTCGACAAGTCTAGCTTTGTAGATAGTAATACTACTATCAACGTCCGTCTTCCTCTTGAAGATCCATTTAATCTCAATGGCTTGCCGATCATCGGGCAAGTCAACCAAAGTCCATACTTTGTTCTTATACATGGATCCTATCTCAGATTTCATGGCCTCAAGCCATTTTGCGGAATCTGGGCTCATCATCGCTTCCTCATAGTTCGTAGGTTCATCATGGTCTAGTAACATGACCTCCGAATGGGATTACCGTACCACTCAGTGCGGATTTTACTCTGGTTGATCTACGAGTTCAAGAACAACTTGATCTGAAGTTTCATGATCATCATCATTAACTTCCTCACTAATCGGTGTAGCTGTCACAGAACCGATTTCGTGATGAACTACTTTCCAATAAGGGAGCTGGTACTGTTACCTCATCAAGATCTACTTTCCTCCCACTCACTTCTTTCGAGAGAAACTCCTTCTCTAGAAAGGATCCATTCTTAACAACGAATGTCTTGCCTTCGGATCTGTGATAGAAGGTGTACCCAACATTTTGGGTATCCTATGAAGACGCACTTTTCCGATTTGGGTTCAAGCTTATCATGTTGAAACTTTTTCACATAAGCATCGCAACCCAAACTTTTTAAGAAACGACAACTTTGGTTTCTTGCTAAACCACAGTTCATAAGGTGTCATCTCAACGGATTTAGATGGTGCCCTATTTAACGTGAATGCAGTTGTCTCTAATGCATAAACCCAAAAACGATAATGGTAAATCAATAAGAGACATCATAGATCGCACCATATCCAATAAAGTGTGGTTACGACGTTCGGACACACCATTACATTGTGGTGTTCCAGATGGCGTGAGTTGCGAAACTATTTCACATTGTTTCAAATGAAAACCAAACTCATAACTCAAATATTTGTCTCCACGATCTGATCGTAGAAACTTTATTTTTCTTGTTACGATGATTTTTCCACTTCACTCTGAAATTCTTTGAACCTTTCAACTATTTCAGACTTATGTTTCATCAAGTAGATATACCCATATCTGCTCAAATCATCTGTGAAGGTCAGAAAATAATGATACTTGCCACGAGCCTCAACACTCATCGGATCGCATACATCAGTATGTATTATTTCCAATAAGTCAGTTGCTCGCTCTATTGTTCCGGAGAACGGAGTCTTTAGTCATCTTGCCCATAAGGCATGGTTCGCAAGCATCAAGTGATTCATAATCAAGTGATTCCAAAATCCCATCAGCATGGAGTTTCTTCATGCGCTTTACACCAATATGAACTAAACTGCAGTGCCACAAATAAGTTGCACTATCATTATTAACTTTGCATCTTTTGGTTTCAATATTATGAATATGTGTATCACTACGATCGAGATCCAACGAACCATTTTCATTGGGTGTGTAACCATATAAGGTTTTATTCATGTAAACAGAACAACAATTTATTCTCTTTACTTAAATGAATAACCGTATTGCAATAAACATGATCAAATCATATTTATGTTCAACGCAAACACCAAATAACACTTATTTAGTTTCAACACTAATCCCGAAAGTATAGGGAGTGTGCGATGATGATCATATCAATCTTGGAACTACTTCCAACACTCATCGTCACTTCCCTTTCAACTAGTTTCTGTTTATTCTGTAACTCCTGTTTCGAGTTACTAATCTTAGCAACCGAACAAGTATCAAATACTTAGGGGCTACTATAAACACTAGTAAGGCACACATCAATAACCTGTATATCAAATATACTCTTGTTCACTTTGCCATCCTTCTTATCCACCAAATATTCAGGGCTTTTCCGCTTCCAGTGACCATTTCCTTTGCAGTGTAAGCACTCAGTTTCAGGCTTTGGTCCAGCTTTGGTCTTCTTCACGGGAGTGACAACTTGCTTGTCATTCTACTTGAAGTTCCCTTTCTTTCCCTTTGCCCTTTTCTTGAAACTAGTGGTCTTGTCAATCATCAACACTTGATGCTCTTTTCTTGATTTCTACCTTCGTCGATTTCAGCATCACGAAGAGCTTGGGATTTAGTTTTGTCATCCCTTGCATATTATAGTTCATCACGAAGTTCTACTAACTTGGCGACGGTGACTAGAGAATTCTGTCAATCACTATCTTATCTGGAAGATTAACTCCCACTTGATTCAAGCGATTGAAGTACCTGCATAATCTGAGCACATGCTCACTAGTTGAGCGATTCTCCTCCATCTTTTAGCTATAGAACTTGTTGGAGACTTCATATCTCTCAACTCGGGTATTTGCTTGAAATATTAACTTCAACTCCTGGAACATCTCATATGGTCCATGACGTTCAAAAACGTCTTTGAAGTCCCGATCCTAAGCCGTTAAGTATGGTGCACTAAACTATCAAGTAATCATCATATTGAGCTAGCCAAACGTTCATAATGTCTGCATTTGCTCCTGCAATAGGTCTGTCACCTAGCGGTGCATCAAGGACATAATTCTTCTGTGCAGCAATGAGGATAAACCTCAGATCACGGATCCAATCCGCATCATTGCTACTAACATTTTTCAACACGGTTTCTCTAGGAACATATCAAAACAAACATATGAAAGCAACAACGCGAGCTATTGATCTACAACATAATTTGCAGAATACTATCAGGACTAAGTTCATGATAAATTTAAGTTCAATTAATCATATTACTTAAGAACTCCCACTTAGATAGACATCTCTCTAGTCATCTAAGTGATTACGTGATCCAAATCAACTAAACCATAACCGATCATCACGTGAGATGGAGTAGTTTTCAATGGTGAACATCACTATGTTGATCATATCTACTATATGATTCACGCTCGACCTTTTGGTCTCCGTGTTCCGAGGCCATATCTGCATATGCTAGGCTCGTCAAGTTTAACCTGAGTATTCTGCGTGTGCAAAACTGGCTTGCACCCGTTGTAGATGGACGTAGAGCTTATCACACCTGATCATCACGTGGTGTCTGGGCACTACGAACTTTTAGCAACGGTGCATACTTAGGGAGAACACGTCTTGATAATTTTTAGTGAGAGATCATCTTAAAATGCTACCGTCAATCAAAGCAAGATAAGATGCATAAAGGATAAACATCACATGCAATCAATATAACTGATATGATATGGCCATCATCATCTTGTGCTTGTGATCTCCATCTCCGAAGCACCGCCATGATCACCATCGCCACCGGCGCGACACCTTGATCTCCATCGTAGCATCGTTGTCGCCTCGCCAACTATTGCTTCTACGACTATCGCTCTCGCTTAGTGATAAAGTAAAGCAATTACATGGCGCTTGCATTTCATACAATAAGCGACAACCATATGGCTCCTGCCATTGCCGATAACTCGGTTACAAAACATGATCATCTCATACAATAAAATATAGCATCACGCCTTGACCATATCACATCACAACATGCCCCGCAAAAACAAGTTAGACGTCCTCTACTTTGTTGTTGCAAGTTTTACGTGGCTGCTACGGGCTGAGCAAGAACCGTTCTTACCTACGCATCAAAACCACAACGATAGTTTGTCAAGTTGGTGCTGTTTTAACCTTCGCAAGGACCGGGCGTAGCCACACTCAGTTCAACTAAAGTGAGAGAAACAGACACCGCCGGTCACCTTTAAGCAACGAGTGCTCGAAGCGGTGAAACCAGTCTCGCGTAAGCGTACGCGTAATGTCGGTCCGGGCCGCTTCATCTCACAATACCGCTGAACCAAAGTATGACATGCTGGTAAGCAGTATGACTTATATCGCCCACAACTCACTTGTGTTCTACTCGCATATGACATCAACGCATAAAACTAGGCTCGGATGCCACTGTTGGGGAACGTAGTAATTTCAAAATTTCCTACGCACACGCAAGATCATGGTGATGGCATAGAAACGAGAGGGAGAGTGTTGTCCACGCACCCTCGTGACCGTAAGCGGAGCGTTATAACAACGCAGTTGATGTAGTCGACGCCTTCACGATCCGACCGATCCAAGTACCGAACGTCGGCACCTCCGTGTTCAGCACACGCTCAGCTCGATGACGATCCCGGGCTCCGATCCAGCAAAGCGTCGGGGATGAGTTCCGTCAAGACGACGGCGTGGTGGCGATGATGATGCTCCACCGACGCAGGGCTTCGCTAAGCTCCGCGACGATATGATTTCACCGGCGCAGGCTTCGCCTAAGCTCCGCGATGATATGACCGAAGTGGAATATGGTGGAGGGGGCACCGCACACGGCTAAGGAACGATCCGTAGATCAACTTGTGTGTCATGGGGTGCCCCCTGCCCCGATATAAAGGAGCAAGGGGTGCGGCCAGCCCAAGGCGCGGAGGAGTCCTACTCCCACCGAGTAGGACTCCCCCCCTTCCTAGTTGGAATAGGATTGGGGAGGGAAGAGGGGGCCCCCTCTCCTTGTCCTATTCGGACTAGAGGGGAGGGGCGCGCCTGCCTGGCCGGCCCTTTCCTCTTCTCCCTATGGCCCATCAAGGCCCATAGACCCCGGGGGTTCCGTAATCCCGGTGTTCGGTAACTTCCTGTTTTCATCCGAACCTTCCAAGTCCAAACATAGGCTTCCAATATATCAATCTTTATGTCTCGACCATTTCGAGACTCCTCGTCATGTCCGTGATCACATCCGGACTTCAACAACCTTCGTACATCAATACTTATAAACTCATAATGAACACATCGAAGCGTTAAGCGTGCGGACCCTACGGGTTCGAGAACTATGTAGACATGACCTAGAACCATTCTCGGTCAATAACCAATAGCGGAACCTGGATGCCCATATTGGTTCCTACATATTCTACGAAGATCTTTATCGGTCAAACCGCATAACGACATACGTTGTTCCCTTTGTCATCGGTATGTTACTTACCCGAGATTCGATCGTCGGTATCCAATACCTAGTTCAATCTCGTTACCGGTAAGTCTCTTTACTCGTTCCGTAATACATCATCTCACAACTAACTCATTAGTTGCAATGCTTGCAAGGCTTATGTGATGTGTATTACCGAGAAGGCCCAGAGATACCTCTCCGACAATCGGAGTGACAAAACCTAATCTCGATTCATGCCAACTCAACATATACTTTTGGAGACACCTGAGAGTACCTTTATAATCACCCAGATTACGCCAGACGCTTGGTAGCACACAAAGTGTTCCTCCGTAAACGGAGTTGCATAATCTCATAGTTTCAGGAACTTTGTATAAGTCATGAAGAAAGCATAAGCAACATACTAAATGATCAAGTGCTAAGCTAACGGAATGGGTCAAGTCAATCACATCATTCTCCTAATGATGTGATCTCGTTAATCAAATGACAACTCATGTCTATGGTTAGGAAACATAACCATCTTTGATTTAACGAGCTAGTAAAGTAGAGGCATACTAGTGACACTCTGTTTGTCTATATATTCACACATGTATTATGTTTCCGATTAATACAATTCTAGCATGAATAATAAACATTTATCATGATGTAAGGAAATAAATGATAACTTTATTATTGCCTCTAGGGCATATTTCCTTCACAAAGCTGTTTAGATGGGTAGCGGCATCTTCAGTAGGAAAGCCGGCGAATTGATCTTTCCTGACAAGATTTAGCAAAGCAGCATTAATTTCACAAGATTCAACATCAGTAAGAGGAGCAATCGGAGTGCTAAGAAAATCATTGTTGTTGATATTGGCAAAGTCACACAATTTAGTATTATCTTGAGCCATCATGAGAAGCAAGCAATCCAACACACAAGTAAACAAGAAGCAAGCAAAAAAAGAGGCGAAAGGAAAGAGAGGGCGAATAAAATGGCAAGGGTGAAGTGGGGGAGAGGAAAACGAGAGGAAAATGGCAAATAATGTAATGCGAGGGATAAGAGTTTGTGATGGGTACTTGATATGTCTTGACTTGTGCGTAGAGTCTCCGGCAACGGCGCCAGAAATCCTTCTTGCTACCTCTTGAGCATGCGTTGGTTTTCCCTTGAAGAGGAAAGGGTGATGCAGCAAAGTAGTGTAAGTATTTCCCTCAGTTTTTGAGAACCAAGGTATCAATCCAGTAGGAGGCCACACGCAAGTCCCTCGTACCTACACAAACAAATAAGAACCTTGCAACTAACGGGATAAAGGGGTTGTCAAACCCTTCACGGCCACTTGCAAAAGTGATATCTGATAGAGATGATAATATTTTTGGTATTTTTATGATAAAGATTGAAAGTAAAGATTGCAAAGTAAAAATAGATTGGAAACTTATATGATGGAAAATAGACCCGGGGGCCATAGGTTTCACTAGTGGCTTCTCTCAAGATAGCATAAGTATTACGGTGGGTGAACAAATTACTGTCGAGCAATTGGTACAAAAGTGCATAATTATGAGAATATCTAGGCATGATCATGTATATAGGCATCACGTCCGTGACAAGTAGACCGACTCCTGCCTACATCTACTACAATTACTCCACACATCGACCGGTATCCAGCATGCATCTAGAGTATTAAGTTCATAAGAAGAAAGTAGCGCATTAGGCAAGATGATATGATGTAGAGGGATAAACTCAAGCAATATGATATAACCCCCATTTTTTTATCCTTGATGGAAACAATACAATACGTGTCATTTCCCCTACTGTCACTGGGATCGAGCAACGCAAGATTGAACCCAAAGCTAAGCACTTCTCCCAATGCAAGAAAGATCAATCTAGTAGGCCAAACCAAACTGATAATTCAAAGAGACTTGCAAAGATAACCAATCATACATAAAAGAATTCAGCGAAGATTCAAATATTGTTTATAGATAATCTTGATCATAAACCCACAATTCATCGGATCTCGACAAACACACCGAAAAAGAGTTACATCAAATAGATCTCCAAGAAGATTGAGGAGAACTTTGTATTGAGATCCAAAGAGAGAGAAGAAGCCATCTAGCTAATAACTATGGACCCGAAGGTCTGTGGTAAACTACTCAAACATCATTGGAGAGGCTATGGTGTTGATGTAGAAGCCCTCCATGATCGATTCCCCCTCCGGCGGAGCACCGGAAAAGGCCCCAAGATGGGATCTCACAGGTACAGAAGGTTGCGGTGGTGGACATAGGTTTTTGCTACCTCTTGAGCACTGCGTTGGTTTTCCCTTGAAGAGGAAAGGGTGATGAAGCAAAGTAATGTAAGTATTTCCCTCAGTTTTTGAGAACCAAGGTATCAATCCAGTAGGAGGCCACACTCAAGTCCCTTGCACCTACACAAACAAATTAACCTTGCAACCAACGCGATAAAGGGGTTGTCAATCCCTTCACGGCCACTTGCAAAAGTGAGATCTGATAGAGATGATAAGATAATATTTTTGGTATTTTTATGATAAAGATTAAAAGTAAAGATTGCAAAGTAAACAAAGATAGAAATAGCTTGTTGACGGGAGATTAATATGATGGAAAATAGACCCGGGGGCCATAGGTTTCACTAGTGGCTTCTCTCAAGATAGCATAATTATTACGGTGGGTAAACAAATTACTTTCGAGCAATTGATAGAATTGAGCATAGTTATGAGAGTATCTAGGCATGATCATGTATATAGGCATCACGTCCGTGAAAAGTAGACCGGCTCCTGCCTGCATCTACTACTATTACTCCACACATCGACCGCTATCCAGCATGCATCTAGAGTATTAAATTCATAAGAACGGAGTAACGCTTTAAGCAAGATGACATGATGTAGAGGGATAAACTCATGCAATATGACATAAACCCCATCTTTTATCCTCGATGGCGACAATACAATACGTGTCATTTCCCCTACTGTCACTGGGATCGAGCACCGCAAGATTGAACCCAAAGCAAAGCACTTCTTCATTGCAAGAAAGATCAATCTAGTAGGCCAAACCAAACTGATAATTCGAAGAGACTTGCAAAGATAACCAATCATACATAAAAGAATTCAGAGAAGATTAAAATATTGTTCATATATAATCTTGATCATAAACCCAAAATTCGTCGGATCTCGACAAACACACCGCAAAAGAAGATTACACCGAATAGATATCCAAGAGAATCGAGGAGAACTTTGCATTGAGATCCAAAGAGAGAGAAGAAGACATCTAGCTAATAACCATGGACCCGAAGGTCTGAGGTATCTACTCTCACATCATCGGAGAGGCTATGGTGTTGATGTAGAAGCCCTCCGTGATCAATGCCCCCTCCGGCGGAGCGGCAGAAAAGGCCCCAAGATGGGATCTCACGGGTACAGAAGGTTGCGGCGGTGGAATTAGGTTTTTGTGGTGCCTCTCGATGGTTTGGGGGTACGTAGGTATATATAGGAGGAAGAAGTAGGTCGGTGGAGCCACGAGAGGCCCACGAGGGTGGAGGGCGCGCCCCCCTACCTCGTGGCCTCCTCGTTGGTTGCTTGACGTCCACTCCAAGTCCTCTGGATCACGTTTGTTCCAAAAATCACGCTCCCGAAGGTTTCATTCCGTTTGGACTCCGTTTGATATTATTTTTCCGTGAGACACTGAAATAGGCAAAAAAAATAACAATTTGGGCTGGGCCTCCGGTTAATAGGTTAGTCCTAAAAATAATATAAAAGTGTATAAATAAGCCCATCAAACATCCAAAACAGAATATATAATAGCATGGAACAATAAAAAATTATAGATACGTTGGAGACGTATCAAGCATCCCCAAGGTTAATTCCTGCTCGTCCTCGAGTAGGTAAATGATAAAAACAGAATTTTTGATGTGGAATGCTTCTTAGCATAATTTTCAATGTAATTAATTTTATTGTGGCATGACTATTTAGATCCGAAAGATTCAAGATAAAAGTTTAATGTTGACATAAAAACAATAATACTTTAAACATGCTAACCAAGCAATTATGTCTTATCAAAATAACATAGCCTAAGAAAGCTTATCCCTACAGAATCATATAGTTAGGCCATGTTTCAATATCGTCACACAAACGTTCTCATCATTCATAACCACGATGACAAGCCGAGCAATTGGTTCATACTTTTTAACGCGCTTCAGCCTTTTCAACCCTTACGAGCGCAAGCCATGGATATAGCACTATGGGTGGAGTAAAGTATAATGATGGGGGTTATGAGAGAAGACAAAAAGGTAGAAATTCTCACATTGACGCGGCTAATCAATAGGCTATGGAGATGCCCATCAATTGATGTCAATGAGAGGAGTAGGGACTGCCATGCAACGAATGCACTAGAGCTATAAATGTATGAAAGCTCAACAAAAGAAACTAAGTGGATGTGCATCCAACTCGCTTGCTCACGAAGACCTAGGGCATTTTGAGGAAGCCCATCATTGGAATATACAAGCCAAGTTCTATAATGAAAAATTCCCGCTACTATATGAAAGTGACAACATAGGAGACTCTCTATCATGAAGATCACGGTGCTACTTTGAAGCACAAGTGTGGAAAAAGGATAGTAACATTGTTCCTTCTCTCTTTTTCTCTCATTTTTTTTCTTTTTTCCCCTTTTTTTCTTGGGCCTTCTCTTTTTTTTGGCCTCTTTTTTTTAGTCCGGAATCTCATCCCCACTTTTGGGGGAATCATAGTCTCCATCATCCTTTCCTCACATGGGACAATGCTCTAATAATGACGATCATCACACTTATTACTTACAACTCAAGAATTACAACTCAATACTTAGAACAAAATATGACTCTATGTGAATGCCTCCGGCGGTGTACTGGGATATGCAATGAATCAAGAGTGAGATGTATGAAAAAATTATTAATGGTGTCTTTGCCACAAATACGATGTCAACTACATGATCATGCAAAGCAATATGACAATGATGGAGCGTGTCATAAAAAATGGAACGGTGGAAAGTTGCATGGCAATATATGTCGGAATGGCTATGGAAAAGCCATGATAGGTAGGTATGGTGGCTGTTTTGAGGAAGATATAAGGGGGTTTATGTGTGATAGAGCGTATCATATCACGGGGTTTGGATGCACCGGCGAAGTTTGCTCAAGGCGAGAAAGGGCAATGCACGGTACCGTAGAGGCTAGAAAATTGTGGAAGGTTGAGCGTGCGTATAATCCATGGACTCACATTAGTCATAAAGAACTCATAGACTTATTGCAAAAGTTTATTAGCCCTCGAAGCAAACTACTACTACGCATGCCCCTAGAGGGATAGATTGGTAGGAAAAGACCATCGCTCGTCCCCGACCGCCACTCATAAGGAAAGCAATAAAAGAACACCTTATGTGTCAAAATTGTGACACAACTTTTACCATACGTGCATTCTACGACACTTGCCAACCTTAACACAAGTATTTCTCAATTTCATAATTACTCAACTAGCACACTCTAATATTACCACCTTTATATCTCAAAACACATATCAAGTATCAAACTTCTCATGATATTCAATGAACTCAATATGGAAGATTTTATTATGCTAATCTTAGATGCCTATCACATTCGGATTAATTTCACAATTAAAGTAAATTACCATGCTGTTTAAGACTCTCAAAATAATATAAGTGAAGCATGAGAGATCAATAATTTCTATAAAATAAAACCACCACCGTGCTCTAAAAATATAAGTGAAGCACTAGAGCAAAAACTATATAGCTCAAAAGATATAAGTGAAGCACATAGAGTATTCTAACATATTCCGAATCATGTGTGTCTCTCTCAAAAGGTGTGTACAGCGAGGATGATTGTGATAAACTAGAAAGCAAAGACTCAAATCATACAAGACGCTCCAAGCAAAACACATATCATGTGGTGAATAAAAATATAGCTCCAAGTAAAGTTACCGATAGATTTAAGATTTAAAGAGGGATGCCTTCGGGCATCCCCAAGCTTAAGCTTTTGTTTGTCCTTGAATTTTACCTTGGGGTGCCTTGGTCATCCCCAAGCTTAGGCTCTTGCCAATCCTTGTTCCATAATCCATCAAATCTTTACCCAAAACTTGAAAACTTCACAACACAAAACTTAACAAAAAATCTCGTGAGCTGCATTACCGAAAGAAAACAAAACACCACTTCAAGGTACTGTAATGAACTCATTCTTTATTTATATTGGTGTTAAACCTACTGCACTCCAACTTTTCTATGGTTCATAAACTCCATTACTAGCCATAGATTCATTAAAATAAGCAAACAACACGCGAAAAACAGAATCTGTCAAAAACAGAACAATCTGTAGTAATCTGTAACTAACACAAACTTCTGGCACTCCAAACATTCTACAAAAATAGGACGTCCTAGAAAATTTGTTTATTGATCTACTTCAATTGGAATAAGTATTTTATCACATTATGGTGATTTTTAACAATTGTTTTCGTCAACAGAAAGTTTCTGGAATTTTCAGCAAGATCAAATAACTATCATCCAAGAAGATCCTATAGGTTTAACTTGGCACAAACACTAATTAAAACCCAAAACCACATCTAAGCAGAAGCTAGATGGATTATTTATTCATAAATCAAATCAAAAAGCAAAAAACTAAAATAAAATTGGGTTGCCTCCCAACAAGCGCTATCGTTTAACGCCCCTAGCTAGGCATAAAAGCGAGGATAGATCTAGGTATTGCCATCTTTGGTAGGCAATTCTTCAATAAGACACCTATAACCCCTAGGAGTTTCTTCCCTTTTATTAATTATCAAACTTCTAAGAGAAAATCATTTGAAGCAAAAGGTTCCTTAAGGATAGCAAGAAAGTTGGGGTGAACACTTATGGATTTGAGGTCCGCATTTCCCTTACTGGAAGTTTCACCCTTATTTTTAGGAACATACATCAATTTGGAAATCTTAGCATTAGAAAGAGTGTTTTTCACGGAAGAAAAGGCAGACCCTAGGTTGGTAATAATATCCTCAATTTTATCAATTCTGGTGGAATCTTGATCTATCTTTTCATTAACCATGGGTTCCTTTTCTTTAAAAAATTTAAGAGCAACTCCTACCTTAGATCCGTATTGGGTAATTTGATTATGGATCTTTCTATCCAAATTTTCAATCAACTCTACGGTGGCAATTTTATTTTCAATAATTTCAAGCCGTTGCATCACATCTTCCAAAGTTAAAATAGTTCCATTAACCAAAAGAGGTGGTGGGCCAAACAAATCTATCATAGCATTATAAGAATCAAAAGTATGGCTACCCGAGAAATTTCCTCCGGTAATGGTATCAAGAATATATCTATTCCATGGAGTGATTCCTTCATAAAAATTGCGAAGAAGAACGGAAGTAGATAGCCTCCTAGTAGATCTATTTTGCGCATTGCAAATTCTATACCAAGCATATTTTAGTTTTTCTCCCTCCCTTTGTTTAAAATTAAGAACTTCATTCTCGAGAGACAAAGGAGTAGATAAAGGACTAGCCATGATGGCACACTGGACACAAAAGGCAAGCGGAAAAGAGGCGAACGGGAAAAGAGGGCGAATAAAATGGCAAGGGTGAAGTGGGGGAGAGGAAAACGAGAGGCAAATGGAAAATAATGTAATGCGAGGGATAAGAGTTTGTGAAGGGTACTTGGTATGTCTTGACTTGTGCGTAGACTCTCCGGCAACGGCGCCAGAAATCCTTCTTGCTACCTCTTGAGCATTGCGTTGGTTTTCCCTTGAAGAGGAAAGGGTGATGCCGAAAAGTAGCGTAAGTATTTCCCTCAGTTTTTGAGAACCAAGGTATCAATCCAGTAGGAGGCCACGCTCAAGTACCTTGCACCTACACAAACAAATTAGAACCTTGCAACCAACGCGATAAAGGGGTTGTCAATCCCTTCACGGCCACTTGCAAAAGTGAGATCTAATAGAGATGATAAGATAATATTTTTGGTATTTTTATGATAAAGAATAAAACTAAAGATTGCAAAGTAAACAAAGATAGAAATAGCTTGTTGATGGGAGATTAATATGATGGAAAATAGACCCGGGGGCCATAGGTTTCACTAGTGGCTTCTCTCAAGATAGCATAAGTATTACGGTGGGTAAACAAATTACTTTCGAGCAATTGATAGAATTGAGCATAGTTATGAGAGTATCTAGGCATGATCATGTATATAGGCATCACGTCCGTGACAAGTAGACCGACTCCTGCCTGCATCTACTACTATTACTCCACACATCGACCGCTATCCAGCATGCATCGTGAGTATTAAGTTCATAAGAACGGAGTAACGCTTTAAGCAAGATGACATGATGTAGAGGGATAAACTCATGCAATATGATATAAACCCCATCTTTTTATCCTCGATGGCAAGAATACAATACGTGTCGTTTCCCCTACTGTCACTAGGATCGAGCACCGCAAGATTGAACCCAAAGCTAAGCACTTCTCCCACTTCAAGAAAGATCAATCTAGTAGGCCAAACCAAAATGATAATTCGAAGAGACTTGCAAAGATAACCAATCATACATAAAAGAATTCAGAGAAGATTAAAATATTGTTCATAGATAATCTTGATCATAAACCCAAAATTCATCAGATCTTGACAAACATACCACAAAAGAAGATTTCATCGAATAGATCTCCAAGAGAATCGAGGAGAACTTTGTATTGAGATCCAAAGAGAGAGAAGAAGCCATCTAGCTAATAACTATGGACCCGAAGGTCTGAGGCAAACTACTCACACATCATCAGAGAGGCTACGGTGTTGATGTAGAAGCCCTCCATGATCAATGCCCCCTCCGGCGGAGCGGCGGAAAAGGCCCAAGATGGGATCTCACGGGTACAGAAGGTTGTGGCAGTGGAACTAGGTTTTCGTGGTTCTCCTCGATGGTTTGGGGGTACGTAGGTATATATAGGAGGAAGAATTAGGTCGGTGGAGCCACGAGGGGCCCACGAGGGTGGAGGGCGCGCGCAGGGGTGGTAGGCGCGCCCCCTGCCTCGTGGCCTCCTCGTTGGTTGCTTGACGTCCACTCCAAGTCCTCTGGATCACGTTTGTTCCAAAAATCACGCTCCCGAAGGTTTCATTCCATTTGGACTCCGTTTGATATTCTTTTTCTGCGAAACACTGAAATAGGCAAAAAACAGCAATTTGGGTTGGGCCTCCAGTGAATAGGTTAGTCCCAAAAATAATATAAAAGTGTATAAATAAGCCCATTAAACATCCAAAACAGAATATATAATAGCATGGAACAATAAAAAATTATAGATACGTTGGAGACGTATCAGTTTTCGTGGTGCTCCTGTTTGGTTTCGGGGTATATGGGTATATATAGGAGGAAGAAGTAGGTCGGTGGAGCCATGAGGGCCCATGAGGGTGGGGGCGCGCCCAGGGGGACAGGCGTGCCTCCCTGCCTCGTGGCCTCCTCGGTTGTATCTTGACGTCCACTCCAAGTCCTCTAGATCACGTTTGTTCCAAAAATCACGCTCCTGAAGGTTTCATTCCGTTTGGACTCCGTTCGATATTCCTTTTCTGTGAAACACTGAAATAGGAAAAAAAACAGCAATTTGCACTGGGCCTTGGGTTAGTAGGTTAGTCCGAAAAATAATATAAAAGTGTATAGTAAAGCCCATTAAACATCCAAAACGGATAATATAATAGCATGGAACAATAAAAAATTATAGATAAGTTGGAGACGTATCAGAGACGCACGGCGGTACGCACATTCTAGACTGAGGCCTTGTGCATGTCGAAGTAGCTTTGAATGTTAGCTGATAGACGCTGTTAATCTCACTATTTGCCGAAATAGCTTACAGTCAATATGCTCCGCTTAAGAAGCTTCCTTGCCCTGTTTTGCACTAATAACCCACAAGTATAGGGGATCGCAACAGTTTTCGAGGGTAGAGTATTCAACCAAATTTATAGATTCAACACAAGGGGAGCCAAAGAATATTTGAAGGTATTAGCAGTTGAGTTGTCAATTCAACCACACCTGGAGATTAATTATCTGCAGCAACGTGATCCGTAGCAAAGTAATATGATAGTTTTGATAGTAGTGAAAGTAGCAATAGCAACGGTAACAGTGATAGCAGTAGTTTTGTAACTAGTGCAACAGTAACGATAGCTGTAGTACCTTTGAAAGAACAATATAGGATAAATTTGTAGGCATTGGATCAGTGACTTGATGGATGATATTCATCATGAGACAATTATAACCTATGGCGATACGGCACTAGCTCCAGTTCATCAATATAATGTAGGCATGTATTCCCTAAATAGTCATACATGCTTATGGAAAGAACTTGCATGACATCTTTTGTCCTACCCTCTCGTGGCAGCGGGGTCCATACGGAAATTAAGGGATATTAAGGCCTCCTTTTAATAGATAACCAGGACAAAGCATTAACACATGGTGAATACATGAACTCCTCAAACTACGATCATCACCGGGAGTGGTCCCGACTATTGTCACTCCGGGGTTGCCAGATCATACCACATAGTAGGTGACTATAACTTGCAAGATCGGATCTAGAACATCGATATTATGCTGATAACATAAATGGTTCAGATCTAAAATCATGGCACCCGGGCCCAAAGTGACAAGCATTAAGCACAGCAAAGTCATAGCGATATCAATCTTAGAACATAGTGGATACTAGGGATCAGGCCCTAACAAAACTAACTCGATTACATGATGAATCTCATCCAACTCCTCACCGACCAGCGAGCCTACAAAGGAATTACTCACTCCCGGCGGGGAGCATCATGGAATTGACGATGGAGAAGGGTTGGTGATGACAAAGAATGAAGATCCCCCACTCCGAAGCGCCAAACAGACTCCAGATTTGGCCTCCTGATGAAGAACAGGAGGTGACGATGGCTCCGTCTCGTGGATCGCAATAATTCTTTCTCCCTGATTTTTTCTGGAAAAATAGGATTTTATAGCGTCGATTTCTGGGTCCGCGGGGCCACCAGGTGGGGACAACCCACCTAGGCGCGCCAGGAGGGGGGCGCGCCCTGGTGGGTTGTGCCCACCCCGGTGCCCCCCTCTGGTTGATCTTGGCCCCAGAAATTCTCTTTATTGATATAAAAATTCCTCGCAACGTCTCGTTCCATTCCGAGAACTTTTATTTCTGCAAAAAAACAACACGATGGTAGTTCTGCGCAAAACAGTGTCAGTCTATGGTTAGTTTCATTCAAATCATGCAAATTAGAGTCCAAAACAAGAGGAAAAGCGTTAAGAAATGTAGATATGTTGGAGACGTATCATGCACTCAATCTGCTTAGCTGAGATGGCATGCCACACCCGATTAGTTGCTAAAATATCCTGCCATATATTTATTGTGACGTACATTGTCATGGTCTAGTAGCCAATCTATTAGGTGAAATAGCTCTACACCATTTTATACTCGATCTTTGTTGGGGAGATGGCCTTCGATGGTTGTGTGATCGACCTCGTTGACTGCTAAAACAGCCTGCCATAATTTAGCACTCAAATATGTTTGCTGAATTAGCTTTACATATATTTCGTTACTTAGATCAGCTTGTCCAAATATCTTGCCATAGCTTTAGACATCGACCCAGGTATTTTTTACTGGACTTCATAAAAAACCATATATGTTTTTCCTGTAATATCTAGTAGAAGAACTAATTTGTATGTCTAATAGATGGACATGACTTGGATAACTTCCTCTCGAAGATTCTCTGTTGCATATGTCGAGGGGGTTGAAAACTTCATGAACTTTATCGGAGCTGAGTACGGTGGTCCGAAATCAGATGTGCTCTGCCCATGTAGCAGTTGTATGAATTCAGTTACAAGACTGCTGTCAACTGTGCAAAATAATCTACACTTTTATGGGATGTCGGTCACATATACTAGGTGGGTTCATCATGGTGAAGCTGTGAACGTCAATGTTACTGACTATGTGGAAGCAGCAGATCACCATCTTGATCTGCCTGATGCTCAAGTGGAAGAGGATGAGGACGTGGTGGTGGCAGAGCCAGTGAGTTTGACTAACATTGAAACAATGCTATGAAATGCTCGCGCATTTCGTGAACTTTTACCTGCAGAAGTAAAATGGTGGGCCCGCATGTTGGAACAGTGCAATGTGGCTGTCACGCCAAGAAATAAGTTGTCAATATTCTCAGCTATGGTCACCTTTCTTCATATGAAGACATCTGAGCGGGTTTCCAACAAAACATTCGATGTGAAGTTGGCTGCTTTCCGCAAATCTTTCACAGATGTGTCTCAGCTGTCATACACCTACAGTAAAAGGAAGAATTTCCTTCGTGCAGTTGGAATTGGATTTGATATGATCCATGTTTGTAAGAATAATTGTGTTCTGTTCCGATAGAATTATGCCAACTTAAGTGAATGCCCAAAATGCAAAGCATCAAGATGGAAAGATGGTGATGCTGTGAAGAGGATTTCCCCTAATGTTCTGAGACATTTTTCCAATTATACCAAGATTGAAGAGGTTGTTTCATGGTGATGAAATAAGAGAGGATGTACTGTGGCATTCTAGGAACCAGGAGTACAGAGATCCGAATGTAATGAGCCATCCATCTCATGGTAGTGACTCGAAAAGCTTCAATTAGAAACACAAAAAGTTTGCTGCTGATCCAAGAAACATTAGACTTGGCTTAGCTACAGATAGATTTAACCCATTTGGCCACTAGAGCGCCACATATAGCATATGGCCAGTGCTTGTTATCCTTACAACATGCTTCCAAATGTCTGCATCAAAGAATCAAACTACATGATGGCCTTGCTCATCCCAGGTGCAAAAAGTCCTGGAAAGGATTTTGATTTATTCATGGAGCCTCTTGTGGAGGAACTTCAACAGCTATGGAGGGGTGTTCTCACTCGAGACCTATATAGCAACCCACTAGCCAATTTCTTTCTGTGTGCTGTTATAACTTGGTTCATCCATGATTATCCGGTTTGGGCACTATGTCAGGGCAAACGACACATGGTTACAATGCATGTGTTCGATGTGACAAGAATCCGCTGTCATACGCAATGCTTAGCCAGATCTGTTACATTAGACACCGTTGTTTCCTTGCCAAGGACAAGTCGTGTCCTACAAAATACCGAAGACATGTGTTCAATGCAAAGCATGAAAACCGTGATGCCCCAAAGAGGCTCACCACCGATGAGTTGCAAGTGGAATTAGAGAAGGTTAGGCATATGACACCAGGAAACTATCCTGATAATGGTAGCGGGAAAAGGAAAACATGGCAGGGTAGAAGAGAGATTATTGTTTACCTGCAGGTCCACTTTGTGGGACTTGGAGTATTGGAAAGATTTGGATCTGCGGCATAATCTTGATGTGATGCACATCGAGAAAAATATATGTGATAGCATTATCGGCACACTTCTTAATATTGAAGGCAAGACGAAATAAACCTTAAAATCTAAGATTGGTTTTACACACCTGGTTATGAGAAAGGATTTGCAGGTGGAAGATGAAGGTAAACCACGGGATATGGCACCAGTTGTGTACGTCTTGAACAAGGTAAAAGGAAAAGAATTCTGCAAGGTCCTGTCACGTGTGAGATTCCCACATGGATTTGTGCCGGGGAAAACAGACAGGGGTATATGTTTTCCCCTGACTCGTGCACGGACAAGCCAAGGCCGAGCCAAGATGTACAAGAGACCAAGAGATTCGAAGGACCAACATGTAGATCAGAGAAACAGGGTATCCTCAAGAGAAAAGCCTACCTTGCCGGGCAGGCGAGGCCGGCAAGGGGCGAGGCCAACCCCAGAAGTAGACAACCAAAGCGCCCCGGCAGGGCCTGCTGGGACTCACGGAAGCAAAACACCTCACCAACCACTCTACCACAACCCACTCGTCGATCAATGCGGTGTCAAGCCGCAAAGTGATTAAGTGGCAGCCATTCGCCACATGGCAGCCATGCTCTACAGGAGAAACCCACAGACGACACACATCCTGCGACGTGTCAAGAGAGCAGACGCGGAGCTGGCAAGATAGCCCGGCAAGCCTTGCCGGGCAACAAATGACGTGACATTGAGCAGTGCATTTAATGCGCCCTGTCAGCCCGCAAAGTTAGATACGATAGCACTGTTTGCTATCTTATCAGTGCGTAATGACTACTTTGCCATTGTGGTAACCCCTTGGTCTATAAAAGGAGGCCCATGGAAACTGTAGAAAGGGTTAGAAGGTTGGATAATTCACACCCACATACGCGTGTAGTCACTGCAGCCCCGAGGCAATCCCTGTCGGGCAAGTGTAATACACTCCACCACCTTTCCACCATCAATCCACCAAAGCAGGCGTAGTGTTTTACACCTCATGGCGGCCCAAACCTGGGTAAAATTGCCTGTGTGATCTCTACTGTGCTACCCCACGCTCGTCTACTCTTTTTGCAATGTGTCACCCCCCTGCCGAACCATCAAGGGGCCTCCTGGTCCCATAGGTGGATGTGGTTTCCCATGCCATCTTTGGCACGCCAGGTAGGGGAAACGCTTGCGTGAACCTGAAAGGGTGTGCTGCGTGTTTTGCCCATGGACGCCCATTTGAAGCCTTTGGCGTTCGCGGCACCCACGAAGGCACAGGAGCAAAGCGGGGTCATCCCCGCACCATTTTATTGGCCTCCGCGCCTCACCGCAGCCACAGTTATGGCGAAGATCGCTGCTGGTTGCAATATGCCCGTCTCGATGACCCGAATGGCGTAGCCACCGTTCGGGCACTGTTCGGAGAAAGGGCGCGAGATGTGCGGGTGCGAGCTCCCTCCTTCCCGTCCTTTCCCTTCGTTAGCAGTCGAACGGCTTTAGCCCCAGCGTCATCGATGTCGATGATTATCTCGCAGCGCTCGGTCTAGTATTCCCCTTTATTTTGGGCAATCCTGAGCAACACGCTGGTGTGAGTCCATCGATTGATGCCCCGACAAGCGTACTTCGGCAAGGCTGCCCACATCGGCACGAGTCATGCAATGTCAGCCGCCGAACTGACTCGAAGGGAAAGTAGAGAAAGGGAGGGGGAACCAGGAGAGCCCGGCGCTACGCCCTGAAGCCCGTCAGCCGCAAGAAAATACGTGTCGATCCTTGCCTTCATGTCTGAGATGTTGCCGCTGGCAGTCTCAAGGCTCTGGGTCTTGGAGGAGAGCTGCGACTGCACATCAGCCAAGTGGATCTCTGCCTTCTGTGCTTCCTCTTTAAGTGCCTCCACCTCTTTGGCGCTCTCAGCGAGATCCTCGTTCAGTTTAGCCACCTGCCGGTCGAGGTCAGTTTTGGCGGTAGACGCGGCAGCCAAATATTTAGTAAGCTTCTTCAGTTAAGCAGCAGAGTCAGCAACAAGGGTGTTCAAAGCAGCTCCATGCTTGTCTTCCAATTCCTTGGCGTGTTGCTGCACCAAAGCCTCCAGATCTTCATCCTTGGCGCGGAGGGTGGCATCGAGTTTCTCCTCCCAGAGGGAGATCTCCTGCTCTCTGGCATCCAGGGATGCCTTCCGCTCCGCCAAGCGCATCTCCCGAGCCATGACATCCTCCCTCGTCATTAGGAGTGTCTCTTGCTACCTCAGGATCACCTTGAATTGCTTGTCATGCTATTCACGCAGCTCCAAGCACTTGTCCTTCAGCTTCTTGTCCACCTTGCCGGCGGACTCACGCCGTTCCTTGAGCTCCTGCCACTTCTGACTGTGTCAGGCCTGCATCTCCTTCACGCCCGCCGCCATGGACTCCATGAAGGACAAATCCATTGTGATAGCAGCTGAGTTGTCGGCCTCCATGGTGATGTCTACTATGCAACCTTCTTCTTGTAGACGTTGTTGGGCCTCCAAGTGCAGAGGTTTGTAGGACAGCAGCAAATTTCCCTCAAGTGGATGACCTAAGGTTTATCAATCCGTGGGAGGCGTAGGATGAAGATGGTCTCTCTCAAACAACCCTGCAACCAAATAACAAAGAGTCTCTTGTGTCCCCAACACACCCAATACAATGGTAAATTGTATAGGTGCACTAGTTCGGCAAAGAGATAGTGATACAAGTGCAATATGGATGGTAGATAAAGGTTTTTGTAATCTTAAAATATAAAAACAGCAAGGTAACTAATGATAAAAGTGAGCGTAAACGATATTTCAATGCATTGAAACAAGGCCTAGGGTTCATACTTTCACTAGTGCAAGTTCTCTCAACAATAATGACATAATTGGATCATATAAATATCCCTCAACATGCAACAAAGAGTCACTCCAAAGTCACTAATAGCGGAGAACAAACGAAGAGATTATGGTAGGGTACAAAACCACCTCAAAGTTATTCTTTCCAATCAATCCGTTGGGCTATTCCTATAAGTGTCACAAATAGCCCTAGAGTTCATACTAGAATAACACCTCAAGATACAAATCAACCAAAACCCTAATGTCACCTAGATACTCCAATGTCACCTCAAGTATTCGTGGGTATGATTATACGATTTGCCTCACACAATCTCAGATTCATCTATTCAACCAACACATAGAACCTCAAAAAGTGCCCCAAAGTTTCTACCGGAGAATCAAGACGAAAACGTGTGCCAACCCCGATGCATAGGTTCATGGGCGGAACCTGCAAGTTGATCACCAAAACATACATCAAGTGAATCACATGATATCCCATTGTCACCACATATACGCACGGCAAGACATACATCAACTGTTCTCAAGTCATTAAAGACTCAATCCAATAAGATTACTTCAAAGGGAAAACTCAATACATTACAAGAGAGTAGAGGGGGAGAAGCAACATAAGATCCAACTATAATAGCAAAGCTCGCGATACATCAGGATCGTGTCAAATCAAGAACACGAGAGAGAGATCAAACACATAGCTACTGGTACATACCCTCAGCCCCGAGGGTGAACTACTCCCTCCTCGTCATGGAGAACGTCGGGATGATGAAGATGGCCACGGTGAGGTTCCCCCCCAGGTGTGCGGAACAGGCCCCGATTGGTTTTTGGTGGCTACAGAGGCTTGCGGCGGCGGAACTCCCGATCTCTTCTGTTCCCCGATCGTTTTAGGGTATATGGATATATATAGGTGAAAGTAGTACGTGAGGGGAGCCACGAGGGGCCCATGAGGGTGGAGGGCGCGCCCAGGGGGGTGGGCATGCCCCCTGCCTCGTGCCTCCCTCGTTGCTTTCCTGACGTGCACTCCAAGTCTATCGGGTAGCTTTCCTTCCAAAAATAACTTCTCTAGAAGGTTTCATTCCGTTTCGACTCCGTTTGATATTCCTTATCTTCGAAACACTGAAACAAGGGAAAAAACAGGAACTGGCACTGGTCTCTGGGTCAATAGGTTAGTCCCAAAAATAATATAAAAGTGCATAGTAAAGCCCATTAAACATCCAAGATGGATAATATAATAGCATGAATACTTCATAAATTATAGATACGTTGGAGACGTATCAGCATCTCCAAGCTTAATTCCTGCTCGTCCTCGAGTAGGTAAATGATAAAAGAAATAATTTATGAAGTGTGAATGCTAGCAGGTGCATAAGTTTGATCAATGATAATTTCAATCACCTTTTCTAGCATCATTATATGTCATAACAGTAGTTCAACTCATAGAACTTTGCATGATCAAGTAACAAACTATTCACATGTTAAAGTATAGATCATAAACTTTCTTGAAAACTAACAAACCGTGTTATTAGTCATCAAACAATTACAATTCATCTTATTTTCAGGAAGAGTCTATGTCAGAGCTTTGATTTAGCAAATTCCACATACTCAACTATCATTTAGTCTTCCATGATTGCTACCACTCAAAGCATATTTTTAGAACAAATAGTATTCATCGAACACAAAGAAAGATAGGGGCTTAATGTTTTGCCTCCCAACCTTTTACCTCAAGGGTAATGTCAACAATAATAATTCATGCTCAAATATATTTGAATGGCCATATATGCCTAGATATTTCCATCGCATGATGCTTGCCAACTAAAGAGTAGGTTGGAATGAGAAGGAATACTACTGACTCTTGCATAAAAGCAAAACATAGGCCCTTCGCAGAGGGAAGCAGGGATTTGCAGAGGTGCCTGAGCTCAAAGCAAAAACAGAGATGAAAATAATTTTGAGAGGTATTGTCGGGGAAGCTGATCGTGTCCCACGAACACCTATGGGACCTAGTCCCTTGTGGTTCGGAGGGGGGCGGAGAATGCACAAAGAGCGGATCGAGGCGATGCTCACGAGCAGATTTACCCAGCTTCGGAGCTCTCCGGAGAGATAACACTCCTACTGCTGCTTGGTTGATTCTATTGTGTTCTTGCTAGGGAGCAATGAGAGCTACAAAACCTAGCCTGAGTGAGTGTGGTCTCATATGAGTCGAATGAACCGAACGAGCCGAACCCTTTCTACGTTGCACATGGGCCTCCTTTTATAGTCTCAAGGGGTCACCACAGGTGGCAACGCAGATGAGGGCAAAAATGGGAAAACAGTAGTTGGTACACCAACTTGCAGTGTCTACAAGCTCTATACCTAACTCTGACGGCAAGGGACAAGACTAATAAATGCCTGTCCTCGCGCTGAACAAAGGCAACAGGACCGTCAAGTGCGCCTCCGTTTGCCACGATGGTAGCTTGTCAGCGCCGCTTATCGCTGCTCCCCGCTGGCTGCACAGCCCATTGACACGCGTGCCTAGGAAAGCCCCATGGCGACACGTTGGCGGATGAGCTGGAGCGGAGATGAAGAGAGGTTGCCTGCCGCGGCAAGCGCCTTACCGCGGATGAATCCTTGTCGCGCGGGAGCTTGTCGATCGCCAGCCTTCCCGCAAGCTCCTCTTGCCGGGGTCTTGTTTCCTTCGTGCCTTGAGTGGCCTTCCCGGCAAGCTCCTCTTGCCGGGGCCTTGATTACTTTGTTCTTGAATGGCTCCAAAGGAGCCGCGGAGGAACTTGGCGGTCACTAGGACGGCCCTGCCGCGGGGTGCTGCAACTGCCCATGCACGAGTTCGGGGTACTAGGGTACCCCTACTCTTGTACACCGACAGGAGCCCCCGGGCCTGGGCCATACACGGCGCCGAGCTCTGTTGGGCCAGGCCCAAAACAGTGCACGGGCACGCGCGGCCTAGATCGCGCAGTTATTCGCCTTGGACCCACCACGTCCCCCACGAACGGCACGTTCCGGACATGGCGTCGTGGGAGAGATCGTGGGGCTTTCTTTAATGGGAAAAATCGAACGCCCGCCCTCTCCCTCCTTATAAGCGGGGGAACAGGGCAGGGCGCCCACTTGCCATTGCTGTCACATCAAAACCACCTCCGCTCCCCTTTCTTCTCAAGTCCAAAGAGAGCGACGCCCCCCCCCATTGCCACCGGGCGCCACCAACGCCGCCGGATTCCTCCACCACCTCCGCCATGGCTCAAAGCCGACAAGGGAAAGGCGTGAAATCGGCCGAGGCGCAGTGGCTTGCTTGCGCGCTGGAAGGAGCGGGCCCTCTTCGATCCCCTGCTGACAGAAGGAGCTGCAGGAGCTGTATTACCTTTTACGTCGACGGCGACGCTGGTGCACCCAGCAAGACGAGGGTGATCTCCGCCGCCACGTCCGAGAAGGTTTCCATCGGTACCCTTCTTGGCGCTTTTCTTCCATCAAGGGCTCTGCCGCCTTTTCCGAATTCTTTTGCGATGTCATGAACACATATGGCCTCCACCTCCTTGATTTCACCCCCAACGCCGTCCTCACCATGGCAGTTTTCGCACACCTCTGCGAGAACTTTGTCGGGGTCCACCCAAATGTAGCACTTTTCCGCCATTACTTCATGCCCCGTGTTGAGAGAGGAGAGCCGCTTGCCGGAGGGATTGCATGGATCTCCAGGATCGGTAAGAAGTAAGCATATCTTGACGGAGAGCTGCGCAGCAAGTGAGAGGAGTGGAGAGCCGATTGGTGTTGGATCTTAGAGGAGGACCCGCAGCCTTTCACTGCCCTGCGCCAAACTCCCATAGTGCGCGACAACGATTGGAGCAACTTGGCGCCGGAGGATGCCAACTTGAAGATTGCCGTGACTAGGATCTTGCGCCTCAGGCATGCCGGGCTTACCGTAGGAGCAGTTGGCGCGGACTTCCTTCGCCGCCGCATTGCGCCTTTGCAGGAGGGGGAGGCCTGCTTGGGAGTTCCAAAACGCGGCGGACATCATGAGGCTGCGCCCGGGTCTGAACTGGAACTTCTTGCCTTGGAGCTGGATGGCATGCTGCGGGAGCTGTTCAAGCTCGATGCGAGATCACCCCGAGTGGTTCATGTTGCCGAGGGGAGTCGTGCCTCTGTGCAACAACTCGTCGCTTGACCGCATCCACGCGATGATGCCGTTGTGCGATTCCCATGGAATCATTCCAACTTGGCAGGAGCCCGCCGACGATGTCGTGCAGCAGTTCTTTGACGACTTGGAAGAAGTGCCGATCCGCGCCGACGAGCAGAAGCGGCTCACCCGCGACACCACTGAGCAAGAGATGGCGCACATCGCCACAAGGTTGGAGGAGGCGACAGAAGCTGCTGCCGCCGGCGTGTTTGGGTTCACCGTCGAGGAGGCAGAGGCAGCCGAGGCGGCAAGCCTTGCCGACCGAGGGGAGTTCGCCGGCGAGAAGGTGACGGGGCGGCCGACGGGCCAACAGCCGCCTCGCCGCCCGACGCGCTCCACCGCGGCAAGCACTGTTGCCGCGGGAGCGCCTCATGCCGCCACATCAACGGGAGCGGGGCCTTCTGGAGCCACGGCCCCGCACCTGCCAAGCGTCCGAGGGAGCCTACTCCTCCAGCTCGTCGCACTGGAGCAGAATTTGACTTCTCCGCTCTCAGCTCCGAGGAAGAAGAGGAAGAGTAAGATCTTGTCGCTGCTACTTGTAATTCTTCAATTTACTGCTTTATCTTGTATCTGACTTGCTTCATTCTGAGCTTTTTCCTTTTTCAGGACGCTGGCTTAGAGGGCGTCGAAGAGGGCCAAGACTCCGGTGGTGGTCATCGAAGACAAATCTCCTGTGGCGACAGGAGGCACGTCTGAGACTCCCTTGCCGGATCCGGCAACCCTTCAACAGAGCAGCCCCCAGCACAACCCCCAGCGTAAGTACTTGGTTTATTTCTTACGGTTAGGTGTGCTTGGGTGCTCCTTCATCACTGACATCTGACTTGTTGAATTATGTAGGAGCAGAACAGCCTCATCAGGAGGCCCCGGAGGTCACTCCCGAAGTTCTGCTTGCTTCAACTACGCCGCCAAGGGAGAAATCTTCGCCAAGGGAGCGCTCTCCGGCAAGGGAGGCCTCTCCGACAAGGGGAGCTTCTCCGACAAGGGGCAGCGCCGACGACCCTCCGATGGTGGAGACCGTGGCATCAGATCCTATTGCAGGTAATCTTCTTGACTGAAAATTTCCCTTGGGTTCTTTTTCTTCTGTTCTTCTTTTCGAACATTTGCTTGACTCTCCTTTCTTTCTCTGATCATTAGATCCATCTGGCGGAGAGCCGATGGAGACTGAGGTTGTCGGCGAGGAGGACGCTCGCGGCAACAATGACGACGCCGCCAACATGGAAGAGGAGGCCGGCGCCGATGGGTCCGCCGGTGGAGAGGCCGCCAAGGCTGCCGGCGCAGAGGCTGGGGAGGGGTCCGGTGATCGTACTGACGGCCCTGAGGCCGCAGGAGCGCCAGGCGCTGCACCGACCGCCGACCCCCCCGCCACCGATGCCGCACCAGACTCCGAAGAGCCCCAGCCCGGCGCCTATCTGAAGGCCGGCGAAGGTGTCTTCATCAAGCTTCCATGGGCATCGAGCTCCAGGGCGCCGGTCGAGGGAGAGACTTTCGACGTGGAGCTGCTCGCCTCCGCTGGGCTGTCACTGGTTGACGCGCCAAGCAGCAGCAGTGGCGAGCCTGAGGAGGAGCAGCTGCTGAAGAAGCTGCTGTCGCTCTACCGCGCCCGACAAGCTAAGCTGGAGTCGCGGGAAGCGCTTGTCGCGAGGGCGGGAGCTGACATGGAGAAACGCGCAGAAGAGCTCCGGCGCGCCAACAAAGAAACTCTCCGGGACATAGCAGAAGCGCGGGAGCACCTTGCTGAGGAGCGCACGGCCTTCATCCTGGAGAAGGCCGAGGTCGAGGAGCAGCAAAGGCTTGTCGGCGAGAAGCTCTCCACGCAAGAAGGTGAGCTGGCGCAGCGGAAGATCAACCTCGATAGCTACGAGGAAGATCTTGCCGCGCGTGAGCAATCAATTGGCGGAGCACTCAAGGAGGCAAAGGACGCCGCCGCAGCTGCCGAGGCCGCCAAGAAGGAATTGGAGACGAGGTGGCCCAGCTGAGGCCACCCTCCGTAAGAGCGAGGAGGAGGTCGCCGGGCTGAAACGCGAAGCCTTGAAGGACACCTACACTCTTGGCGAGCTGCAGGTTCGTTTATTTGAGAAGATCAAAGAGCTCGGCGCCGCCAAGGACTCAAAGGCGGATCTGGAGCTGAAACGACCACCACGACGGAGACGCTGGGCGGTGCCAAGGAGCGGAAGCGGCCTCTTGGAGAAGATCAAGGCCAACGAGGAGCTGTTGGCGAACGCCGCGACTGCCCAGGATACTCTCAGAGATAGCATAATGCACTGGACAGAAGGTCTTGTGGACACTGCCGCCGCCATCCATAATGAGCTGATGGAGCTGGGGATGGTGGATCTTGGGTACTCCACCGACGAGAACCTCCAACCCAGCGCCAAGCTCAGCCTGTTCTTCAAGGGCGTGTTGACGGGTCTCCAGCGGCTCCGGGAGGAGATCCCAAAGCAGCTGGCCGACGAGTTGCGCCAAGTCTGCGCCGGGGCTCTCCAGAAGGTGCTGATGAAGGTGGCCTTCCGCAACCCAGGCGTCAACTTCACCAACGTCCTCAAGTCCCTGCCTCCATCTGCCGACGTTGAAGCACTCAAGGCCCTTGTCGCACCCATCGTGGACAGGGTGAGCGGAGTCAAGAGGCTCGATGGCGACCGCGTGGACTAGGCCGCCAAGTTTATCTTTTCCTTGTCGCTGCAGATCATGTTTAGTAGAACAATTTATTAGATCTGCGACAAGTTATTTTGTAATATACTCTATCTTAGGCAACAATTGCAATGTTATTCCCTTTACTTGATTCCTTCCTTTGTATGTTTGTGCCCTACGCTTTTAGGGAACTTGTCGGTGCGAGCACCTTTGTCGCGAAGGCCGAGTGCGAACGTCGGCAGCTTCTTGGCGATGCTGCCTCCGACAAGCAACCTTGTCGCAACTAGCTGCAGCACGCTTAAGTTGTTGAGCGGACTCGAAACAAAGTAAGGGCGCAAGCTAGCCGCGAGTTGGTTCCTCCGCGCACAGGTTTTCCATACAAAGTACTATCGTTCGAGGAAGATAACTTGAAAATTTAAAACTGATTGCTTAAACTTAGCAACTTAGCTTTTCTGTAAATGCGCTTCCCGCAAGCGATACTTCCTCGGCGACACTTGGTGGCCCACACCATTATCTTCTCCTTCCCCGGTTAACTTGTGGGTGGATGAACCTTCCTCTCTTTTGAGAAGAAAGAAGAAAATAAAGTTATGGAGCCTAGCGGCTCGTTATCGCCATCGGGTGTGGATGCTGCACCAAATGTCAGATAATACATGCATAATAATGATGGAAGCATGAAATTGACAAATTGTGCGCAACACATGAGCTTTATCGATGCAGAGGGTCTGCGCCGGCTTTGTACAAAGGATTACATGCAACAGCGGCAAGACTTGTACAAAAGGGTGGTTGCGGAGCGGGTTCCGAACCGCGCCTATGAGTAAAACTTACGAAGATGCTATATATTCCAGAGTTGCTCACCGAACGCCATCTTCGGTCTCAAAGCGGACAACGCCAGCCTAGTGACTCGTTTCACCCGATAAGGGCCTTCCCACTTCGTCAACTTGTTGGAATTCTTGGCAGATTGAGCGCGCGAAGAACAAGGTCGCCTTCCTCGAAGCTTCGGCATTAACTGCGGCTATGGTAGCGGCGCAAAGCTTGCTGGTAACGAGCAGCTCGTCAAAGAGCTGAAGACGATCCTCCTCGAGGAGCAGCGCGTCATCTTGTCGCAGCTGCTCTTGCTCAAGCTCATCATAGCGAGTACTCGAGGTGACCCGTATCTGAAGTTCCGTGGGGAGAACTGCCTCTGCTCCATAGACTAGAGCGAAGGTGTCGGCGGTGGCTCGATTTGGCGTCGTCTGATCGACCAAAGAACCACCGCAGCTCCTCAATCCAGTTTCTTCCGCGCTTGCGTAGCCTGTCAAAAGTTCTGGTCTTGAGTCCTCACAAGACTTCAAGATTTGCCCTCTCTCGCTTGACCGTTGCTTCTCGGGTGAGCAACGAAGCAAAGCAGACCTTGGCGCCAAGATCTTGGACGTCTTGCATGAAGGTGCGACTCGTGAATTGGGTGCCGTTGTCGGTGATGATCCGTTAGGTATCCCAAAGCGGCAAACAATTGACTGAAGAACTTGATCGCTGACCGTGCTGTCACCTTCCTCATCGCTTCCACTTCCGGCCACTTTGTGAACTTGTCGATTCGCGACGTACAAGTACCCAAAGCCCCGACAGCTTCGGGGAAGGGCCGAGGATATCGAGCCCCTGACGAAAATGGCGGGACAAAGGGATCGTCTGGAGAGCTTGAGCTGGCTGGTGTATCTGCTTTGAATGGAACTGGCATGCTTCACACTTGGTTACTTGTGCCGTTGCATCCTGGAGGGCTTCTGGCCAAAAGAAACCTTGCCGGAAAGCTTTGCCGGCAAGTGCTCTTGCGCCAATGTGGTGACCACATATGCCTCCGTGTATCTCGCCAACAGCTTCATCCATCTTCCCGCAAATACACTTCAATGTCACTCCATTGAGTCTTCTTACATGTGGATGTTGTCAACAAACTGGTACATACTTGACTGCCGGGCTACTCTTTACGCTTCTTCTTGCTCTTGGGAAGTTCTCATGTCAGAAGGAAATGGACGATCTGCTGTGCCCATCTTTGGAGCACGTGGCTCGACAACAAGGACTAAAGGCACATCTGCCGCTCTGCGGAACATCAGCTTCCACGGCAAGAACCTGCGGCTCAGCCGGAGCTTGATGATCCCCGACGAGCTTGCCGGAGCAAAACTTGTCGGGAGCGTCTGCTTTAACGAAACAAACCCTAGGGATTGTCGGAGCAGACTGCTCCTCAGCGATATCTGCGTTGATTTTGGGACCTTCTTGGCGGCGGCTTCAGGGAGCTCTGCTGGAAAGTAGCCACCGGAAACCAACTTTCTCTTCTTACTCTGTTCGGTTGATGGTGTTACAGTTGGTTGAGTCAGCTTGAGCACGAAAATTCCTGGTTCCACAGGTAACTTGAGTGCGGCGCACTTTGACAGGCCATCAGCAATATCATTCTGAGCTCTTGGAACATGTTCCATTTGCAGGCCTTCAAAGTGCTCTTCTAGCTTTCTCACTTCATCAACGTAGGCTTCCATCAATGGACTCTGATAATCTTTGTTTACTTGGCGGACGACAAGCTGTGAGTCACCCCTGACAATAAGCTTTCTGATCCCAAGGTCCACTGCAATTCTGAGACCGGCAAGCAAACCTTCATACTCTGCAGTATTATTTGTTGCTTCCTCCTTGGGAAAGTGCATTTGGACTATGTACTTGAGGTGCTCTCCGGTGGGTGCGATAAGCAGCATGCCGGCACCGGCGCCTTGCAATGAGAAGGCACCATCAAAGTACATCAGCCACTCTTTACTTGCTTCCTTGACGGGGATGCTCGTCTCTGGTATTTCTTCATCTTGCGTTGGCGTCCATTCTACTATAAACTCTGCCAATGCTCTGCTTTGGATAGTTGAAGTGCTTTCAAACTTGAGGCCAAAGCTTGACAGTTCCAGTGCCCACTCGACAATCCTACCTGTTGCTTCTGGATTTTGCAATATCCTCTTCAGCGGAAAGCGAGTGACAACTGTTATCTCATGTGCTTGGAAGTAATGGCGCAGCTTTCTCGAGGCCATGAGGAGGCCGAAAGCAATTTCGCACACCGAATACCTTGACCTAGCCCCTGCGCAGAGGAACTGACAAAGTAGACTGGGCGCTTCACCATCCTTTTCTGCACCTTGTCGCAATCCTGCGCAGATCCGTCCTTGTCGGGACCAGAGCTTGATGGCGAAGCCCCCTGCTTGTCGCTGGATGCATCTGCCTCGGTTGCTGGCTCATCATCCGCCTCCCTCTCCGCTACTAACGCAGCTCTAACCACTTGATTGGTTGCCGCTATATATAGCAGCAACTTCTCTTGTGGCCTAGGTGCGACAAGTATTGGAGTGGAGGACAGGTACCTCTTTAAGTCCTGCAGCGCAGCCTCCGCTTCGGGAGTCCATTTCATTGGACCTGCCTTTTTCAAAATTTTGAAAAATGGCAGGGCGCGCTCAGCTGACCTAGAGATAAACCTGCTGAGAGCGGCCATGCAACCGGCAAGCCTTCTTACATCCTTAACGTGCTTTGGTGCTTCAATCTGCTCAATGGCCTTGATCTTGTCGGGATTGGCTTCAATTCCCCTCTGAGACACGAAGAACCCGAGAAGCTTGCCGGAAGGAACTCCAAACACGCACTTCTCGGGATTGAGCTTGAGGTTGATCTTGCGCAGATTTGCAAAGGTCTCATCTAAGTCTTGAACCAGAGTTGCTTTTTCCTTGCTCTTGACCACTATGTCATCCATGTAAGCTTCTACATTTCTGTGTATTTGTGGCTCAAAGGCTTCATGGACTACTCTTGCAAACGTTGAACCAGCATTCTTCAAACCGAAAGGCATCCGTATGAAACAGTATGTGCCACAAGGTGTAATGAATGCGGTTTTCTCCTCATCCTCTTCTGCCATGAAGCTCTGATGATATCCTGAATATGCATCAAGAAATGAAAGCAAATCACATCCAGCCGTGGAGTCAACAATCTGGTCGATCTGCTGCAAGGGAAATGGGTCTTTGGGACAAGCTTTATTAACATCTGTAAAGTCGATCTGAGTCTCCATTTCCCATTCGCCTTTCGTACAACTACCGGATTGGCCAACCACGGGATGGAGCACCCTCGACAAGGCCTGCTGCTTCCAACTTCTTGATCTCTTCGCTATGAATTCTTGGCGCCCAACGCTCGCTTCCCGACTTTTTGCTTGACGGGCGCGCATGAGGACAGACAGCTAGGTGATGCTCAATCACTTTCACAGGAACACCGGGATGTCGACGGTTGCCATGCAAACACGTCGACATTCGCCCGCAGAAAACAACGAAGCGCCTTCCTATTTAGGGTCAAGCGTGGCACTGATGGTGAAGGTACCACCAGTGCCGTCCTCCTTGGCGGACACCTTCTTGGTCTTCGGCGGAGCTGCCATCATCTTCTTGCACTTGCCGGTGGAGCCCGATGGTGCGTCCTCGACGGTAGCGCAGCACTCCGAAGAGGTGCGCTTGCCGAAGTGGGCATCAGAGCTCTTGCCAGACAAAGTGGCCTTCTTTTTCCCCCCGGGAGCTTCAGCGGCAAGTGATTTGCTATCTGTGGCGGCTGCTGCATCTCGGTAAATCTTGTCGGCGCAGATAAGCGCGTCCTTCTTGTCGCCATGGACAGAAATGACGCTTATCGGGCCGGGCATCTTGAGCAGGTTGTAGGCGTAATGAGAGGCTGCCATGAACTTGGCGAGTGCTGGACGGCCAAGTATTCCATTGTAGGGCAATGGGAAATCGGCAACGTCGAATGTGACCCTCTCAGTCCTGAAATTCAGTTCACCGCCAAATATTCTTGGCGGTGTGATCTTCCTTTCGCTTGCTCCTTCTGGATTGATTCCTTGAAAGTGCCGCTCTTGAGCTCGTTGTCAGGGATTTGAAGCTTCTGGAGCACTGCAGAGGAGATCAGATTCAGGCCGGCCCCGCCGTCAACCAACATCTTTGTGACCTTGAGGTTGCGGATAGTTGGTGATACCAACATCGACAAGCACCCGACCGCAGTTATGCGATCAGGGTGGTCCTCAATGTCAAAGATGATGGGCGTGCTGGACCACTTCAGAGGCCTGCACGACTCTACGGACGATTCTGCCGCATTAACCTCACGCATCCATTGCTTGAGTTGGCGGTGCAAGGTATGCATAGAAGCACCACCGTCAACGCAAAGGACCTCCGTTGCCTTCTGAAACTCCTGCTCATCAGCTTCGTCGTCTTCCATGTCTTCGTCATCGTCATCTTCGTCTTCATCCTTGTCGCGGCCGCGGGGAGGTCTGTCTCCTTGCCGCTGTTTGGCCTTGCCGCGGCGTCCTCCCCGGCCGGGTCTCTTCTTACTAGCTGCACCAGCACCTTCCTGGGCCTTCTCCTTGTCTCGCCGCTCGTACTCAGCCCTCTGCTGTTCAACAAGCTGCTCGACTTTCTTGCAGCTCTGGAGGTCGTGGCCCTTGGTGCGGTGAATCTTGCAGTACTGCTTGTTGGAGCTGTCCTGCTTGTCGGCGTCCGCCACAGCTTGGCGGTCGGTGTCAGCGGCAACCTCCTTGCCGGAGCCACCAGCCTTGGCTTTCTTGGCGGCACCATCCTTGCCGGACTGCTCGACAACTAGTACTTCTTGGCTCTTCTTCTTTCTGTTGTTCCGCCGCCGGCTCTTCTTTGCCGGGGCGGTTCCCTCACTGCCAGATTCTGCTCCCACATTCTCTCCTGGGAGTCTTCTTCCCTCCTCAGCGCGTGCACACTTGTCGACCAAGGCATACAGCTCACTGACGTCCTTGACTTTGCACATCGCCATCTCCTCCCTCATCCTGTGGTTCCGCACGTTCTGATGAAACGCGCTGATCACCGCGGCAGGGTGGACATCTAGGATGTTGTAGTGCACACGACTGAATCTCTGGATAAACTTGCGCAGGGACTCCCCTTCCTTCTAGGCAAGCAGGTGAAGGTCACTCTCTTGGCCATGAGGTTTGTGGCCGCCTGTGAAGGCGCCGACAAACTGATGGCACAAATCTGCCCAAGAAGATATGGAGCTGTCCGGCAAGTGCATGAGCCAAGATCGGCGTTTGGCTTGAGCACCGAGAGGAAGTAGTTGGCGAGGATCTTGTCGTCTCGTCCCCGCAGCCTGCACCGCGATGGTGTAGATCTTTGAGGAACTCCGATGGGTGTGTCCTGCCATCATACTTCTCGCACATCCGGCTTGAAGTTTTTCTTGTCGGGCCATCGGACTTGCCGCAGCTCACGGGTGAACGCAGGGCAACCTACACGTCTGACAAGTCGCTGGTTCCCCGGGCGCATGCATATCAACAGCGGGCCCGCGCGTTGGTCAGATTGACGCCGCGCTTCTCTTCGGCGCTCGATGCGGGTTCGAGCGTCTTCTTGCTGCCATTCTTGAAGAACTTGGCGCTGATCACGGCGAGCTCGCGGATCCGACGACGCGGTGGAGTCGCTGTCGAGGTGGATCCGAGGAGCTGGCGATCTTGGCCTTCGGGAAGGGGAGTGCATGGTGGTTGCACCCCCGCAGGTCTCGTTGCCACCGGCTCGCGCCTTGTCGTCGCGCCGCGGCAAGGACACAGTTGGTTGCCGCGGAACGTCGCCGTTGGCAAAGCCGATGAGACTCTGGATGGTGGCCCTCCATTCGTCGACCTTGTCGGCTGTTGGAGGGTAGTCTAGAAGCAGTTGAGCTCTCGCCAAGGCTTCTGCTGGAGTGGAGGGTGGCAATGGCGTACGGAGCGAGGAACGGGATGTGCTCGGACTCCTAACCAAGTTAGGAGGAGCAGCATCCATAGCGAGCGATACTCCGCTTGTACCAACATCTTTGGCGTGCATGCGGGTCTCGAGGGCCTCGGGAGCCTCCAGCTTGGCCTTGATCCAACGAGCGTATGGTGCTGCGAGCATCATGACGCTGTCGGTCCCGCGCCTCCTGAGATGGACGCGGTACGTTTTCGGACGCCGAAGCCTGCGCCGCCTTGTCCTTGGACCTGGTGGCGTCGTGGGCTCTCTCGACGACGCCCGTTCCTCCGCCAGCGTCTTCCCCACCACTCGTCAGCTCCGGTGGTGGTGGGTTCGACGCGGACGGCTCTGCTGCCGCCGAAGCCTTCTTCTTCGGTGGCATGTTGGCGAAGATGATGAAGAAGTTGCTCGCGTGAACGCCGGATCGGGTTCACACAGCCTCGACGCCCCCTACCTGGCGCGCCAAAGATGTCGGGGAAGCTGATCGTGTCCCACGAACACCTATGGGACCTAGTCCCTTGTGGTTCGGAGGGGGGCGGAGAATGCACAAAGAGCGGATCGAGGCGATGCACACGAGCAGATTTACCCAGCTTCGGAGCTCTCCGGAGAGATAACACTCCTACTGCTGCTTGGTTGATTCTATTGTGTTCTTGCTAGGGAGCAATGAGAGCTACAAAACCTAGCCTGAGTGAGTGTGGTCTCGTATGAGTCGAATGAACCGAACGAGCCGAACCCTTTCTACGTTGCACATGGGCCTCCTTTTATAGTCTCAAGGGGTCACCACAGGTGGCAACGCAGATGAGGGCAAAAATGGGAAAACAGTAGTTGGTACACCAACTTGTACAGTGTACAGTGCTCTATACCTAACTCTGACGGCAAGGGACAAGACTAATAAATGCCCGTCCCTGTCGCCTGAACAGTGCAACAGGGACCGTCAAGTGCGCCTCCGTTTGCCACGATGGTAGCTTGTCAGCGCCGCTTATCGCTGCTCCCCGCTGGCTGCACAGCCCATTGACACGCTGCCTGGGAAAGCCCCATGGCGACACGTTGGCGGATGAGCTGGAGCGGAGATGAAGAGAGGTTGCCTGCCGCGGCAAGCGCCTTGCCGCGGATGAATCCTTGTCACGCTCGGGAGCTTGTCGATCGCCAAGCCTTCCCGGCAAGCTCCTCTTGTCGGGGTCTTGTTTCCTTCGTGCCTTGAGTGGCCTTCCCGGCAAGCTCCTCTTGCCGGGGCCTTGATTACTTTGTTCTTGAATGGCTCCAAAGGAGCCGCGGAGGAACTTGGCGGTCACTAGGCCGGCCCTGCCGCGGGGTGCTGCAACTGCCCGTGCACGAGTTCGAGGTACTAGGGTACCCCTACTCTAGTAGACCGACAGGTATGCTTTCATTGTCAACATAACGACCAAGAGTTCACAATATCTTCTGTACTACATACATTATAGGCGGTTCCCAAATAGAAAGGTAAAGATTTTTACTCCCCCTCCACCAAAATTCATCAATCCGTGGCTTGCCCGAAACAATGGGTTCCTCCAACTAACATCAAACCTGGTGGAGTTTTGTTTGCAATTATTTTTTATTTGATTTCGATCTTTTGATCATGGGACTGAGCATCCCAGTTACCAGCCATTTTCACGTGAATGATGAGCGAAGTCCACTCATCGTGAGAATAACCCACCTAGCATGGAAGATACTGCTAACCCGTAGTCGCTACATGAGCTATTCGGTCATACAAACAGATTATTATTTGAAGGTTTTGAGTTTGGCGCATGCAAATTTACTTGGAACGGCAGGTAAATACCGTATATAGGTAGATATGGTGGAAACTCATGGAAGAAACTTGGTTCAAGGGATTTGGATGCACGAGCAGTATTCCCGCTTAGTACAGATATTTTGGCTAGCAAAGGATTCTAAATAGCAAGCACCACATGTTAGAGGATCCAAAACAATATAACTTATACAAATATACCCAAGCATAACTCATTATGTTGTCTTCCTTGTCCAACTTCAACTAATTTGCTCAGGTTTCAAAATAATTAATGGGGATCACAACCATAGAAGATGTCCAAGATAGTATATTTATATGTAAAATCTCTCTTCCTTCAATATTCTTTCATGAATTGTTCAAGTGACCAATATAATGTTTGCTAACCTTCAATAAATTTACCACCTCTACTTCTTATATGTGAAGGCACTAATCCCCATAGGAAAGGCATATGAAACATGTATAATTGCAGATTTATGACATTCAAATCATTCAACCATTTACTCATAGGATATAAGTGAAGCACACGAGTAAATGACAAACTACTCCAAAAAGATATAAGTGAAGATCAATGAGTAGTTAAATATTTATGTAGCTATGTGAAGACTCTCTCTCATTTAAGAATTTCAGATCTTGGTATTTTAGTCAAACAGCAAGCAAAACAAAATAAAATAAAATGACGCTCCAAGCAAAACACATATCATGTGGTGAATAAAAATATAGCTCCAAGTAAAGTTACCGATGAACGAAGACGAAAGAGGGGATGCCATCCGGGGCATCCCCAAGCTTAGGCTCTTGGTTATCCTTGAATATTACCTTGGGGTGCCTTGGGCATCCCCAAACTTAGGCTCTTTCCACTCCTTATTCCATAGTCCATCGAATCTTAACCCAAAACTTGAAAACTTCACAACACAAAACTTAACAGAAAATCTCGTGAGCTCCGTTAGTGAAAGAAAACAAAACATCACTTCATGGTACTGTAATGAACTCATTCTTTATTTATATTGGTGTTAAACCTTCTGTATTCAAACTTCTCTATGGTTTATAAACTATTTTACTAGGTATAGAGTCATCAAAATAAGAAAGCAACACACGAAGAACAGATTCTGTCAAAAACAGAACAGTCTGTAGTAATCTGTAACTAACGCAAACTTCTCGAACTCCAAAAATTCTAAAATAAAATGGTGGACCTGAGGAATTTGTCTAGTAATCATCTGCAAAATGAATCAACTAAATAGCACTCTCCATTAAAAAGTTGAAGCTAATCTCGTGAGCGCTAAAGTTTCTGTTTTTTACAGCATGATCATAAAGACTTCACCCAAGTCTTCCCAAAGGTTCTACTTGACACAAACACTAACTAAAACACAAAACCACATATAAACAGAAGCTAGATGGATTATTTATTACTAAGCAGAACCAAAAAGCAAGAAACTAAAATAAAATTGGGTTGCCTCCCAACAAGCGCTAACGTTTAACGCCCCTAGCTAGGCATGATGATTTCAATGATGCTCACATAAAAGATAAGAATTGAAACATAGAGAGCATCATGAAGAATATAACTAGCACATTTAAGTCTAACACACTTCCTATGCATAGGGATTTTGTGAGCAAACAACTTATGGGAACAAGAATCAACTAGCATAGGAAGGCAAAACAAGCATAACTTCAAAACGTTAAGCACATAGAGAGGAAACTTGGTATTATTGCAATTCCTACAAGCGTATATTCCTTCCCCATAATAATTTTTAGTAGCATCATGAATGAATTCAATAATATAACCAGCACCAAAAGCATTCTTTTCATGATCTACTTGTATAGAAATTTTACTACTCTCCACATAAGCAAAATTCTTCTCATTCGGAATAGTGGGAATATCATAAGAGACTTGAATACTATAAATTGTTTCCACATTAAAAGAGTAATGTTCAGAAAAGGGGTAATCATAATCATGACAAGTTTTATAAATATAATCATCACTACTTTTTATAGCATAAGTTTCATCACAATAATCATCATAAGTAGCAAATTTGTTCTCATCGTAATCGATTGAAACTTCTTCCAAGATAGTGGACTCATCACTAAATAAAGTCATGACCTCTCCAAATCAACTTTCATAAATATTATAAGATTCAACATCCTCCAAAATAATGGGATCACTACTTCCTAAAGTTGACACTCTTCCAAACCCACTTTCATCAATATAATCATCATAGGTAGAAGGCATGCTATCATCATAACAACTTTGCATATCAAAACTTGGGAGGCTAAAAATATCATCTTCATTAAACATAGCATCCCCAAGCTTGGGACAAACATTAATTGCAGCAAATATATTCTCGAAAACATCGTCTTTATGAAACATAGAATCCCCAAGCTTGGGCCTTTTCATATCATAAGCATAATCACTCTCATCATTAATAGTATGGATAGCACCAATAGTATAGCAATTATCATATCTTCCAAGAAAGTGCCAAAAAGATTTTCTAGATCATAGGAAGTATCATTATCTTCCCAATCATAATCATCACAACAAGCAATAGGCATAATGAGATCATCATCAAGTGCATCATCTTCATTTTCATGAGGCACAACAATAATAGGAGCAACATTATTTGGGGGAGATATCTTTTTACCTCTCTTCCTTTTTCTTTTCTTCTTCTTCACATCATGTGTGGGTTCAATCCTCTTTTTGGAGCTCCTTATTAATGATATTGGTTGAATAGAAGGCTCCTCCTCGTTACCTGATTCATCATAAGAAATAATAGGAGAATATTGGGAAGTCTCTTCCCTTTCGTTAGTATTCTCTTCATCTTCTATTTGTTTTCTTTTCTTTATGTAATTGGCAATATAAGGATTTTCAATGCAATTCACCGCACAATACATATAAATTTCTTCTAGATCAAAACCAAGAAGTTTATAACGGGCAAATTCTGGAAGATGCCTAGTTATATGTTTCATTTCTTCGGAACCCGTAAGCAAGCTAAGTTCATTATAATGTGCAAGGGAAATCAGCTCATCACAATTTTTGGGCACGATTAGATCATGAAACAATTTGCATCGGATAGCTAAATGACCACATTCATTGCAAAGTTCACAAGTACGGCCAAGAAAATTTAAATTTTCAACACAAACATCTAGCCTTTCTTGCAACAATTTAGTTTCTAAATGCTTATGCCTCTTGCAATATCTATCTTCCCTATTTGGTGTGTACTTGCAAACCCAATGCACTCCACAAAAATTGACATGTTTATAGGAGGCATTTTCATCATAACTAGTGCAATCATCATTAGTACCATAGATATACAAGGAGTTCATACTAACAACATTGCAATCATGCTCATCATTCAAAGATTTAGTGCCAAACATTTTAATGCATTCTTCTTCTAACACTTTGGCACAATTTTCTTTTCCATCATACTCACGAAAGATATTAAAAAGATAAAGCGTATGAGGCAAACTCAATTCCACCTTTTTTGGTAGTTTTCTTTTATAAACTAAACTAGTGCTAAAAAAAGAAACAAAAAGATTTGATTGCAAGATCTAAAGATATACCTTGAAGCACTCACCTCGCCGGCAACAACGCCAGAAAAGAGCTTGATGTCTACTACACAACCTTCTTCTTGTAGACATTGTTGGGCCTCCAAGTGCAGAGGTTTGTAGGACAGCGACAAATTTCCCTCAAGTGGATGACCTAAGGTTTATCAATCCGTGGGAGGCATTGGATGAAGATGGTCTCTCTCAAACAACCATGCAACCAAATAACAAAGAGTCTCTTGTGTCCCCAACACACCCAAGACAATGGTAAATTGTATAGGTGCACAAGTTCGGCGAAGAGATAGTGATACAGGTGCAATATGGATGGTAGATAAAGGTTTTTGTAATCTTAAAATATAAAAACAGCAAGGTAACTAATGATAAAAGTGAGCGTAAAAGGTACTGCAATGCGTTGAAACAAGGCCTAGGGTTCATACTTTCACTAGTGCAAGTTCTCTCAACAATAATAACATAATTGGATAATATAAATATCCCTCAACATGCAACAAAGAGTCACTCCAGAGTCACTAATAGCGGAGAACAAACGAAGAGATTATGGTAGGGTACGAAACCACCTCAAAGTTATTCTTTCCAATCAATCAGTTGGGCTATTCCTATAAGTGTCACACACAGCCCTAGAGTTCGTACTAGAATAACACCTCAATATACAAATCAACCAAAACCCTAATGTCACCTAGATACTCCAATGTCACCTCAAGTATCCGTGGGTATGATTATACGATATGCATCACACAATCTTAGATTCATCTATTCAACCAACACATAGAACCTCAAAGAGTGCCCCAAAGTTTCTACCGGAGAATCAAGACGAAAACGTGTGCCAACCCCTATGCATAGGTTCATGGGCGAAACCCGTAAGTTGATCACCAAAACATACATCAAGTGAATCACGTGATATCCCATTGTCACCACAGATACGCACGACAAGACATACATCAAGTGTTCTCAAGTCATTAAAGACTCAATCCGATAAGATTACTTCAAAGGGAAAACTCAATGCATTAAAAGAGAGTAGAGTGGGAGAAGCAACATAAGATCCAACTATAATAGCAAAGATCGCGATACATCAAGATCGTGCCAAATCAAGAACACGAGAGAGAGAGAGAGAGAGAGAGAGAGAGAGAGAGATCAAACACATAGATACTGGTAAATACCCTCAACCCAGAGGGTGAACTACTCCCTCCTCGTCATGGAGAACGCCGGGATGATGAAGATGGCCACCGGTGAGGGTTCCCCCTCCGTGGTCTTTGGAACAGGTCCCGATTGGTTTTTGGTTACTACAGAGGCTTGCGGCGGCGGAACTCCCGATCTCTTCTGTTCCCCGATCGTTTTAGGGTATACGGATATATATAGGTGAAAGAAGTACGTCAGGGGAGGCATGAGGGGCCCACGAGGATGGAGGGCGCGCTGATACGTCTCCAACGTATCTATAATTTTTGATTGCTTCATGCTACTTTATCTACTGTTTTGGACTATATTGGGCTTTATTTTCCACTTTTATATTATTTTTGGGACTAACCTATTAACCGGAGGCCCAGCCCAGAATTGCTGTTTTTTTGCCTATTTCAGTGTTTCGAAGAAACGGAATATCAAACGGAGTCCAAACGGAATGAAACCTTCGGAAACGTGATTTTCTCACCGAACGTGATCCAGGGGACTTGGACCCTACTCCAAGGAACAAAAGAGGCGGTCACGAGGGTGGGAGCGCGCCCCCTGCCTCGTGGGCCCCCTGTTGCTCCACCGGCGTACTCCTTCCTCCTATATATACCTACGTACCCCCAAACGATCAGAAGAGGAGCCAAAAACCTAATTCCACCGCCGCAACTTCCTGTATCCACGAGATCCCATCTTGGGGCCTGTTCCGGAGGGGGCATCCACCACGAAGGGCTTCTACATCATCACCATAGCCCCTCCGATGAAGTGTGAGTAGTTTACTTCAGACCTTCGGGTCCATAGCTAGCAGCTAGATGGCTTCTTCTCTCTTTTTGGATCTCAATACAATGTTCTTCCCCTCTCTCGTGGAGATCTACTTGATGTAATCTTCTTTTTGCGATGTGTTTGTTGAGACCGATAAATTGTGGGTTTATGATCCAGATTATCTATGAATAATATTTGAATCTTCTCTGATTCTTTTATGTATGATTGGTTATCTTTGCAAGTCTCTTCGAATTATCCGTTTGGTTTGGCCAACTAGATTGGTAGTTCTTGCAATGGGAGAAGTGCTTAGCTTTGGGTTCAATCTTGATGTGTCCTTTCCCAGTGACAGAAGGGGCAGCAAGGCATGTATTGTATTGTTGCCATTGAGGATAACAAGATGGGGTTTTTATCGTATTGCATGAATTTATCCCTCTACATCATGTCATCTTGCTTAAGGCGTTACTCTGTTTTTTAACTTAATACTCTAGATGCATGCTGGATAGCGGTCGATGAGTGGAGTAATAGTAGTAAATGCAGAATCGTTTCGGTCGACTTGTCTTGGACGTGATTCCTATATACATGATCATACCTTGATATACTTATAACTATGCTCAATTGTGTCAATTTCTCAACAGTAATATGTTCACCCACCGTAGAATATTTATGCTCTTGAGAGAAGCCACTAGTGAAACCTATGGCCCCCGGGTCTATTCTCGTCATATCAATCTCCATCACTTTAATACTTGCTTTGTTTTTACTTTGCCTTTTACTTTCCACTTTGCATCTCTATATCAAAAATACCAAAAATATTATTTATCATCTCTATCAGATCTCACTCTTGTAAAAGACCGTGAAGGGATTGACAACCCTGAATCGCGTTGATTGCGAGGAGCTATTGTTTTCTGCAGGTACGAGGGACTTGTGCGTGGCCTCCTACTGGATTGATACCTTGGTTCTCAAAAACTGAGGGAAATACTTACGCTACTTTGCTGCATCATCCTCTCCTCTTCGGGGAAATCTAACGCAGTGCTCAAGAGGTAGCAAGAAGAATTTCTGGCGCCATTGACGGGGAGGCTCATGCAAGAGCAAGTCAAGCACCATGCCAAGTACCCATCACAATCCCTATCCCCCGCATTACATTATTTGCCATTTGCCTCTTGTTTTCCTCTCCCCCACTTCACCATTGCCGTTTTATTCGCCCTTTCTTTCCCAATCTCCTCCTCTTTTTCCCGTTGCCTTTTCTCGCTTGCCTTTTGTTTGCTCGTGTGTTGGATTGCTTGTTTGTCGCGATGGCTCAAGATACTACCAAATTGTGTGACTTCACCAATACCAATAATAATGATTTCCTTAGCACTCCGATTGCTCCTCTTGCCAATACTGAATCTTGTGAAATCAATACTGCTTTGTTGAATCTTGTTATGAAAGATCAATTAGCCGGCCTAGCTAGTGAAGATGCCGCTACTCATCTGAATAACCGTTGATTTATGTGATATGCAAAAGAAAAAGATGTCGATAATGATGTCGTTAAATTGAAGCTATTTCCTTTTTAAGCTTAGAGATCGTGCTAAGGCGTGGTTTTCATCTTTGCCTAAAAATAGTATTGATTCTTGGAACAAGTGCAAAGATGCTTTTATCTCTAAGTATTTTCCTCCGCTAAGATTATCTCTCTTAGGAGCGATATTATGAATTTTAAGCAACTTGATCATGAACATGTTGCACAAGCTTGGGAGAGAATGAAATTAATGATACGTAATTGTCCTACTCATGGTTTGAACTTGTGGATGATTATACAAAACTTTTATGCGGATTGAATTTTTCTTCTAGAAATCTTTTAGATTGACATGGGAGGCACTTTTATGGAAATCACTCTAGGAGATGCTACTAAACTTCTAGATAATATTATGGTTAATTATTCTCAATGGCACAATGAAAGATCTACTAATAAAAAAGTGCATGCGATAGAAGAAATTAATGTTTTGAGTGGAAAGATGGATGAACTTATAAAATTATTTGCTACTAAGAGTGTTTCTTCTGATCCTAATGATATGCCTTTGTCTACTTTGATTGAGAATAATAATGAATCTATGGATGTGAATTTTGTTGGTAGGAATAATTTTGGTAACAACACGTATAGAGGGAATTTTAATCCTAGGCCTTATCCTAGTAATCCTTCTAATAATTATGGAAATTCCTACAACAACTCTTATGGAAATTTTAATAAGATACCCTCTGAATTTGAGAGTAGTGTTAAAGAGTTTATAAATTCACAAAAGAATTTTAATGCTTTGCTTGAGGAGAAATTGCTTAAAGTTGATGATTTGGCTAGGAACGTTGATAGAATTTCTCTTGAGGTTGATTCTTTAAAGCTTAGATCTATTCCTCCTAAGCATGATATCAATGAGTCTCTCAAAGCTATGAGAATTTCCATTGATGAGTGCAAAGAAAGAACCGCTAGGATGCGTGCTTCCAAAGATGCCTTTATTAAAGCGTGTTCTTCCAATTTCTATGAAAATCAAGATGAAGATCTAAAAGTTATTGATGTGTCCCCCATCTTTGTTTTGCAATATGAATCTTGATGAAACTGAATATGATCTTCCTTTACCTAGAAGGTGTTCTAAGAATTCGGAGTTTTTAGATCTTGATGATGAAATTGATAAATGTGGAATTGAAAGAAATAAAAACCTAGCTGTTGCTAAACCCACTATATTGGATCTCAAGGAATTTAATTATGAAAATTGCTCTTTAATTGATTGTATTTCCTTGTTGCAATCCGTGCTAAATTATCCTCATGCTTATAGTAAAAATAAGGCCTTTACCGAACACATTGTTGATGCCTTGATGCAATCTTATGAAGAAAAACTTGAGTTGAAAGTCTCTATACCTAGAAAGCTCTATGATGAGTGAGAACCTACTATTAAAATTAAAATTAAAAATTATGAGTTTCATGCCTTGTGTGATTTGGGTGCTAGTGTCTCCACTATTCCCAAAACTTTGTGTGATTTGCTAGATTTCCGTGACTTTGATGATTGCTCTCTAAACTTGCATCTTGCGGATTCCACTATTAAAAAGCCTACGGGAAGAATTAATGATGTTCTTATTGTTGCAAGTAGGAATTATGTGCCCGTAGATTTTATCATACTTGATATAGATTGCAATCCTTCATGTCCTATTATTCTTGGTAGACCTTTCCTTAGAACGATTGGTGCAATTATTGATATGAAGGAAGGGAATATTAGATTCCAATTTCCATTAAAGAAAGGCATGGAACACTTTCCTAGAAAGAAAATAAAATTACCATATGAATCTATCATGAGAGCCACTTATGGATTGCCTACCAAAGATGGCAATACCTAGATCTATCCTTGCTTTTATGCCTAGCTAGGGGCGTTAAACGGTAGGGCTTGTTGGGAGGCAACCCAATTTTATTTTTAGTTTTTTGCTTTTGCTTCTGTTTAGAAATAAATAATCCTTCTAGCCTCTGTTTAGATGTGGTTTTATGTTTTAATTAGTGTTTGTGCCAAGCTAGACCTATTGGATCTTCTTGGATGATAGTTATTTGATCTTGCTGTAATTTCCAGAAACTTTGCGCTCAGTGCCCGAATTATTAAAAATCACCAGAACGTGATAAAATACTGATTCCAATTTCTGCTGATCAATAAACAAATTTTCTAGGTCTTCAAATTTTGGTAGATGTTTTCGAGTTCCAGAAGTTTGCGTTAGTTACAGATTACAACAGACTGTTCTGTTTTTGACAGATTCTGTTTATCATGTGTTGTTTGCTTATTTTGATGAATCTATGGCTAGTAAAATAGTTTATAATCCATATAGAAGTTGGAATACAGTAGGTTTAACACCAATATAAATAAAGAATGAGTTCATTACAGTATCTTAAAGTAGTCTTTTGTTTTCTTTCTCTAACGGAGCTCACGAGATTTCTATTGAGTTTTGTGTTGTGAAGTTTTCAAGTTTTGGGTAAATTCTTTTGATCGATTATGGAACAAGGAGTGGCAAGAGCCTAACCTTGGGGATTCCCATGGAACCCCCAAGATAATCCAAGGACACCAAAAAGTCAAAGCTTGGGGACGCCCCGGAAGGCATCCCCTCTTTCGTCTACTTCCATCGGTAATTTACTTGGAGCTATATTTTTATTCACCACATGATATGTGTTTTGCTTGGAGCGTCTTGTATCATTTGCGTCTTTGCTTGTTAGTCTACCACAATCATCCTTGCTGTAGACACCTTTTGGGAGAGCCATACATAAATTGGAATTTGCTAGAATACTCTATGTGCTTCACTTATATCTTTTGAGCTTGATACTTTTGCTCATAGTGCTTCACTTATATCTTTTGAGCGTAATAATTTTTTACTCTAGTGCTTCACTTAGATCTTTTAGAGCACGGTGGTGGATTTGTTTCAAATAAACTGTGGCGACCGGTTTTCCGGTTAATATATTCCAGAAAATGGCCCTTGTGCTCACCAGCCCCAGGATAACTGTTAGCTAATGAGGCACCAACTTGATACAGAAATTCCAAGCAAAATACAAAATATGTAGTACAAGACCATTCTGGCCTATGTGTACAACAATATGGTTTCTAATGGTTAATGGCGGAAGCGGTTTGTGGATCATCAGTGTCTATGGGACTCCAATTCCCACAGGAACAGCTGACCAGGTTAACTCCTATCTTCGCGAGGCTGCTATCACCGTTGCTTAGGTTCCGGGACTGTCGGCACGGTCGCTCCTCTCCGTGCAAGGAAATCTGGCCAAGACAATAGCCAGGGACAAGCCAGTGAGTACTTTGAATGTACTCGCAAACATTATGAACACAGGCATAATATAACAATGATATGCTGAAAATATCTTATGCTCATGACGTCAGTCATAAAAGATAAATGAAACTCTGATGCGTGCAAGCATGTTGTTTGTGAATATGAAATAACGTGGTAGTATTAAAATCATGAAATAAATGACATAAAGGACTTTAAAAGAAATGCCACAGTCGGGCGTCTTAGCGACACCGCATAAAGGGCTTTAAAAGAAATGCCACAGTCGGGCGTCTTAGCGACACCACATAAAGGGCTTTAAAAGAAGACAGAGTGAATACCCAGGAGGTAGAACCATCCCAGGGATATTCGATAATACCAAAAATATCACGGGTTAGTCCACATCAAAAATAATAATCATAATTATCACAAGTCACAATCGTGATTCTAGTTCTGGTTTAACAGTTTCACCTCCGAAGACCGACACTAAGACCGACACTTGACCCATCCCAGACTATAGTCCTTAACCAAGGACACGGCTATTCGAATAGGTTTAATCTCTGCAGAGGGTATACTCTTTACCCACAAGTAACGGATTCCTTTAGTCCTCAAGACTAATTCCATCTACGGTCTTTTAGTTGGAAACACACCTAACTTGCACACACCAGCTTAACTCACATGTGTCTGGAATCACCCACGACACCTGTCAAGCAAAACTCTAAGTGGGGAGGCTACAACCTCGACGTAACATGGGATCACAAAATTTATACCGCGCGCAAACTGGGGAGCTACCCCCTTCGGCTACAACCGAAACACCCATGCTCCGGACCTGGTGGCATGACTACGGATGCCTCCGGTATCTTCCACCATGGCCTCTCTGCGGTGTGTGCTAGGAAAGGGTTGACAACTTATGAACCGTACCCTACTTGTTGTAGAGGCAGTGGTAGTCTGAAGCAAGTATGGGGGTTCTTGGCACAAGACTCGATCTACGGTCGACTCAGGGAGGTTGTAATATTCCTGCAAGATTAGTATAACAATGCATATACTCCAAACAACAGATAGAAACACCACGCGACATACCCCTCATGCCATACGGACACGACCGTCTCGACGGAGGACTAGGGACAAGACCGTGTCTACCCATGATGAGAGGCCTTCCGGCTTTCCTCCCGTATGCATGAAAGGCATATGACGGTGATTTCTATCACAATCGTATCAACTCCATTTGCATGAAATTCATTAACATGCACTCATGAGTAGGAACACATCCTCACATAAAATGACGTATGCTCGTGTCGGGGTGGTGTTGTCACCGTGCCAAGCAACACACACACAAAAATTACACCAGGGTTCAGAATGCTTGCCTTCAGGTCATGAGAAAGCAGGGTGCATTCCCAAAACATCTTGAAATCTTCAAAAATCCTATTTGACAGAATATATATGAATTAACACACAAAATTAAAACAGCACAAAAAGTTGTGTTGAAATTTTTTCAAATAAATCTTAAAATAAACTAGACAATATTTGAGAGAGGTAGGAAAAAGAATTAATTTATTTGGAGTTGCATTTAATAAGATACAGCCGGTCAAAGTTTGGTCAAAAAATCTGTTATTTAAATAAGAACAGAAAAGAAAACGTTTCAAATATATACGTACACATCGAAGGCGTACTATGGAAATGCGCTTCCACTTAACCCACGTGGACTGGGGCGGGTCACTGATAGTTGGTCCAGGGGGCCCACTGGTCAGGTTTGACCAGTCCATCCCTCCTTCTTCTTCCTTCGCCTGAACGGAGGCGAGGCGACGACGATCAACGCCGGCGAATGGCTGCTCCCCGCGGGCTCTAGAGAGTCAAGATGGATCCGCAAGACTGGGGCGGTCCTCCCGGTGGCCGTTGGGTCGGCGGGGGTGGAGGGAGTCGCCGACGGTGAGCTTCGCGGCGGTGGAGGCCTCGGGAGCAAAGTGCTTTTGTGGCTGTGGTGGTTCCCGATCAAAATCGAGTAGGAGAAAGAGTTCACGGGAGGAAGAGAAGGCTCCTGGTGGAGAGAGTGGAGAGGGGGAGGTCCTAGTGATGCCGGAATGGCCGGGGCGGTGGCGGCGGCAGGAGTTGCCGGAGACGGGGAAGAAAACCTCCCCGGGTCGATTGCGAGCTAGGGAAGCGCCATAGAGGTGGCCTTAGGTTGCCTGTGGGCGGGAACGGGCTCGGGCTCCCTTAAATAGGCGAGTCGAGGCGGTTCGGCGGCGTCATGATAAGGTCGTGGCGGCCGTCTTCAGTAGCTGCAGGCAACGTGGCGAGGCTGGGGATGGCGGCAGAGCTAGCGGATGAGCAGCTCTTGCTCAAGGGCGAGCTGGCGGCGGAGACAACAGGCGGCGCTGGCTAGTGCAGGAGCTGTCGGGCGGCGGTGGCGGCTAGTCCTTGGCCTGCCGGAGACGCGGCGAGGGTCTGCTTGGCGTTTTGCGGTGAGGAGGGGAGCTTGTGGCGCGGCTCTGCAGAGCGGTGGTGAACCAGGGGGCGACGCGTCGGCTCGGGCGCATGTGAGGGCCAAACGCACGCTCTGGGCGCGCCCAGAGCACGCCCGGGACGTGTTTGATGAAAAGCCAGGGTAGCCTAGCGTGCTTGAGCGGGGCTGGCAAGTAACATGGCTAGTTTAGGGTTAGCAAGGGGATCAAGGGACATGGTGGATAGGTCAGGGGCTCAAGTTCACAATGTAAACTTGAAATCATGCCAAATCTGGATATGCACTCAGGGTGTTTGACAAAATGCCAAAGGCACCTAGGCAGTACTTGGGGTGGCCAAATTCTCCAGATTAGTGTCTCTGTGGATGAATGAGAGGGTGGTGAAGTTAGTTTGCAAAAAGGAGAAACTTGCTAGTGCAAGTTTTGCAAAACTACACTTCTGGACAGGGAGTAAATGGCATCATTACATGGACCATAGGTGTTCCAAGGAGTGCGTGCTCCTGGACTTAGGGCTTTTGCAGGGTTGACTACAAGCATGAGAAAGCAGAAGATCACTAGAGCAAGAAAGAAAGGGGTTGCAGTAGAAAACACAAGTCTGGTCCAGAATGAAAAAGAGGTTGATACACTCAATTTCTCCAAAGAACAACACTAGGTTTTTGCATAAAGTTGGATGGCATGTTACCACTGACATCCCAAAATTTTGGTGGAGGCTCTGAGGAAATATTTAATTAGTTTATAGTGGAAAAGTGTCCACTGGACCAGAGTTGAAAAACAGGTGTAAAACTCAAAATATGCAATGAAATAACTATATTATTGCACAAAAGTGATTTAGAGACATCACATGACATCTCAATTTTGGTTGGAATTTTAAGTGAATCTATCAAATGGTTGTAGTTCAAATATGGCCATATAATCTTGGAAAACCATTTTTCAAAAAAATAAAGATCAAGCAAATTAATTAAGTAATTAGTTCTACTAATAAAGAAATAGTTTTCCTTGAGAGGTTAAACAAGTCCAATAACATATTTGAAAGGTTTTATTTTGGGAAAAACTCCATAATAACTAGAGAGATAAATGGTCCAAAAATCAAAAGGGAGCCCAGAAAATAAAAATTTATTTCCTGGCAAAATTTTAATTAACAAAACAAGGCTAAAATTTTTGGGGTGTCACAACACTACCCCCCTTAAGAAAAATCTCGTCCTCGAGATTTGCTAGGAGCGGTTTTGAAAAACAAATACCCCACGGTTACGTGTCTATGCAAGCATGGTATGCGTTCGAGCGGAGGTGAGTCTGCTGCCGTGGTGCTGTGTGAAATAAAGTAATCCACGACGTGAGGAGATATACGATGCAGCAATTCAGGGAAAAGAAATCTCGCTCCAGGATTCTTTTCGTGGTTACACAGGTTAATCACGAAGAAAAACTACTCATATAAGCAGGAACTAAATACTCGACTCGTCGCACAAATTCGAGGTGCCATGCATAAGTTACAACATAATAATAAATGCTGAAATAACACACACAGCAGTGACGTCTAAAATGAGAATGGTAACTGTACGAGGTCTCGAGGAAAAGTCTCTGGCAATGGAATACACTCCTCTTCTATCGGAGGAAGTGGATTGACCAGTCGATGTATGTGTCTCTCCGGGTCAGGCCTCAGTGGTCTGCCGATGGCGATCTGAGGATTTAAATCAGCGAGACTCTGGAGATAATCCATCACTCGCTGGTTCAAATGCTCTTGAGCGATGACATATTGGACGAGGTTGGCCAAGACGGGGTCTCTCTCAATACGTCCATCTGGAAAAGATGTTGCTCCTCCGGGTGCTGCACGGCTCGGAAAATAATAATATCCTCGTTCGCGGGCATAGGGTACTGCGGATCGAAACGAGAAATCGCTTCGTTCACATCAGCTTCTATGGCCAAGCGTGGGGTCGGCATAGATTTCCCTACGAAGGAAACCTCCGTTGGATCTTGGTTGGAGTCTACGGGAGGAATGTGTACTGCTGCCCAATATTCCGAGGTGGAAGGGGTGATTCTCGATTTGAACAACTCTTACTGGGGTGGCTGGGTAGAACCCATGGTACTGCAGGTAAAGTCCCACAATATTTTGACAAAGCTACCTGGGGTTGCATCTGGGGTTCTCCGATAAATACTAGGGCTCGGCATGGCAAGGAATGGTTGTGAGAGTGGTGCACGAGGTGAGGGTTGCTGGGTAAGGTCACAAGGTGGCCTTTCTTATATAGCATCTAGGTTGGTTTATTTACCGTGGTGAAAGGTAATAAATATGCTAGATCACCTCCAAAGGTCGGGGTCAGTGTCAGGGATACACATATCTCATAAAGAGATGTGTTACTGTGGGTGTCGTCGGGGTTGGTTTTGGTAGATGTGCCCGGAAAATGTGCAACTATGCGCTGACAAAACACGCAAGGCTACTATTAAAACAGAGGCACAACGACATGCTGCGTTAATATACAAGGTCGCACGATTACAAGCGAGGATACACTGGGACTCGACACTACTCGAGTGACTTAGTCTACTTCGTTTACATCCAAGCGGGCGTTCCTTGTGGATGTCGAGGCTTCTCCACGGTTCTCACTGTCGAAATTAGCTGGAGAGGGTTGAGGGGCTGCAGGCTCGGGGTAGTGATGATGACCATCGCGGGGATTGTTGACCACAACCCCGTTGGAGTGTGCTCCCAAAAGGCGACGAAGCACTTCTGGGGTCATCAAAGCACCTTGGTTGACGGTTGGGGCTGACCTCAGGGTCTCGATCGGGTGTCCGAACAGCGCGACTGGGTTGTCGGCGTTGGACTCGTTCTCTTCTCTCGCTGGGGCCCGACGAACCAGCTCTCCACGAGCTGCGATCAGATCAATGGTGATTTGATCGAACAGTCCCCCTAGTGCACCTACATAGCGCACTAGGTGCAACAATGCAGGATCCGTCTCGTGATCTCCGTTGGCAACTTGGGGTGGTCTACCATACCCTTCACGCCTGGGGTAGTAGTGGAACGAGCGACAGTTAACCCTGGGCGACAAGTGCCTGAGATGAACTATAGCCTCTCGAGCAGCTAGTTGGATGGCTTGTGGCTCAAAGGAAGTTGTCCTTCCGGTGAACCCGTAGGGGCGCTCAGGCACTAGACCCCTACCGTAGATGTGTACCGTGGCCCAGAATTGACGGCTCTCACCGCTCAGGGGTCCTTGGTACACAACATACTCAGGTGGCTCTTCTAACGCATAGGAACGGCGGGTGAGGTTTGCGAGTATGGTCACAAAACCTCCAAGGTTGGTGGCTGTAGTCTCACTGTGCACGACGGGTCCGGGCATTATGGCTTGGTCTGGGGTAGAGGTTGTGCTGTGTTGGGGCTAGCGTGCCCTTTTTATAGAAAAATGGGACGGAGTCTTCCTTCGCACGCTTGCGCATAAGACACCTTGGGTGCTGGTCACTGGTGCGCGATAGACAGGCTAGGTTGATAGGTTGGGCACCGGCTGCCAAAAGTGTCGGGGTCACTGTGTGGCTATCTTGCACGGGAAGCTTGGCTGGGGTTTGGATATGGTCTGGTGGGTTGGCTTGCCTATGTTTATTGACCTGGCTAAGATAGGATTAGCCAATGGTCAGCCTGGCTCTGATACCAAGTTTGTGGCGACCGGTTTTCCGGTTAATATATTCCAGAAAATGGCCCTTGTGCTCACCAGCCCCAGGATAACTGTTAGCTGATGAGGCACCAACTTGATATAGAAATTACAAGCAAAATACAAAATATGTAGTACAAGACCATTCTGGCCTATGTGTACAACAATATGGTTTCTAGTGGTTGATGGAGGAAGCGGTTTGTGGATCATCAGTGTCTATGGGACTCCAATTCCCACAGGAACAGCTGACCAGGTTAACTCCTATCTTCGCGAGGCTGCTATCACCGTTGCTTAGGTTCCGGGACTGCCGGCACGGTCGCTCCTCTCCGTGCAAGGAAATCTGGCCAAGACAATAGCCAGGGACAAGCCAGTGAGTACTTTGAATGTACTCGCAAACATTATGAACACAGGCATAATATAACAATGATATGCTGAAAATATCTTATGCTCATGACGTCAGTCACAAAAGATAAATGAAACTCTGATGCGTGCATGCATGTTGTTTGTGAATATGCAATAACATGGTAGTATTAAAATCATGAAATAAATGACATAAAGGACTTTAAAAGAAATGCCACAGTCGGGCGTCTTAGCGACACCGCATAAAGGGCTTTAAAAGAAATGCCACAGTCGGGCGTCTTAGCGACACCACATAAAGGGCTTTAAAAGAAGACAGAGTGAATACCCAGGAGGTAGAACCATCCCAGGGATATTTGATAATACCAAAAATATCACGGGTTAGTCCACATCAAAAATAATAATCATAATTATCACAAGTCACAATCGTGATTCCATTCTGGTTTAACAGTTTCACCTCCAAGACCGACACTAAGACCGACACTTGACCCATCCTGCATCGTAGTCCTTAACCATGGACACGGCTATTCAATAGGTTTAATCTCTGCAGAGGGTGTACTCTTTACCCACAAGTAACGGATTCCTTTAGTCCTCAAGACTAATTCCATCTACGGTCTTTTAGTTGGAAACACACCTAACTTGCACACACCAGCTTAACTCACATGTGTGCAGAATCACCCACGACACCGTCAAGCAAAACTCTAAGTGGGGAGGCTACAACCTCGGCGTAACATGGGATCACAAAATTTATGCAGCAAGAACTGGGAGCTACCCCTTGGCTACAACCGAAACACCCATGCTCCGGACATGGTGGCATGACTACCGGATGCCTCCGGTATCTTCCACCATGGCCTCTCTGCACGGTGTGTGCTAGGAAAGGGTTGACAACTTCTGAACCGTACCCTACTTGTTGTAGAGGCGAGTGGTAGTCTGAAGCAAGTATGGGGTTCTTGGCACAAGACTCGATCTACTATCGACTCAGGAGGTTGTAATATTCCCCTCAAGATTAGTATAACAATGCATATACTCCAAACAACAGATAGAAACACCACGCGACATACCCCCTCATGCCATACCGGACACGACCGTCTCGACGGAGGACTAGGGACAAGACCGTGTCTACCCAAGACAGAGGCCTTCCCGGCTTTCCTCCCGGTATGCATGAAAGGCATATGACGGTGATTTCTGTCACAATCATATCAACTCCATTTGCATGAAATTCATTAACATGCACTCATGAGTAGGAACACATCCTCACATAAAATGACGTATGCTCGTGTCGGGGTGGTGATGTCACCGTGCCAAGCAACACACACAAAAATTACACCAGGGTTCAGAATGCTTGCCTTCAGGTCATGATGAAGCAGGGTGCATTCCCAAAACATCTTGAAATCTTCAAAAATCCTATTTGACAGAATATATATGAATTAACACACAAAATTAAAACAGCACAAAAAGTTGTTTTGAAATTTTTTCAAATAAATCTTAAAATAAACTAGACAATATTTGAGAGAGGTAGGAAAAAGAATTAATTTATTTGGAGTTGTATTTAATAGGATACAGCCGGTCAAAGTTTGGTCAAAAAAATCTGTTATTTAAATAAGAACAGAAAAGAAAACGTTTCGAATATATATACGTACACGTCGAAGGCGTACTATGGAAATGCGCTTCCACTTAACCCACGTGGACTGGGGCGGGTCATCGACAAGGTCGAGGGCCGATCGGTCAGGTTTGACCAGTCCATCCCTCCTTCTTCTTCCTTCGCCCGAACGGAGGCGAGGCGACGGCGATCAACACTGGCGAATGGCTGCTCCCCGCGGGCTCTAGAGAGTCGACATGGATCCGCAAGACTAGGGCGGTCCTCCCGGTGGCCGTTGGGTCGGCGGGGGTGGAGGGAGTCGCCGACGGTGAGCTTCACGGCGGTGGAGGCCTCGGGAGCAAAGTGCTTTTGTGGCTGTGGTGGTTCCCGACCAAAATCGAGTAGGGGAAAGGGTTCACGGGAGGAAGAGAAGGCTCCTGGTGGAGAGAGTGGAGAGGGGGAGGTCCTAGTGGTGCCGGAATGGCCGGGGCGGTGGCGGCGGCAGGAGTTGCCGGAGACGGGGAAGAAAACCTCCCCGGGTCGATTGCGAGCTAGGGAAGCGCCATAGAGGTGGCTTGAGGTTGCCTGTGGGCGGGAACGGGCTCGGGGCTCCCTTAAATAGGTGAGTCGAGGCGGTTCGGCGGCGGCCGCGGATAAGGTCGCCGGCGACCGTCTTCTGTAGCTGCAGGGCAACGTGGCGAGGCTGGGGATGGCGGCAGGAGCTAGCGGACAAGCGGCTACTGCTCCAAAGGCGAGCTGGCGAGCGGAGACGGCTTGGGCGGCGTTGGCTAGTGCAGGAGCTGTCGGGCGGCGGTGGCGGCTAGTCCTTGGCCTGCCGGAGACGCGGCGAGGGTCTGCTTGGCGTTTTTCGGTGAGTAGGGGAGCGTGTGGCGCGGCTCTGCAGAGCGGTGGCGAACCAGGGGGCGACGCGTCGGCTCGGGCGCACATGCGGGCCAAACGCACGCTCTGGGCGCACCCAGAGCATGCCCGGGACGTGTTCGATGAAAAGCCAGGGTAGCCTAGCGTGCTTGAGCGGGGCTGGCAAGTAACATGGCTAGTTTAGGGTTAGCAAGGGGATCAAGGGACATGGTGGATAGGTCAGGGGCTCAAGTTCACAATGTAAACTTGAAATCATGCCAAATCTAGATATGCACTCAGGGTGTTTGACAAAATGCCAAAGGCACCTAGGCAGTACTTGGGGTGGCCAAATTCTCCAGATCAGTGTCTCTGTGGATGAATGAGAGGGTGGTGAAGTTAGTTTGCAAAAAAGGAGAAACTTGCTAGTGCAAGTTTTGCAAAACTACACTTCTGGACAGGGAGTAAATGGCATCATTACATGGACCATAAGTGTTCCAAGGAGTGCATGCTCCTGGAAGTCTGGTCCAGAATGAAAAAGAGGTTGATACAGTCAATTTCTCTAAAGAACAACACTAGGTTTTTGCATAAAGTTGGATGGCATGTTACCACTGACATCCCAAAATTTTGGTGGAGGCTCTGAGGAAATATTTAATTAGGTTATAGTGCAAAAGTGTCCACTGGACCAGAGTTGAAAAACAGGTGTAAAACTCAAAATATGCAATGAAATAACTATATTATTACACGAAAGTGATTTAGAGACATCACATGACATCTCCAAATTTTGGTTGGAATTTTAAGTGAATCTATCAAATGGTTGTAGTTCAAATATGGCCATATAATCTTGGAAAACCATTTTTCAAAAAAATAAAGATTAAGCAAATTAATTAAGTAATTAGTTCTACTAATAAATAAAAAGTTTTCCTTGAGAGGTTAAACAAGTCCAATAACATATTTGAAATGTTTTATTTTGGGAAAAACTCCATAATAACTAGAGAGATAAATGGTCCAAAAATCAAAAGGGAGCCCAGAAAATAAAAATTTATTTCCTGGCAAAATTTTAATTAACAAAACAAGGCTAAATTTTTGGGGTGTCACATAAACTATTGATCTCTCATGCTTCACTTAGATTATTTTGAGAGTCGTTAATAGCATGGTAATTTGCTTAATATTAATATAGTTGGTATTCAAGATATGTGAAACTTTCTTTTGAGTGCGTTGAATACTAAGAAAAGTTTGATCCTTGATAATTGTTTTGAGATATGGAGGTGATAATATCAAAGTCGTGCTAAGTTGAGTAGTTGTGAATTGGAGAAATGCTTGTGTTGAAGTTTGCAAGTCCCATAGCATGCACGTATGGTTAAAGTTGTGTAACAAATTTGAAACATGAAGTGTACCTGGCTTGTGCATCCTTATGAGTGGCGGTCGGGGACGAGCAATGGTCTTTTCCTACCAATCTATCCCCCTAGGATCATGCGCGTAGTACTTGATTTTTATGATTTCTAAATTTTTGCAATAAGTATATGAGTTCTTTTGACTAATTTTGAGTCCATGGATTATACGCACTTTTACCTTTCCGCCTTTGCTATCCTCTTCGGTACCGTGCATTGCCCTTTGTCACCTTGAGAGTTGGTGCAAACTTCGCCGGTGCATCCAAACCCCGTGATATGATACGCTCTATCACACATAAACCTCCTTATATCTTCCTCAAAACAGCCACCATACCTACCTATTATGGCATTTCCATAGCCATTCCGAGATATATTGCCATGCAACTTTCCACCATTCCGTTCATCATCATCACGACATATTTTACTTTTGTCATATTGCCATTGCATGATCATGTAGTTGACATCGTATTTTTGGCAAAGCCACCATGCATTATTTTTCATACATGTCACTCTTGATTCATTGCACCATCCCGCACACACGGAGGCATTCATATAGAGTCATATCTTGTTCTAGTTTTGAGTTGTAATCCTTATGTTGTAATCAATAGAAGTGTGATGATCATCATTATTAGAGCATTGCCCAATCAAAAAAAAGAGAAAGGCCAAAAAGAAAAAAAGAAAGACCCAAAAAAGGGAGAATAAATAAAAGGGGCAATGTTACTATCTCTTTTTCCACACTTGTGCTTCAAAGTAGCACCTTGTTCTTCATGTAGTGAGTCTCATATATTGTGCTTCAAAGTAGCACCATGTTTTTCATATAGTGAGTCTCATAAGTTGTCTTTTTATACTAGTGGGAATTTTTCATTATAGAACTTGGCTTGTATATTCCTATGATGGGCGTCCTCAAATGCCCTAGGTCTTCATGAGCAAGCAAGTTGGATGCACACCCACTAGTTTTCTTTTGTTGAGCATTCATAGCTCTAGTGCATCTGTTGCATAGCAATCCCTACTCCTCATGTTGACATCAATTGATGGGCATCTCCATAGCCCGTTGATTATCCTCGTCAATGTGAGACTTTCTCTCTTTTTTGTATTCTCCAGACAATCCCCATCACCATATTCTATTCCACCCATAGTGCTATATCCATGGCTCACGCTCATGTATTGCGTGAAGGTTGAAAAAGTTTGAGATTATTTAAGTATGAAACAATTGCTTGGCTTGTCATCGGGGGTATAGAAGTTGGGAACATCTTTGTGTGACGAAAATGAAGCATAGCCTAACTATATGATTTTGTAGGGATGAACTTTCTTTTGCCATGCTATTTTGGGAAGACATGATTACTTTGATTAGTATGCTTGAAGTATTATTATTTTTATGTCAATATGACATTTTATTTTGTATTCATTCGGATCTGAATATTCATACCACAATTAAGAAGGTTTACATTGAAATTATGCCAAAGTATCACTCCGCATCAAAAATTCTCTTTTTATCATTTACCTACTCGAGGACGAGCAGGAATTAAGCTTAGGGATGCCCGATCGTCTCCAACGTATCTATAATTTTGATTGCTCCATGCTACTTTATCTACTGTTTTGGACTATATTGGGCTTTTTTTTCCCTTTTATATTATTTTGGGACTAACCTATTAACCGGAGGCCCAGCCTGAAATTGCTGTTTTTGCCTATTTCAGTGTTTCGAAGAAACGGAATATCAAACAGAGTCCAAACGGAATGAAACCTTCGGAAACGTGATTTTCTCACCGAACGTGATCCAGGGGACTTGGACCCTACTCCAAGGAACAAAAGAGGCGGTCACGAGGGTGGGGGGCGCCCCCCCTAGGGCGCGCCCCCCTGCCTCGTGGGCCCCCTGTTGCTCCACCGACGTACTCCTTCCTCCTATATATACCTACGTACCCCCAAACGATCAGAAGAGGAGCCAAAAACCTAATTCAACTGCCGCAACTTCCTTTATCCACGAGATCCCATCTTGGGGCCTGTTCCAGAGCTCCGCCAGAGGGGGCATCCACCATGGAGGGCTTCTACATCATCACCATAGCCCCTCCGATGACATGTGAGTAGTTTACTTCAGACCTTCGGGTCCATAGCTAGTAGCTAGATGGCTTCTTCTCTATTTTTGGATCTCAATACAATGTTCTTCCCCTCTCTCGTGGAGATCTATTCAATGTAATCTTCTTTTTGCGGTGTGTTTGTTGAGACCGATGAATTGTGGGTTTATGATCTAGATTATCTTTGAATAATAATTGAATCTTCTCTGAATTCTTTGATGTATGATTGGTTATCTTTACAAGTCTCTTCGAATTATCCGTTTGGTTTGGCCAACTAGATTGGTAGTTCTTGCAATGGGAGAAGTGCTTAGCTTTGGGTTCAATCTTGCGGTGTCCTTTCCCAAAGGATGTAGGGCAGCAAGGCACGTATTGTATTGTTGCCATCGAGGATAACAAGATGGGGTTTTTATCATATTGCCTGAATTTATCCCTCTACATCATGTCATCTTGCTTAAGGCGTTACTCTGTTTTTAACTTAATACTCTAGATGCATGCTGGATAGCGGTCGATGAGTGGAGTAATAGTAGTAGATGCAGAATCGTTTTGGTCTACTTGTCTTGGACGTGATGCCTATATACATGATCATACCTAGATATACTCATAACTATGCTCAATTCTGTCAATTGCTCAACAGTAATTTGTTCACACACCGTAGAATATTTATGCTCTTGAGAGAAGCCACTAGTGAAACCTATGGCCCCCGGGTCTATTCTCGTCATATCAATCTCCATCACTTTAATACTTGCTTTGTTTTTACTTTCCTTTTAGTTTTCACTTTTCATCTCTATATCAAAAATACCAAAAATATTATTTATCATCTCTATCAGATCTCACTCTCGTAAGTGACCGTGAAGGGATTGACAACCCCTAATCGCGTTGGTTGCAAGGAGCTATTGTTTTGTGCAGGTACGAGGGACTTGTGCGTGGCCTCCTACTGGATTGATACCTTGGTTCTCAAAAACTGAGGGAAATACTTACGCTACTTTGTTGCATCATCCTCTCCTCTTCGGGGAAATCCAACGCAGTGCTCAAGAGGTAGCACGCGCCCAGGGGTGTTGGGCGCGCCCCCCTGCCTCGTGCCTCCCTCGTTGCTTTCGTGACGTGCACTCCAAGTCTATCGGGTAGCTTTCCTTCCAAAAATAACTTCTCCAGAAGGTTACATTCCGTTTCGACTCTGTTTGATATTCCTTTTCTTGAAACATCAAACAAGGAAAAACAGAACTGCCATTTGGGCTCGGGTCAATAGGTTAGTCCCAAAAAAATATAAAAGTGCATAGTAAAGCCCATTAGACATCCAACATGGATAATATAATAGCATGAATACTTAATAAATTATAGATACGTTGGAGACGTATCACCCGGCTCCTAGGTACATCGGTGCCAGGAGGCGCTGAAGCTCTTCATCGAGCTCTGTGTCCATCGTCGAGGACGGGCCGGGGGCTCCAATATCAGGCAACGACAACACCATGGCCAGCGTGTTTGAGATAGATGGCGGGGCCTCAACGATGATCCCGGATGAGGGGAGTGGGTCCATGGTTTGGAGGGGAATTTTCGCCTCGATAACCACTTCCTCTACCGGGGCGTCCTCCAGAGAGTGCTCCACCACTGCCAAAGAGCCCTATACATTCTCGGCAGCAAGATCCTGTCCCTCAGCAACAACAATCTCCACGGCTTCATCCGCGGCAGCCCTTCCTATATCAGCCACCACCTCCAGCAGCTCTGGTTCCTCGGTTTGGGGGTTGCACATGAAAAGGCCAGTGAAAGATGAAGAAGCAGAAGTCTCAAGTGAATGGAGAAATCAAGAGACATAGTTAGAGAAAAGAAGAAAATAAGAAATAAGCAAAGTACCTGGAGAAGTCTGTCGGGCAAGAACCTCTGTTTCCCCGGCAACGGCTGTTGCCGGGCCGTGAGCTTCGCCCCCTGTCGTGGTAGTCTCAGCAGCCTTCTGCGCAGCCTCATCCACGGAGGGTTCTGCGGCGGGTTGTTTAGCTCAAGCAACGGGAGAGCGCGCCCCTCCAGGAGGGGCTCGCCCTGCGTCGCCTCACCTCATCCTCCGCCAGGGGGAATGGGGAGACCATCCACATCGCCTCCGGCGGATGGGACCAAGTCTCCACTCCCGAGCCGAGGATGGACTGGGGCTCGGCATGGGGTCTTCTGCATCCTTCCCCGCCAAGGCCGAGCTCTCCACGCCCTTTAGTGACCCGAGGCGCCAGAGCCTCTTCCGAGAACGGTGGATGAGGGTCTTCATGTCCTCCTCCACTTCCCTGCCGGCAACAACAAGAACAAGAGGTTAGCCAGCAAAAGCATTCAAGTCTGCCTAAGAGATATTTACCACAAAGGGGAATCTTCCTTACTCTTCCATGATGACAATGGAGTTCAAGTTGAACCCTACGGGGGTGGAGATTCCCGTCCTCTCTTTAGAGATGGAAGGGCAGAACTCCCCGGCAGCTTCGGTGCTTGCCGTGAGATCAGGAGCTCCGTGGAAGACTAGCTTTGTGAGGAGCTCGAGCCGGAGTGGGGGCTGGACTCCGCCTCCACGGCTGCCGGCCATTTGGCGGAGGTGGCCTTGGTCTAAGCAAGGCGAGGAGATTGAAGACATGCCACCTCAACTTTTCAAGACCTGGTGGTGGACTTCTTCACCCTCTTGGCGGTCGGTGTTGGGTTGGAAGTTGCCGCCCCTCGGACAGCGGCGCGCCTGCGGGCGCGCTGATCGGGGTCGGGTTTGGGGGCTTGCGCCCTAGCCGCAAGCCACTCTTCATCAAGACCTGCCACCACACCAACCTCCTCCTCCCCCTCCTGATGCTTCCTTGCTGCCATGGCTAGAGCCTCTTGCCCGACAAAGTTATCCCTGGCAAGCTCTTCCCCGACAGGTCCTTCCATGGCTCGCGTCTTGCTGCCGCCATGGGAAGAACTTCCGTCCTCAGCTTTCCCCTTGCCCTTCCCAGCCTTTGTGGCCTTCTCCATCTCTGCGAGGCGGGCAGCCTTGTCCTCCTCGACCCTCTTCAAGATATACGCCATCTCCACAGCGGAGGTGCGCTTCTACATCCCAGTTTTGGCCCTGGTGGACCTCTCCTCCAGGGTGCTCGACCAATGGAACTCTTCATCCAGAGTGGGTAGTTGCGAGGTGCTTGCTACCCCTTCGGCATTGCAGTCCGACATCCATTTCAGTATCTGGTCCCGGGCAGAATTGATGTTCAGAGGGATGACGTTTGCCGAGAGCTTGAACAACTAGAAACAACCAAACAGCTGGTCGCACAACCAGCCATGGCCGTAAACTGATAAGGTATTGGCCAACCCTGGGAGCAGCCTTATCCTATCCGCGGCATTACCATACAGCCACGCGAGATGTGGTGGAGAAGAAAGTCTGCCCCCACATGTTCAATGGTTAACCCGACAGTCCTCAAACGGGTGATCCTATTAATTGTCGGGTGCAACCTATCCTTAGTGAGGCCTTTGGCGCTCCAATCCTTGTCGCACTCAACACATTCCTTCCGCGCCTCGCAGAACTCGGGGGCTTCCTTATCTTGGATCCAGCACCAATCCCCTCTCCATTCATCCCACCTCTCGTGCTGGTACCCAGGGAGGTAATCCCAGATCTTCCTCGCGACGCGCGGCATCCAACTAATGATTCCGGAGCGGTTAACTTTGCTCTCCACCCGCGGAACAAAGTAATGCCAGAAAAGATCTACATTGGGCCTAACCCCGACGAAATTATTGCACAAGTGCATGAAAATGGCCATGGTCGCCATTGCATTTGGCGTGAAGTCGAGGAGGTGGAATCCACAGATATTCATGATTGCCTCAAAGAACTCAAAAAAGGGGGAACAAAGGTCGTAGATGAAGTAAGCGTTGAAGAATCGATACGAATACAACGGATCTTCCTTCCCCGCCGCATAAACCACGAGCGCTCCATGCCGTCTTTCAACGGGCCTCCCCCACAGATACCCATACCTCGCCTGAAGAACTGTGCCACTCAAGGTGGACGGGATGAAGACGACATCTTTACTCTGCTTTTTGTTCAGCTCAACCGACCTCTTGCTTCCCTTGGTGGCAACCTCCTTCGATGCGGCTGTCGGCTTTCTCTTCTCCGCTGGTTTCTTCCCCATTCCTGCGGCAACAACGCGGAAGGGAGAGGAATTTGATGGGAAGGGCGGCGGCGGAAGGGAGAGCAAGAGGAGGAACTGTCTCTTGGCTTGCGAAGGAAGAAGATGGGAGAGGAGGGCAAGAGACAGGTGAATCGTGCCACTCTGTTTTCCCTGAGCTTAAGGGGGAAAAGCGGAACGAGGGTGCGATGCTTCAGAAAGTGACTGTTTTACCTTAAACTGCAACAGTCCCACGAGCCCACGACATGCAGTAATTGCGCAAAGTGAATGTTGGATCGACTAGCTGCCATGGCAAAACCGGCGTGCGCAGCCCTGTCCCGCCACGTGTCTGTGCACTATTCGGGGCCTAACCCAACGTGCCCCGCGACATGTGTGGCCCAGGCCCGGGGGCTTATGTCGGGGAAACAAACAGCGGTATATATTTTCCCCTGACTCGTGCACGGACAAGCCAAGGCCGGGCCAAGATGTACAAGAGACCAAGAGATTCGAAGGACCAACATGCAGATCAGAGGGACCAAGATCAAACCAGAGAAACAGGGTATCGTCAAGAGAAAAGCCTCCCCTGCCTGGCAGGCGAGCCCGTCAAGGGGCGAGGCCACCCCCAGAAGCAGACAATCAAAGCGCCCCAACAGGGCCTGCCGGGACTCACGGAAGCAAAACCACCTCCCCAATTACTCTACCACAACCCACATCGTCGATCAGTGCAGTGTCAAGCTCCAACGTGATTAAGTGGCAGCCATTCGCCACATGGTAGCCATTTTCTACAGGAGAAACCCACAGACGACACCCGTCCTGTGATGTGTCAAGCGAGCAACGATGAGCTGGCAAGATAGCATGGCAAGCCTTGTCGGGCAACCAACGATGTGACATTGAGCAGTGCATTTAATGCGCCCTGTCAGCCCGTAGAGTTAGGTATGATAGCACTGTTTGCTATCTTATCAGTGTGTAATGACTACTTGGCCATTGTGGTAACCCCTTGATCTATAAAAGGAGATCCATGGCAACTGTAGAAAGGGTTAGAAGGTTGGATAATTCGCACCCCCATACGCGCGCAGTCATTGCTGCCCCGAGGCAACCCCTGCCAGGCAAGTGTACTATGCTCCACCACCACCTTTCCACCATCAATCCACCAAAGCAGGAGTAGGGTTTCACGCCTCACGGCAGCCCGAACCTAGGTAAAATTGCCTGTGTGATCTATGCCGTGCTGCCCCACGCTCGTCTGCTCTTTGTGCAACGTGCCGCATCCCTGCCAAACCAGCAAGGGGCCTCATGGTGCCATAGGTGGACGTGGTTTCCCGCGACAATTTGCTTCAAACCCTGAAAGGAGAGTCAGTGCATATGGAAACAAGGTACAAGGGTTGAAAACTCATGACTGCCACGTCCTATTTCAAAGGGTTTTACCTGTTATCCTTAGAGGATTGGGCCGCCTTGACTTATACAGAGCAGTTGGGATAATTCTTCAGGGAACTCTACAGTGGAAATATCAGGATAGATGCTTTGGAGCGTCTTAGAGACAAGGTACCAACTATATTATGCGACCTTGAGAAGATATATCCTCCAGCCTTCTTTGATGTGATGGTGCATTTGGCTGTTCATCTACCTGATGAGGCACTACTTAGAGGTCCAGTACAATATGGCTGGATGTACCCTATTGCAAGGCGGCTAGGCACTTTCAAGGGATATTTTAGGAATAGAGCTAGACCTGAGGGTTCCATTGCAGAGGCCTACATTGCTATAGAAGCGTTGACATTCTGCTCAAAATACATTGAAACAACCGATGAGCTTAGCAAAGAGGTGGGTGAAGACAATCTCGAGCTCAATGTTTCCGATTGTTCTGTTCGAGTTACAGGGAAGAACCGACAGGACGACAAACCTAAAGATTTGGAAAAAATGGTTTGGTATGTGTTGAATAACTATCCTGAGATTCTACCTTTTATCGATGAAGTGCTAAGTACTGCAGCTTATACATCGTAATCTACTAAACTTGCAGCACATTCTTTTATATTTAGATGTTTGACACAATCACTATGTTGTGCAGCATCTACAAAAAGGAGTTACTGTCGCAAAATCCAAGAAACATTGACAAACTGGTTATGGAAGGATTTGCAAAATGGTTCAAGAGCCATGTAATATTTTGAATTGCACTGCCAGTTATTTAAATATATTGAGTACCTAAGATGATCAGCTTGTCTATTTTCTAGCCATAGGTTAAGAAGATGCGGGAGGATCAGCAGGCAGTAATGATGCCCTTTACGCACTAGCAACGGGTCCTGATACTCAGGTAAGACATTATGAATCTTGCGTTGTTGGAGATGTGCGCTACAACACCCTTGCACGCGACGAAGGTAGGAAGACACAAAATAGTGCCATCATGAGCACGAATAAGTACGGCGAAGAGATAACTGAAATGTATGCTAACATAAAAAACATTGTTCAGTTGTAGTATATCTCCAGTTTCAAGGTTCATCGGTGTGTGGCTTGTGCTGTCGTTGGTATAACCTATTTTCCAGGATCGCAAAACCCAGAGCTGATGATTATTTCAAATCCATCAATGTCAAGGCGGTGTACCAGACCTACGAGCCTTTTACTTTGGCAAATCAAGCAACACAGATATTTTTCCTGGAAGAAACATTTGCACGTGGCGATGACTTGAGAGTATTGGAAAGGTTTGGGTAGAGGAATTCGTTTAATGAAGTCGCACAACAAGATGATGCTTACACTACTCCTGATGTAGAAGATTCCATAGATGTTCCTTATACCTTTGAGAACCATCACGTCAATGACGCTGGCGAAAAGATTGCCTGTCGGGCTGTGGACATACGAAAGTTGATCAATAAGACGCCAACGTTCGAGGACATTGAGGTTGAAGAAGAAGATGACACTGGGGGAATTACGATTCAGACTTATACATATGGCGAAGATGTTGACGCTGCTACTGCGGATGATCATTAGATTGCTTTTGTCGTATTTGCCTGTTAGAAGACGTTTTTTATCTAATATGTGAAATTGTGTTTGCTATGACAACTGAAACCTGATGAACTTGTTGTTTAGTATTTTGCTGTGAGAACATCACTTATTATGTATGTTGATTTGTGCTTGGTGATTGTATGACTGTTGGAAATATGCCCTATAGGCAATAATAAATAGGTTAAATAGGTTATTATCATATTTTCCTGTTCATGATAATCGTTTATTATCCATACTACAATTGTATTGATTGGAAACTCAAATACATGTGTGGATGCATAGACAACAACATGTCCCTAGTGAGCCTCTACAGAACTAGCTCGTTGATAAAAGATGGCTATGTTTTCCTAGCCATAGACATGAGTTGTCGTTTGATAACAAGATCACATCATTAGGAGAATGATGTGATGGACAAAACCCGAACTATAAACGTAGCATATGATCGTGTCAAGTTTATTGCTATCATTTTCTGCATGTCAAGTATATGGTCCTATGACCATGAGATCATGCAACTCACTGACACCGGAGGAGTACCTTGTGTGTACCAAATGTCACAACGTAACTGGGTGACTATAAAGGTGCTCTACAGGTATCTCCGAGGGTGTCTGTTGAGTTGGCATCGATCAAGACTGGGATTTGTCACTCCGTATGACGGAGAGGTATCTCAAGGCCCACTCGGTAATACAACATCATAGTAAGCTTGCAAGCAATGTGACTAATGGGTTAGCCACGGGATCTTGTATTACGGAGCGAGTAAAGAGACTTACCGGTAACGAGATTGAACTAGGTATGATGATACCGACGATCGAATCTCGGGCAAGTAACATACAGATAGACAAAGGGAACTGCATACGGGATTAGCTGAATCCTTGACATCGAGGTTCGACCGATAATATCTACGTGGAATATGTAGGAACCAATATGGGCATCCAGGTCCTGCTATTGGTTATTGACCATAGAGGTGTCTCCGCAATGTCTACATAGTTCTCGAACCCGCAGGGTCTACACACTTAACATTTGGTGACAATATAAGTATAGTTGAGTCATTATGGTGGTTACCGAAGGTTGTTCGGAGTCCCGGATGAGATCCCGGATGTGACGAGGAACTTCGGAATGGTGTGGAGGTGAAGATTGACATATTGGAAGAAGGGAAATTGGAGTTCGGAAGTGTTCTGGGGGTACCGGGTGATGACCAGCATGGTCGAAGAAAGGGGTTTCGGGGGGCCCCGACAAGTATTGGGGGCCTCATGGGCCAAGGGGAGGGGCAAACCAGCCCTTTGTGCGCCCCCATCTCACATTGATAGAGGAGGTGGGGGCACCCCCTAGGGTTCTCACCCCTTTGGCTTGGGGGCCAAGTCTCCTATGGGGGAAAACCCATCTAGGGTTTCCCTCTTGTGGCCGCCGGCCCTAGATGGGATCCCCTAGGGGCGCCCCCCTCTCCCCCTTCCCCCTATATATAGAGAGAGGCAGAGAGAGGGTAGCCGCACCCATCTATGCCACGGCGCTGCCCCTCCTCTTCCTCGTAGCCATCTTCTTCTATGTAGTCACTACTTCAGGATGCTGCTAATGCGACACTACAATCAGAGACCCTTCGACGAAACTATGTGCGATGCAATAATCGCAAATGGTGGTGTAAAAACCGTCAAAAAGGTGAAAAACGTGTGCGATGATGGATGCATCAAACACGTTTCACATTTTAGTTGTGTGTGCAATTCAGGGCATACGGTCAGTTCAATTAACCGTTTTCGATGAGGAGGAACAAAAGAAACGGGCAGCCAGATGAAGGTGTGTGTGATGTACAACAACGGTTCACTCGGATGAACTGTTTGTGATTAGGCAACACAAAAGAAATGGTCAGCTAGATCAAGGTGTGTGCGATGTATAGCATACTGTTCACTCGGATGAACTATTTGTGATTAGGCAACACAAAAGATACGGTCAGCAAGATCAAGGTGTGTGCGATGTACGACATGCGGTTCACCCGGATGAACTGTTTGCATTGGGACAAGAGAATAGAAACGGTTCAATATAACAAGTACCATAAATATTGCAAGGTTCAAATTCAAAGATTACAACGCCAAAATTCAAACACTGCAAGTTGCATCATTTCTGAAAAGGGATCAGCCGCTGACAAGTCATGTATTGGTTTGACACAATGACTTCCAATTGCTTTGCCATATGCTCTTCCAATACGAAGTTTGGCATTTTTGGAGGCACTTCCATTCCATCGTACCTGCCGGCTCTGATAATCATACCATTGCTCTTTCCTAATTAAATGCGTGTTCAACATCAGTACCCTCAGCACCTTTGCTCTGGCAAGAAAGAACTTGGCAAGTGTAATCTCTGATAAGGTCCCTCGGTAGGAGTTCAAAGTAATATTTGAGAGATGCAGATCCTGGCATTCAATGTGATTGTTGTTATAAACGTTATCCACCTTCGGGCCTATTATTATCTGCAAAAGAAGAGAACGTGTTAGTGCCTACATGCAGTTTTGAACACTGCTACACGCCCATTTGGCTTGCAGGATTTGTAAAATGTGCCAACGTGCCATCTTCGATCTAGATTGGATGAAAAATTCCCTATGAAAACTAGTACAGATGAATCCAAAGGAGAAATGCTGATGGACGATTGTAACCATATGAATGAAGCAACCAATATGGGGTGGGGGTGTATGTCCTAAAGTCCTCCCAAATTCCTTCAGAAATCGTAGTACATTGTCATTGTAAACTTGGGAAAAGGTGCAAAAAATTGAACTCCCTTATGGTTAACAATTAATAGGAAAGGAACATCACCTCGATATACAACATCTTCAGGCACGGAAAGCATCTCAGGCAACGGACAACTTGGTCCAGGTTGGGGTCGATAGATTCTAGTGCCAAGACCTTCACTGTGCCCAAAGTCTGGGTGAAGCTTCGCTGGATGACAGACGAACATACATCTTCAAAACTAGAAACAACATTGATATCAAGAAGGAGAGGTATATAAGGCGATTGTTGTACCTGAAAGTTGTAGTATTTGACTGATGAGTAGCCCACCACTTTCAATTTCGGCGCATAAATGACATTGATTCTTGTTGGACCTTGTTGATCAACTACAAGTAATCTCTCAAGTGAAGGTGTGTCCTGGATGACCATATTGTGGTCCACTTTGTGATCTCTCGTTGCAGCACCAACAACACACATAAATAGTCCGGGGAGTCCTGGAGGTGATGTGCAAGGTACTCGACCAACTCATCGCCTGAAGACGAAGGAACTGGAGTGAAGTACAGATGCGGAGCAGGCGCTCCATGTCATCCTTTGGGATGCGGACGACGAAGAGCTCGAGGTACTTCTGTCACGCCCAATATGCGACCCTATCCAAAAGGAACTCGACGGTCCCACCAAGGATAGACCCGCATATTGAAACGCTTTTGCAAGGTGGATATCATTACATCAACATTACATAACAGTGGGGATACATACATAAGGCACAAATGCCACAAGAATACATCAACATCATATACAAGATCAACATCCGACTACGGATGAAACATAAACAGAAACTCAACGACATCCACCCTGCTAGCCCAGGCTGCCGACCTGGAACCTATCCCCTGATCGAAGAAGAAGCAGAAGAAGAACTCCAACACAAGCAAACATCGCTCTCACGTCATGATCATCGCAAACCTGTACCTGCAACTGGTGGTGTAGTAATCTGTGAGCCACGAGGACTCAGCAATCCCATTACCATGGGTATCAAGACTAGCAAAGCTTAATGGGAAAGGAAGGGGTAAAGTGGTGAGGTTGCAGCAGCGGCTAAGCATGTATGGTGGCTAACATACGCAAATGAGAGCGAGGAGAGAAACAAAGGAACGGTCGTCAACTAATAATGATCAAGAAGTGATCCTGAACTCCTACCTACGTCAGACATAACCCAGAAACCGTGTTCTCCTCTCGATCAACCCCGAAAAGAGACACTCACGGTTACGCACACGGTTGGTGTATTTTAATTAAGATCAACTTCGGTTTTCTACAACGGACATTAACAAATTCCCATCTGCCACATAACCGCGGCACGGCTTTGAAAGTTCAAACCCTGCAGGGTGTCCCAACAGCCCATGATAAGCTCTCGCGATCAACGAAGGATATTCCTTCTCCCGGAAGACCCGATCAGTCTCGGAATCCGGCTACAAGACATTCGACAGCAATAAAACAAGACCAGCAAGACCGCCCGATGCGCCGACAATCCCGATAGGAGCTGCACATATCTCGTTCTCAGGGCAACACCGGATGAGACAGGCTACGAGTAAAACCAACCCTCAAATTGCCCCAAGGTGGCCCCGCAGGCGGCTCGGTTCGGGCCAGCACTTAGAGAAGCACTGGTCCGGGGGGGCTAAATAAAGATGACCCTTGAGAGCGCGACTTCCAAGGGAAAAGTAGGTGGGGGTGAGGCAAATGGTAAAACCAATGTTGGGCCTTGCCGGAAAAGTCTTATTCAAAGCGAACTGTCAAGGGGGTCCCATAAATCACCCGACCGCGTTAGGGACGCAAAATCCGGGAACATAATACCGATATGATGGAAACTAGGGCGGCAAGAGTGGAACAAAACACCAGGCATAAGGCCGAGCCTTCCAAACTTTACCAAGTATATAGATGCATTAATTAAACAATAGATATATTGTGATATCCCAACAAGTAAACATGTTCCAACAAGGAACAACATCTCCATGTTCCAACAAGGAACAAACTTCATCTTCACCTGCAACTAACAACGCTATAAGAGGGGCTGAGCAAAGCGGTAACATAGCCAAACAACGGTTTGCTAGGAAGGGTGCAAAAAGGTTAGAGGCTGACATGGCAATTGGGATGGCTTGAGCAGCAAGTGATAGGTATCGCAGCATAGCGAAAGAGCGAAGCAACTAGCATAGCAACGATAGTAGCGAGATCCAGGGTAGCGGTCATCTTGCCTGAAATCCCGCAAGGAAGAAGAACGAGTCCATGAAGAAGATGAACGGATGAAGCCGAACCAAGCGTAGACGAACGAATCCTCACGATCGCAACGAAACAGGAACTAACAAGAAGAAGCACACAACATAGTAAACACACCACACATAAACAAGACATGATGCACAACCAAGCATGATGCATGACAAAGGTACATGAAGCTACTCATGGAAAGAGATGATGCAAACAAGAGCAACACATCAAAGAAAGTTTAAATGAGGCCGGGAACAACATATAACAATTCCGGTAAGTCCTCATATGCAAATTTCGAAATTGGTCCAGATCTGGATAAACCTTAAGTTCAAGTGGTTAAACAGCAAGTTAAGATGCACCACGATGATCTACACGAAATTCTAGTCAAGTTACATATAAAGTTCATTAGATTCGGAGCTACGGCCTAGAAGATATGAGCAAAACAAGGTAAGCATGGCATTGATGCAAAATGCATAAAAACATCAAGAAAACACCTCCAAAACAAGGATGCAACATGATAATATGAAACTACATGCAAAATGAAGCAAGTTTCATATAGAGCACACTCAAAACGGAGCAACGGTTCAACACATACACACAATACAAGTTTTAGCAACAATCTGTCCAAAACAGCAAGTAGGCATATTGCAAGCATCAAAACAACATGCTACAGCATCTTAACATAATAAAAAAAAGGCATGGGCATGATTTACAGGTAAAGCATTACAAAACATGAACACTGAGCTATTTCCAGAAACAACTAGAACATGCTCAAAAACACATGGCAAGATTGCAAGTAATAACAGTTTCAGACTTTGCAGAAATTAACATCAGGTTGCAATGTTTAGAGCTATGAAACAACATGTTACAGGAACTTATAATGGCAAACAAAGGCATGGCATGAATCTACTAATTGCATAGAACAAAAATCCTTTAGTGGCCATAAGCCAAAAAGGATCAGAAAATATAGTAACACCCATGTCAATATTGAAAGTTCCGTTAACAGATTCAGCAACATGGCATGTCAAAAACTAATAACAAGTAGGCATGTTTACAAGCTCAATGCACTCACTACAGAGCCTTATATGAAAAACTAAGCATACATACATCAAGAAGACATGGCATAGAAGACATACATGGCAAGAACAAGAACATAGCATATACGGATCAACCACAACAAGCTTGGCAAAATTGAATAACATGTAAACAATCTGCCAGGAAACATTTTATAGCAAAAGTAGAGCTCGATTGACTCAAGCTATGGCACTCCATAATTTCAAACAAGGGCATGGATGGATAGAGCAAAACATGTATAACAAAACATCCTTACTGAAGTATCTCAAAATATGCATAGATCTCTCGGTAGCATCAAGATAACATGGCATCAAAATATCAGCAAAACAGGGCTGAAAACAGCAACATCAAGACACCTAGTTTGCATGCTTGTTCTAGTCACCACATAGATCAAAAAAATACATGGCATACACCCCTGGAAAGAAGACATGGCATATTACAAAACACATGTAGGGCTCAAGTCCATAGGATGCACACATCAATCATGGCAAAAATGACAAAAGTGCAACTTCTGTTAAGAAACAGAAACTAACATCACATAGCACTCTTCTAACAGCATTTCGGGCATCAAGATGAGCTCAAATGAAAATTATGCAATGAGATGAAATGATCTACTCTTGAGAGACGAACATTCTGACATATTACACGCATAAACGGAGCAACGATGACAGAGTTACAATGCAACGAAAGTGCAATAAAATTATCGGATTAATGACTTAAGTCATTTTCAAAAAAAAACCATATGAGCGATGGATAGCTAAAAGAGGCACAGAGCGAGGTTTAGTGGGCTGCTCACCCTGGGCTTCGCCCATGACGGTGCTGCAAGCCGGGAGGCCGGTGGTCTGGGCAGGCTGGGCCGGGCGCTGGCTTCTTGGCCGCCCACGCGGATGGGCGCGGCAACGGCACGGGCGCGAAGGCTTGCTCTGCTCGCTCGAGCTAACCCATGGCGGCGGCGGGATCCGCAAGGCCGGGCGAGGGTGGAGGAGGCCATGGGCGGCGGTCCCGCCGGATCCGGACGGATCTGGCATGGGACTCCGTTCCGGCACGCGAGACCACCGGCGATGGGGGCGAGCGAGGCGAGGAGCTCCTGCTCCGGCGAGGACGTGCGGGAGAGAGAGGAGTGAGGTAGGGTGAGGGAAGATGGAGAGAGATGGCGCGGCGGCGGAGCTCGCCTGGGCGGAGAGCTCGTCGGCGGCGGAGCTCCGGCCACCGGACGGAACACGGCGGCGGCGAGGGAGATCGGGCAGGCCCCGATCCAGGCGAGGGAGGAGCGGGGCGGCGGGGAACGAGCGCTCGGGCGCGGCTGGGCGGCGTGCGGGCTGGCGGGGCCCGTTTCGGCCCGGCGGCGGGCCGGATCTGGGCCCTGGAGGGCTGGCGGCGGAGGGAGGAGGCCGGGGCGACGTGGCCGGCTCCGATTGGCTGCGCGCGACAGTTGGCGGCGGCGCGACCTGTGGGACGATGCCAAGTGGCAGGGAGGAGGTGGCCGGCGCCGGATTACGAGGAGGAGGTGGGAGGTGGCGGCTGATGATTGGGGGCGCGAGATTCGAGGAGGGAGGAAGACTAGAGGTAGGTGGAGGGGCTAGGCTGCCCAAAATGGACAAGGGGTGGTGTTTAAATAGGAAAGGGGGCTAGGGTTAGGGGATTAGCTCCGTTTTCGGACCGTACGATCGCCATCGAACGGCTCCGGAGCGGAGAGGGACTAGGAGAGGGGTTGGGGGGCTGTGTAGATGGGCTAGGCTGAGAAGAGAGAGAGACCCGACAGCAGTTTCGGAGACCGGAACGTCTGACGAATATACCGGCTATATTGCGGTAGTAGGTTTAACGGTTGGGCTATCAAATGGACTCCGAATGCGACGAAACTTGACAGGCGCTCTGTCTACACTAAAATAAGACCGCATGCCAAGTTGCATCCCATTCCGAGAACATTTTTCGGCCACTCACGAAACGAGGTAAAAGGAGGGCGCCGGAGGACATAGGAGTGCCGGATTGCAAAACGGACAATGGGGAAAAAGCTCGGATGCATGAGATGAACACGTATGCGAAATGAGATGCACATGATGACATGATATGAAATGCAAATGATGACATGGCAAAGTGCAACACGCAAGCAAATGGCATGGCAATGCTGACGAATAACTGGCGGACACCTGGCGCATCGAATCCGGGGCGTTACAACACTCCTCTACTAACAAGAGATCTCGTCCCGAGATCTTAGGACCGAGACGGAAGGGAAAAGGATGAGGTGAAACAAGAACTCAAAGAAGAAGCAAGGAATCGAGAGCATTCGAGAAGAAGAGAGGAACGACGAGAATCGAAAGCTCACGGAATCAGATAGGCTATGAAACAACTCGTTCTAACCGGAGTGGTTAGAATGAGAAAAGAAACGAATAAGACTGAAACGATTTAGGCAGAACTCAGACTGGACGAGGAAAGAATAGAACATGAACTTGAGAAGATGGAACGATACTTGATGAGGACATGAGACAAAACCTCCGGAAAGAATTAAAAAAAATGGAATGAAATGAGCTTAGAAGGAAGGGTTGAACGAAGTTGTTGAGAAAATCAATGACGAAAGAATAAGCTTGTTTTGGACTTATGGATAACATCTCAAAATTTATGAGGTGATGGCCAACCACAAGCGGAAAAGAAAGAATAGCTGAGAGGAACAAAGAAATGCAAAACTCCAATACAAAAGAATACAGAGAATTAATTGCACTTCCCGACGCGGGAAGAAAAGGATACTTGAACTCCACCGACAAGAATCTTGATGAACATTTGAAGAATGAATTAAATCATGAAGAACCACCGTGAAGAACTCCGATAACAAAAGGATTATGAGGTAAAATTGAAGGATGAAAGAATAAGATTAAATCTTACGATGATTTAGATGGAGGATTCCGACGAAATGGCCGAGGAAATTTGAACTCCGGAAAAGAAAAGATGAAAAGACACTTGGAACTAGAATTTATTCATTTAAGAACAAACTCCGAAGAAAAGATTAATCCCTGATGAAATAAGAATAAGATTTATTGTATGCTTATCCTTCATCAAATTAAATTGATGACAAGCAACGGATTTGGCATAATACTTATTCTTCTTGAAAAAGAGATTGAGAAGTGACATAACGCAACTAGAAGGTCTTCATGAACCACCGGTAGGATTCGAAAGAACGAATGGATTAAAATGATAATCAAGGGAAAAAAATCTTGAACGAACCACCGTAAGAATTTGGAAATGACTGATGAAAGAGAATGAATCACCGGACAGAATTAGAAAAGCACGAAGATACTTGAGGAAATTTAGAAAAAAGAGATCGAAGAGATCGCGAACTGATTAACGAATGCTTGAACGCAGCACCGGAAGAATATTGAGATGAACGAAAGGGGCACGGATATAGAATAATTTGAGAACGAATCTGAAAACTTAGAATGAAGAAATCTTCCGAAAAGATGGCCTCCGGATGATCGAGAGAGAAAGCAACTCCTGAAATGCTCCGGATGGATGAAAAGAATTGCACAACCGGAAACAACTAGATAGGATAACATCGAGCTAGCACCACGAAACTCCGGGAGAACGGACAAGATTTAAGAGAAACTCTACTTCGGTCTTCAAAGGACGATGATAAACACCAGCAAAATTAATGAGATACTCCGGAAGAACAAAAGCGAAGAGGTTGAGGCAACAATGAAAAGAATTAGAAAGCGAGATCTTGGAAAATCATCTGACTGATGAAATTCATACTTACGTCAAACTTGAAAAGAATTGAGAATGACTCCGGGAAAATTAGAAGAGTCAGGTAAGATCCTGGGAAAAGACCTGTGGGTTAGGGCCCACTAAAGAAAACACCATTGGAAGAATTGTTGAACAGATAGACGATGCACCAGCAGAACTGAAATATTTGACTGAGGTGACACCTCGGATTAATTCAAACACAGACGAATCTCCTGAGATGTCTTGAGCACTCCGGAAGGATAACTGGCAAGAGGAGAACGAGCAGGAAACACACTTGATCCAAGGAAAAGAATGTGATCAACTCGAAAAACTTGAATTGAGTGCACCGGAAAAGAAAGAGATGAAGAATGACGAACGAGACTAGAATTCACCGGTTGAAATAATTGAGAAAAGACTGAAGGTACTCCATACGAATGAAATTGATAGTCGGAAGAAACTCGAACTCCGGGAATAAAAGGGTGGGAGGGCGGGAAATACAAAGACAACTTGGGAGGGGAAACCGACGAATAACTTGAAGAGAAAACACCGGTTGAAATCATTGGGGAGAGAAAGCAAATACTTCACACGAGTAGAATGGATACTCGATTACGGACTCGGTTCGAGGAGAAGAAGGGAGGCGGTGGGAAAAACAAGGACAACTTCGGACAAGGAAAAACAACAACGTCGGAGGAAGAACTGAGGATTGAACTTGGCAAAGATGAAGATGGTCGAGTCGACTTGACAAGAAATGCACCAGATGAAAAGAGCTGAGGAACAACTACCGGAAAACCAACTGCGTGACCCTAAAGAAAAATTTGAAGGATAAGAGGAGTAATTCAAAACACCTACGTCAAGATTCCTCACCAGAGCGACGAAGGGGCAGAGGAGTAAAAAGAATTCCTACTCTCCGATATATCTAGACTCTGAAAATAGTTTTTTTCTAGACTCAACAACGGCCAAACCACACGATCAAACAAGGGGGCTCCTAGGGTCGGTCGAGGCTCTGATACCAACTTGTCACGCCCAATATGCGACCCTATCCAAAAGGAACTCGACGGTCCCACCAAGGATAGACCCGCATATTGAAACGCTTTTGCAAGGTGGATATCATTACATCAACATTACATAACAGTGGGGATACATACATAAGGCACAAATGCCACAAGAATACATCAACATCATATACAAGATCAACATCCGACTACGGATGAAACATAAACAGAAACTCAACGACATCCACCCTGCTAGCCCAGGCTGCCGACCTGGAACCTATCCCCTGATCAAAGAAGAAGCAGAAGAAGAACTCCAACACAAGCAAACATCGCTCTCACGTCATGATCATCGCAAACCTGTACCTGCAACTGGTGGTGTAGTAATCTGTGAGCCACGAGGACTCAGCAATCCCATTACCATGGGTATCAAGACTAGCAAAGCTTAATGGGAAAGGAAGGGGTAAAGTGGTGAGGTTGCAGCAGCGCTAAGCATGTATGGTGGCTAACATACGCAAATGAGAGCGAGGAGAGAAACAAAGGAACGGTCGTCAACTAATAATGATCAAGAAGTGATCCTGAACTCCTACCTCGTCGACATAACCCGAAACCGTGTTCTCCTCTCGATCAACCCGAAAAGAGACACTCACGGTTACGCACACGGTTGGTGTATTTTAATTAAGATCAACTTCGGTTTTCTACAACCGGACATTAACAAATTCCCATCTGCCACATAACATGGGCACGGCTTTGAAAGTTCAAACCCTGCAGGGTTTCCCAACTTAGCCCATGATAAGCTCTCGCGATCAATGAAGGATATTCCTTCTCCCGGAAGACCCGATCAGTCTCGGAATCCGGCTACAAGACATTTCGACAGCAATAAAACAAGACCAGCAAGACCGCCTGCATCTTGTGACAATCCCGATAGGAGCTGCACATATCTCGTTCTCGTGGCAACACGGATGAGACAGGCTACGAGTAAAACCAACCCTCAAGTTGCCCCAAGGTGGCCCCGCAGGCGGCTCGGTTCGGGCCAGCACTTAGAGAAGCACTGGTCCGGGGCTAAATAAAGATGACCCTTGAGAGCGACTCCCAAGGGAAAAGTAGGTGGGGTGAGGAAATGGTAAAACCAATGTTGGGCCTTGCTGGAAAAGTCTTATTCAAAGCGAACTGTCAAGGGGGTCCCATAAATCACCCGACCGCGTTAGGGACGCAAAATCCGGGAACATAATACCGATATGACGGAAACTAGGGCGGCAAGAGTGGAACAAAACACCAGGCATAAGGCCGAGCCTTCCACCCTTTACCAAGTATATAGATGCATTAATTAAACAATAGATATATTGTGATATCCCAACAAGTAAACATGTTCCAACAAGGAACAACATCTCCATGTTCCAACAAGGAACAAACTTCATCTTCACCTGCAACTAACAACGCTATAAGAGGGGCTGAGCAAAGCGGTAACATAGCCAAACAACGGTTTGCTAGGAAGGGTGCAAAAAGGTTAGAGGCTGACATGACAATTGGGATGGCTTGAGCAGCAAGTGATAGGTATCGCAGCATAGCGAAAGAGCGAAGCAACTAGCATAGCAATGATAGTAGCGAGATCCAGGGTAGCGGTCATCTTGCCTGAAATCCATAAGCAAGAAGAACGAGTCCATGAAGAAGATGAGCGGATGAAGCCGAACCAAGCGTAAGACGAACGAATCCTCACGATCGCAACGAAACAGAACTAACAAGAAGAAGCACACAACATAGTAAACACACCACACATAAACAAGACATGATGCACAACCAAGCATGATGCATGACAAAGGTACATGAAGCTACTCATGGCAAGAGATGATGCAAACAAGAGCAACACATCAAAGCAAGTTTAAATGAGGCCGGGAACAACATATAACAATTCCGGTAAGTCCTCATATGCAAATTTCGAAATTGGTCCAGATCTGGATAAACCTTAAGTTCAAGTGGTTAAACAGCAAGTTAAGATGCACCACGATGATCTACACGAAATTCTAGTCAAGTTACATATAAAGTTCATTAGATTCGGAGCTACGGCCTAGAAGATATGAGCAAAACAAGGTAAGCATGGCATTGATGCAAAATGCATAAAAACATCAAGCAAACACCTCCAAAACAAGGATTCAACATGATAATATGAAACTACATGCAAACTGAAGCAAGTTTCATATAGAGCACACTCAAAACGGAGCAACGGTTCAACACATACACACAATACAAGTTTTAGCAACAATCAGTCCAAAACATCAAGTAGGCCTATTGCAAGCATCAAAACAACATGCTACAGCATCTTAACATAATAACAAAAGGCATTGGCATGATGTACAGGTAAAGCATTACAAAACATGAACACTGAGCTATTTCCAGAAACAACTAGAACATGCTCAAAAACACATGGCAAGATTGCAAGTAATAACAGTTTCAGACTTTGCAGAAATTAACATTAGGTTGCAATGTTTAGAGCTATGAAACAACATGTTACAGGAACTTATAATGGCAAACAAAGGCATGGCATGAATCTACTAATTGCATAGAACAAAAATCCTTTAGTGGCCATAAGCCAAAAAGGATCAGAAAATATAGTAACACCCATGTCAATATTGAAAGTTTCGTTAACAGATTCAGCAACATGGCATGTCAAAAACTGATAACAAGTAGGCATGTTTACAAGCTCAATGCACTCACTACAGAGCCTTATATGAAAAACTAAGCATACATACATCAATAAGACATGGAATATAAGACATACATGGCAAGAACAAGAACATAGCATATACGGATCAACCACAACAAGCTTGGCAAAATTGAATAACATGTCAACAATCTGCCAGGAAACATTTTATAGCAAAAGTAGAGCTCGATTGACTCAAGCTATGGCACTCCATAATTGAAAACAAGGGCATGGATGGATAGAGAAAAACATGTATAACAAAACATCCTTACTGAAGTATCTCAAAATATGCATAGATCTCTCGGTAGCATCAAGATAACATGGCATCAAAATATCAGCAAAACAGGGCTGAAAACAGCAACATCAAGACACCTAGTTTGCATGCTTGTTCTAGTCACCACATAGATCACAAAAATACATGGCATACACCCCTGGAAAGAACACATGGCATATTACAAAACACATGTAGGGCTCAAGTCCATAGGATGCACACATCAATCATGGCAAAAATGACAAAAGTGCAAGTTCTGTTAAGAAACAGAAACTAACATCACATAGTACTCTTCTAACAGCATTTCGGGCATCAAGATGAGCTCAAATGAAAATGATGCAATGAGATGAAATGATCTACTCTTCGAGACGAACATTCTGACATATTACACGCGCAAAACGGAGCAACGATGACAGAGTTACAATGCAACGAAAGTGCAATAAAATTACTGCGGATTAATGACTTAGTCATTTTCTGAAAAAAAACCATATGAGCGATGGATAGCTAAAAGAGGCACAGAGCGAGGTTTAGTGGGCTGCTCACCCTGGGCTTCGGCCCATGACGGTGCTGCAGGCTGGGGAGGCCGGTGGCTGGGCCGCGGCTGGGCCGGCGCGCTGGGCGCTGCTGGGCCGGCCCACGCGAGGGCGCGGCAACGGCACGGGGCGAAGCGGCTTGCTCGCTGCTCCCGAGCTAACCCATGGCGGCGGCGGGATCCGCAAGGCCGGGCGAGGTGGAGGAGGCCATGGGCGGCGGTCCCGGCGGATCCGGACGGATCTGGCAGCGGGACTCCGTTCCGAACAGGCGAGACCACCGGCGATGGGGCGGCGAGGGCGAGAGCTCCTGCTCCCGCGAGGACCTGCGGAGAGAGAGGAGTGAGGCAGGGTGAGGAAGATGGAGAGAGATGGCGCGGCGGCGGAGCTCGCTGGGCGGAGAGCTTCGTCGGCGGAGCTCCGCCACCGGACGGAACACGGCGGCGGCGTAGGGAGATCGGGCGAGCCCGATCCAGCGAGGGAGGAGCGGGCGGCGGGGAACCAGCGCTCGGCGCGGCTGGGCGGCGTCTTGAGCTGGCGGGGCCCGTTCGGCCAGGCGGCGGCGGGATCTGGGCCCTGAGGGCTGGCGGCGGAGGAGGAGGCCGGGCGGCGTGGCCGCTCCGATTGGCTGCGTGACAGTTAGCGGCGGCGCGACACATGGGACGATGCCAAGTGGCGGGAGGAGGTGGCGGCGCGGATTCGAGGAGGAGGTGGGAGGTGGCGGCGATGATTGGGGGCGCGAGATTCGAGGAGGAGGAAGACTAGAGGTAGGTGGAGGGGCTAGGCTGCCCAAAATGGACAAGGGTGGTGTTTAAATAGGAAAGGGGCTAGGGTTAGGGATTAGCTCCGTTTTCGGACCGTACGATCGCCATCGAACGGCTCCGGAGCGGAGAGGGACTAGGAGAGGGGTTGGGGGCTGTGTAGATGGGCTAGGCTGAGAAGAGAGAGAGACCCGACAGCAGTTTCGGAGACCGGACGTCGATTTAATATACCGGCTATATTGCGGTAGTAGGTTTAACGGTTGGGCTATCAAATGGACTCCGAATGCGACGAAACTTGACAGGAGCTCTGTCTACACTAAAATAAGACCGCATGCCAAGTTGCATCCCATTCCGAGAACATTTTTCGGCCACTCACGAAACGAGGTAAAAGGAGGGCGCCGGAGGACATAGGAGTGCCGGATTGCAAAACGGACAACGGGGAAAAAGCTCGGATGCATGAGATGAACACGTATGCGAAATGAGATGCACATGATGACATGATATGAAATGCAAATGATGACATGGCAAAGTGCAACACGCAAGCAAATGACATGGCAATGCTGACGAATAACTGGCGGACACCTGGCGCATCGAATCCGGGGCGTTACAGCTTCAGTCGTGGTAGAAAAAGAGCGGGCGCGTCATTAGGGGGGGGGGGATGGCAGTTCATGTACTTGGTGAGGCGCAGCGTGGGCGTGAAGCGGAGCACGGACGTTGGCAGCAAGCGCTTATGCCCATCATTATAACTTAGCTTCTCGAGCTGATCTACGGAGGGGGATCAGAACCACTCGTCAAGCTTGGTTCGGTCCTTCCATGGAACAGAACTTGCCCATGATAAGGCCTTTGATTGGGCCATCGTGAATGTCGAGGATCTAGGAGAACGCATCCAAGCTTTGGCGGTAGCCAATGCAGAGCTTGTGGGCGTCGAGGAGGTCGACACGGGTGCGGAGCCATAGGGGGCGCCACCGCCGGGAAAGGGCGGCTATCCTCGCCTGATATTTGATTGGGAGGAGGGATATGATGACTATCAACATATCATAGGGGAGGTTGTTGATGAAGTCTAGGCCTACTGGAGTCGCTTGCGGTTCTTTCTTGACCCGCTTCCGCTTCTTGGCAGCCTCGTTCTCCACCTTGTCGGCGGCGACGGAAATCTCTATCTCCATATTCACACCATTCTTCTGTGCTTTAGCAGCCCTGGCGTCGCCACTCCCTCCGATGGGGCGCTTCGGCGGCATCCTCGTACACTGACGGCTTTGAGGACTAAGAGCGGTGTCGAGGATGCAGGTGAAGAGAGAGGAATTGTGTGTGTGGCGAGGATGGGGAGTGCGGCCGCTCAGCGGTGCCATTAATATAGACCAGTGGGAGCGAGGCGAGCGGCGGTCCAAGGCTGTCTCGCTTCCCAATGAGAACGACTGCTTAATCTCTAGCATGAATGAAATCTATGCTTAATTACTGAATTTTAGTTGCAAAAACAAGATAGTGCTATTGATTTTTAGCTGCATATTTTGACAAACCGCAGTGTCTCTTGGCTTAGCGCCGAAGTCTGGCTTTAATTTGCATAGCGTAATCTGAACCGTTTGCGTTGAAGAGATGCACAAATATTGCGTGGAACAGCTTGTACGCTTCCCGGCGAGCCTGCGCACCGGACTGCGCTCGCACGCCTCCCGTTCAGTCAAGCAGCTGTCCACACGTCACCTCCTATAGCCATTAAAACCAAGACACGTGGCGTCACGTGAATGGTTAACAGAATGCACACGGTTTGAATTATACAAACGTTTGAGATATTAAAGTGGCAGCTATTTTTTCAAAATGTCTTTATTGGCTGTCATTATTCGAGTGCACCTTCTGCCAAAATGGACACAGAAAATACCACAGCATGTCGGGTGCCCTTCCATGATAGCATGCCAAGTTTCATGAATTACATACGAGTTTTAGATTTACTAGATTCAAAAACAAATTATCTCAACGTTTTGCCGGCAATCAACGGTGCCCAGGTGTTTGAAATTAATTCCCATTTCTTACATGCACCCAAGGACACAGATTTGATTTTTCAACCAATTTATATGCACTAGAGCATGTGCATGTAGTTCAAATTTGAATTATGCACATAAATGCATTGAAAACTCAGTTAAGGCATAAAAATGACCAAACGAACCCCAAAAAATCACAAAAATTGACACAACACTCCTGTTGTTCTGTGTTGACATGAGAAAAAAAAATGAAAGCAATAAGAGGCAATGGATATCGTTTTGTCCCCAAACGTTGGATGTTCCTTACCGAAATCATCATGCTTCTTGTGAGAAGCTCTGGTTTGTGAGAAGCATATACCCAAACGTGCCCCAAATGGGACAAAAAAATTACCACAACACATTCATGCCGCTACATTAGAGCATGCCAAGTTTCATGAATTACATACGAGTTTTGAATTTAGTTGAATTTAAAAACAAGGTATCTCAATGTTTGCGGATGAGTGACGATGGCAGGGTGTTTGACATTCATTCCCATTTCTTGCATGGGACCTAAGCATGCACCCAAGGACAAAGATTTGATTTTCCAACCAATTTATATGCACTGGAGCATGTGCATGCAGTTCAAATTTGAATTATGCACATAAATGCATTGAAAACTCACTTAATGCATAAAAATGTCCGAACGAACCCCGAAAATTCACAAAAAATAACACAACACTCCTGTTGTTCTATGTTGACACGAGAAAATTTTTGAAAGCAATAAGAGGCAATGGATATATTTTCGTCCCCAAAGGTGGGGTGTTCCCTACTGAAACCATCATGCTTGTTGTGAGAAGCTCTGGTTTGTGAGAAGCATATACACAAACCTACCCCAAATGGGACAAAAAAATACCACGACATTGGTGATGCCGCTCCATGATAGCATGCCAAGTTTCACGAATTTTAGACGAGTTTTGGATTTACAAGAATTTAAAAACCAGGCATCTCAATGTTTTGCCGGCAATCAACGGTGCCCTGGTGTTTCAAATTCATTCCTATTTCTTGCGTGGGACCTAAGAATGCACCAAAGGACACTGATTTGATTTTTCAACCAATTTATATGAACTGGAGCATGTGCATGTAGTACAAATTTGAATTATGCACATAAATGCATTGAAAACTCACTTAATGCATAAAAATGTCCAAATGAACCCCGAAAAATCACAAAACATAACACAACACTTCTGTTGTTCTATGTTGAGACGAGAAATTTTTTGAAAGCAATAAGAGGCAATGGATATCGTTTCGTCCCCAAAGGTGGGGCGTTCCCTACCGAAACCATCATGCTTGTTGTGAGAAGCTCTGGTTTGTGACAAGCATATACCCAAACCTGCCCCAAATAGGACAAAAATTTGCCACGACATGTTGATGCCGCTCCATGATAGCATGCCAAGTTTCATGAATTTCAGATGAGTTTTGGATTTACGAGAATTTAAAAACCAGGTATCTCAATGTTTGCGGCCGAGTGACGGTGGAAGGGTGTGTCGGATTTCAGGTTTCGGCAAAACCCTTGAGGTTCAAACACTGGGGTGCGCACGAAGATTTCCCCCTACCAAATCACGCCCTCAGCCTCACCATGATCTCAAGGCCTAGCCCGACGAATTCGCAACACAAGAAACACAAGATTTATACTAGTTCGGGCCACCATTGTGGTGTAATACCCTACTCCAGTGTGGTGTGGTGGATTGCCTCTCGGGCTGAGGATGAACAGTACAAGGGGAAGAACAACCTCCTGATGAGAGGTGTTCTTGTGCTTGGTGGGTGTGAGGATGATCTCAATCCGTCTGTTCCTACTGTGGTGGCTAGTCCTATTTATAGAGCCCCTGGTCCTCTCCCCAAATATTGTGCGGGAAGGGAGCCAACAACGGCCAATTCGAAAGGGGACAGCTAGTACAAGCTATCCTGACTAAATGTGGTCTTCGCCTGCCAAAGGCTCTGGTGGTGACGCCATCTTGGGCTCCACGGTGACCTCTGTCCTGCCGTCCGACTGGTCTTGGTCTCGTTGCACCGATATGGAAACCTTTGCCTGGTGCCTCGGTACTCCTCGCCTGCGCTTGCCTCCTTAGCACCAAAGAGGAAACGAGGACACTGTGCGTGTTGGCGCCCGTCTGGCGCCTGCCTGGTCTTGGTCGTCATGGCTTGCGTCATTGGAACCTCGTGAGGTTCGCCTTGCCTTGATCTCTCCACCCCTCGCGAGCTACCCTGATGAGGCCACACCCGAGGAGGTCTTGTGTCATCCGCCTCGTGAGGCTTAGCCCCTCGCGAGGGTCTTGAGTGCTTGTTGGTGAAGACGGGCCGTACTGGGCCGCGAGTGGAGCCACGCCATGGGCCGCAGGCAGGCAAGTCTGGGGACCCCCATTCCCAGAACGCCGACAGTAGCCCCCGGGCACAAGGCGCGCTCGGACTTGGCTTCGTGGCGAAGCCAAAGGGCAAGTGCGGAGCACCGCGGGCCCCAACAGCCTGCGGCCTTGGTCAACGCGTGGCGATTGATTGGACGTGGGCGTCTCCGCTTCCCCATGCTGCCTCGGCAACTGCCCGACTTGACGAGTCCCTGATGCATGCAAAAAGAGTTATCATTACTTGCGATCATGGAGGCCGGCGATTGGCCTCCTCTGGGTTATAAATGAGGAGGGAGGAGGAGCCCCTGTCGCCCATCTCTTCTTTCTCTGCTCGATTCTTGTCCCTTGCTCTAGTGCTAGTAGCGACACCATGGTGCCAATCCGAAGATTCTCTGCCGCGGAGAAGGGAAAAACTCCCCGCGACGAGCCCGGACCACTTCCGCCGAAGAAGAGGCCGGTCCACCGTCGCTGCACGAGGTGACAAGCCTTGGTACGAGTGGCCACCTCCTGGGTATCCGCTGCCTCTGTATGCCCAAAACGAGGGCTTAGGAGGAAGAGGCGGCGAGCGGCGCTGCCGGCGCCCCGGCCGTGGTTGCCGCGCAATGGCGATGCACACTGTCGCCCCAGGGGCCCACACCATGGACTCCTCGCGCGAACTCGTGCTGTGGGCGGCGATGCCTCCGTGCTCCTGGATCCGCTTCCCCCAGTTCTTCTCCACCGAGAGGCCGCCGAGGGGGGCCCTCGAGCTATGGCTGCAGCATGCCGACTGCGACGCCCCGGCGACTGAAGCAGAAGTGGAAGCCGTCTCCCCGGGCAAGATCTTCATGACCCGCGGCTGGGGCGAGGTCGCCCGAGTTTGCCACGCAGAAGGCGCCCTGGCGATCCACTTCAGGTACGACGGTGCCTCCACCATGTTCTTCAAGGTCTTCGACGCGGAAGGTCATCGCTTGGAGTGCTGCCCCAGAGAGGGCCGCCTGAACAGTGTCGTGGCAGGAGCTGGGCCTGCCGCCCACCTTGCCAACGACTCATCCGGCAGTAGTGGCGCCGCTTGGGAGTCCAGCGATTCTCCCGAGCCCTACGAGACTCCGGAGACGAGCGACGATAGCTATGTGCCCCCGGGCTCTCGCCGGGCTCGGAGCAAGGCCGCAGCATCCGGCCGCCGCCGTCACTAATCTGAATGGGGTTGGCACTGGCCTCCCGTGGCCCATTGTGGATGATGGCGTTGGCGCCGCTGGCGCGCATAGATAGGGCTCCTTGAATTTCCTTTCTTTTGTTCCCTACGAAGAATCGATACGAACCCCGTGGGGGCGTGTAAAGAACCTGTAATGTCTTTTGTTTGCATTATCCTTATTATGACATTGCGCGAGTGTGTGCCCTGCCTCGGCTTAGTCCCCCCTTTCTATCCTCGCAATGGCTTGGTGCTCTACGTTGACAGGTCCCGGTCCTCAGGCAGGCTGCAGCCGTTGCTGGTATGTCAGGTCGCGATGCCGTGGTCAAGGGCAGGAGGTGAGCGGCCCGAGGTCCAGTAAGAGCTCCCGAGACGCGATGCTCAGGAGGTCCCCTTTAGCGCGCAAGCGACCATCATGAGGTAAGAAAGGGAGGCGACGTTGCCGCGGCAGGGCTGCAACAAGTGAAGATCCTGTGTTGTAGCGATTGGTTGGTCGGAGTGCGAAACTTATCTTTGCAGTCTGGAGTTGTTTCCATGCGTTGCACCGGACTTGCGCATCGATGGTCTTGGCGCAGCTAGGGTAGGCCCATGCATGCTTTCCCTTCTTCTCGACGCTCTCCTTCGTGCTCTACGTCCTCAGGTCCCGGCCCTCGAGCAAGCTCAACCGACGCTGGTATGCTAGGTCGTGATGCCGTGGTCAAGGCCAGGGGGTGAGGGCTGGAGAGCCAATAGGAGCTCCTGAGTCGCGATGCTCAGGAGCCCCCCTTTTAACGCGTAAGCAAATCGCATGGGAGAAGAAGGAGCCCACGATACCCCTCGCTGTTATCCTCGGGAGGTTCCTGCAAGTCATTGCGAGGAGGGACACAGATTGCCATTATGATTGTCGGCCGGCCACTGGTCGCTCCATAAGAGAATGAAGGCACTGAGGGCCTGGTGAGGTGACGCGCACGGGCCATGCCGCGGGCCAGAGCTCGACCGCTCAGATTTATCGATGTTGCAGGGACGAACCCAAGAACAAGCGCCGTGCCAGTGTGAACAGCTCCCGTGGTTGGTGACAATCAAGAAGGTGATAACCATAGATAGATCATGCATGAAAAGCAGGCTAGCTTAGGTAAATGCAAGTACGATACATGCCACTGGGCTAGACCCGAGCGGCTTGGGGATGAAGCAGCCCGAGGGGCGCCCCCAGCAAAGTAAGCTAAAAATGTAAAGGGATACTGCTACCTCTTGAGCACCGCGTTGGATTTCCTTGAAGAGGAAAGGGTGATGCAGCAAAGTAGCGTAAGTATTCCCTCAGTTTTTGAGAACCAATGTATCAATCTAGTATGAGGCTACGCGCGAGTCCCTCGTACCTACACAAAGCAATAACTCCTTGCAACCAGCGCGATAAGGGGTTGTCAATCCTTTCACGGTCACTTACGAGAGTGAGATCTGATAGAGATGATATAATAATATTTTTGGTAATTTTGTGATAAAGATGAAAAGTTAAAAAAAAGCAAAGTAAAAAAGCAAAGGAAATAACTAAGTGTTGGAAGATTAATATGATGAAGATAGACCGGGGCCACAGATTCCACTAGTGGCTTCTCTCAAGAGCATAAGTATTTTCTGGGTGGGTGAGCAATTCTTGTTGAGCAATTGTGAGAACTGAGCATAGTTATGAGAGTATCTAGGTATGATCATGTATATAGGCATCACGTCCGAGACAAGTAGACCGACTCACTGCTGCATCTACTACTATTACTCCACTCATCGACCGCTATCCAGCATGCATCTAGAGTATTAAGTTCATGAAAACAGAGTAACGCCTTAAGCAAGTTGACATGATGTAGAGGGATAAATTCATGCAATATGATAAAAAAACCATCTTGTTATCCTCGATGGCTACAATACAATACGTGTCTTGCTGCCCCTAGTGTCACTGGGAAAGGACACCGCAAGATTGAACCCAAAGCTTAGCACTTCTCCCATGCAAGAAAGATCAATCTAGTAGGCCAAACCAAACTGATAATTCGAAGAGACTTGCAAAGATAACCAATCATACATAAAAGAATTCAGAGAAGATTCAAATATTGTTCATAGATAATCTTGATCATAAACCCACGATTCATTGATCTCAACAAACACACCACAAAAAGAAGATTACATCAAATAGATCTCCAAGAGAGAGGGGGAAAACATTGTATTGAGATCCAAAAAGATAGAAGAAGCCATCTAGCTACTAACTATGCACCCGAAGGTCTGAGGTAAACTACTCACACTTCATCAGAGAGGCTATGGTGTTGATGTAGAAGCCCTCCGTGATGGGTGCCCCCCTCCGTGAACTCGGAAAAGGCCCCAAGATGGGATCTCGTGGAGTGTAGAAGGTTGCTTGCGGTGGAATTAGATATTTGGCCAGATCGATTGTTTGGGGGTACATAGGTATATATAGGAGGAAGGATTACGTCGGTGGAGCAACAGGGGCCCACGAGGGTGGAGGGCGCGCTGAGGAGGAGGGCACGCCCCTACCTCGTGGCCTCCTGAAGCTTCCTTGACGTGAGGGTCCAAGTCTCTGGATCATGTTAGGTGAGAAAATCACGTTCGAAGGTTTCATTCCGTTTGGACTCCGTTTGATATTCCTTTTTGCGAAACTACGAAATAGGCAAAAAACAGCAATTACAGGCTGGGCCTCCAGCTTAACAGTTAGTCCCAAAATAATATAAAGTGAATAATAAAGCCCATTAATGTCCAAAACAGTAGATAATATAGCATGGAGCAATAAAAAATTAGAGATATGTTGGAGACGTATCTGATATGTCTCCAACGTATCTATAATTTTTGTTTGCTCCATGCTACTTTATCTACTGTTTTAGGCTTTATTTTCCACTTTTATATCATTTTTGGGACTAACCTATTAACCGGAGGCCCAGCCCATATTGCTGTTTTTTTGCCTATTTCAGTATTTCAAGAAAAGGAATATCAAACGAGTCCAAACGGAATGAAACCTTCGAACGTGATTTTCTCGCCAACGTGATCCAGAGAATTTGGAGTGCAAGTCAAGAAGCAACCGAGCCTCCACGAGATAGGAGGCGCCCCACTATAGGGCGCCCCTGTCTCGTGGGCCCCTCAGCTGCCACCGACGTGCTTCTACTTCCTATATATACCCACGCACTCAAAACATCCAGGGGCACCACGAAACACAATTTCCACCACCGTAACCTTCTGTATCTGCGAGATCCCATCTTGGAGCCTTCACCGGCACTCTGCCGGAGGGGGAATCAAGCACGGAGGGCCTCTACATCAACATCCTTGCCCCTCCGATGAATGGTGAATAGTTTACCTCAGACCTACGGGTCCATATTATTAGCTAGATGGCTTCTTCTCTATTTTTGGATTTCAATACAATGTTCTCCGCCTCTCTTGTGGAGATCTATTCGATGTAATCTCTTTTTGCGGTGTGCTTGTTGAGATCCGATGAATTGTGGGTTTATGATCAAGTTTACCTATGAATAATATTTGAATCTTCTCTGAATTCTTTTATGTATGATTAAGTTATCTTTGCAAGTCTCTTCGAATTATCAATTTGGTTTGGCCTACTAGATTGATCTTTCTTGCCATGGGAGAAGTGCTTAGCTTTGGGTTCAATCATGCGGTGTCCGTAACCAGTGACAGAAAGGGTTGCAAGGCGCGTATTGTATTGTTGCCATCGAGGATAACAAGATGGGGTTTATATCATATTGCATGAGTTTATCCCTCTACATCATGTCATGTTGCTTAATGCCTTACTCTGTTCTTATGAACTTAATACTCTAGATGCATGCTGGATAGCGGTCGATGTGTGGAGTAATAGTAGTAGATGCAGGAAGGAGTCAGTCTACTTGTTATGGACGTGATGCCTATATACATGATCATGCCTAGTTAATCTCATAATTATTCGCTTTTCTATCAATTGCTCGACAGTAATTTGTTCACCCACCGTAATACTTATGCTATCTTGAGAGAAGCCACTAGTGAAACCTATGGCCCCCGGGTCTATATCTTATCATATTTACTTCCAATCTACTTTATTTGCATCTTTACTTTTTGCGTATATATTATAAAATACCAAAAATATATTTATCTTATCATACTATCTTTATTAGATCTCACTTTCGCAAGTGGCTATGAAGGGATTGACAACCCTTTATTGCGTTAGTTGCGAGTTCTCGGTTGTCTGTGTAGGTGCGTGGGACTTTTGAGGAGCCTCCTCTCGGATTGATACCTTGGTTCTCAAAACTGAGGGAAATACTTATGCTACACTTTGCTGCATCACCCTCTCCTCTTCGAGGAAAACCAACGCAAGCTCAAGACGTAGCAGTATCAAGCATCCCCAAGCTTAATTCCTGCTCGTCCTCGAGTAGGTAAATGATAAAAAAGGTAACTTTTGATGCAGAGTGCTACTTGGCACAATTTCAATGTAATTCTTCTTAATTGTGGTATGAATATTCAGATCCAAAAGATTCAAGACAAAAGTTTAATATTGACATAAAAATAATAATGCTTCAAGCATACTAACAAAGCAATTATGTCTTCTCAAAGTAACATGGCCAAAGAAAGTTATCCCTACAAAATCATATAGTCTGGCTATGCTGTATCTTCACCACACAAAGTATTTAAATCATGCACAACCCCGATGACAAGCCAAGCAATTGTTTTATACTTTTGACATTTTCAAACTTTTTCAATCTTCACGCAATACATGAGCGTGAGCCATGGATATAACACTATATGTGGAATAGAATGGTGGTTGTGGAGAAGACAAAAAGGAAGAAGATAGTTTCACATCAAATAGGCGTATCAACGGGCTATGGAGATGCCCATCAATAGATATCAATGTGAGTGAGTAGGGATTGCCATGCAACGGATGCACTAGAGCTATAAGCATATGAAAGCTCAACGAAAGAAACTAAGTGGGTGTGCATCCAACTCGCTTGCTCATGAAGACCTAGGACATTTTGAGGAAGCCCATCATTGGAATATACAAGCCAAGTTCTATAATGAAAAATTCCCACTAGTATATGAAAGTGACAAAATGAGAGACTCTCTATCATGAAGATCATGGTGCTACTTTGAAGCACAAGTGTGGTAAAAGGATAGTAACATTGTCCCTTCTCTCTTTTTCTCTCATTTTTTAATTTGGGCCTTCTCTCCTTTTTTATGGCCTCTTTTCTCTTTTTTTATTTTTTTTATTTTTTGTCCAGAGTCTCAACCCGACTTGTCGGGGAATCATAGTCTCCATCATCCTTTTCCTCACTTGGGACAATGCTCTAATAATGAAGATCTCACGCTTTCATTTTCTTATAACTCAACAATTACAACTCGATACTTAGAACAAAATATGACTCTATATGAATGCCTCCGGGGGTGTACCGGGATATGCAATGAATCAAGAGTGACATGTATGAAAGAATTATGAATGGTGGCTTTGCCACAAATACGATGTCAACTATATGATCATGCTAAGCAATATGACAATGATGGAGCGTGTCTTAATAAACGGAACGGTGGAAAGTTGCATGGCAATATATCTCGGAATGGCTATGGAAATGCCATGATAGGTAGGTATGGTGGCTGTTTTGAGGAAGGTATATGGTGGGTGTATGATACCGGCGAAAAGTGCGCGGTATTAGAGAGGCTAGCAATGGTGGAAGGAAGAAAAGTGCGTATAATCCATGGACTCAACATTAGTCATAAAGAACTCATATACTTATTGCAAAAATATACAAGTAATCAAAGCAAAGTATTACGCGCATGCTCCTAGGGGGATAGATTGGTAGGAAAAGACCATCGCTCCTCCCCGACCGCCACTCATAAGGAAGACAAGCAATAAATAAATCATGCTCCGACTTCATCACATAACGGTTCACCATACGTGCATGCTACGGGAATCACAAACTTTAACACAAGTATTTCTCAAATTCACAACTACTCAACTAGCATGACTCTAATATCACCATCTTCATATCTCAAAACAATTATCAATCATCAAACTTCTCATGGTATTCAACACACTCATAAGAATTCTTACAAATCATTTATGCTTATCATATTAGGATTATTTAAGAAAATTACCATGCTATTTAAGACTCTCAAAATGATCTAAGTGAAGCATGAGAGATCAGTAGTTTCTATAAAACAAATCCACCACCGTGCTCTAAAAGATATAAGTGAAGCACTAGAGCCAAACTAAATAACTCAAAAGATATAAGCGAAGCACATAGAGTATTCTAACAAATTCCAAATCATGTATGGCTCTCTCAAAAGGTGTGTACAGAAAGGATGATTGTGGTAAACTAAAAAAACAAAGACTCAAATTATACAAGACGCTCCAAGCAAAACACATATCATGTGGTGAATAAAAATATAGCTCCAAGTAAAGTTACCGATGGAAGTAGATTTAAAGAGGGATGCCTTCTGGGCATCCCCAAGCTTTAACTTTTGGTGTCCTTAGATTATCTTGGGGTGTCATGGGCATCCCCAAGCTTAGGCTCTGCCACTCCTTGTTCCATAATCCATCAAAAATCTTTCACCCAAAACTTGAAAACTTCACAACACAAAACTCAACAAAAATCTCATGAGCCCCGTTAGCGAAAGAAAACAAAAGACCACTTCTAGTTACTGTAATGAACTCATTATTTATTTATATTGGTGTTAAACCTACTTTATTACAACTTATATATGGTTTATAAAGTATTTTATTAGCCATCGATTCATCAAAATAAGCAAACAACACACGAAAAACAGAATCTGTCAAAAACAGAACAGTCTGTAGTAATCTGTAAATAACGCAAACTTCTAGAACTCAAAAAATTCATACAAAATAGGACGAGCTAGGAAATGTTTTTATTGATCAGAAGCAATTCGAATCACTATTTTATCACGTTCTGGTGATTTTTATCAATTGTTTTCGTGAACAGAAAGTTTCTGGAAATTTCTGCAAGATCAAATAACTATCATCCAAGAAAATCCTATAGGTTTAACTTGGCACAAACACTAATTAAAACATAAAAACACATCTAACCAGAGGCTATAACAAATATTTATTCCTAAACAGAAGCAAAAGCAAAAAACTAAAATAAAATTGGGTTGCCTCCCAACAAGCGCTATCGTTTAACGCCCCTAGCTAGGCATAAGAGCAAGGATAGATCTAGGTATTCCCATCTTTGGTAGGCAATCCATAAGTGGCTCTCATGATAGATTCATATGGTAATTTTATTTTCTTCCTAGGGAAGTGTTCCATGCCTTTCTTTAATGGAAATTGGAATCTAATATTCCCTTCCTTCATATCAATAATTGCACCAATCGTTCTAAGGAAAGGTCTACCAAGAATAATAGGACATGAAGGATTGCAATCTATATCAAGAACGATAAAATCTACGGGCACATAGTTCCTATTTGCAACAATAAGAACATCATTAATTCTTCCCATAGGTTTCTTAATAGTGGAACCCGCAAGGTGCAAGTTTAGAGAGCAATCATCAAAATCACAGAAATCTAGCAAATCACACAAAGTTTTGGGAATAGTGGAGAAACTAGCACCCAAATCACATAAAGCATAAAATTCATGATCCTTAATCTTAATTTTAATAGTTGGTTCCCACTCATCATAAAGTTTTCTAGGTATAGAAACTTCCAACTCAAGCTTTTCTTCATAAGATTGCATCAAGGCATCAACGATATGTTTAGTAAACGCTTTGTTTTGACTATAAGCATGAGGAGAATTTAGCACGGATTGCAACAAGGAAATACAATCAATCAAAGAGCAACTTTCATAATTAAATTCCTTGAAATCCAAAATAGTGGGTTTATTAGCATCTAGGGTTTTGATTTCTTCAATCCCACTTTTATCAATTTTAGCATCAAGATCTAAAAACTCTGAATTTTTGGAACGCCTTCTAGGTAAAGGTGGACCATATTCAGTCCCATCATTACCAAGATTCATATTGTAAAACAAAGATTTAATGGGGGACACATCAATAACTTTTAGATCTTCATCTTTGTTTTCATAAAAATTTGAAGAACACGCTTTTATAAAGCAATCTTTCTTAGCACGCATCCTAGAGGTTCTTTCTTTGCACTCATCAATGGAAATTCTCATGGCTTTGAGAGACTCATTGATATCATGCTTAGGAGGAATAGATCTAAGATTTAAAGAATCAACATCAAGAGAAATTCTATCAACGTTCCTAGCCAATTCATCAACTTTAAGCAATTTTTCTTCAAGCAAAGCATTGAAATTCTTTTGCGAATTCATAAACTCTTTAACACTAGTCTCAAATTCAGAGGGCATATTATTAAAATTTCCATAAGAGTTGTTGTAGGAATTTCCATAATTATTAGAGGAATTACTAGGATAAGGCCTAGGATTAAAGTTTTCTCTATACGCGTTGTTCCCAAAATTATTACTACCAACAAAATTCACATCCATAGATTCATTATTATTCTCAATCAAAGTAGACAAAGGCATATCATTAGGATTAGAAGAAACACTCTTAGTAGCAAATAATTTCATAAGTTCATCCATCTTTCCACTTAAAACATTAATTTCTTCTATCGCATGCACTTTTTTATTAGTAGATCTTTCAGTGTGCCATTGAGAATAATTAACCATAATATTATCTAGGAGTTTAGTAGCTTCTCCTAAAGTGATTTCCATAAAAGTGCTTCCCGCGGCTGAATCTAAAAGATTTCTAGAAGCAAAATTCAATCCGGCATAAATTTTTTGTATAATCATCCACAAATTCAAACCATGAGTAGGGAAATTACGTATCATTAATTTCATCCTCTCCCAAGCTTGTGCAACATGTTCATGATCAAGTTTCTTAAAATTCACAATATTGTTTCTAAGAGAGATGATTTTAGTGGGAGGAAAATACTTAGAGATAAAAGCATCTTTGCACTTGTTCCAAGAATCAATACTATTTTTAGGCAAAGACGAAAACCAAGCTTTAGCACGATCTCTAAGCGAAAAAGGAAATAGCTTCAACTTAAAAAATATCATTATCAACATCTTTCTTCTTTTGCATATCACACAAATCAACGAAGCTCTTTTGATGAGTAGCGGCATCTTCACTAGGAAGGTCACCGAATTGATCTTTCATGACAAGATTCAACAAAGCAGCATTGATTTCACAAGATTCAGTATCGGTAAGAGGAGCAATCAGAGTGCTAAGGAAATCATTGTTGTTGGTATTGGTAAAGTCACATAATTTTGTATTATCTTGAGCCATCGTGACAAGCAAGCAATCCAACACACGAGCAAACAAAAAGCAAGCGAAAAAGAGGCAAACAGAAAAAGAGAGGGCGAATAAAACGGCAAGGGTGAAGTGGGGGAGAGGAAAACGAGAGGCAAATGGCAAATAATGTAACGCGGGAGATAAGGGATTTGTGATGGGTACTTGGTATGTTGACTTTTGCGTAGACTCCCCGGCAACGGCGCCAGAAATCTTCTCTGCTACCTCTTGAGCACTGCGTTGGATTTCCATGAAGAGGAAAGGGTGATGCAGCAAAGTAGCTTAAGTATTTCCCTCAGTTTTTGAGAACCAAGGTATCAATCCAGTAGGAGGCTACGCGTGAGTCCCTCGTACCTACACAAAGCAAATAACTCCTCGCAACCAATGCAATAAGGGGTTGTCAATCCCTTCACGGTCACTTACGAGAGTGAGATCTGATAGAGATGATATAATAATATTTTTGGTATTTTTGTGATAAAGATGCAAAGTAAAATAAAAGCAAAGTAAAAAATCAAAGGAAATAACTAAGTGTTGAAGATTAATATGATGAAAATAGACCCGTGGGCCATAGATTTCACTAGTGGCTTCTCTCAAGAGCATAAGTATTTTACGGTGGGTGAACGAATTACTGTTGAGCAATTGAAAGAATTGAGCATAGTTATGAGAGTATCTAGGTATGATCATGTATATAGGCATCACGCCCGAGACAAGTAGACCGACTCCTGCCTGCATCTACTACTATTACTCCACTCATCGACCACTATCCAGCATGCATCTAGAGTATTAAGTTCATGAAAACAGAGTAACGCGTTAAGCAAGATGACATGATGTAGAGTGATAAATTCATGCAATATGATAAAAACCGCATCTTGTTATCCTCGATGGCAACAATACAATACGTGCCTTGCTGCCCCTCATCCTTTGGGAAAGGACACAAGATTGAACCCAAAGCTAAGCACTTCTCCCATTGCAAGAAAGATCAATCTAGTAGGCCAAACCAAACTTATAATTCGAATAGACTTGCAAAGATAACCATTCATACATAAAAGAATTCAGAGAAGATTCAAATATTGTTCATAGATAATCTTGATCATAAACCCACAATTCATCAACAAACACACCGCAAAAAGAAGATTACATCGAATAGATCTCCACGAGAGAGGGGGAGAACATTGTATTGAGATCCAAAAAGAGAGAAGAAGCCATCTAGCTACTAACTATGGACCCGAAGGTCTGAGGTAAACTACTCACACTTCATCGGAGAGGCTATGGTGTTGATGTAGAAGCCCTCCGTGATGGGTGCCTCCTCCGACGGAGCTCCGGAATAGGCCCCAAGATGGGATCTCGTGGGTACAGAAGGTTGCGGCGGTGGAATTAGGTTTTGGCTCAAGATGTCGATCGTTTGGGGTGCGTGGAGGTATATATAGGAGGAAGGAGTGCGTCGGTGGAGCAACAGGGGCTCACGAGGGTGGAGGCGCTGGGGGGAGGGCGCCCCCTACCTCGTGGCCTCCTGGAAGCTTCCTTGACGTAGGGTCCAAGTCTCCTGGATCATGTTCGGTGAGAAAATCACGTTCCTGAAGGTTTCATTCCATTTGGACTCAGTTTGATATTCCTTTTTTGCGAAACTCTGAAATAGGCAAAACAACAGCAATTCTGGGCTGGGCCTCCAGTTAATAGGTTAGTCCCAAAAATAATATAAAAGTGAATAATAAAGCCCATTAATGTCCAAAACAGTAGATAATATAGCATGGAGCAATTAAAAATTATAGATACGTTGGAGACGTATCAGATACATGCCATAGGGACAGACCCACTTGGCCTGGGAATGATGCAGCCCGAGGGGCATTCCCAGCTAAATAAACCTGGAAAATGTCACCTGGTTCTGTTGACGAAGGAATGTTGAGGCAGCTGAAGACGCATGATATAGGGGTTGCTCCTCATGAGCCACCGTGGCCCTGAGCCTTAGAAGGCTCTGGGGGTCCAGGTAGTTCCTTGAGGACCATCTCCACCTCCGTCAGGACTGCGTTGTGCCTGTCCTCTTGAGCCGCCAGGATGCTCCACAAGTTGTGCTGGAAGGCGGACGCCATGCTCAGCAGGCCAAAGGGCATGCGAACATAGCTATGAGGCGGGCCCTTGCAGCGGCCCACCGTCCTCGCCGGGATGAGGAGCCGCACCAGGTGAGCGACGGTCGCGGCGCATGGCTCTTGCATCCTGCAGTTCCTGAGTGGTCTTGGCAATGAATTCCTGAGTGCCGGGCGCTCCTCGTCCGGTGTCCTCCTGAGGGAAACATGTTGCGAAGCACGCCTCCACGTGGTGCCTGAGCGCCTCCCTCGTGATGTTGGCAAGGTCTGAGGCCCTCTAGAAGAAAGCCCCCGAGCTCTACCCGAGGAGGGCGCCAGGCGCGCCTTCCTATGCGAGGGAGGGAAGCGCCCCAGGCGCGGGGCGCTGATCCTGACGTGGCTCTTCCTGCGGCGCCGTTCTCCTGAGGCCCAGTGCGGAGTAGCTGCTTCTTCTTCTTGGGGACGACCTCAGGAGGGTACTGTGCTGCATTGCTGTCGGGGTCTTTGATTGACACTGCTTGGAAGGCGCGCTCGAGGGAGCACACCGCATCTCTTTCTTCGCAGGGGACTGCGATGATCACGCTGCTTCCTGGCATCTTGAGGACGTTGTAGCCGTGGTGCGTCACTGCCATGAACTTGTCCAGGGCCGGATACCTGAGGATGGCATTGTATGGGAGACGGATGTGGGCGACGTCGAAGTCGATGTGCTCGGTGCGGTAGTTGTCGCGCTGTCCGAAGGTGACAGGGAGGCGGATCTGCCCTATCGGCGTGGTGGAACCGTCAGTCACTCCTGAGAAAGGCTTGGTAGGTTGAAGCTAGTCGTAGGGCACTTGGAGGTTGTCTAAGGTCTCGACGGACAGGACGTTGAGCCTTGCGCCGCCGTCGATGAGGGTCTTGGTAACTTGCACGTTGCTGATGACGGGCGAGCAAAGCATCGGGAGAGCGCCAGCGGTGGCCGCGCACTTGAGCTGATCTGCCGAACTGAAAGTGATGGCTCACTTGGAGCACCTAAGCGGGCGTGTGTCCTCGTGCCTGGGGAGGACAGCGTTCACCTCGTGAGCAAACTGCTTGAAGATCCGCTGAGAGGCTGGGGCTTGAGCCCCGCCCAGGATGCATGCGATAGCCCATCGCTCCTGGAAGCCCCCGGCCCCCTTGTCCTGTTGGTGTTCATCGTTCCTTCTTGGCGGTGGCGGCAGCGGAGGAAGCCGAGCATTGCCCTGAGGACGGTCTTCGCGAGGCTGATCCCTCCAGGCGCCCTCGCGAGGTTGGTCCTGCCAGCGGTCCTCACGAGGTCGGTCACGCCACTCCTGGCGAGGGCCACGGTCGTCCCAGCGTCCTCCGCCACGTCCTCCTCCTCGACCGTAGCCCCGGTCGTTGCACTCAGGGCGTCAACCGAGGCGTCCATCTCGAATGGCCCTAAGCTCTTGACAGTCGTTAGTGTTGTGGCTGTGAACATTATGGAAGGCGCAGAACGGTCGGCTGCTCTTGGATGACATGGGCTGGTCGCGGCCACGCTTCGTGTCTAGCTCCGCCGCAAGCACGGCCACGCCCTTACGCTTCACGTCCCTGGCCTTGGCTTTCTTCTCCTCCAGGTCGGCAGCTGGGAGCTCGAGAAGGGAAAGGCGCCCTTCCTCAACCCTTGCGCACTTGGTCGCCAGGTTGAACAGCTCCCAGGACGTGCACAGCTCCTCGTGTATGGCGAGCTCCTCCTTCATCTTGACGTCGCGGACGCAACAGAAAACGCGGAGATGATGGCCTCGTCCGTCACCTTGGGGATCTTGAGGCAAACATTGTTGAAGCGCTGGATGTACTTCTGGAGGGTCTCCCCTGGCTGCTGGTTGACACGGCGCAGATCACCCGCGGCCGGAGGGCGGTCGCAATTGCCCTGGAAGTTGGCAATGAAGCGGTCGCGCATCTCGTTCCAGGAGGAGATGGAGCCTGGAGGCAGGTTCAGGAGCCATGACCAGGCGCCATCCTTGAGAGCCATGGGGAACCAGTTCGCCATGACTTTTTCGTCACCGTTGGCCGCCTCGATGCTCAGATCGTATAGCTGCAGGAACTTCGCGGGGTCGGGGGTGCCGTCGTAGCGAGGAGGCAGGTCTGGTTTGAACTTGCCCGGCCACGCGACGCTACACAACTCAGGTGTGAAGGCACGGCAGCCGGCGGTGGCCATCGGGACCCTTTGTTGATGTGGAGCCTGCCCTTGATGTCCGCGCACCGCCACCGCAGGCGACGCACGATCTGGTCGTAGTGGTGCTGGGAGCGTTTTCTTGTGGACGAGGAACTTTTTGGCAGCTCCCTTCTTCGCGCACGGGCGCCCGACGCGGTGGGTCGCGCCGAGGGGCCGCACGCCTTGGCGCCAGGATGTCGTCTTGGTGTAGAGGTGGTGGCGGTGGTTCTCCATGGGCAACGTCACCCGCAGTTGGCGGAGGGCGAGGCGGCGAGAGGGATGGCGCGATGGAGCCCCCTGCGGCACTGACGAGCTCAGCGATGCGGTCCAGCCAGTCCTCGTAGAGGTCGTCAATGGGGCGGTAGCGCAGGAGTTCGCGTGCCATGCACAGCGCGGCCTGCGCGTCAATGGTAGCGCGACGTGCATGAGACGACGAGCTCGCCGGGGTCAGCGATGCAGTGGCGGTGCGGCCGTCCCGCCGCACCGAGGGGTGCAGCGAGGATGCTTGCTGCTCGTTCCCCACCGGGCCAGTGGCGGCGTTGGCGGCAGGTGACGGAGAACGACAGGGAGGCCCGCCGACGGGAGCCATCTGAGCAACACGGGCGGCGAGGGCGGCACGGTGCTCAGCTCAGCCATGAGCCAGCGGGGCGTCCCGCCATGGAGACGACGGCGGCGGACGCGGATCGACGGAAGAAAGCTTGGCGTACCCTACCGGGGCGCCAAATGTCGGATTTCGGGTTCCGGCAAAACCCTTGAGGTTCGAACACTGGGGTGCGCACGAAGATTTCCCCCTACCAAATCACGCACTCAGCCTCACCGCGATCTCAAGGCCTAGCCCGACGAACTCGCAACACACGAGACACAAGATTTATATTGGTTCAGGCCACCTTTGTGGTGTAATACCCTACTCCAGTGTGGTGTGGTGGATTGCCTCTCGGGCTGAAGATGAATAGTACAAGGGGAAGAACAGCCTCCTGAGGAGAGGTGTTCTTGTGCTTGGTGGGTGTGAGGATGATTCAATCCGTCTTTTCCTACTGTAGTGGCTAGTCCTATTTATAGAGGCCCTGGTCCTCTCCCCAAATATTGAGCAGGAAGGGAGCCAACAACGGCCAATTCGACAGGGGACAACTAGTACAAGCTATCCTGACTAAAGGTGGTCTTAACCTACCAAAGGCTCTGGTGCTGACACCGTCTTGGGCTCCACGGTGACCTCCGTCCTGCCGTCCGGCTGGTCTTGGTATCATTGCACCGATATTGAAACCTTTGCCTGGTGCCTCGGTACTCCTCGCCTGCGCTTGCCTCCTTAGCACCAAAGAGGAAATGAGGACACTGTGCACACTGGCGCCCGCCTAGTCTTGGTCGTCATGGCTTGCGTCATTGGAACCTCGCGAGGTTTGCCTTGCCTTGATCTCTTTGCCCCTCGCGAGCCAACCTGATGAGGCCACTCCCGAGGAGGTCTTGAGTCGTCCGCCTCGCGAGGCTTGGCCCCTCGTGAGGGTCTTGAGCGCTTGTTGGTGAAGACGGGCCATACTGGCCACGAGTGGAGGCACGCCATGGGCCGCAGGCAGGCAAGTCTGGGGACCCCCGTTCCCAGAACGCCGACAGGGTATTTGACATTCATTCCCATTTCTTGCATGGGACCTAAGCATGCACCCATGGACAAAAGATTTAATTTTTCAACCAATGCACTGGAGCATGCGCATGTAGTTCAAATTTAAATTATGCACATAAATGCATTGAAGACTCAATTAATGCATAAAAATGTCCAAACGAACCCCGAAAAATCACAAAAAATAACACAACACTGTTGTTCTATGTTGACACGAGAAATTTTTTGTAAGCAATAAGATGCAATGGATATTGTTTCGTCGCCATAGGTGGGGTGCTCCCTACCGAAACCATCATGCTTGTTGTGAGAAGCTCTGGTTTGTGAGAAGCATATACCCAAACCTGCTCCAGATGGGACAAAAAATTTACCACGACATGTTGATGCCACTCCATGATAGCATGCAAAGTTTCACGAATTTCAGACGAGTTTTGGATTTACCAGAATTTAAAAACCAGGTATCTCAATGTTTGCGGCCGAGTGATGGTGGCAGGGTGTTTGACATTCATTCCCATTTCTTGCATGGGACCTAAGCATGGACCCAAGGACAAAAGATTTGATTTTTCATCCAATTTATATGCACTGGAGCATGTGCATGTAGTTCAAGTTTGAATTATGCACATGCTACAAAAATGTCCAAACGAACATTAAATAATTCCAATTCTTTTATGATCTCTGCAGATAAAAGGTCTAGCAATTCAAACACAGTCCATGGCCGTTGTGACCCCATTATGTAATTCAAATCAAGACAAAAAATCAAGTAGATCCCACACAGTTTATTATATCCAACCATGTGGATGCAGCACAAAATATCTTGGAGCACCGTCAGAGTATAGTACGGATACGGCTTACGCGAGAAGGTGTGACGACTACAGTCCACAGCCCACTCTGAATATGGGACCGTGTCTGATGACACTTTGTGCGCCAGTTTTTTAGATGAAGCGATTCCAAATTTTTGGCTTCCGCGGAAATATCTACCTCCCCGCCCCTCCCCCTTACCAAAAGCCTAATTTCCTCTGTTTCCGCCTTCCTTTCCAAGTTGAAATCTTCACTCCTAGCTTGCAGCGCCGCCTCCTCGTCGGTGACCCTCCTTCACGTTGCTCGGTCTCGCCTATCCAGGAAGGTAATCCACACCCGACCCCCATCCTCCTCCTCCTTCCAAATACCACATGCCCCGACCGCCGGTGCGAGCGCGACACCTTCCACCCAAATCACCGACCCCTCCACCAAATAAGCGCCGGCCTAAGCCATGGTGCACACAGTATAGCCAGGATCTCAAGGAGCATTTGGCAGCGGAGAAGCAAATCGCGGCCGCACGCGCGGATGAGGTCGCGATGACTGTCATTCGTGCCGACCCCAGGATCTTGGAGGAGCACCTCGCCGTCGAGGCCACCGTTGACGCCTCGCACGGCGACGTTGCAACGCGGTTGCCTGCTTTAATCGACAGTTCGTGGCGTTTTCTCGAGGCCACCGTCGGTGCCTTCGATGAAGACTACGAGGTGTTTTCTCAATGTGCACATGCTTACCTCATCTCGAGAGCCAACAGGTTGGTGCCCGGAGCGGCTCAGGCAACTCACCACTACAACGAGGGCACCCACGATGCAGAGGCCTCGCACTCTTCCATGTCCAAGGAGCCAATCATCATCGATATCTCCGACAATGAGGAGTAGCTTGTCTTATTAGCTCACTATAAGGACCCATGTTCAGTTTGCTAGCTACTGCCTTTCCTTCAAAAATTCTAGTGAATTGTTCTATCTACTTTTACCATGCAATCTTCTGCCATAGTGTATATGTTCTATATGTCGTGCAATGTGGTGTTCAGTTAACTGCTTGGTTCAATTCTGCAAATGTGATGTTCAATTCTTCAGGGTGCAATATTTCCAAGTTGTTAAGGATGCTTGGTTTGGTTAACTACCTGATATTCTATTAGGAGTATGTTATATTGTGCAATGTGGTGCTCAGTTAACGTTTGGTTCATTTATTGTGGTTTTTAGTTAACTGCTTGGTTCAATTCTGCAATGCGATGTTCAATTGTTGTGGCTGCATTCTGTTATTGTATACCATGTCAGGAATAAATCGAATTTGGTTGTACTAAATACATGAGAAACAAATACAATTGCTATATTTCCAAGTTGTTAAGCATGCTTGCTTTGGTTAACTGTCTGATCTTCTATTAGGAGTATGTTATATTGTGCAATGTGGTGCGCAGTTAATGTTTGGTTCGTTTGTTGTGGTGTTTAGTTAATTGCTTGGTTCAGTTCTGCAACGCGATATTGTATACCATGTGAGGAATAAATCGAATTTGGCTGCACTTAATACATGAGAAACATATAAATGTGCTATATTTCCTAGTTCTTAATCATGCTTGGTTTGGATAAATGGGTTTTCCATGTGGCTTGAATTAATTTGATGAATCTGCAATGTGCTTATTTTTCATCAACATATTTTACTGATAGCATGTGAACCCTTACTTAACCTGATGACTAACTACCTTATATGTGTTGCAGGGAAACAATGGCAAGCACTGAGGTTTACAAGATGGTACTAACTATTATACCTTGCCTTTTTTTATTCCTTTGCCCCATTACCAATATTGAGAAGATATTTATGCACATCCTTGTTTTCAGGCTTCACTGATGATTACCTCTCAAACCACCTCTATGGTCAGGAGGCGAGGAAAGTTTTCATACAACACCCACGATTCAATATTGAAGTGTTCCTGAAGAGGTTGAAGGATGGACGGTCAATCATCCACAGGCACTAGCCTAAAGTTGCAAAGACCTTCAACATGAATGAAGGCTCAATATTCGCCTTCCGCTTCAGCAGTCTTCCAGATGAGATGCATCTCTCTATGTACCATCTATGATGCTAATTTCGAAAGGTAATAGATTTTGCATGTGAAACTTGCTGCTGGTGTAGTTGTGTAATGGGTTAGCTGAGTGCTGAAGCTATATCATGTTGTACTCCGATGTATTTCAATTATGAAATCTTGCTTCCTAAATATGGAAATCGAATATATTATGTGCTTAATATGAATGTCAATTAGATTAGTAAATGAATTATTATTAATAGGGCAATTAGCTTGCTAATTGGGTTTTCCTATTGCAAACGGTTAATCCAAAAACACCATGGGCGATGACCTCAGGAAACGCATATAGTTTCTAGGAATAAACCGTGTTGGATCAATGAACAATCACACACGACATTCTCTTGAAAACTGTTTGCGTTACGCCACCTTGCGCAAATGTTTTCCTTGGAGTACTTGTGGGATGTATATCTGACGGAAGCGTTTAGCGGTGATGATCGTGGGGATGTACTTACAACCGGAAATGATTTTGCCTGTACAATTGTATTTTTTAGCACTACTGTACGTATTTCTGTATTTGAGTGCTCGCCGGTAGCACACGACCTCATTTTGCCAAGCGTGTATGCTAGGAGGGCATATCCCCAACGGTTTTTGGTTCGTGTGGGAAGGACCCCCCTATCGCCCACACTCACTTGGCGACGGTTCCGAATGCCGTTGTGGAAAGGGCTTAAAAACCGTTTGTTTAGCACCGACGTGTACTAGTGAGTGCTTAGCGAAGCTCTATCGAGATTCCACCACCACTACCGCCACCACGTCGTCATGCTGCCGGAAGACTCGAGCTACTACTTCACCATCGCTCGCTGGATCGAGGAGCTAAAGGCGTCATCAAGCCATACGTGTGTTGAACGCGGAGGTCCCATCCGTTCGGCACTTGGATCGGGAGTTCACAAGACGGATCATGATTGGACCATGAAGACGTTCATCGGACGAATCGTGATTGGGTCGCGAAGATGTTCGACTACACCAACTGTGTTTCTTAACATTTCCGCTTATCGACCTACAAGGGTATGCAGATCCAATCTCTCCTCTCGTAGATGTTCATCTCCTAGATTGGATCTTGGTGAGCGTTGGAAAATGTTTGTTTCCCATGCTGTCGGATTCAGGGTTCCGCAGACCCTTGAGATGTTTGAACTCTAGGGTGTGTGCGAAGAACTTGTCCTCCCCAGTCTGCCCGCTCACTAATCCCACGGCCTAGCTCGACGAACTGAATGAACAAAAGACGCAGCAGTTTACCCAGGTTCGGGGCACCTTGTGGTGTAAAACACTACTCCTGCTTTATGGTGGATTGGCCTCGAGGGGCTAAGGATGAACTAGTACAGTGGAAAACAACCTCAGGAGGAGAGGTGTTCTTGTGCTCGATCAGCTGCTGGGTGAGAGGATGATCTGCATGATCTCCCCCCTATGGTGGTGGCTAAGTCCTATTTATAGTGGCCTTGGTCCTCTTGCCAAATGTAGGGCGGGTAGGGACCCCACAATGGCCAAATTTGAAGGGAAACAACTAGTACATGCTATCTTGACAAAAAGTAGTCTTTTCCTGCACAAAGCTTCTTGTCGTGACGCCATGGTGGGCTGGACGATAACCTCCGCTCTACCGTCCTGGCGATCTTGGTCTTGTTGCACCAGACTGGAAACCTTTGCTTGATTCCTCGTGACTCCGTGCCTGCGCTTGCCTCCTTAGCACCAAAGAGGAAACTGTACACTGCGACTGCTGGCGCCCGCCTGGCCTTGGACGTCATGGCTCACGTCATCTGAACCTCAAGAGGTGCACCTCGCATAGATATCTCCGCTCCTCGGGAGCCAGCCTGGGGAGGCCACCCCTTGAGGAGGTCTTGGTGCCGTCCGCCTCGCGAGGCTTGGCTCCTCGTGAGGGTCTTGGGTTGTTGATCCTAAAGCTAGGCCGTACCAGGCCGTCGATGGAGCCACATCATTGGCTGCAGGCAGGCAACTCTGGGTACCCCCGGTCCCAGGACGCCGATGATAACCCACAAGTATAGGGGATCGCAACAGTTTTCAATAAGTAAGATTGTCGAACCCAACGAGGAGCTAAAGGTAGAACAAATATTCCCTAAAGTTCTATCGACCATCGATACAACTCTACGCACGCTTGACGTTCACTTTACCTAGAACAAGTATGAAACTAGAAGTACTTTGTAGGTGTTTTAGGATAGGTTTGCAAGATAATAAAGAGCACGTAAATATAAACTAGGGGCTGTTTAGATGAAAACACAACTAAAGTAAATATAGCGAGTGTGGAAAAGTGGTGGTAGGAGTTGTGGAATTGTCCCTAGGCAACTGACTATATTACTAGACCGGTAATCACTATTGTAATTCTATTTGAGGGAGAGGCATAAGCTAACATACTTTCTCTACTTGGATCATATGCACTTATGATTGGAACTCTAGCAAGCATCCGCAACTACTAAATATTCATTAAGGTAAAACCCAACCATAGCATTAAAGTATCAAGTCCCCTTTATCCCATACGTAAACAACCTACTTACTCGGTGCAGTAGCTTCATCACTCCGCCACCCACCATAAGCAAATCATAAACATATTGCAAACCCTACAGCGGGAATCCCTCACGCTTGCGTGACACGGAGGGCACAATAGGATAGCACCAATAATAAAATATGCAACTCAAACCAATCATAGCAATTCATCAATCACCGATAGGACAATGAAAATCTACTCAGACATCATAGGATGGCAACACATCATTGGAAAATAATATGAAGCATAAAGCACCATGTTCAAGTAGAGGGTACAATGGGTTGCGGGAGAGTGGACTGCTGGATATAGATGGGGGAAGGTGATGGAGAGGTTGGTGAAGATGACGGTGGTGTTGGTGAAGATCGCGGTGATGATGATGGCCCCCGGCAGCGCTCCGGCACCACCGGAAGCAAGGGGGAGAGAGCCCCCCTTCTTCTTCTTCTTCCTTGACCTCCTCCCTAGATGGGAGAAGGGTTTCCCCTCTGTTCCTTGGCTCCCATGGCTTGGGAGGGGCGAGAGCCCCTCCGAGATTGGATCTATCTCTCTGTTTCTGCGTTCTGTTCTAGCTCTGTTTCACCGTTTCGTGTATATATGGAGATCCGTAACTCCGATTGGCCTGAAACCTTCGCCGTGATTTTTTTCGAATATTAGCTTTCTTGCGGCAAAAGAAGAGCATCAACCGCCTTACGGTGGGCTCACGAGGTAGAAGCGCGCCCGAGGGCAGTGCCCCCTACCTCGTGACCACCTCGGGCACCGTCTCGCGTGGATTTTTCTTCCGGAATTTTCCATATTTTCCAAAAATAAGCTCCGTCCGTTTTTATCCCATTTGGATTCCGTTTGATATGGATATTCTGCAAAACATAAAACATGCAACAGACAGGAACTGGCACTGGGCACCGGGCACTGGATCAATTTGTTAGTCCCAAAAATAATATAAAAATTTGCCAAAAAGTATATGAAGTTGAATAATATTGGCATGGAACAATCAAAAATTATAGATACGACGGAGACGTATCAGCATCCCCAAGCTTAATTCATGCTCGTCCTCGAGTAGGTAAATGATAAAAAAGAATAATTTTTGATGTGGAATGCTACCTAGCATACTCTTGATCATATGTCTAATCATGGCATGAATATTAAGACACGAGTGATTCAAAGCAATAGTCTATCATTTGACATAAAAACAATAATACTTCAAGCATACCAACCAAGCAATTATGTCTTATTGAAATAACATAGCCAAAGAAAGCTCATCCCCACAAAATCATATAGTCTGGCTATGCTCCATCTTCACCACACAAAATATTTACATCATGCACAACCCCGATGACAAGCCAAGCAATTGTTTCATACTTTTGACGTTCTCAAACCTTTTCAACTTTCACGCAATACATGAGCGTGAGCCATGGACATAGCACTATAGGTGGAATAGAATATGATGGTGGGGGTTATGTGGAGAAGACAAAAAAGGAGAAAGTCTCACATCAACTAGGCGTATCAACGGGCTATGGAGATGCCCATCAATAGATATCAATGTGAGGAGTAGGGATTGCCATGCAATGGATGCACTAAGAGCTATAAGTGTATGAAAGCTCAAACTGAAACTAAGTGGGTGTGCATCCAACTTGCTTGCTCATGAAGACCTAGGGCATTTGAGGAAGCCCATCATTGGAATATACAAGCCAAGTTCTATAATGAAAATTCCCACTAGTATATGAAAGTGATAACTCAAGAGACTCTCTATATGAAGAACATGGTGCTACTTTGAAGCACAAGTGTGGTAAAAGGATAGTAACATTGGCCCTTCTCTCTTTTTCTCTCATTTTTTTTTCTTTTTTTGTTCTTTTTTTGTTTTTTTGGCCTTCTCTTTTTTTGGCCTTTCTCCTTTTTTATTATTATTTTATTTTTTTTATTTTTTTCGTCCGATGTCTCATCCCGACTTGTGGGGGAATCATAGTCTCCATCATCCTTTCCTCACTGGGGCAATGCTCTAATAATGATGATCACCACACTTTTATTTACTTACAACTCAATATTACAACTCGATACTAGAACAAAGATATGACTCTATATGAATGCCTCCGGCGGTGTACCGGGATGTGCAATGACATCAAAAAACGGACAAGCCATGAAAACATCATGCTAGCTATCTTACGATCATGCAAAGCAATATGACAATGAATGCTCAAGTCATGAATATGATGATGATGAAAGTTGCATGGCAATATATCTCGGAATGGCTATGGAAATGCCATGATAGGTAGGTATGGTGGCTGTTTTGAGGAAGATATAGTGAGGCTTATGTTTGACAGAGCGTATCGTATCACGGGGTTTGGATGCACCGGCGAAGTTTGCACCAACTCTCGAGGTGAGAAAGGGCAATGCACGGTACGGAAGAGGCTAGCAATGATGGAAGGGTGAGTGTGCGTATAATCCATGGACTCAACATTAGTCATAAAGAACTCACATACTTATTGCAAAAATCTATTAGTCATCGAAACAAAGTACTACGTGCATGCTCCTAGGGGGATAGATTGGTAGGAAAAGACCATCGCTCGTCCCCGACTGCCACTCATAAGGAAGGCAATCAATAAACACCTCATGCTCCGACTTCGTTACATGACGGTTCACCATACGTGCATGCTACGGGACTTGCAAACCTCAACACAAGTATTTCTCAATTTCACAATTACTCAACTAGCACGACTCTAATATCACCACCTTTATATCGCAAAACTATTACAAGGAATCAAACATATCATATTCAGCGATCTACAAGTTTTATGTAGGGTTTTATGACTAACCATGTGAATGACCAGTTCCTGTCATCTCTCTAAATAGATATAAGTGAAGCAAGAGAGTTTTAATTATTTCTACAAAAGATATGCCCACGCTCTAACAGATATAAGTGAAGAAAAAGAGCATTCTACAAATGGTGGTTGTCTATGTAAAGAGAAACAAGCAATCCAAACTTCAAATGATATAAGTGAAGCACATGAAGCATTCTATAAAGCCATACTCAAAAGATATAAGTGAAGTGCATAGAGAATTCTATAAATCAACCAAGGACCATCTCATACCAGCATGGTGCATAAAAGAAAAGAAAACTAAAGCAAAAGACGCTCCAAGATTGCACATATCGCGTGAACGAAACGAATCTGAAAACATACCGATATTTGTTGAAGAAAGAGGGGATGCCTTCCCAGCATCCCCAAGCTTAGACGCTTGAGTCTCCTTGAATATTTACTTGGGGTGCCTCAGGCATCCCCAAGCTTGAGCTCTTGCCTCTCTTCCTTCTTCTCACATCGAAACCTTCTCGATCATCAAACACTTCATCCACACAAAACTTCAACAGAAAACTCGGTAAGATCCGTTAGTATAATAAAGCAAATCACCACTCTAAGTACTGTTGAAAACCAATTCATATTTTATTTTTTCATTGTGTCTACTGTAATATAACTTTTTCATGGCTTAATCCACTGATATAAATTGATAGTTTCATCAAAACAAGCAAACTATGCATCAAAAACAGAATCTGTCTAAAAACAGAACAGTCTGTAATAATCTGAACATTCACCATAATTATCATACTTGAAAAATTCTGTAAAAATTAGGACAAATAAAAAATTTGTACAGAAAGACAGTGCAAAAAGAATCAGAACAATTTGACGTTCCAGTAAAAAATGAAAATTCGCGCACTACAGACAAAGTTTCTGTCCTGCACCGCACAAACCTACAAGCATTGTAAACATCCTAAAGGCAAACCTTGGCACATTATTTTTATAATACAATGGAATTGTACAAGGGGATAATTATTTTTGTTGAAAAGTTTCTGTAATCAAGATTCAAAAAGTTGCCGTGAGCATGAACAAAGTTCAAGGAGCTCTCCCACTTCAACAATGCTTGTCTTTCTCACTTTCACTTTCCTTTTTTTGAAAAGTTTTGGGTTTCCCTATTTATTTTTTTGTTTTTAAACTATATGAAAGCACTCAACAGAAATAAATGACTCTCTAAAACTTCCAGGTTGTCTCCCTGGCAGCGCTTTCTTTAAAGCCATTAAGCTAGGCATTTAGTGCTCAAGTAGTGAATCCACCCGGATCCCAAGGTATATCAAATCCAATTTTAATTAGCAATGATTTGGCATTTAGTAGTGAGCACAAAGCAACATATATCATGTAATGCCGAAGTCTAACTCTCTTCCTATGCATCGGCATGTCATAAAAGAACAATTCATGCACACATAGTAAAGGCCAATGCATAGTATAAATAGTTTCTTGCAATTTTATTGTATTGGAAACATAGAGAGGTGGAGATATAGTTCCTCTCTCATAATAATTGCAAGTAGGAGCAGCAAGCACATGCATATTATATTTATCAAAATCATCATGTGCAACGATAAAAGGCAACCCATCAATATAATCCTTAATAAGTGCAAACTTCTCCGATATAGTGTAATCGGGAGAATTCAAAAAGATAATAGGACTATCATGCGTGGGTGCAATAGCAACAATTTCATTCATAACATAAGGAACTATAGCAAGTTCATCTCCATATGCATAATTCATATTGGCATCTTGGACACAAGCATAGCAAGCATCATCAAAAAGGGATATTTCAAAAGAATCAACGGGATCATAATATTCATCATAGCAATCATCCTTG